>NW_019167849.1:3082691-3112128 GCF_002303985.1 Durio zibethinus | reverse complement strand
CCTTAAGCCTTCACGTGAAGCTTCATGGCAAGACGACTCGTTTTCTATTTTTAATGATGTTTAAACTTTTTACGGTTCGAGATTTTTTTAAATTTTTTCGGAAGGAGTTTTGGCCCCAAACTTGGTAGACGTGATCCTTGTATTTTTGTTGGCATGCACAAAAAATTTCAGCTAAAACCTCAAAGTGTACAAGATTTTGTGACCATTTGAAAAAAGTGTCCCCATTTCAGACACTTTAATGGCTACTGGTAGCAAACTTATAAAATCTCAAATGCTCTTTAAAGGGGTGTGAGTTCTCAAGGTTTGAAGAGGGATAGGGGCCAATATAAGGGCCAAGTACCAGCATCCATCGCACATCATGTGCGCACACCCCCCGGCCCCCCGATCCCAGAACCCTAATGCCGCAACCCTCGGTTTGATCTGATCTTAGACTGGGAACGAACTCCGTATGCTTAGAGTGGGAATGAACTCCGTATGCCTAAGTTAACCCATGAAACGAGTGTGCGGGCGCTCAGCCAGCCAGAGGGTCGAAATGTGCAAGCCTGGAATCGGTTGGGTCCCCCTCGGTGTGGTCTAATCTTAGACTGGGAATAAACTCCGTATGCCTATGCCAACCGACGAAACGAGCAGGCGGGCGGGCGGGCACTACGCCAGCCAGAGAGGTGGGATGCGCAAGCTGTGGATTGATAAGGTGGTAGGTGGGTTTAGGCACATCTTGAGGGTTGATGAGGGATAGGGGGCCAATATAAGGGCCAAGTACCAGCACCCATCGCTCATCATGTGCGCACACCCCTCAGGCCCCCCCGATCGCTAGAACCCCAATGCCACCAATCAGGTTCTCTGGGGATGCTCCGGCGATGGTGCCCTGACAAAGAAAAATGCGGCACCAGCACATGCCTGAGCCCAACATGTGGCTACCGTAACCTCAGTCCAATCCGATCTTAGAACGTGGAATGAACTCCATATGCTAGACTGGGAATTAACTTCGTATACCTAAGTCAACCACAAAACGAGCGTTGCGGGCACTCAACAGCCAGACGGGCGGGAAAGCTCAAGCTTGGGATCGATCGGATCCCCCTCTGCATGCTGTCGATCCTGCTGCCACAACCCTCAGTCCGGTCTGATCTTAGACTGGGAATAAAACTCCGTATGCCAAAACCAATCGACGAAACGAGTGGGCGGCGCGGGCAGGGCGGCACTATGTCAGGCCAGATAGACTGGCTGCGCAAGTCGTGGAATCGATATGGTGGTAGGTGGGTTTAGGCACATCTTCATATTTCTACGTGCCAATGCCATTTTTATGGCTTGTAAATTCATAGAATGGTCCCTTAAGCCTTCACGTGAAGTGTCACGGGAAGATGACTCATTTTTATTTTTCACGACTTTCGAAACGTTTACGGTTCAGGATTTTTAAAAATTTTTTTGGAAGGATGTTTTACCCCAAACTTGGTAGATATGATCCCTGTATTTTTTTTGGCATGCAAAAAAAATTCAGCTAAAAACTCGAAGTGTACAAGATTTTGTGACCATTTGAAAAAAGTGTCCCCATTTCAGACACTTTAAGGGCCAAGTACCAGCATCCATCGCACACCATGTGCGCACAACCCCCCCGACCCCCCCGATTGCCGGAACGCCAATGCCGCCGGTCAGGTTCTCTGGCGATGCTCCAGTGATGGTGCCCCACGAAGAAAAATACGGCACCAGCACATGCCCGAGCCTAGCATGTGCTGTCGCAACCTTCGGTCCAGTCCGATCTTAGACTGGGAATGAACTCCGTATGCTTAGATTGGGAATGAACTCCTTATGCCTAAGTCAAACCGCAAAACAGGCGTGCGGGCACTCAACCGGCCAGAGGGGCGGGAAGAGCAAGCTGCGGATCGGTCGGGTCCTCCTCTACGTGCTACTGATCCTGTTACCGCAACCCTCGGTCTGGTCTGATCTTAGACTGGGAATGAACTCTGTATGCCTAAGCCAATCGACGAAACGAGCGAGCTGGCGGGCGGGTGGGCACTACGTCGACCAGAGAGGCGGGATGCGCAAGCCGTGGATCGATAGGGTGGTAGGTGATTTTAGGCATGTCTTCATATTTCTGCCTGCAAATGCCATTTTATGGCTTGTAAATTCATACAATGCTCGCTTAAGCCTTCACCTAAAGTTTCATGGCAAGACGACTGGTTTTCTATTTTTCATGATTTTGAAACTTTTTACGGTTTGGGATTTTTTTAAATTTTTTTGGAAGGAGTTTTGGCCCCAAACTTGGTAGATGTGATCCTTGTATTTTTATTGGCATGCACAAAAAAATTCAGCTAAAAACTCGATGTGTACAAGATTTTGTGACCATTTGAAAAAAGTGTCCCCATTTCAGAAACATTGATGGCTACTGGCAGCAAACCTGTAAACTCTCAAATGCTCTTTAAGGGGGTGTGAGTTCTCGAGGTTTGATGAGGGATAGGGGCCAATAAAAGGGCCAAGTACCAGCACCAACCGTACATCATGTGCGCACACCCCCCGGGCCCCCCGATCGTCGAAACACCAATGCCGCCGGTTAGATTCTCCGGCGATGGTGCCTCGACGAAGAAAAATATGGCACCAGCATATGCTCGAGCCAGCATGTGCTGCCGTAACCCTCAGTCCGGTCCGATCTTAGACTGGGAATGAACTCCGTTTGCTTAGACTGGGAATGAACTCCGTATACCTAAGTCAACCCACGGAACGAGTGTGTGGTCGCTCAGCCGGCCAGAGGGGCGGGATGCGCAAGCCGGGGATCAGTCGGGTCCCCCTCTGTGTGCTACTGAGCCTACTGTCGCAACTTGGTTCGGTCTGATCTTAGACTGGGAATGAACTCCGTATGCTTAAGCCAACCGACGAAACGAGCTGGCGGGCGGGTGGGCACTACGTCGGCCAGAGAGGCGGGATGCGCAAGCCATGGATCGATAGGGTGGTAGCTGGGGTTAGGCACATATTCATATTTTTGCATGCCAATGCCATTTTTATGGCTTGTAAATTCATACAATGGTCCCTTAAGCCTTCACCTGAAGTTTCATGGCAAGACGACTCGTTTTCTATTTTTAACGATTTTTGAAACTTTTTGCGGTTTGAGATTTTTTAAAATTTTTTCGAAAGGAGTTTTGGCACCAAACTTGGCAGACCTGATCCTTGTACTTTTGTTGGCATGCACAAAAAATTCAGCTAAAAACTCAAAGTGTACAAGATTTTGTAACCATTTGAAAAAAGTGTCCCCATTCTAGACACTTTAATGGCTGCTGGCAGCAAACCTGTAAAATCTCAAATGCTCTTTAAGGGAGCGTGAGTTCTCGAGGTTTGATGAGGGATAGGGGGCCAATATAAGGGCCAAGTACCAGCACCCATCGCACATCATGTGGGCACACCCCCCCGGTCCCCCCGATCGTCGGAACCCCAATGCTGCCGGTTAGGTTCTCCGACGATGCTCCGGCGATGGTACCCCGTCGAAGAAAAATGCGGCACTAGCACATGCCCAAGCCCAACATGTGCTACCGCAACCCTCGGTCTGGTCCGATATTAGACTGGGAATGAACTCCATATACTTAGACTGGAAATGAACTCCGTATGCCTAAATCCACCCATAAAACGAGCGTACGGGCGCTCAGCCGGCCAGAGGGGTGGGATGCGGAAGTTAGGGAATGGCCGAGTCCCCCTCTACGTGCTGTCGATCTTGCTACCATAACCCTTAGTCCGGTCCAATCTTAGACTGGGAAAGAACTCCGTATGCCTAAGCCAACCGACGAAACGAGCGGACGGGTGGGCGGACGGGCGGGCACTACATCGGCCAGAGAGACGGGATGCGCAAGCCGTGGATCGATAGGGTGGTAGGTGGGTTTAGGCACATCTTTATATTTCTGCATGCCAATGCCATTTTTATGGCTTGTAAATTCAAACAATGGTCCCTTAAGCCTTCACATGAAGCTTCATGGCAACATGACTCGTTTTTAATTTTTCACGATTTTCAAAAATTTTTACGGTTCGAGATTTTTTTAAATTTTTTTGAAAGGAGTTTTGGCCCCAAAAATGGTAGACGTGATCCTTGTATTTTTTTTGGCATGCACAAAAAAATTTAGCTAAAAACTCGAAGTGTACAAGATTTTGTGACCATTTGAAAAAAGTGTCCCCATTTCAGACACTTTAATGGCTACTGGCAGCAAACCTGTAAAATCTCAAATGCTCTTTAAGGGGGTGTGAGTTCTCGAGGTTTGATGCGGGATAGGGGGCCAATATAAGGGCCAAGTACCAGCACCCATCGCACATCATGTGCGCTCACCCCCCGGCCCCCCCGATTGTCGGAACCCCAATGTCGTCGGTCAGGTTCTCCGGCGATGCTCCGACGATGGTGCTCCGACAAAGAAAAATGCGGCACCAGCAAATGCCCGAGCCCAGCATGTGCTATCGCAACCCTCGGTCCGGTCTGGTGTTAGACTGGGAATGAACTCCATATGCTTAGACTGGGAATGAACTTCGTATGCCTAAGTCAACCCACGAAATGAACGTGCGGGCGCTCAACCGGCCAGTGGGGTGGGATGCGCAAGCCGGCGATCGGTCGGGTCCCCCCCTGCATGGTACTGATCCTGCTATCGCAACTCTCGATTCAGTCCGATCTTAAACTGGGAATGAACTCCATATGCCTAAGCCAACCGACGAAAGGAGCGGGCGGGCGGGCACTACGCCGGCCAGAGAGACGGGATGCGCAAGCCGTGGATCGATAGGGTGGTAGGTGTGTTTAGGCACATCTTCATATTTCTACATGCCAATGCCATTTTTATGGCTTGTAAATTCATACAATGGTCCCTTAAGCCTTCACGTGAAGTTTCATGGCAAGACAACTCGTTTTCTATTTTTCACGATTTTTGAAACTTTTTGCGGTTCGAGATTTTTCATAATTTTTTTGGAAGGGGTTTTGGCCCCAAACCTGGTAGACGTGATCCTTGTATTTTTGTTGGTATGCACAAGAAAATTCATCTAAAAACTCGAAGTGTACAAGATTTTGTGACCATTTCGAAAAAGTGTCCCCATTTCAAACACTTTAATGGCTACTGGCAGCAAACTTGTAAAATCTCAAATGCTCTTTAAGAGGGTGTGAGTTCTCGAGGTTTGATGAGGGATAAGGGCCAATATAAGGGCCAAGTACCGCACCCATCGCACATCATGTGCGCACACCCCCCTCCGACCCCCCCGATCGCCGGAACTTCGATGCCGCCGGTCAGGTTCTTCGATGATGCTCCGATGATGGTGCCCAGCAAGGAAAATGCGCAACCCAGAGAGTGGCGGGCAGTCGGGGCACTAACGCCGGCCAGAGAGATGGGGATGCGCAAGCCATGGATCGATAGGTGGTAGGTAGGTTTAGCCACATCTTGATATTTTTTCATGCCAATGCCATTTTTATGGCTTCTAAATTCATAAAATGGTCCCTTAAGCTTTCACGTGAAGTTTCATGGCAAGACGACTCGTTTTCTATTTATCACGATTTTTGAAACTTTTAACAATTTGAGGTTTTTTAAAATTTTTTCGGAAGGATTTTTGGCCGCAAACTTGGCAGAAGTGATCCTTGTATTTTTGTTGGCATGCACAAAAAACTTCAGCTAAAAACTAGAAGTGTACAAGATTTTGTGACCATTTGAAAAAAGTGTCCCCATTTCAGACACTTTAATGGCTACTAGCAGCAAACCTGTGAAATCTCAAATGCTCTTTAAGGGGTGTGAGTTCCCGAGGTTTGATGAGGGATAGGGGGCCAAAATAAGGGCCAAGTACCAGCACCCATCGCACATCATGCGCGCACACCCCCGGCCCCCCCGATCGTCAGAACCCCAATGCCGTCGGTCATGTTGTCTGGCGATGCTCCGACGATGGTGCCCCGATGAAGAAAAATACGGCACCAACACATTTTCGAGCCTAGCATGTGCTGCTGCAACCCTCGGTCCGGTCCGATCTTAGACTGGGAATGAACTCCGTATGCCTAAGTCAACCCACGAAACGAGTGTGCGGGCGCTCAGCTAGCCAGAGGGGCGGGATGCGTAAGTCGAGGATTGACCGGGTCCCCCTCTACGTGCTACCGATCCTGTTGCCCCAACCCTCTGTCTGGTCTAATCTTAGACTGGGAGTGAACTATGTATGCCTGAGCCAGCTGACGAAATGAGCGGGCGTGCGAGCAGGCACTACACCGGCCAGGGAGACGAGATGCGCAAACCGTGGATCGATAGGGTGGTAGGTGGGTTTAGGCACATCTTCATATTTCTGTACACCAATGCCATTTTTATGGCTTGTAAATTCATACAATGGTCCTTTAAGCCTTCACGTGAAGTTTAATGGCAAGACGACTTATTTTCTATTTTTCATGATTTTCAAACTTTTTGTAGTTCGAGATTTTTAAAAAATTTTTTCGCACGCGTTTTGGCCCCAAACTTGGTAGACATGATCCTTGTATTTTTGTTGGCTTGCACAAAAAAATTCAGCTAAAAACTCGAAGTGTACAAGATTTTGTGACCATTTGAAAAAAGTGTCCCCATTTCGAACACTTTAATGGCTACTGGCAGCAAACCTGTAAAATCTCAAATGCTCTTTAAGGGGCTGTGAATTCTCGAGGTTTGATGAGGGATAGGGGGCCAAAATAAGGGCCAAGTACTAGCACCCACCGTACATCATGTGCCCACACCCTCCCCCCGAAACCCCCGATCTCCGGAACCTCGATGCCGCCGGTCAGGTTCTTTGACGATGCTCTGGCGATGGTGCCCCGGCAAAGAAAAATGCGGCACCAGCAGATGCCTGAGCCTAGCATGAGCTGCCGCAACCCTTGGTCTGGTCCGATCTTAGACTGGGAATCAACTCCGTATGCCTAAGTCAACCCACAAAACGAGCGTACGGGTGCTCAGCCGGCCAGAGGGGCAGGATGCGCAATCCGGGGATTGACCGGGGCCCCCTCTACGTGCGACCGATCCTGCTGCCGCAACCCTCAGTTCAATCCAACCTTAGACTGGGAATGAACTCCGTATGCCTAAGCCAACCGACAAAATGAGCAGGCGGGCGGGCAGGAGGGCACTACGTCGGCCAGAGAGACGGGATGCGCAAGCCGTGGATCGATAAGGTGATAGGTGGGTTTAGGCACAACTTCATATTTCTGTGTGTCATGGCCATTTTTATGGCTTGTAAATTCATACAATGGTCCCTTAAGCCTTCACGTGAAGTTTCATGGCAAGACGACTCATTTTCTATTTTTCATGATTTTCAAAACGTTTTGTGGTTCAGGATTTTTTAAAATTTTTTTGGAAGGATTTTTGGCCCCAAACTTGGTAGATGTGATCCCTGTATTTTTGTTGGCATGCATAAAAAAATTCAGCTAAAAACTCAAAGTGTACAAGATTTTGTGACCATTTGGAAAAAGTGTCCCCATTTCAGACACTTTAATGGGTACTGGCAGCAAACCTGTAAAATCTCTAATGCTCTTTAAGGGGGTGTGAGTTCTTGAGGTTTGATGAGGGATAGGGGGCAAATATAAGGGCCAAGTACTAGCACCCATCACACATCATGTGCCCACACCCTCCCCCGGCCCCCTGATCGCCGGAACCCTGATGCTGTCGGTCAGGTTCTTCGACGATGCTCCGGCGATGGTGCCTCGGCAAAGAAAAATACGGCATGAGCACATGCCCAAGCCCAACATGTGCTGCCGTAATGCTCGGTCTGGTCTGATCTTAGACTAGGAATGAACTCCGTATGCCTAAGTCAACCCACGAAACGAGCGTACGAGCGCTCAGCCGACCGGAGGGGCCCCCTCTGCGTGCGGCCGATCCTGTTGCTGTAACCCTCAGTTCAGTCCCATCTTAGACTGGGAATGAAATCCATATGCCTAAGCCAACCGACGAATCGAGTAGGCGGGCGGGAGGGCGGGCGGGTGGGCGGGCACTACGCCGGCCAGAGTGACGGGATGCGCAAGCCATTGTTCGATAGGGTGGTAGATGGGATTAGGCACATATTTCTACATGCCAATGCCATTTTTATGGCCTGTAAATTCATACAATGGTCCCTTAAGCCTTCATGTGAAGTTTCATGGCAAGATGACTCGTTTTTTATTTTTCATGATTTTCTAAACTTTTTGTGGTTCGGGATTTTTTAAAATTTTTTTGAAAAGTGTTTTGGGCCCAAACTTAGTAGACATGATCCTTGTATTTTTTTTGGCATGCACAAAAAAATTCAGCTAAAAACACAAAGTGTACAAGATTTTGTGACCATTTGAACAAAGTACCCCCATTTCAGACACTTTAATGGCTACTGGCAGCAAACCTGTAAAATCTCAAATGCTCTTTAAGGGGATGTGAGTTCTTGAGGTTTGATAACGGCCAAGTACCAGCACCCATCCCACATCATGTGCGCACACCCCCTGGCCCCCTCGATCTTCGAAACCCCAATGTCGTCGGTCAAGTTCTCTGACGATGCTCCGGCGATGGTGCCCCGGCGAAGAAAAATACGGCACCAGCACATGCCCGAGCCCAGCATGTGCTACCGCAACCCTCAATCCAGTTCAATCTTAGACTGGAAATGAACTCCGTATGCTTAGACTGGGAATGAACTCCGTATGCCTAAGTCAACCCACGAAACGAGCGTGCGGGTGCTCAACCAGCCAGAGGGGCGGGGTGTGCAAGCCGGGGATTGGTCGGGTCCCCCTCTGCGTGCTGCCGATCCTGCTATCGTAGCCCTCATTCCAATCTAATCTTAGACTGGGAATGAACTCCGTATGCCTAAGCCAACCGACGAAACGAGCGGATGGACGGGCGGGCGGGCACTACGCCGGCCAGAGAGAAGGGATGCGCAAGCCGTGGATCGATAGGATGATAGGTGGGTTTAGGCACATCTTTATATTTTTGTGTGCCAATGCCATTTTTATGGCTTGTAAATTCATACAAAGGTCCCTTAAGCCTTCATGTGAAGTTTCGTGGCATGACGACTCGTTTTCTATTTCTCAAGATTTTTGAAACTTTTTATGGTTCAGGATTTTTTAAAATTTTTTTGAAAGGATTTTTTGCCCCAAACTTGGTAGACGTGATCCTTGTATTTTTGTTGGCATGCACAAAAAAATTCAGCTAAAAACTCGAAGTGTACAAGATTTTGTGACCATTTGAAAAAAGTGTCCCCATTTTAGACACATTAATGGCTACTGGCAGCAAACTTGTAAAATCTCAAATGCTCTTTATGGGGGTGTGAGTTCTCGAGGTTTGATGAGGGATAGGGGGCCAATATAAGGGCCAAGGGCCAGCACCCATCACACATCATGTGCAAACATCCCCCGACCCCCTCGATCGTTGGAACCCCAATTCCGCCGGTCAGGTTCTCCGACGATGCTCCGGTGATGGTGCCCCGACGAAGAAAAATGTGGCACCAGCACATGCCCGAGCCCAGCATGTGCTGCCGTAACCCTAGGTCCGATCCAATCTTAGACTGGGAATGAACTCCGTATGCTTAGACTGGGAATGAACTCCGTATGCCTAAGTCAACCCACGAAATGAGCGTGCGGGCGCACAGCCTGCCAGAGGGGCGGGATGCACAAGCCGGGGATCGACCGGGTCCCCCTCTGTGTGCTGTCGATCCTGCTGCCATAGCCCTCATTCCTGTCTAATCTTAGACTGGGAATGAACTCCGTATGCCTAAGCCAACCGACGAAACGAGCGGGGCGGGGGGCGGGCCGGGCACACGTCAACCAGAGAGACGGGATGGCGCAAGTCATGGATCGATAGGATGGTAGGTTGGTTTGGGCACATCTTCATATTTCTACATGCCAATGCCATTTTTATGGCTTGTAAATTCATACAATGCTCCCTTAAGCCTTCACGTGAAGTTTCATGGCAAGACGACTCGTTTTCTATTTTTCACGATTTTTGAAACATTTTTCGGTTTGGGATCTTTTAAATTTTTTCGAAAGCCGTTTTGGCCCGGAACTTGGTAGACGTGATCCTTGTATTTTTATTGGCATGCACAAAAAAATTCAGCTAAAAAATCGAAGTGTACAAGATTTTGTGACCATTTGAAAAAAGTGTCCCCATTTCAGACACTTTAATGGCTATTGGCAGCAAACCTGTAAAATCTCGAATGCTCTTTAAGGGGGTGTGAGTTTCGAGGTTTGATGAGGGATAGGGGCCAATATAAGGGCCAAGTACCAGCACCCATCGCATCATGTGCGCACACCCATGACCCCCCGATCGCTGAAACCCCAAAGCCGTCGATCAGGTTCTCTAATGATGCTCCGACAATGGTGCCCAGGCCCCCCCGATCGTCAGAACCCAATGTCACGGTCAGGTTCTCCGACGATGGTGCTCAACAAAGAAAATGTGGCACCAGCGCATGCCGAGCCCAGCATTCACTGTCGCAACCCTTGGTCCGGTCCGATCTTAGACTGGGAAAAAACTCCGTATGCCTAAGCCAACCGACGAAACGAGTGGGCGGGCAGGCGGACGGGCACTGCGTCGGCCAAAAAGACGGGATGCGCAAGTCGTGGATCGATAGGGTGGTAGGTGGGTTTAGGCACATCTTCATATTTCTGCATGCCAATGCCATTTTTATGGCTTGTAAATTCATAGAATGGTCCCTTGAGCCTTCACGTCAAGTTTCATGGTAAGACGACTCGTTTTCTATTTTTCATGATTTTTGAAACTTTTTACGGTTCAAGATTTTTTAAATTTTTTTGAAAGGAGTTTTGGGCCCAAACTTATTGGATGTGATCCTTGTATTTTTGTTGGCATGCACAAAAACATTTAGCTAAAAACTCAAAGTGTACAAGATTTTGTGACCATTTGAAAAAAGTGTCCCCCTTTCAGACACTTTAATGGCTACTAGCAGCAAACCTGTAAAATCTCAAATGCTCTTTAAGGGGTGTGAGTTATCGAGGTTTGATGCGGGATAGGGGGCCAATATAAGGGCCAAGTACCAGCACCCATCGCACATCATGTGCGCACACCCCCCGACCCCCCGATCTTCGGAACCCCAATTCCACCGGTTAGGTTCTCCGGCGATGCTCCGGTGATGGTGCCCCGACGAAGAAAAATGCGGCACCAGCACATGCCCGAGCCCAGCATGTGCTGCCGCAACCCTCAGTCTAGTCGGATCTTAGACTGGGAATGAACTCTGCATGCCTAAGTCAACCCACGAAACGAGCGTACGGGCGTTCAGCCGGCCAGAGGGGCGGGATGCGCAAGCTGGGGATCGAACGGGTCCCCCTCTACGTTCTTCCGATCCTACTACCCTAACCCTCGGTCTGGTCCGATCTTAGACTGGGAATGAACTCCGTATGCCTAGGCCAACTGACGAAACAAGCGGGCGGGCGTGCGGGCGGGCACCACACCGTCCAGAGACACGGGATGCGCAAGCTGTGGATCGATAGGGTGGTAGGTGGGTTTAGGCACATCTTCATATTTCTGTGTGCCAATTCCATTTTTATGGCTTGTAAATTCATACAATGGTCCCTTAAGCCTTCACGTGAAGTTTCATGGCAAGACAACTCGTTTTCTATTATTCATGATTTTTGAAACTTTTTACGGTTTGAGATTTTTTAAAATTTTTCGAAAGGAGTTTTGGCCCCAAAACTTGGTAGACGTGATCCTTGTATTTTTCTTGGCATGCACAAAAAAATTCAGCTAAAAACTTCAAGTGTACAAGATTTTGTGACCATTTGAAAAAAGTGTCCCCATTTCAGACACTTTAATGGCTACTGGTAGCAAACCTATAAAATCTCAAATGCTCTTTAAGGGGGTGTGAGTTCCTGAGGTTTGATGAATGATAGGGGGCCAATATAAGGGCCAAGAACCAGCACCCATCGCATATCATGTGCACACACTGCCTTGGCCCCCTCGATTGTCGAAACGTCAATGCCGTCGGTCAGGTTCTTCGGTGATGCTCCTGTGATGGTGCCCCGGCAAAGAAAAATACGGTACCAGCACATGCCCAACCCCAGCATGTGCTGCCGCAACCCTCGGTCTGATCCGATCTTCGACTGGGAAAGAACTCCCTATTCTTAGACTGGGAATGAACTCCGTATGCCTAAGTCAACCCATGAAATTAGCGTGCGAATGCTCAACCAGCCAGAGGGGCGGGATGCGCAAGCCAGGGATCGACCGGGTCCCCCTCTGCGTGCTTTCGATCCTGCTACTAGAAACCGCTTGGTCTGGTCTGATCCTAGACTGGGAATGAACTCCGTATGCCCAAGCCAACTGATGAAACGAGCGGGCGGGCGGGCAGTACTTCGGCCAGAGAGACGGGATGCGCAAGTCGTGGATCGATAGGGTGGTAGCTGGGTTTAGGCACATCTTCATATTTCTATGAGCCAATGCCATTTTTATGGCCTGTAAATTCATACAATGGTCCCTTAAACCTTTACATGAAGTTTCATGGCAAGACGACTTGTTTTTTATTTTTCATGATTTTTGAAACTTTTTACGGTTCAAGATTTTTTAAAATTTTTTCGGAAGCAGTTTTGGCCCCAAACTTGGTAGATGTTATCCTTGTATTTTTGTTGGCATGCATAAAAAATTCTGCTAAAAACTCGAAGTGTACAAGATTTTGTGACCATTTGAAAAAAGTGTCCCCATTTCAGACACTTTAATGGCTACTGGCAACAAACCTGTAAAATCTCAAATGCTTTTTAAGGGGGTGTGAGTTCTCAAGGTTTGATGAGGGATAGGGGGCCAATATAAGGGCCAAGTACCAGCACCCATCGCACATCATGTGCGCACCCCACCCTCCGGCCCCCCCGACCGTCAGAACCCCAATGCCACCTGTCAGGTTCTCCGACGATGCTCCGGTGATGGTGCCCCGACGAAGAAAAATGAGGTACCAACACATGCCCGAGCCCAGCATGTGCTGCCGTAACCCTCAGTCCGATTCGATCTTAGACTGGGAATGAACTCCGTATGCCCAAGTCAACACATGAAACGAGCGTGCGGGTGCTCAGCCAGCTAGAGAGGCGGGGTGCGCAAGCCAGGGATCGACTGGGTCCTTCTCTACGTGCTGCCGATCCTGCTATCGCAACCCTTAGTCTGGTCTGATCTTAGACTGGGAATGAACTTCGTATGCCTCAGCCAACTGACGAAACGATCGGGTGGGCGGGCGGGCGGGCACTACGCCGGCCAGAGAGACAGGATGCGTAAGCCGTGGATCGATAGGGTGATAGGTGCGTTTGGGCACATCTTCATATTTCTGCATACCAATGCCATTTTTATGGCTTGTAAATTCATACAAAGGTCCCTTAAGCCTTCACGTGAAGTTTCATGGCATGACGACTCGTTTTCTATTTTTCATGATTTTTGAAACTTTTTGCGATTCGGGATTTTTTAAAATTTTTTCGGAAGCAGTTTTGGCCCCAAACTTGGTAGATGTGATCCTTGTATTTTTGTTGGCATGCACAAAAAATTCAGCTAAAAACTCGAAGTGTACAAGATTTTGTGACCATTTGAAAAAAGTGTCCCCCATTTCAGACACTTTAATGCTACTGCAGCAAACCTGTAAAATCTCAAATGCTTTTTAAGGGGGTGGTGAGTTCTCCGAGGTTTTGAATGAGGGATAGGGGGCCAATATAAGGGCAAGTACCAGCACCCATCGCACTCATGTGGCACCCCCCTCGCCCCCCGATCGTCACACCAATGCCCTTGATCAGGTTTTCTCGACGATGCTCGGTGGTGGTGCCCGACGAAGAAAAATAGGGCACCAGCACATGCCCGAGCCCAGCATGTTACCACAACCTCGTTCCGGTCTTAGACTGAAAACTCGCTTTAGACTGAGAATGAACTCCGTATGCTAGTCAACCATTAAAGAGCGTGGGGCGCTCAGCGCCAGAGGGCGGATGAGCAAGCCAGGATCGATCGGCATTCGTCCACGATTACTACCGTAAGCCTCAGTTCGGTCTGACCTTAGACTGGGAATCAACTCCGTATACCTAAGCCAACCGACAAAACGAGCAGCGGGCGGGTGGGCGGGCACTACGCTAGCCAGAGAGACGGGATGCGCAAGCCGTGGATCGATAGGGTGGTAGGTGGGTTTAGGCACATCTTCATATTTCTGCGTGCTAATGCCGTTTTTATGGCTTGTAAATTCATACAATGGTCCCTTAAGCCTTCACGTGAAGTTTCATGGCAAGACGACTCGTTTTCTATTTTTAACGATTTTTGAAACTTTTTACGGTTCATGATTTTTTAAAATTTTTTCGGAAGGAGTTTTGGCCCTGAACTTGGTAGATACAATCCTTGTATTTTTGTTGGCATGCCCAAAACAATTCAGCTAAAAACTCGAAGTGTACAAGATTTTGTGACCATTTGAAAAAAGTATCCCCATTTCAGACACTTTAATGGCTACTGATAGAAAACCTGTAAAATCTCACATGCTCTTTAAGGGGGTGTGAGTTCTTGAGGTTTGATGAGGGATAGGGGGCCAATATAAAGGCCAAGTACCAGCACTCATCGCACATCATGTGCGCACACCCCCCTGGCCCCCCCGATCGTCAGAACCCCAATGCCACCGGTCGGGTTCTCCGACGATGGTGCACCGATGAAGAAAAATATGGCACCAGCACATGCCCGAGCCCAGCATGTGCTACTGCAACCCTCGGTCTGGTTCGATCTTAGACTGGGAATGAACTCCATATGCCTAGACTGGGAATGAACTCCGTATGCTTAGACTAGGAATGAACTCCGTATGCTGAGACTGGGAATGAACTCCGTATGCCTAACTCAACCCACGAAATGAGCGTGTGGGCGCTCAGCCGGCCAGAGGGGTAGAATGTGCAAGCCGGGGATCGACCAGGTCCCTTTCTACGTGCTGTCGATCCTGTTGCCACAACCCTCGGTCTGGTCTGATCTTAGACTAGGAATAAACTTCGTAGGCCTAAGCCAACTGACGAAACGAACGGGCGAGCAGGCAGGCAGGCACTACCCCGACCAGAGAGACAGGATGCGCAAGCCGTGGATCGATAGGGTGGTAGGTTGGCTTAGGCACATCTTCATATTTCTACGTGCCAATGCCATTTTTATGGATTGTAAATTCATACAATGGTCCCTTAAGCCTTCACGCGAAGTTTCATGGCAAGACGACTCGTTTTCTATTTTTCACGATTTTTGAAACCTTTTACGATTCGGCATTTTTTCAAATTTTTTCAGAAGGAGTTTCGGCTGCAAGTTTGGTAGACATGATCCTTGTATTTTTGTTGGCATGCACAAAAAAATTCAGCTAAAAACTCGAAGTGTACAAGATTTTGTGACCATTTGAAAAAAGTGTCCCCATTTCAGACACTTTAATGGCTATTAGCAGCAAACCTGTAAAATCTCAAATGCACTTTAAGGGGGTGTGAGTTCTCGAGGTTTGATGAGGGATACGGGCCCAATATATGGGCCAAGTACCAGCACCCATCGCACATCACGTGCGCACACCCATCCCGGCCCCTCCGATTGTCGGAACCTCAATGCCGTTGGTTAGGTTCTCTGACGATGCTTCGGCAATGGTGCCCCGGCGAAGAAAAATACGGCACCAGCACATGCCCGAGCCCAGCATGTGCTGCCGTAACCTTCGGTTCGGTCTGATCTTAGACTGGGAATGAACTTCGTATGCCTAAGTCAACCCACGAAACGAGCGTGTGGACGCTTAGCCGGCCAGAGAGGCAAAATGCGCAAGCCGGGGATCGACCGGGTCCCCCTCTGTGTGCTGTCAGTCCTGTTGCTACAACCCTCGATCCGATCTGATCTTAGACTGGGAATGAACTCCGTATGCCTATGCCAATCGACGAAACGAGGGGGCGGGTCGACGGGCAGGCACTACGTCGGCCAGAGAGACGGGATGCGCAAGCCGTGGATAGATCAGGCGGTAGGTGGGTTTAGGCACATCTTCATATTTTTGCATGCCAATGCCATTTTTATGGATTGTAAATTCATACAATGGTCCCTTAAGCCTTCACGCGAAGTTTCATGGCAAGACGACTCGTTTTTTATTTTTCATGATTTTTGAAACTTTTTGCGATTCGGCATTTTTTAACATTTTTTCTGAAGGAGTTTTGGCTGGAAACTTGGTACACGTGATCCTTGTATTTTTGTTGGCATGCACAAAAAAATTCAGCTAAAAACTCGAAGTGTACAAGATTTTGTGACCATTTGAAAAAAGTGTCCCAATTTTAGACACTTTAATGGCTACTGGCAGCAAACCTGTAAAATCTCAAATGCTCTTTAAGGAGGTGTGAGTTCTCGAGGTTTGATGAGGGATAGGGGCCCAATATATGGGCCAAGTACCAGCACCCATCGCACATCATGTGCGCACACCCCCCCGGCCCCTCCGATCGTCGGAACGCTAAAGCCGTCGGTCAGGTTCTTCGACGATGCTTTGGCAATGGTGCCCCGGTGAAGAAAAATGTGGCACCAGCACATACCCGAGACTAGCATGTGCTGCCGCAACCTTCGGTCTGGTCTGATCTTTGACTGGGAATGAACTCTGTATGCTTAGATTGGGAATGAACTCCATATGCTTAGACTGGGAATGAACTCCGTATTCTTAAGTCAACCCACGAAACGAGTGTGGGGGGTTCAGTCGGCCAAAGGGGCAGAATGCGCAAGCCGGGGATCGATAGGGCAGGCACTACGCAAGCCATAGAGACGGGATGCGCATGCCATGGATCGATAGGGTGATAGGTGGGTTTAGGCACATCTTCATATTTCTGCGTGCCAATGCCATTTTTATGGCTTGTAAATTCATACAATGCTCCCTTAAGCCTTCACGTTTTCTATTTTTCATGATTTTGAAAACTTTTTACGGTTCGAGATTTTTGAAAATTTTTTCGAAAGAAGTTTTGGCCCCAAACTTGGTAGAGGTAATCCTTGTATTTTTGTTGGCATGCAAAAAAAAAATTCAGCTAAAAACTCGAAGTGTACAAGATTTTGTGACCATTTGAAAAAAGTGTCCCCATTTCTGACACTTTAGTGGCTACTGGCAGCAAACCTATAAAATCTGAAATGCTCTTTAAGGTGGTGTGAGTTCTCGAGGTTTTGATAAGGGATAGGGGCCAATATAAGGGCCAAGTACCAGCACCCAACACACATCATGCGCGCACAACCCCCGTCCCCCCGATCGTTGGAACCCCAATGCCGTCGATTAGGTTCTCCGGCGATACTCCGACGATGGTGCCCCGACGAAGAAAAATACGGCATCAGCACATGCTCGAGCCCAGCATGTGCTGTCGCAACCCTCGGTCCTATCCGATCTTAGAATGGGAATGAACTCTGTATGCTTAGACTGGGAATGAACTCCGTAAGCCTAAGTGAACCCACGAAACGAGTGTGTGGGCGCTCAGCCGACCAGAGGGGAAGGATGCGCAAGCCAGGGATTGGTTGGGTCCCCCTCTGTGTTCTGCCAATCTTGCTACCGCAACCCTCGGTCTGATCCGATCTTAGACTGAGAATGAACTCCATATGCCTAAGCCGACCGACAAAACGAGCGAGTGCGCGGGCGGGCAGGCACTACATCGGCCAGAGAGACGGGATGCGTAAGCCGGGGATCGATAGGGTGGTAGGTGGGTTTAGGCACATCTTCATATTTCTACGTGCCAATGCCATTTTTGTGGCTTGTAAATTCGTACAATGGTCCCTTAAGCCTTCACGTGAAGTTTCATGGCAAGACGACTCGTTTTCTATTTTTCATGATTTTTAAAACTTTTTGCGGTTTGAGATTTTTTAAAATTTTTTTGGAAGGAGTTTTGGCCCCAAACATGGTAGTCATGATCCTTGTATTTTTCTTTGTTTGCACAAAAAAATTCAGCTAAAAACTCGAAGTGTACAAGATTTTGTGACCATTTGAAAAAAGTGTCCCCATTTCAGACACTTTAATGGCTACTGGCAGCAAACCTGTAAAATCTCAAATGCTCTTTAAGGGGGTGTGAGTTCTCGAGGTTTGATAAGGGATAAGGGGCGAATATAAGGGCCATACACCGGCACCCATCGCACATCATGTGCGCACACCCCCCCGGCCCCTCCGATCGTCGGAACCCCAATGTCGTCGGTTAGGTTCGCCAGTGATGGTGCCTCGGCAAAGAAAAATGCGGCACCAGCACATGCCCGAAACCAGCATGTGCTACCGTAACCCTCGGACTAGTTTGATCTTAGACTGGGAATTAACTCCGTATGCTTAGACTAGGAATGAACTCTGTATGCCTAAGTCAACCCATGAAATGAGCGCGCGGGCGCTCAGCCGGCCAGAGGGGTGGGATGCGCAATCCGAGTGTCGGTCAGGTCCCTCTCTGCGTGCTGTCGATCCTGCTGCCACAACCCTCGGTCCAGTCTAATCTTAGACCGGGAATGAACTCTGTATGCCTAAGCCAACCGACGAAATGAGCGGGCAAACGGGCGGGCGGGCACTACGCCGGCCAGAAAAACGGGATGCGCAAGCTGTGGATCGATAGGGTGGTAGTTGGGTTTAGGCACATCTTCATATTTCTGCCTGCCAATGCCATTTTAATGGCTTGTAAATTCATACAATGGTCCCTTAAGCCTTCACGTGAAGTTTCATGGCAAGACGACTCGTTTTCTATTTTTCATGATTTTTGAAACTTTTTACGGTTCGGAATTTTTTAAAATTTTTTCAGAAGGATTTTTGGCCCCAAACTTGGTAGACTTGATCCTTGTATTTTTGTTGGTATCCACAAACAAATTCAACTAAAAACTCGAAGTGTATAAGATTTTGTGACCATTTGAAAAAAGTGTCCCTACTTTAGACACTTTAATGGCTACTGGCAGCAAACCTGTAAAATCTCAAATGCTCTTTAAGGGGGTGTGAGTTCTTGAAGGTTGATGAGGGATAGGGGGCCAATATAAGGGCCAAGTCCCAGCACCCATCGCACATCATGTGCGGACACCCCCCTGACCCCCCCGATCTCCAGAACCCCAATGCTGCCAGTCAGGTTCTCCGGCAATGCTCCAGCGATGGTGCCCCGACGAAGAAAAATGCGACACTAGCACATGCCCGAGCCCAGCATGTGCTGTCGCAACCCTCGGTCTGGTCTGATCTTAGACTGGGAATGAACTCCGTATGCCTAAGTCAACCCACGAAAGGAGCGTGCGAGTGCTCAGCTGCAAGAGGGGCGGGATGCGCAAGCGGGGGATCGATCGGGTCCCCCTCGGTGTGCTGCCGATCCTGCTATCGCAACCCTCGGTCTAGTCCAATCTTAGACTGGGAATGAACTTCGTATGCCTAAGCCAACCGACAAAATGAGCGGGCGGGCGGACGAGCGGGCACTATGCCAGCCAGAAAGGCAGGATGCGCAAGCCGTGGATCGATAGGGTGGTAGGTGGGTTTAGGCACATCTTCATATTTCTATGTGCCAATGCCATTTTTATGGTTTATAAATTCATCCAATGGTCCCTTAAGCCTTCACGTGAAGTTTCATGGCAAGACGACACGTTTTCTATTTTTCACGATTTTTTAAACTTTTTACGATTCGAGATTTTTTAAAATTTTTTCGAAAGGAGTTTTGGCCCTAAACTTGGTAGATACGATCCTTGTAATTTTGTTGGCATGCACAAAACAATTTGGCTAAAAACTCGAAGTGTACAAGATTTTGTGACCATTTGAAAAAAGTGTCTCCATTTCAGACACTTTAATGGCTACTGGCAGCAAACCTGTAAAATCTCAAATGCTCTTTGAGGGGGTGTGAGTTCTTGAGATTTGATGAGGGATAGGGGCCAATATAAGGGCTAAGTACCAGCACCCATCGCACATCATGTGCGCACAGCCCCCGGCCCCCCCGATCGTCGGAACCCTAATGCTGTCGGTCAGGTTCTCCGAAGATGGTGCCCCGACGAAGAAAAATATGGCACCAGCACATGCTCGAGCCCAGCATGTGCTACCACAACCCTCTTTTCGGTCTGATCTTAGACTGGGAATGAACTCCGTATGCTAAGACTAGGAATGAACTACGTATGCCTAAGTCAACCAATGAAACGAGCGTGCGGGCACTCAGTCGGCCAGAGGGGCAGGATGCGTAATTCGGGGATAAGAAGAGTCCCCCTCTGCGTGCTACCGATCTTGCTGCTACAACCCTCAGTCTGATTTGATCTTAGACTGGGAATGAACTCCGTATGCCTAAGCCAACCAACGAAGCGAGCGGGCGGGCGGGCGGGCATTACGTCGGCCAGAGAGACGGGATGAGCAAGTCGTGGATCGATAGGGTGGTAGACGGGTTTAGGCACATCTTCATATTTCTATGTGCCAATGCCATTTTTATGGCTTGTAAATTCATCCAATGGTCCCTTAAGCCTTCACGTGAAGTTTCATGGCAAGATGACTCGTTTTCTATTTTTCACGATTTTTGAAACTTTTTACGGTTTGGGATTTCTTAAAATTTTTTCAAAAGGAGTTTTCAGCCCAAATTGGTAGACTTGATCCTTGTATTTTTGTTGGCATGCACAAAAAAATTCAACTAAAAACTTGAAGTGTACAAGATTTTGTGACCTTTTGAAAAAAGTATCCCCATTTCAGACACTTTAATGGCTACTGGCAGCAAACCTGTAAAATCTTAAATGCTCTTTAAGGGGGTGTGAGTTTTCGAGGGTTGATGAGGGATAGGGGGCCAATATAAGGGCCAAGTCCCAACACCCACCACACATCATGTGCGCACACGCCCCCCGAGCCCCCGATCTCCGGAACCCCAATGCCGCCGGTCAGGTTCTCTGGCGATGCTCCGGCAATGGTGCCCCGACAAAGAAAAATGAGGCACCAGCACATGCCCAAGCCCAGCATGTGCTGCCACAACCCTCGGTCCGATCTGATCTTAGACTGGGAATGAACTCCGTACGCTCAGACTGGGAATGAACTCTGTATGCCTAAGTCAACCTACGAAATGAGTGTGCGGGCGCTCAGCCGGCCAGAGGGGCGGGATGTGCAAGCTAGGGATCGATCGGGTCCCCCTTTACGTGCTCCCGATCTTGCTGTCGCAACCATCATTCTGATCTGATCTTCAACTAGGAATGAACTCCGTATGCCTAAGCCAACCGACGAAATGAGTGGGCGGGCACTACGCCGGCCAGAGAGACGGGATGCGTAAGCCGTGGATCGATAGGGTGGTAGGTGGGATTGGGGACATCTTCATATTTCTGCATGCCAATGTCATTTTTATGGCTTTTAAATTCATACAATGCTCCCTTAAGCCTTCACGTGAAGTTTCATGGCAAGACGACTCGTTTTCTATTTTTCATGATTTTTGAAACTTTTTATGATTCGGGATTTTTTTAAATTTTTTCAGAAGGACTTTTGGCCCTGAACATGGTAGATACGATCCTTGTATTTTTGTTGGCATGCACAAAACAATTCGACTAAAAACTCGAAGTGTACAAGATTTTGTGACCATTTGAAAAAAGTGTCCCCATTTCAGACACTTTAATGGCTACTAGCAGTAAACCTGTAAAATCTCAAATGCTCTTTAAAGGGGTGTGAGTCCTCGAGGGTTCATGAGGGATAGGGGGCCAATATAAGGGCCAAGTCCCAACACCCATCGCACATCTTGTGCGCACACGCCCCCTGAGCCCCCGATCTCCGGAACCCCAATGCCATCGGTCAGGTTCTCCGGTGATGCTCCGGCGATGGTGCCCCGATGAAGAAAAATGCGGCACCAGCACATGCTCGAGCCCAGCATGTGCTGCCACAACCCTCAGTCTGGTCCGATCTTAGACTGGGAATGAACTCCGTACGCTTAGACTGGGAATGAACTCCGTATGCCTAAGTCAACCAACGAAATGAGCGTGCGGGCGCTCAACCGGCCAGAGGGGCGGGATGCGTAAGCTGAAGATCGATCGGGTCCCCCTCTACGTGCTACCGATCTTGCTGCCGGAACCATCGTTCCGGTCCAATCTTAGACTGAGAATGAACTCCGTATGCCTAAGCCAACCGACGAAACAAACGGGCGGACGGGCGGGCGGGCACTACACCAGCCAAAGAGACGGGATGCGCAAGCCGTGGATCGATAGGGTGGTAGGTGGGATTTGGTACATCTTCATATTTCTACATGCCAATGCCATTTTTATGGCTTGTAAATTCATACAATGCTCCCTTAAGCCTTCATGTGAAGTTTCATAGGAAGACGACTCATTTTCTATTTTTCACGATTTGTAAAACTTTTTTTGATTTGGGATTTTTTAAAATTTTTTCGGAAGGTGTTTTGGCCCCAAACTTGGTAGACGTGATCCTTGTATTTTTATTGGCATGCAAAAAAAAATTCAGCAAAAAAATCGAAGTGTACAAGATTTTGTGACCATTTGAAAAAAGTGTCCCCATTTCAGACACTTTAATGGCTATTGCAGCAAACCTGTAAAATCTCAAATGCTCTTTAAGGGGGTGTGAGTTCTCGAGGTTTGAAAAGGGATAGGGGGCCAATATAAGGGCCAAGTACCAGCACCCATTGCACATCATGTGCGCACACCCCCAGCCCCCCCGATCGTCGAAACCCTAATGCCGTATGCCCGCATGTTCTCCGACGATGGTGCCCCAGTGAAGAAAAATGCGGCACCAGCACATGCCTGAGCCCAGCATCTGCTGCCACAACCCTCAGTGTAGTCTGATCTTAGACCGAGAATGAACTCCTATGCCTAGACTGGGAATGAACTCTCTATGCCTAAGTCAACCCACGAAACGAGCTTACGGGCGCTCAACCGACCAGAGGGGTGCGATCCATAAGCCGGGGATCGGTCGGGTCCCCCTCTGCGTGCTGCCGATCCTGCTACCACAACCCTCGATCCAGTCTGCTCTTAGATTGGGAATGAACACCGTATGCCTAGGCCAACAGACGAAACGAGCGGGCGGGCAGGCGGGCGGGCACTATGCCGGCCAGAGAGACGGGATGTGCAAGTCGTGGATCGATATGGTGGTAGGTGGGTTTAGGCACATCTTCATATTACAGCGTGACAATGCCATTTTTATGGCTTGTAAATTCATACAATGGTCCCTTGAGCCTTCACGTGAAGTTTCATGGCAAGACGACTTGTTTTCTATTTTTCACGATTTTTAAAACTTTTTGCGGTTCGAGATTTTTTAAACTTTTTTTGAAAGGCATTTTGGCCCCAAACTTGGAAGACGTGATCCTTGTATTTTTCTTGGCATGCAAAAAAAAATTCAGCTAAAAAATCGAAGTGTACAAGATTTTGTGACCATTTGAAAAAAGTGTCCCCATTTCAAACACTTTAATGGCTACTGGCAGCAAACCTATAAAATCTCAAATGCTCTGTAAGGGAGTGTGAGTTCTTGAGGTTTGATGAGGGATAGGGGGCCAATATAAGGGCCAAGTACCAGCACCCATCGCACATCGTGTGTGCACACCCCCCTCGGCCCCCCCAATCATCGAAACCCCAATGCCGTCGGTCAGGTTCTTCGACGATGCTCCGGTGATGGTGCCCCGACGAAGAAAAATGTGGCACCAGCACATGCTCGAGCCCAAGATTTACTGCCGCAACCCTCGGACTGATCCGATCTTAGACTGGGAATGAACTCCGTATGCCTAAGTCAACCCATGAAACAAGCGTGCGGGCGTTCAACCGACCAGAGGGGCGGGATGCTCAAGCCGGGGATCGGTCAGGTCCCCCTCCGCGTGCCACCGATCCTGCTGCAGCAACCCTCGATCCAGTCTGATCTTAGACTGGGAATGAACTCCGTATGCCTAAGCCAATCGATGAAACGTGCACAAAAAAATTTAGCTAAAAACTCGAAGTGTACAAGATTTTGTGACCATTTGAAAAAAGTGTCCCTATTTCAGACACTTTAATGGCTACTGGCAGCAAACCTGTAAAATCTCAAATGCTCTTTAAGGGGGTGTGAGTTCTTAAGGTTTGATTAGGGATAGGGGGCCAATATAAGGGCCAAGTACCAGCACCCATCGCACATCATGTGCGCACACCCACCCCGATCGCTGGAACCCCAATGCCGTCGGTCAAGTTCTCCAACAATGCTCTGGCGATTGTGCCTCGGTGAAGAAAAATACGGCACCAGCACATGCCCGAGCCCAGCATGTGCTGCCCCAACCCTCAGCCTGATCCGATCTGAGACTAAGAATGAACTCCGTATGCCTAAGCCAACTGATGAAATGAGCGGGCGGGCTGGCGGGCAAAGACTACACCGGGCAGAGAGACGGGATGCGCAAGCTGTGGATCGATAGGGTGGTAGGTGGGTTTAGGCACATCTTCAGATTTTTGCATGCCAATGCCATTTTTATGGCTTGTAAATTCATACAATGGTCCCTTAAGCCTTCATGTGAAGTTTCAAGGCAGGACGACTCGTTTTCTATTTTTCACGATTTTCAAAACTTTTTACGGTTCGAGATTTTTTAAAATTTTTTTGGAAGGATTTTTGGCCCCAAACTTGGTAGACGTGATCCTTGTATTTTTGTTGGCATGTTCAAAACAATTCAGCTAAAAACTCAAAGTGTACAAGATTTTGTGACCATTTGAAAAAAGTTTCCCCATTTTAGACACTTTAATGGCTACTGGCAGCAAACCTGTAAAATCTCAAATGCTCTATAAGGGGGTGTGAGTTCTCGAGGGTTGATGGGGGATAGGGGGCCAATATAAGGGCCAAGTACCAGCACCCATCGCACATCATGTGCGCACACCCCCTGGCCCCCCCGATCATCGAAACCCCAATGCCGTCGGTTAGGTTCTCCGACGATGCTCCGGTGAAGGTGCCCCGACGAAGAAAATTATGGCACCAGCACATGCTCGAGCCCATTATGTGCTACCGTAGCCCTTAATCCGGTCCTAACTTAGACTGGGAATGAACTCCATATGCTTAGACTGGGAATGAACTCTGTATTCCTAAGTCAACCCACAAAACGAGCGTGCGGGCGCTCAGCCAGCCAGAGGGGCGGGATGCACAAGTCAGGGATCGGAAGGGTCCCCCTCTGTGTGCTGTCAATCCTGCTGCTACAACCCTCGGTCCGGTCTGATCTTAGACTAGGAATGAACTCCGTATGCCTAAGCCAACCGATGAAACGAGCGAGCGGGCGGGCATTACGTCGGCCAGAGAGATGAGATGCACAAGCCGTGGATCGATAGGATGGTAGGTGGGTTTAGGCACATCTTCATATTTCAAAACTTTTTGTGGTTCGGGATTTTTTAAAACTTTTTCGGAAGGAGTTTTGGCCCCAAACTTGGTAGAGGTGATCCTTGTATTTTTGTTGGCATGCACAAAAAAAATCAGCTAAAAACTCAAAGTGTACAAGATTTTGTGATCATTTGAAAAGAGTGTCCCCATTTCAGACACTTTAATGGCTACTGGCAGCAAACCTATAAAATCTCAAATGCTCTTTAAGGGGGTTTGAGTTCTCGAGGTTTGATGAGGGATAGGGGGCCAATATAAGCGCCAAGTACCAGCACCCATCGCACATCATGTGCGCACACCCCCACGGCCCCCCTGATCGTCGGAACCTCAATTCCGCCTGTCAGGTTCTCCTGCGATACTCCAACGATGGTGCCCCGGTGAAGAAAAATGCAGCACCAGCACATGCTCGAACCCAGCATGTGCTGTCGCAACCCTCGGTCTGGTCCGATCTTAGACTGAGAATGAACTCCGTACGCTTAGACTGGGAATGAACTCCGTATGCCTAAGTCAACCCACGAAATGAACGTGCAGGCACTCAGCCGGCTAGAGGGGTAGGATGCGTAAGCCAAGGATCGACTGGGTCCCCCTCTGCGTGGTGTCGATCTTGCTGCCGCAACCCTCAGTCTGGTCTGATCCTAGACTGGGAATGAACTTCGTATGCCTAAGCCAACCGACGAAACGAGCGGGCGGACAGGCGGGCGGGCACTATGTAGGCCCGAGAGACGGGATGTGCAAGCCGTGGATCGATAGGATGGTAGGTGGGTTTAGGGACATCTTCATATTTCTGCATGCCAATGCCATTTTTATGGCTTGTAAATTCATACAATGGTCCCTTAAGCCTTCACGTGAAGTTTAAAGGCAAGACGACTCATTTTCTATTTTTCACGATTTTCAAAACTTTTTGTGGTTCGGGATTTTTTAAAATTTTTATGGAAATAGTTTTGGCCTCAAACTTGGTAGACGTGATCCTTCTATTTTTGTTGGCATGCATAAAAAAAAATCAGCTAAAAAGTCAAAGTGTACAAGATTTTGTGATCATTTGAAAAGAGTGTCCCCATTTCAGACACTTTAATAGCTACTGGCAGCAAACCTATAAAATCTCAAATGCTCTTTAAGGGGGTTTGAGTTCTGGAGGTTTGATGAGGGATAGGGAGCCAATATAAGGGCTAAGTACAAGCACCCATCGCACATCATGTGCGCGCACCCCCTCGGCCCCCCGATCGCTGAACCCAATGCCGCGGTCAGGCGGTTCCCGGCAAATGCTCGATGATGGCACCCCGACGAAGAAAAATGCGGCACCAGCACATGCTCGAGCCCAGCATGTGCTGCCGCAACCCTCAGTCCGGTCCGCTCTTAGACTGGGAATGAACTCCGTATGCCTAAGTCAACCCGCGAAACGAGCGTGCGGGCGCTCAACCGGCCAGAGGGGCAAGATGCGCAAGCCGAGGATCGGTCGGGTCCCCCTCTACGTGCTGCTGATGCTGCTGCCATATACCTCAGTCTGGTCCGATCTTAGATTGGGAATGAACTCCGTATGCCTAAGCCAACCGATGAAACGAGCGGGCGGGCACTACGCCGGCCAGAGAGATGCAACGTGCAAGCCGTGGATCGATTGGGTGGTAGGTGGGTTTCGACACTTCTTCATATTTCTGCATGCCAATGCCATTTTTATAGCTTGTAAATTTATACAATGGTCCCTTAAGCCTTCACGTGAAGTTTCATGGCAAGATGACTCGTTTTCTATTTTTCATGATTTTTGAAACTTTTTACGAGTTCGAGATTTTCTAAAATTTTTTCAGAAGGAGTTTCGGCCCCAAACGTGGTAGACGTGATCCTTATATTTTTTTTGGCATGCACAAAAACATTTAGCTAAAAACTCGAAGTGTACAAGATTTTGTGACCATTTGAAAAAAGTGTCCCCATTTCAGACACTTTAATGGCTACTGGCAGCAAACCTTTAAAATCTCAAATGCTCTTTAAGGGGGTGTGAGTCCTTGAGGTTAGATAAGGGATAGCGGGCCAATATAAGGGCCAAGTACCAGCACCCATCGCACATCATGTGCGCACCCCCCGACCCCCCCGATCGCCAGAACCCCAATGCCGCCGATCAGGTTCTCCAGCGATGCTCCAACGATGGTGCCCCAGTGAAGAAAAATGCGGCACCAGCACATGCCCGAGCCTAGCATGTGCTATTGCAACCCTCGGTCCGATCTGATCTTAGACTGGGAATGAACCCCGTATGCTTAAGCCAACCGACGAAACGAGCAGGCGGGCGGGTGGGCGGGCACTACGCCGGCCAGAGAGACGGGATACGCAAGCCATGGATCGATAGGGTGGTAGGTGGGTTTAGGCACATCTTCATATTTCTATGTGCGAATGCCATTTTTATGGTTTGTAAATTCATACAATGGTCCCTTAAGCCTTCACGTGAAGTTTTATGGCAAGACGACTCGTTCGCTATTTTTCATGATTTTTAAAACTTTTTATGGTTCGGGATTTTTTAAAATATTTTCAGAAGGAGTTTTTGCCCCAAACTTGGTAGACGTGATCCTTGTATTTTTGTTGGCATGCACAAAACCAATCAGCTAAAAACTCGAAGTGTACAAGATTTTGTGTACATTTGAAAAAGTGTCCCCATTTCAGACACTTTAATGGCTACTGGCAGCAAACCCATAAAATCTCAAATGCTCTTTAAGGGGGTGTGAGTTCTCGAGTTTTGATGAGGGATAGGGGGCCAACATAAGGGCCAAGTACCAGCACCCACCGCACATCATGTGCGCACACCCCCTGCCCCCCCGATCGTTGAAACCCCGATGCCGTCGGTCATGTTCTCTGGCGACGCTCCGGCGATGGTGCCCCCGACAAGAAAATACGGCACCAGCACATGCCAGAGCCCAGCATGTGCTGCCGCAAACCGCCTCGTCCAATCCGATCTTAGACTGGGAATGAACTCCGTATGCCTAAGTCAACCCACGAAACGAGCGTGCGGGCGCTCAGCCAGCAAGAGGGGCGGGATGCGCAAGCCGGGGATCGGTTGGGTCCCCCTCTGCGTGCTGTCGATCCTGCTACCGCAACCCTCGGTCCAGTCTGATCTTTGACTATGAATGAACTCCGTATGCCTAAGCCAACCGACGGAACGAGCAGACAGGCGGATGGGCGGGCACTAAGCCGGCCAGAGAGGACGAATGCGCAAGCCGTGGATCGATAGGGTGGTAGGTGGGTGTAGACACCCATTTGGTCCAGGCCCCGGATCAATTGGACCTGGTCCAAATGGGTAGGTCCAATTTTATCTTTACTCATTTTATTTTATTTTTATTTTATTTTATATTTTATGTATATCCTATGTATTTATTATTTATTTATTATTAATAATATATATTTTTTATTATTTTTTATTTTATTTATTTTTGTATTTTTATTTATTTAATTATATATTTTTTTTTTATTTTTTTATCCTATAATATTTTTTTTATTATCTTTTCTAATTATCTAATTATTTTTTTATTTATTTGATTTTTATTTTGGAGGGCTGAGATTAAGGGTGAAGAATCCTACTGGGAATGGGATTCAATCAAAAGAGTCCAGATCGGATTCAAAGATTGAATCCCGTCCAAAGAGGAATTGGGATTGATCAGAAACTCCTGATCAATCCCTATAAAAGGGACCTCTGGAACTGATGCAACGGAAGAAAATAGTAAGCAAAGGCTACTGATTTAAGGGAAAAGAGACGTATAGAAGGCTAAGAAAAGGTGTAGAAGGGTTCTGGGAATTAGAAGAAATTTTTTGAAGATTTTTGGTTTTTTTTTCTGGGAATTTCTGGAAAATTCCAGATTCCGATGAATTTTTCGACGAAGTTTGAATTTTTCGGTGAAAATTTCGGCCAACCTTGAAGTTTTCGGTGACTTGCCCAGTTTTCGACAAAGAATCCCAGAAATCGATGATCTTCGTGAACTTCCGACGAAAAAACCTAGATTCCGACAAAACCCAGAATCGATGAATCTTCAACCGAGTTCTTCGACCTTTTAGAGAGAAGAGAGAGGAAAAAAGAAGAAGAGAGAGAGAGAAGAGGAGCTTTCTGTCGAAAAACAGAGGGAAGGGCCTTAAATACCCTCCCAAATGACGTCGTTTTGACCTTAAGTAACCCAGAGGATCCGCGCGTTTTGCGAGATCCGACCCGACCCGAGCGTCGACCCGTCCTGACCTGCGCGCCCCCCCCTCCGAGCCAAGCCGAGCCGAGCCGAGCTTCCAAGCCGCCTTCCGAGCCGTTTTCTCTTCCTTGAGCCGAGCCGCACTCCGAGCCGCTCCAGGTTTTTTTTTTTGAATTTTT
>NW_019167849.1:3059527-3081691 GCF_002303985.1 Durio zibethinus | reverse complement strand
GGGAAAAAAGACGTATAGAAGGCTAAGAAAAGGTGTAAAAGGGTTCTAGGAATTAGAAGAAATTTTTTGAAGATTTTTGGCATTTTTTTTTGGGAATTTTTGGAAAATTCCAGATTCCGATGAATTTTCTGACGAAGTTTGAATTTTACGACAAAAATTCCGGCCAAACTTGAAGTTTTTGGTGACTTGCCCAGTTTCCGACAGAGAATCCCAGAAATCGATGATCTTTCGATGAACTTCCGACGAAAAATACTAGATTCCAACAACAAAACCCAGAATTCGGTGAATCTTCAACCGAAGTTCTTCGACCTTTTAGAGAGAAGTGAGAGGAAAAAAGAAGAAGAGACAGAGAGAAGAGGAGCTTTCTGTCGAAAAACAGAGGGAAGGGCCTTAAATACCATCCCAAAACGACGTCGTTTTGACCTTAAGTAACCCAGAGGATCCTCACATTTTGCCGAGATCCGACCCGACCCGAGCGTCGACCCGCGTCCTGACCCGCGCGTGCCTCCCCCCTCCGAGCCAAGCAAAGCCGAGCCGAGCTTCCCAAGCTGCCTCAAAGCCGTTTTCTCTTCCTTGAGCCAAGCCGCAATCCGAGCCGCTCCAGGTTTTTTTTTTTTGAATTTTTTTATTTGATTATTTATTTTTTATTTTATTTGTTTTTATGTTTATTAGATTAGGTTTTATTTAATATTTTTTATCTTTATCTTATTTTTATTTTTGTTCTACTTTTCTTTATTTTTATTTATTTTCACTTTTATTTTTTTTAGTATTCTATTTTCTTTAAATAAAAATCAAAAGTTCCAAAAAAAATATTTTTGGGGAAAAGTTGAAAGTATCAATATTCCTTGAAAATCAAAATTTCTGAAAAATATTTTTAGGGAAAAGTTGAAAGTATCCATTTTCCTTAAAAATAAATTTTCAAAAAAAAAAAAGGGATTTTTGAGGAAAAGTTGAAAGTATCAATTTTCCTTAAAAATAAATTTCCAAAAAATATTTTTAGGGAAAAGTTGAAAGTATCAATTTTCGCCTAAAAAATCAATTTCAAAAAAAATTATTTTTAAGGAAAAGGTTGTAAAGTATCCAATTTTCCCTACACAAGAACAATCATCATTTCCTTTCTCTTTGATTTTGGATTTTGATTTGTGGATTTTTATTTCTTCTGTTAACTAATGCGCGACGACGGAAACCTCATGGCAGAGGTGAAACAGGGTAGTTTTTTTCTTGCATACGTCCTGAGGTAAGGGAATTCTTCTCAAGATTTCTGCTAAAAGTATTAGAGTCAATTGAGAAATTTTCGCAATAATTAATTACTTGGTAAAGATTTTAAAGGCTTTTGGATAACACAAATTTAAGCTGCTACCATCTTTTGATAGGCGTTGTGAGGGTGCTATAACCGTCCTCACACGTAACCGAACTCCCGAACCCTATTCTGGTTAGCAGACCTGAACCTATTCTTTTAGGGACCTTTAAACTTAGGTGTCCCCTGAAAGGATTGATTCTTTAGGTGGCCAATCGCACCTAGATAAAAAAGATTGGTGGTGACTCCCTAAAGTCAATGTCTAGCGATAGATCCCCGGATCTAGACGTTATGACAGCTTGGCGACTCCACTGGGGACTTTAAGAGTCAGGCCAGCAAATAATTTGTGTTATCCAAACGCCTAATAAAATTGAACCTTTTTGTATATATGTGTTATTATTCATTCATGTTTATTTACCTTGTTAATCATGTCATTCATATGCATGTGCATAACATGAGCTCTATACCCAAGCTCCGTCCCTCTAGGAGGGAGTAAAGTACCTATTGCTTTCGTGAGGTCTAATGCCTCCGCAGTGGCTAGCGAAATACTCCTACTCAAATTGAACCTTTTTCGCTTGTAACCTGTAATGGGTAAGGATTAGGGTGCCTTACTAGTCTGTGATGGACAAGGATGTAAGGAACAATTTGAGGACCTTTAGACTTTGACCCTTAAAACCGCATATAGTGAACCTTAAGAGTGCCTAAACCTAGGATAGAGCCCTTTCTACCAATGATAAATATACCCTGAAATTAAGACACAAAAAAGGTGTTTATCTAATCATTTTGATTGTTTAACTTTGTGCATCATTTTCATTATCATATGCAACATTATACATCAGCATCACTTTCATTTCATCCATGGAACTAACTATGTTGTTTGTCTGATTGTATGCATCTGCATTATTTTTATGATCATGTTTTAACACAATCATTTACATCCATTTCATACTAGATTTCATTTAGGAAAATGTACATTCCATTCGTGCATCAAAGCATCATACACAAAGCATAGCATAACATTTCTAATCATAAGTATGGTGCTCAAGGTCCAAGGATAGCTCCGTCTAGCGAAAACCCTACTCATCCATACAACACAAGATCCAAAGCAAGGCAAATGGAGGAGGAAAGTTCCCATAGATTTGAAAAGATAGAAAAAGCCCAGGAGAAGATCGAAAGTGAACTAAGCAAGATTCTGGAGGCTCTTAATAACATGAATAAAGGAAAAAGAGTTGAAAAAAATGCAATCCAACAAGTTCCCTCACTGTAAGAAGTGGCTGACTCTTTATATCCTCCAGGTTTTGGCCCACCTCAAGTCCAGTCTACTCAAGAGGTCCCACCACAACACTTCGCATATCCAACATATCCTAGAATGCCATCAACTTTTAACCCAGGGCAGTATAACAGCTATGTAAATCCTATCTTCACTGAAAAAGCCGAAGAACCAATTCCTGATCTAGATGATTTAAAAGAAAAGGAGAAAGAAAAGATAAGAGTGGAAGTTCAGGAAAGCTCCAAGATTAGTATGCTAGAGCAAAGGTTACGGGCTGTGAAAGGATTTAGCTTTTATGGGTCAGTTGATGCTGCTGGGCTCTGCCTAGTCCTTGATGTAGTTATTCCTCATAAGTTCAAAGTACCAAAATTTGAAAAATGTGAAGGTATAAAGTGCCCCAAAACTCACATCACAATGTATTGTCGAAAAATGGCAACTCATGCTCATGATGAAAAACTCTTGATGCATGTCTTTCTAGGATAACCTTACAGGCTCAGCGGCCAGGTGGTATGTTCAGCTGGATAGAACTCGCATTCATTCTTGGAGCGATATGGCACATGACTTCATCGATCAGTATCGACATATTATCGATTTGGCCCCTGATCGTTTGTCTTTACAGAATCTGGAGAAAAAGGCAAATGAGTCTTTTAAAGAGTATGCCCAGAGGTGGAGAGATGTTGCTTCTCAAGTACAACCTCCTTCGACTGAGAAAGAAACTATAGTGTTATTTGTCAGCACTTTGAAGTCTCTCTATTATGAAAAGATGATAGGAAATGCAACAAAGAATTTCGCTGACATGGTAATCTCTAGAGAAATTATTGAAAGTGCCATAAAAAATGGCAAGTTAAGAGGAGGAGAAACCAAGAAGACATCAGAAAAGAAAGAAGCTCAAGCTCAAGCTGTGAGCTTTGATAGACAACAATTCAGGGGTTATCAACCCTATCCATCTGAAGGTTACTCTTCATACTATTCTACTGTGAATAATGCCTCATCCTACCCATACCAACTAGTTCCACAACCACCTTATTCATCCACACACCAATCAATTTTTAGCCCCTAAGATCTTACATATAGCCTTAACATTCAAGCTCCTGCAAGAAACCAAATTCGCCCTATTTACCCAGCAAGTGGTTCACGAGAACAATGAACTACTCGAGAAAAACCTGTATTTGATCCAATCCCTATGACTTATATAGAGTTATATCGAGAACTCTATAATAGCCATTTGATTGCCTTCAGCCATGTAGAGCCGTTTAAACCACCCTATCCAAAGTGGTATGATCCTACAGCCCACTGCGACTACCACTATGGAATTACTGGCCATTCTACTAAAAATTGTATTGCTTTAAAGTATAAGGTGCAACGGTTGATCAATGATGGAATGGTAAGTTTTGATAAAGGGAAAGCAGCAACACCTAATGTTAGCGTTCTGAGTGAAAGTCAAGAACAGAAAGGGTCCGAAGAGTCACAATGACTTGAGAGGCAAGATGTCAATAGAGATTCTTCACCTGATCGCATAAGGGGACAATTTTAAAGAATGGAGATAAGGCTAGTTGAAGGTTTCTTTTGTCATGTTAGGATTTCTTTTCGAATGATTGTTGGATTTCTTTTTGCAATATGATTTCACTTGTTATCATCTTAATAAGGGCAAGTCAATGCATTTTATTACATTTTCTCTTTCACTCGACCATTATTCCATGCCCTGTTACCTTTCATAACTTCACATTCCCATTCTCAAATTTCAGATGATGAATATTTAGACAATGATAACAATAATTCTGGAATTTAATTTTGAAAACTCATCCACATTAATATAAGAAGATCATTTGAGTAAAAAAGTAAACTGTTATCAGAGGTGAAATAGATATATGTCTTGAAGATGTACAATCTTTTATACAGATTCATGAGCTTTGTTTAATAGATAATGTTCAAGAAAGGTATTCACAATTGAGATGAAAAATGTCCATCTTTCTTTTACCATTCGAAAAACCATTTATTGCTACCCCTTTGAGCCTATTATGATTTTTTTTCTAAAGAACCCCAACCAAGGATCACCCTCTACACTGGAGGGCAATTTTTAAAAGAAAAAAAACCCACAAAAAGAAAGAGAAAGAAAAGCAAAAGAACATTAAATGCCACAAATGATTTGAGGCAAAGTAATGAGGATCTTTTGTGTGAAGAAAGAAAAAATAGTGAAATGATGTGGGGGCAAAATGCCAAGTTGTGTCAATTGATCCTTTGGTTTTGAACCTTTTTAATACATGTTTTGAGCCTATTGTATCCATTTTTTTTTATGAACCTTCACCTTGACCTACATTATAACCTTGAAAAGCCCATTTGGATCAAGTGTGAATGCTTAACTTGAATGATCATATGTTGAGCGAATGAATGCTCATGATGAAGCAATGGAATCATGCTACATTACTCTAAAGTTTGATGTATGAAAGATATCAACAATGGATGAAAAATGAGAAAAAAAAAAGAGAAGATGATGAAAAAAAAAGAAAAAAATGAGAAAAAAAGAAAAAAATGAGAAAATGAAAAAAAAAGATTCAAATTGAAAACCTGAAAATGTGATTCTGATAGAAAAAGATCCAGGTCAAATGGCTCACATGAATAGAAGATCAAAGACATCTAAAGATCCCTCAAAGACTGGGGCAAAGTTCGCCAAGCTCAAGATGACTTCAACAGTAAATGGAATGAGTTTTTGAAAGAATCCTAGATTAATATTGAGAATTGTCTGAATATTCATCATTTGGACATACCATTCATCCCAATAACATGTATCCAATTTATTTCCTTTCCCATTTGTTTTGTACCAAAATAGATCTTCATTGATTATCTTTACCATAATTCACCTTGTGTTCTCTTATTGTTTCACCCCTAGAATGAATTGAGAAAATGCTTGATTACATTGTATTTGTCAAGAATTGAAATGATAATGAATGAATGAATATGTGCTTAAAAGAGTCTTGCATTCATTTGAAAGAAAATCTAAGATGATGGTGGTAACAAAATGAAGAAATGGTAGAAACCTAAAAGAGATGATTTGGAAGGATATATGATGTGACCAAATGGAGAATATAATGGGGCAAATTTTGAAAAATGGTATAACCAAGTGATGAATACAAAGATGAATTGGTCGATATGACTTGCAAGTTATGATTGAATGATAAAAGCAATCAGTGGACAAAGTTTGTTTTGGAATGGTTAATGCTGAGACACTTATGAGTAATGACTCAGTGATCGTGGGTGAAACTTGTTCTGAAATTTTTAGTGCTGAGAAGTCTATGAACAGTGGTCAAGTGATTATTGATTGATGAAACTTGTTTCAAAATATGGAGAAACTGAACAAGAAAGACATGCGAAATGGTGGAGTTTTGAGAGCCATATCACCATAATTATTTAGAATTTTGTTGCATAGACATTTGCATTACATGCATCATGGTGGCATCGTCGCTTGGATAGTACATGCACGTGATTTGATTGGACATGCATGGCACTATGAGAATATAGGTTGCCACATTTGCATCATTAAGAAAGCATTTGCATCTTTGGTCATAACATTCATTCATGCAAAATTTTGAGTCACTTGAAAAAGAAATTGTAAATGTTTTGATGAGAATTTTTGAGAACTCAAATGAGAATCTTTGAATTTCAAAATGAGAATCCTTGAGGAGTGAAACCCTAAAGTTCATCGAATGTGAATTTTTGAACAAATGAAAAGTTTTGAACTTTTGGATGTGGATCTCCAAAATACAAAACTTCAACCTTTTGGATATGAATTTCCAATGTTTTAAATGAGAGCCTTTGAACTTAGATGTGAAACTCTAAGTTTTATTGCATGTGAGCCTTTGAACTCAAATGAAAAGCTTTGAATTTTTGGATGTGAATTTCCAAAATTCAAATGAAAAGCTTTAGATTTTTGGATATGAATTCCAAGTTTGCCAAATAAGAACCTTTAACTTTTGGATGTGAGCCTCCAAAATTCAAATGAGGATCTTTGATGCGAGTCTTACAAGTTGCAAATGCAAATCTTGAGATCTTGCAAATTCGAGAAGAAATTTGTCAGGTAAGTTCCTAATCCTTGAAATAGGATGTCTTGTGGTATCAGGATTGATTTATAAGACCTTTGGGCATAATCTCCTGAAACTCCTTCAAACACAATTTTCAACTCCTTTGGACATGATTGTCAGGGAGCAATTTACTTTCCAAAAGTCGTGGTGCCTCTGTTTAGAGGAGCAATTTACTTTCCAAAGTCGTGGTGCCTCTATTTAGAGGGGAAAGTCGTGGTGCCTCTGTTTAGAGGAGCAATTTACTTTCTAAAAGTCGTGGTGCCTCTGTTTAGAGGAGCAATTTACTTTTCCAAAGTCGTGGTGCCTCTGTTTAGAGGAGCAATTTACTTTTCCAAAGTCGTGGTGCCTCTGTTTAGAGGAGCAATTTACTTTCCAAAGTCGTGGTGCCTCTGTTTAGAGGAGCAATTTACTTTCCAAAGTCGTGGTGCCTCTGTTTAGAGGAGCAATTTACTTTCCAAAGTCGTCGAGCCTCTGTTTAGAGGAGCTTTTAAAAAAAAAAACAAAAAAAACAAAAAAGTTGCCTCTATTTAGAGGAGCTTCATTTATGTTTCTCAAAGTCATTGAGCCTCTGCTTAGAGGAGCTTTGATCATTTTAAAAAAAAAAAAACAAAAAAACAAAAAAAAATTAAAAAAAAAAATTACCTCTATTTAGAGGAGCTTTGTTTATGTTTCTCAAAGTCATTGAACCTCTGCTTAGAGGAGCTTTGATCAATTTAAAAAAAAAGAAAAAAAAAAACAAAAAAAGCCAAAAAAATGAAAAAAAGTTACCTCTATTTAGAGGAGCTTTATTTATGTTTCTCAAAGTCGTTGAGCCTCTATTTAAAGGAGCTTTGGTAAAAACAAAAAAACAAAAAAAACAAAAACAAAAAACAAAAAAAAATGAAAATGTTGAGTTGAGTCTTGATTGGGTGTCTACGTCTTTGCGCAATTTTTGTTTCACAGAAAATGTGCAAAGAGGGTAGCTGTAGACACCCAATTTGGTCCAGGCCCGGATCAGTTGGGCCTGGTCCAAATGGGTAGGTCCAATTTTATCTTTGTCATTTTTATTTTTATTTTATTTTATATTTTATATATATCCTATGTATTTATTATTTATTTATTATTAATAATATATATTTTTATTATTTTTTGTTTTATTTATTTTTGTATTTTTATTTATTTAATTATATATTATTATTATTATTTTTTATCCTATAATATTTTTTTATTATCTTTTCTAATTATCTATTATTTTTTTTATTTATTTGATTTTTATTTTGGAGGGCTGAGATTGAAGGGTGAAGAATCCTATTGGGAATGGGGATTCAATCAAAAGAGTCCAGATCGAATTCAAAAATTGAATCCCCGTCCAAAGAGGAATTGGGATTGATCAGAAACTCCTGATCAATCCCTATAAAAGGGACCCTCTGGAACAGATGCAACGGAAGAAAACAGTAAGCAAAGGCTACTGATTTAAGGGAAAAGTGATGTATAGAAGGCTAAGAAAAGGTGTAGAAGGGTTCTGAGAATTAGAAGAAATTTTTTGAAGATTTTTGGCATTTTTTTTTCTGGCGAATTTCTAGAAAATTCCAGATTCCGGTGAATTTTCTGGCAAAGTTTGAATTTTACGGTGAAAATTTCGGCAACCTTGAAGTTTCCGGTGACCTGCCCAATTTCTGACAAAGAATCCCAGAAACCGGTGATCTTCCGATGAACTTCCGATGAAAAAACCTAGATTCCGATGACAAAACCCAGAATCCGGTGAATCTTCAACCGGAGTTCTTTGACCTTTTAGAGAGAAGGGAGAGGAAAAAAGGAGAAGAGAGAGAGAGAAGAGGAGCTTTCTGCCGCAAAACAGAGGGAAGGGCCTTAAATACCCTCCCAAAACGACGTCGTTTTGACCTTAAGTAACTCAGAGGATCCGCACGTTTTGCCGAGATCTGACCCGACCCGAGCGTCGACCCGCGTCCTGACCCGTGCATGCCTCCCCCCTTCGAGCCGAGCTGAGCCGAGCTTCCCAAGCTGCCCTTCGAGCCGTTTTCTCTTCCTTGAGCCGAGTCACACTCCGAGCCGCTTCAGGTTTTTTTTTTTTTTATTTTATTTGTTTTTATATTTATTAGATTAGGTTTTATTTAATATTTTTTATCTTTATCTTATTTTTATTTTTGTTTTACTTTTCTTTATTTTTATTTTTATTTATTTTCACTTTTATTTATTTTATTATTCTATTTTCTTTAAATAAAAATCAAAAGTTCCAAAAAAAATATTTTTGGGGAAAAGTTGAAAGTATCAATCTTCCTTGAAAATCAAAATTTCTGAAAAATATTTTTAGGGAAAAGTTGAAAGTATTCATTTTCCTTAAAAATAAATTTTCAAAAAAAAAAAGGGATTTTTGAGGAAAAGTTGAAAGTATCAATTTTCCTTAAAAATAAATTTCCAAAAAATATTTTTAGGGAAAAGTTGAAAGTATCAATTTTCCTAAAAAATAAATTTCAAAAAAATATTTTTAGGGAAAAGTTGAAAGTATCAATTTTCCCTACACAAGAACAACCATCCTTTCCTTTCTTTTTATTTTGATTTTGATTTTGATTTTTCTTTAACTAATCCAATGACGGAGCCTCTGCAAGTGAAACAGTAGTTTTTTCTTGCATACTCTTGAGGTTAGGGAATTTTTTTAATTTTCTGCTAAAAGTATTAGAGTCAGTTGAGAAAAATTTCCAATAATTAATTACTTGGTAAAATTTTAAGGCTTTTGGATAACATAAATTTAAGCTGCTACCATCTTTTGATGGGCGTTGTGAGGGTGCTATAACCTTCCTCACACGTAACCGAACTCCCGAACCCTATTCTGGTTAGCAGACCTGAATCTATTCTTTTAAGGACCCTTAAACTTAGGTGTCCCCTGAAAGGACTGATTCTTTAGGCGGCCAATCGCCCCTAAATAAAAAAGATTAGTGGCAACTCCCTAAAGTCAATGTCTAGCAATAGATCCCCGGATCTAGACGTTATGACAGTGGGTTTAGGCACATCTTCATATTTTTGCATGCCAATGCCATTTTTATGGCTTGTAAATTCATACAATGGTCCCTTAAGCCTTCACGTAAAGTTTCATGGCAAGACGACCCGTTTTCTATTTTTCACGATTTTTGAAACTCTTTGCGGTTTGGGATTTTTTAAAATTTTTTCAGAAGGAGTTTTGGCCCCAAACTTAGTAGACATGATCATTGTATTTTTTTGACATGTAAAAAAAAATTCAGCTAAAAACTCAAAGTGTACAAGATTTTGTGACCATTTGAAAAAAGTGTCCCCATTTTAGACACTTTAATGGCTACAGGCAGCAAACCTGTAAAATCTCAAATGCTCTTTAAGGGGGTGTGAGTTCTCGAGGTTGGATGAAGGATAGGGGGCCAATATAAGGGCCAAGTACCAGCACCAATCGCACATCATGTGCGCACACCCCCCGGCCCCCCCGATCGTCGAACCCCAATGTCGCCGGTCATGTTCTCCGATGATGGGCCCCGGCGAAGAAAAATACGGCACTAGCACATGCCCAAGCCTAGCATGTGCTACCGTAACCCTTGGTCCTGTCTGATCTTAGAGTGGGAACGAACTCCGTATGCCTAAGCCAACCGATGAAACGAGTGGGTGGGCGGGCAGGCACTACGTCAGCCAGAGAGACGGGATGCGCAAGCCGTGGATCGATAGGGTGGTAGGTGGGTTTAGGCACATCTTCATATTTCTGCATGCCAATGCCATTTTTATGGCTTGTAAATTCATACAATGGTCCCTCAAGCCTTCACGTGAACTTTCATTGCAAGACGACTCGTTTTCTATTTTTTAAGATTTTCAAAACTTTTTGCGGTTCGGGATTTTAAAACTTTTTTCGGATGGAGTTTTGGCCCCAAACTTGGTAGACATGATCCCTGTATTTTTTTTGGCACGCATAAAAAAATTCAGCTAAAAACTCGAAATGTACAAGATTTTGTGACCATTTGAAAAAAGTGTCCCATTTCAGACACTTTAATGGCTACTGGCAGTAAACCTGTAAAATCTAAAATGCTCTTTAAAGGGGTGTGAGTTTTCAAGGTTTGATGAGGGATAAGGGGGCCAATATAAGAGCCAGGTACCAGCACCCATCGCACATCATGTGCGCATACCCCCGGCCCCTCCGATCACCAGAATCCCAATGCCACCGGTCAGGTTCTCCGGTGATGGTGCCCCGACGAAGAAAAATCCGGCACCAGCACATGCTCGAGCCTAGCATGTGCTACCGCAACCCTCAGTCTGGTTCGATCTTAGATTGGGAATGAACTCCGTATGCTTAGATTGGGAATGAACTCTTCATGCCGAAGTCAACCCACGAAACGAGTGTACGGGCGCTCAGTCGGCCATAGGGACGGGATGCGCAAGCCGGGGATCAGCCAGGTCTCCCTCTGCGTGCTGCTGATCCTGCTACTGCAACCCTTGATCCGGTCTGATCTTAGACTGGGAATGAACTCGGTATGCCTAAGCCAACCGATGAAACGAGCGACGGACGGGCGGGCGAGCACTACGCCGACCAGAGAGACGGGATGCGCAAGCCGTGATCGACAGGGTGGTAGGTGGGTTTAGGCACATCTTCATATTTATGCGTTGTGAGGGTGCTATAACCTTCCTCACACGTAATCGAACTCCCGAACCCTATTCTGGTTAGCAGACCTGAATCTATTCTTTTAGGGACCCTTAAACTTAGGTGTCCCCTGAAAGGACTGATTCTTTAGGCGGCCAATCGCCCCTAGATAAGAAAGATTGGTGGCAACTCCCTAAAGTCAATGTCTAGCAATAGATCCCCAGATCTAGACGTTATGACAGTGGGTTTAGGCACATCTTCATATTTCTACGTGCCAATGCCATTTTTATGGCTTGTAAATTCATACAATGGTCCCTTAAGCCTTCACGTGAAGTTTCATGGCAAGACGACTCGTTTTTTATTTTTCACGATTTTTGAAACTTTTTGCCTTTCAGGATTTTTTTAAATTTTTTCAGAAGGAGTTTTGGCCCCAAACTTGGTACACATGATCCTTGTATTTTTGTTGGCATGCATAAAAAAATACCGCTGAAAAATCAAAGTGTACAAGATTTTGTGACCATTTGAAAAAAGTGTCCCCATTTCAGACACTTTAATGGCTACTAGCAGCAAACCTGTAAAATCTCAAATGCTCTTTAAAGGGGTGTGAGTTCTCGAGGTTTGATGAGGGATAGGGGGCCAATATATGGGCCAAGTGCTAGCACCCATCGCACATCATGTGCGCACACCCACCCCAGCCCCCCCGATCGCCGGAACCCCAATACCGTCGGTCAGGTTATCCGATGATGGTGCCCCGGTGAAAAAAAATACGGCACCAGCACATGCCCGAGTCCAGCATTTGCTGCCGCAACCCTCGGTCCAATCCAATCTTAGACTGGGAATGAACTCCGTATGCCTAAGTCAACCCACGAAACGAGCGTGCGGGTGCTCAGCCGGCCAGAGGGGTGGGATTCGCAAGCCGGGGATCGGTCGGTCCCCTCTACGTGCTGCCGATCCTACAGCCGTAACCCTCAGTCTGGTCTGATCTTAGACTGGGAATGAAGTTCGTATGCCTAAGCCAACCGACGAAATGAACGGGCGGGCGGGCGGGCGGGCAGGCACTATGTCGCCCAGAGAGACGAGATGCGTAAGCCATCGATCGATAGGGTGGTAGGTGGGTTTAGGCACATCTTCATATTTCTACGTGCCAATACCATTTTTATGGCTTGTAAATTCATACAATGGTCCCTTAAGCATTCATGTGAAGTCTCATGGCAAGACGACTCATTTTCTATTTTTCATGATTTTTGAAACTTTTTACGGTTCAGGATTTTTTTAAATTTTTTTGGAAGGATTTTTGGCTCCAAACTTGGTAGACATGATCCTTGTATTTTTGTTGGCATGCACAAAAATATTCAGCTAAAAACTCGAAGTGTACAAGATTTTGTGACCATTTGAAAAAAGTGTCCCCATTTTAGACACTTTAATGGCTACTGGCAGCAAACCTGCAAAATCTCAAATGCTCATTAAGGGGGGGTTAGTTCTCAAGGTTTGATGAGGGATAGGGGGCCAATATAGGGGCCAAGTGCCAGCACCCATCGCACATCATGTTCGCACACCCCCCGGCCCCCCGATCGCTAGATCCCCGATGTCGCTGGTCAGGTTCTCCGGCGATGGTGCCCCGGTGAAGAAAAATACGGCACCAGCACATGCCCGAGTCCAGCATGTGCTGCTGTAACCCTCGATCTGATCCGATCTTAGACTGGGAATGAACTTCGTATGCCTAAGTCAACCCATGAAACGAGCGTGCGGGTGCTCAGCCGGCCAGAGGGGTGGGATTCGCAAGTCGGGCATCAACTGGGTCCCCCTCTGCGTGCTGTTGATCCTACAGCTGTAACCCTCTATCCGGTCCAATCTTAGACTGGGAATGAACTCCGTATGCCTATGCCAACCGAAGAAATGAGCGGGCGGGCGGGCGGGCACTACGTCGCCCAGAGAGACGAGATGTGCAAGCCGTGGATCGATGGGTGGTGTTGGTTTAATCACATCTTCATATTTCTACATGCCAATGCCATTTTTATGGCTTGTAAATTAATGCAACGGTCCCCTAAGCCTTCACGTGAAGTTTCATGGCAAGACGACTCGTTTTCTATTTTTCACGATTTTTGAAACTTTTTACGGTTCGAGATTTTTTAAAATTTTTTCGAAAGGAGTTTTGGCCCCAAACTTGGTAGACGTGATCCTTGTATTTTTGTTGGCATGCACAAAACAATTCAGCTAAAAACGCGAAGTGTACAAGATTTTGTGACCATTTGAAAAAAGTGTGCCCATTTTAGACACTTTAATGGCTATTGGCAGCAAACCTGTAAAATCTCAAATGCTCTTTAAGGGGGTGTGAGTTCTCGAGGTTTGATGAGGGATAGGGGACCAATATAAGGGCCAAGTACCAGCACCATCGCAAATCATGTGCGCACACCCCCCGCCACCGGAACCCCAATGCTGCCGTCAGGTTCTCTGACGATGCTTCGGTGATGGTGCCCCGACGAAGAAAAATACGGCACCAGCACATGCCCGAGCCCAGTCATGTGCTGCCGCAACCCTGGTCCAATCCGATCTTATACTGGGAATGAACTCCGTATGCCTAAGTCAACCCACGAAACGAGCGTGCGGGCGCTCAGTCGGCCAGAAGGGCGGGATGCGCAAGCCAGGGATCGACTGGGTGCCCCTCTGTGTGCTACCGATCCTGTTGCGAAACCCTCGGTCTGGACTGATCTTAGACTGGGAATGAACTCCGTATGCCTAAGCCAACCGTCGAAATGAACGGGCAGATAGGCGGGCGGGCACTACGCCAGCCAGAGAGAGGGGATGCGCAAGCTATGGATCGATAGGGTGGTAAGTGGGTTTAGGCACATCTTCATATTTTTGTGTGCCAATGCCATTTTTATGGCTTGTAAATCCATACCCTGGTCCCTTAAGCCTTCACGTGAAGTTTCATGGCAAGATGACTCATTTTCTATTTTTCACGATTTTTGAAACTTTTTACGGTTCGAGATTTTTTAAAATTTTTTCGCAACGAGTTTTGGCCCCAAACTTGGTAGATGTGATCCTTGTATTTTTTTTGGCATGCACAAAAACATTCAGCTAAAAACTCGAAGTTTACAAGATTTTTTGACCATTTGAAAAAAGTGTCCCCATTTTAGACACTTTAATGGCTACTGGCAGCAAAGCTGTAAAATCTCAAATGCTTTTTAAGGCGGTGTGAGTTCTCTAGGTTTGATGAGAGGTACTGGTACCTATTGCACATCATGTGCGCACACCTCCCCGACCCCCTCGATCATCGAAACCCTAATGCCGCCGACCAGGTTCTCCGACGATGCTTCGACGATGCTGCCCCGACGAAGAAAAATGCGACACCAGCACATGCCCGAGCCCAGCATGTGCTGCCACAAGCCTTGGTCCGGTCTGATCTGATCTTAGACTGGGAATGAACTCCGTATGCCTAAGTCAACACATGAAACGAGCGTGCGGGCGCTTAGCCGCCCAGAGGGGCGGGATGCGCAAGTCGGGGATCGATCGGGTACCCTCTGCGTGCTACCGATCCTACTGCTGCAACCCTCAGTCCGATCCGATCTTAGACTGGGAATGAACTCCATATGCCTAAGCCAACCGACGAAACGAGGGGCGGGCGGGCGACACTACGTCGGCTAGAGAGACGGATGCGTAAGCCGTGGATCGATAGGGTGGTAGGTGGGTTTAGGCACATCTTCATATTTCTGTGTGCCAATGCCATTTTTGTTTCTTGTAAATTCATACAATGGTCCCTTAAGCCTTCACGTGAAGTTTCATGGCAAGATGACTCATTTTCTATTTTTCACGATTTTTGAAACTTTTTACGGTTCGAGATTTTTTAAAATTTTTTCACAACGAGTTTTGGCCCCAAACTTTGTAGATGTGATCCTTGTATTTTTGTTGGCATGCACAAAAACATTCAGCTAAAAACTCAAGGTTTACAAGATTTTTTGACCATTTGAAAAAAGTGTCCCCATTTTAGACACTTTAATTGCTACTGGCAGCAAAGCTGTAAAATCTCAAATGCTCTTTAAGGGGGTGTGAGTTCTCGAGGTTTGATGAGGGATAGGGGGCCAATATAAGGGCCAAGTAGCAGCACCCATCGCACATCGTGTGTGCACACCCCCCGGCCCCCCCGATCGCCGGAACCCCAATGCCGCCGGTCAGGTTATCCGGTGATGCTTCGACGATGGTGCACCGACGAAGAAAAATGCGGCACCAGCATATGCTCGAGCCCAGCATGTGCTATCGTAAACCTCGGTCCAGTTCGATCTTTGACTGGGAATGAACTCCGTATGCCTAAGTCAAACCACGAAACGAGCATGCGGGCACTCAGCCGGCTAGAGGGGCGGGATGCGCAAGTCAGGGATCGGCCTGGTCCCCCTCTGCGTGCTACCGATTCTACTGCTACAACCCTCGATCTGATCCAATCTTAAACTGGGAATGACCTCCGTATGCCTAAGCCAACCGATAAAACGAGCGGGCGGGTGGGCACTACGTCGGCCAGAGAGACAGAATGCACAAGCCGTGGATCGATAGGGTGGTAGGTGGGTTTAGGCACATCTTCATATTTCTGCATGCCAATGCCATTTTTATGGCTTGTGAATTGATACAATGGTCCCTTAAGCCTTCACATGAAGTTTCATGGCAAGATGACTCGTTTTCTATTTTTCACGATTTTTGAAACTTTTTACGGTTCGAGATTTTTTAAAATTGTTTCAGAAGGAGTTTTGTCTCCAGACTTGGTAGACGTGATCCTTGTATTTTTGTTGGCATGCACAAAAAAAGTCAGCTAAAAACTCAAAGTGTACAAGATTTTGTGACCATTTGAAAAAAGTGTCCCCATTTAGACACTTTAATGGCTACTGGCAGCAAACCTGTAAAATCTCAAATGCTCTTTAAGGGGGTGTGAGTTCTCGAGGTTTGATGACGGATAGGGGGCCAATATAAGGGCCAAGTACCAGCATCCATCGCACATCATGTGCGCCCACCCCTCCGGCCCCCCTGATCGTCGGAACCCCAATACCGCCGGTCAGGTTCTCCGGTGATGCTCCGACGATGGTGCCCCGGTGAAGAAAAATGCGGCACCAGCACATGCCCGAGCCTAGCATGTGCTGCTGCAACCCTCGGTCTGGTCCGATCTTAGACTGGGAATGAACTCCATATGCTTAGACTGGGAATGAACTCCATATGCCTAAGTCAACTCACGAAACGAGCGTGCGGGCACTTAGGCAGCCAGAGGAGCGGGATGACCAAGCCGAGGATCGATCGAGTCCCCCTCTGTGTGTTGCTGATCCTGCTGCCGGAACCCTCGATCTGGTCTGATCTTAGACTTGGAATGAACTCCGTATGCCTAAGCCATCCGACGAAGCGAGCGAGCGGGCGAGCACTACGTCGGCCAGAGAGGCGGGATGCGCAAGCCGTGGATCGATAGGGTGGTAGTTGGGTTTAGGCACATCTTCATATTTATGCATGCCAATGCCATTTTTATGGCTTGTAAATTCATACAATGGTCCCTTAAGCCTTCATGTGAAGTTTCATGGCTAGATGACTCGTTTTCTATTTTTCATGATTTTCAAAACTTTTTGCAGTTCGAGATTTTTTAAAATTTTTTGGAAGCAGTTTTGGCCCCAAACTTGGTAGATGTGATCCTTTTATTTTTGTTGGCATGCACACAAAAATTCAGCTAAAAACTGGAAGTGTACAAGATTTTGTGACCATTTGAAAAAAGTGTCCCCATTTCAGACACTTTAATGGCTACTGGCTACAAACCTGTAAAATCTCAATTGCTCTTTAAGGGCGTGTGAGTTCTCAAGGTTTGATGAGGGATAGGGGGCCAATATAAGGGCCAAGTACCAGCACCCATCGCACATCATGTGCGCACACCCCCCTCGGCCCCCCCGATCGTCGGAACCCCAATGCCGCCGGTCAGGTTCTCCAACGATGCTCCGGCGATGGTGCCCCGGTGAAGAAAAATGTGGCTCCAGCACCTACCATACCCAGCATAGGCTGCCACAACCCTCAGTCCGATTTGATCTTAGACTCGGAATGAACTTCGTATGCGTAGACTGGGAATGAACTCCGTGTGCCTAAGTCAACCCATGAAACGAGCGTGCGGGCCCTCAATCAGCCAGAGGGGTGGGATGCATAAGCCGGGGATCGGTCGGATCCCTCTCTGCATGCTGCCGATCCTGCTACTGTAACTCGTGATCCAGTCCAATGTTAGACTTGGAATGAACTCCGTATGCCTAAGCCAACCGATGAAATGGGCGAGCGGGCACTACATCGGCCAGAGAGGCGGGATGTGCAAGTCGTGGATCGATAGGGTGGTAGGTGGGTTTAGGCACATCTTCATATTTCTGTGTGCCAATGCCATTTTTATGGCTTGTAAATTCATACAATGGTCCCTTAAGCCTTCACGCGCAGTTTCATGCCAAGACGACTCGTTTTCTATTTTTCATGATTTTCAAAACTTTTTGTGGTTCAAGATTTTTTAAAATTTTTTCGAAAGGAGTTCTGGCCCCAAACTTGGTAGATGGGATCCTTGTATTTTTATTGGCATGCACAAAAAAATTCAGCTAAAAACTCGAAGTGTACAATTTTTTGTGACCTTTTGAAAAAAGTGTCCCCATTTCAGACACTTTAATGGCTACTAGCAGCAAACCCGTAAAATCTCAAATGCCCTTTAAGGGGGTGTGAGTTCTCAAGGTTTGATGAGGGATAGGTGGCCAATATAAGGGCCAAGTACCAGCATCCATCGCACATCATGTCCACCCACCCCCCCGGCCCCCCTGATCGCCAATGCCGTCGGTCAAGTTCTCCGGCGATACTCCGATGATGGTGCCCCGGTGAAGGAAAATGAGGCACTAGCACATGCCCGAGCCCAGCATGTGCTGCTATAATCATCGGTTTGGTCCGATCTTAGACTGGGAACGAACTCCATATCTTAGACTGGGAATGAACTCTGTATGCCTAATTCAACCCACGAAACGAGCGTGCGGGCGCTCAACCGGCCAGAGGGGCGGGATGCGTAAGATAGGGATTGGCAAGGTCCCCCTCTGCGTGCTACCAATGCTGCTGCCATAAGCCTCGATCCGGTCCGATCTTAGACTGGGAATGAACTCCATATGCTTAAGCCATCCGACGAAACGAGCGGACGGGCGGGCGGGCAATACGTCGGCCAGAGAGGCGGGATGCGCAAGCCGTGGATCGATAGGGTGGTAGTTGGCTTTAGGTAAATCTTCATATTTTTGCATGCGAATGCCGTTTTTATGGCTTGTAAATAGATACAATGGTCCCTTAAGCCTTCACGTGAAGTTTCATGGCAAGACGACTTCTTTTCTATTTTTCACGATTTTTGAAACTTTTTACAGTTCAAGATTTTTTAAAATCCTTTCGAAAGGAGTTTTGGCCTCGAACTTGGTAGCCATGATCCTTGTATTTTTGTTGGCATGAACAAAAAAATTCAGCTAAAAAATCGAAGTGTACAAGATTTTGTGACCATTTGAATAAAGTGTCCCCATTTCAGACACTTTAACGGCTACTGGCAGCAAACCTGTAAAATCTCAAATGCTCTTTAAGGGGGTGTGAGTTCTCGAGGTTTGATGAGGGATAGGGGGCCAATATAAGGGATAAGTACCAGCACCCAGCGCACATCATGTGCGCACACCCCCCCGGCCCCCACGATCGTCAGAACCCCAATGCCGCTGGTCAGGTTCTCTGGCAATGCTCCGACGATGGTGCCCCGGCGATGAAAAATGTGGCACCAGCACATGCCCAAGCCCAGCATGTGCTGCCGCAACCCTCGTCCAGTCTGATCATAGACTGGGAATGAACTTCATATGCTTAAACTGGGAATGAACTCCGTATGCCTAAGTCAAACCACGAAGCGAGCGTGCGGGCGCTCAGCCAGCCAGAGGGGCGAGATGCGCAAGTTGGGGATTAGTCGGGTCCCCCTTTGCGTGTTGCCGATCCTGCTGCATAACCCTCAGTCCATCCCTATCTTAGACTGGGAATGAACTCCGTATGCCTAGCCAACCGACGAACGAGCGGGCAGGCGGCTGGGACTACGCCGGCCAGAGGGACGGGATGTGCAAGCCGTGGATCGATAGGGTGGTAAGTGGGTTTAGGCACATCTTCATATTTCTGTGTGCCAATGCCATTTTTATGGCTTGTGAATTCTACAATGGTCCTAAGCTTACGTGAAGTTTCATGGCAAGACGACTCGTTTTCTATTTTCACGATATTGAAACTTTTTGGGTTCGGGATTTTTTAAAATTTTTTTGGAAGGAGTTTTTGCCGCTAATTGGTAGAACGTGATCCTTGTATTTTTGTTGGCATGCACAAAAAAATCAGCTAAAACTCAAGTTGTACAAGACTTTGTGACCATTTGAAAAAATGTCCCCATTTAGACACTTTAATGGCTACTGGCGCAAACTGTAAAATCTAAAATGCTCTTTAAGGGGGTGTGAGTTCTCAAGATTTGATGAGGGATAGGGGCCATATAAGAGCCAAGTACCAACACCCATCGCACATCATATGTGACACCCCCCGCCCCTCGATCACCGAACCCCAATGCTGCCGGTCAGGTTCTCCGGGATGGTGCCCGGCAAAGAAATACGGCACCAGCACATGCTCGAGCCGGTCGCTTGTGCTGCGCAACCCTCGGTCCTGGTCCGATCTTAAACTGGGAATGAACTCCATATGCCTAAGTCAACCCACGAAACGAGCGTGCGGGCGCTTAGCCTGGCCAGAGGGCGGGGGATGCGCAAGCGGGGATCGGTCGGATCCCCCTCTTTGTGCTGTCGATCCTACTATGCACCCTCTAGTCTGGTCCGGTCCTTAGACTGGGAATGACCTCTTGTATGACTAAGCCCAAATGACGAAATGTAGCGGGTGGGCGGGCAGGCGGGCACTACGCCGACTAGAGAGACGGGACGCGCAAGCCGTCGATCGATGTGGTAGGTTGGTTTCGGTACATCTTCATATTTCTAGTGCCAATGCATTTTAATGGCTTGTAAATTCATACAATGGTCCTTAAGCCTTCACGTGAAGTTTCCATGGCAAGACGACTCGTTTCTATTTTCACGATCTTCGAAACTTTTTACGGTTTGGGATTTTTTTAAATTTTTTCAGAAAATGTTTTGGGCCCAAACTTGGTAGACGTGATCCTAGTATTTTTTTTTTGCATGCATAAAACAATTTACTCGAAGTGTACAACATTTTGTGACCATTTGAAAAAGTGTCCTATTTCAGACACTTTAATGCTTACTGGCAGCAAACTTGTAAAATCTCAAATGCTCTTTCAAGGGGGTGTGAGTTCTCGAGGTTTGATGAGGGATAGGGGGCCAATATAAGGGCCAAGTATCAGCACCCATCGCACATCAATGTCGCACACCCCCGGCCCCTCGATCGTCGGAACCCCAATGCCGTCGGTCAGGTTCTCCGACGATGCTTCGACGATGGTGCCTCGGTGAAGAAAAATGCGGCACCAGCACATGCCCGAGCCCAAGATGTGCTACCGCAACCCTCGGTCCGGTCCGATCTTAGACTGGGAATAAACTCCGTATGCTTAGACTGGGAATGAACTCCGTATGCCTAAGTCAACCCACAAAACGAGCGTGCGGGCGCTCAGCCGGCCAGAGGGGCAGGATGCACAAGCCGGGGATCGGCCGTGTCCCCCTCTACGTGCTACCAATCCTGCTGCCACAACCCTCAGTCCTGTCTGATCTTAGACTGTGAATGAACTCCGTATGCCTAAGCCAACCGACGAAACGAGTGGGCGAGAGGCACTACGGGCACAGAACATAAAGCCATGGATCGATAGGTGGTAGGTGGGTTTAGGCACATCTTCATATTTCTACGTGCCAATACCATTTTTATGGCTTGTAAATTCATACAATGGTCCCTTAAGCCTTCACGTGAAGTTTCATCGCACATGCCTAAGCCAACTGACGAAATGGCGGACGGGCGGGCGGGCACCACGTCGGCCAGAGAGAGGGATGCGAAAGCCATGGATCGATAGGGTGGTAGGTGGGTTTAGGCACATCTTCATATTTTTGCATGCCAATGCAATTTTTCTGGCTTGTAAATTCATACAATGGTCCTTAAGCTTTCACGTGAAGTTTCATGGCTAGACGAATCGTTTTCTATTTTTCACGATTTCTGAAACTTTTTGTGGTTTGGGATTTCTTAAAATTTTTCCAAAAGGATTTTTGACCCTAAACTTGGTACACGTGATCCTTGTATTTTTGTTGGCATGCACGAAAGAATTCAGCTAAAAACTCGAAGTGTACAAGATTTTGTGACCATTTGAGAAAAGTGTCCCCATTTTATACGCTTTAATGGCTACTGGCAGCAAACCTGTAAAATCTCAAATCCTGTTTAAGGGGGTGTTAGTTCTCAAGGTTTGATGAGGGATAGGGGGCCAATATAAGGGCCAAGTACCAGCACCCATCGCACATCATGTGCGCACACCCCCCGGCCCCCCGATTGTCAGAACCCTAATGCCTTCGGTTAGGTTCTCCGACGATGCTCCGAGATGGTGCCTCGGTGAAGAAAAATATGGCCCCAGCACATGCCCGAGCCTAGCATCAATAAATCGGGATCTTAGACTGGGAATGAACTCCGTATGCCTAAGCCAACCGACGAAACGAGCGGATGGGCGGGTGGGCGGGCACTGCGTCGGCCAGAGAGACGGGATGCGCAAGCCGTGGATCGATAGGGTGATAGGTGGGTTTAGGCACATCTTCCTATTTCTGCCTACGAATGCCATTTTTTATGTCTTATAAATTCATACAATGGTCCCTTAAGCCTTCACGTGAAGTTTCATGGCAAGACGACTTGTTTTCTATTTTTCATGATTTTGAAACTTTTTTACGGTTCGGAATTTTTCAAAATTTTTTCGAAATAAGTTTTTGGCCCCAAA
>NW_019167849.1:3023948-3058527 GCF_002303985.1 Durio zibethinus | reverse complement strand
ACATCTTGTGCGCACACGCCCCCTGAGCCCCCGATCTCCGGAACCCCAATGCCGTCGATCAGGTTCTCCGGTGATGCTCCGGCGATGGTGCCCCGATGAAGAAAAATGCGGCACCAGCACATGTTCGAGCCCAGCATGTGCTGCCACAACCCTCAGTCTGGTCCGATCTTAGACTGGGAACGAACTCCGTACGCTTAGACTGGGAATGAACTCCGTATGCCTAAGTCAACCCATGAAATGAGCGTGCGGGCGCTCAATCGGCCAGAGGGGTGGGATGCGTAAGCTGAAGATCGATCGGGTCCCCCTCTACGTGCTGCCGATCTTGCTGCCGGAACCATCGTTCCGGTCCAATCTTAGGCTGAGAATGAACTCCGTATGCCTAAGCCAACCGACGAAACAAACGGGCGGGCAAACGGGCGGACGGGCGGGCGGGCACTACACCGGCCAAAGAGACGGGATGCGCAAGCCGTGGATCGATAGGGTGGTAGGTGGGATTTGGTACATCTTCATATTTATACATGCCAATGCCATTTTTATGGCTTGTAAATTCATACAATGCTCCCTTAAGCCTTCATGTGAAGTTTCATAGCAAGACGACTCATTTTCTATTTTTCACGATTTGTAAAACTTTTTTTGATTTGGGATTTTTTAAAATTTTTTCAGAAGGCGTTTTGGCCCCAAACTTGGTAGATGTGATCCTTGTATTTTTATTGGCATGCAAAAAAAAATTCAGCAAAAAAATCGAAGTGTACAAGATTTTGTGACCATTTGAAAAAAGTGTCCCCATTTCAGACACTTTAATGGCTATTGCAGCAAACCTGTAAAATCTCAAATGCTCTTTAAGGGGGTGTGAGTTCTCGAGGTTTGAAAAGGGATAGGGGGCCAATATAAGGGCCAAGTACCAGCACCCATTGCACATCATGTGCGCACACCCCCAGCCCCCCGATCGTCGAAACCCCAATGCCGTATGCCCGCATGTTCTCCGACGATGGTGCCCCAGTGAAGAAAATGCGGCAGGCCAGCACATGCCTAGCCTTAGCAATTTGCTTGGCCACAGACACTCGGTGCAGTCTGGAAGGTTTAGACCGAGAATGAACTCTCTATGCCGGTAGAGCATGGGAATGAAGGGCTCTTCATCTTATGCCTGGAGTAGTCAACCCAGTGAAACGAGAACTTACGGGACGCTCCAATGGGCGCGACCAGAGGGGTGCGATCCATAGCCGGGGATCGGTCGGTGGTCGTCCCCTCTCTTCTGCCATATGCTACCGATCCTGCTACTACAACCCTCGACCAGTCTGCTCTTAGACTTGGGAATGAAAACCGGTATGCCCTAGGCCAACAGACGAAACAACGGCTGCGGGCAGGCCGGGGCGGGCACTATGCCCGGCCAGTAGAGACGGGATGTGCAAGTCCGTGGATCGATATGGTGGTAGGGTGGGTTTAGGCACATCTTCATATTAATAGCGTGCAAATGCCAATTTTTTATGGCCTTGTAAATTCATACAATGGTCCCCTTGAGCCTTCACGTGAAGTTTCATGGCAAGACGACTTGTTTTCTATTTTTTTCACGATTTTTAAAACTTTTGCGGTTCGATGATTTTTTAAAACTTTTTTTGAAAAGGCATTTTGGCCCCAAACTTGGAAGACGTGATCCTTGTATTTTTCTTGGCATGCAGAAAAAAATTCAGCTTAAAAAATCGAAGTGTACAAGATTTTGTGACCATTTGAAAAAAATGTCCCTATTTCAAAACACTTTAATGCTACTGGCAGCAAACCTGTAAAATCTCAATAGCTCTATAAGGGGGTGTGAGTTCTTGAGGTTTGATGAGGGATAGGGGGCCAATATAAGGGCCAGTACCAGCACCCATCACACATCGTGTGCGCACACCCCCCTCGGCCCCCCAATCATCGAACCCCAATGCCGTCAGTCAGGTTCTTCGACGATGCTCCGGTGATGGTGCCCCGACGAAGAAAAATGTGGCACCTAAGCACATGCTCGAGCCCAAGATTTGCTGTCGCCAACCCTCGGACCTGATTCCGATCTTTGACCTGGGAATGAACTCGTATGCCTAAGTCAACCCATGAAAAGCGTGCCGGGCACTCAACCGACCAGAGGGCGGGATGCTTCAAGCAGGGATTCGGTCAGGTCCCTCCTTCGCGTGCCCCGATCCTGCTGCAGCAACCCTCGATCCCAGTCCTGATTTAAGACTGGGAAATGAACTCCGTTATGCCTAAAGCCGACCGAATGAAATGTGCGGGTTGGGCGGGGTGGGCATTATGTCAGCAGAGAAATGAGATTGCGCAAGCCCGTGGATCGGATAGGTGGAAGGCTGGTTTAGGCACATCTCATATTCCTTGCATGGAAAATGCCAATTTTTAATGGCTTGGTAAATTCAATACAATGGTCCCTTAACCCTTCATGTGAAGTTTCATCAAGGCAAGACGACCCGTTTTCTATTTTTCATGATTTTTGAAACGTTTTGCAATTCAGGATTTTTTTAAATTTTTTCGGATGGCATTTTCGCCCCAAACTTGGTAGACATGATCCTTGTATTTTTTTTGGCATGCACAAAAAAAATCAGCTAAAAACTCAAAGTGTACAAGATTTTGTGACCATTTGAAAAAAAGTGTCCCCTTTTCAAACACTTTAATGGCTACTGGCAGCAAACCTGTAAAATCTCAAAAGCTCTTTAAGGGGGTGTGAGTTCTCAAGGTTTGATGAGGGGTAGGGGACCAATATAATGGCCAAGTACCAGCACCCATTGCACATCATGTGTGCACACCTCCCGACCCCCCGATCGTCGGAACACCAATGCCGCCGTCGACGATGCTCCGGAGATGATGCCCCGATGAAGAAAAATGCGGCACCAGCACATGCCCGAGCCTGGCATGTGCTACCGTAACCTTCGGTCAGGTCCGATCTTAGACTGGGAATGAACTCCGTATGCTTAGATTGGGAATGAACTCCGTATGCCTAAATCAACCCACGAAACGAGCGTGTGGTCGCTCAACCAGCCAGAGGGGTAGGATGCACAAGCCGGGGATCGGCTGGGTCCCCCTCTACGGGTTGTCGATGCTGCTGCTGCAACCCTCAATCTGGTCCGATCTTAGACTGGGAATGAACTCCGTATGCCAAAGCCAATCGATGAAACGAGAAGACGGGCAGGCGGGCGGACGAGCACTACGTCGGCCAGAGAGACGGGATACGCAAGTCGTTGATCGATAGGGTGGTATGTGGGTTTAGGCACATCTTCATATTTCTACGTGTTAATGCCATTTTTATGGCTTGTAAATTCATACAATGGTCCCTTAAGCCTTCACATGAAGTTTCATGGCAAGACAACTCATTTTTTATTTTTCTTGATTTTTGAAATTTTTACGGTTCGAGATTTTTTAAAATTTTTTCGGAAGGAGTTTTGGTCCCAAACTTCATAGACATGATCCTTGTATTTTTGTTGGCACGCAAAAAAAAATAGCTAAAAACTCAAAGTGTACAAGATTTGTTCACCATTTGAAAAAAGTGTCCCCATTTAAGACACTTTAATGGCTACTAGCAGCAAACCTGTAAAATCTCAAATGCTCTTTAAGGGGGTGTGAGTTCTCGAGGTTTGATGAGGGATAGGGGGCCAGTATAACGGCCAAGTACCCGCACCCATCGCACATCATGTGCGCACACCCCCTTGACCCCCCCAATCGTCGGAACCCCAATGCCGTCGGTCAGGTTCTCTGGCGATGGTGCCCCGACGAAGAAAAATGCGGCACCAACAAATGCCCGAGCCCAGAATGTGCTGCCGTAACCTTTGGTCTGGTCCGATCTTAGACTGGGAATGAACTCAGTATGCTTAGACTGGGAATGAACTCCATATGCCTAAGTCAACCCACGAAACGAGCGTACGGATGCTCAGCCACCCAGAGGGGCGAGAGGTGCAAGCCGGGGATCGACCGGGTCCCCCTCTGCGTGCTACCAATCCTGCTATCGTAACCTTCAATTCGATCCAATCTTAGATTGGGAATGAACTCCGTATGCCTAAGCCAACCGACGAAACGAGCGGGCAGGCATTACGTCGGCCAGAGCAACGGGATGCGCAAGTCGTGTATCGATAGAGTGGTAGATGGGTTTAGGCACATCTTCATATTTCTACGTGCCAATGCCATTTTTATGGCTTGTAAATTTATACAATGGGCCCTTAAGCCTTCACGTGAAGTTTCATGGTAAGACGACTCGTTTTCTATTTTTCACGATTTTCAAAACTTTTTACGGTTCAAGATTTTTTAAAACTTTTTCGGAAGGAGTTTTGGCCCTAAACTTGGTAGACGTGATCATTGTATTTTTGTTGGCATGTACAAAAAAATTCAGCTAAAAAATCAAAGTGTACAAGATTTTGTGACCATTTGAAAAAAGTGTCCCCATTTCAAATACTTTAATGGCTACTGGCAGCAAACCTGTAAAATCTCAAATGCCCTTTAAGGGGGTGTGAGTTCTTGAGGTTTGATGAGAGATAGGAGACCAATATAAGGGCCAAGTACCAGCACCCATCGCACATCATTTGCGCACACCCCCCGGCCCCCCCGATCATCGGAACCCCAATGCCGCCAGTCAGGTTCTCCGACGACGCTCCGACGATGGTGCACTGACGAAGAAAATTGTGGCACCAGCACATGCGCGAGCCCAGCATGTGCTGCCGCAACCCTCAGTCCTGTCTGATCTTAGACTAGGAATGAAGTCCGTATGCCCAAGCCAACCGACGAAATAAGCGGGCGGGCAGGCGGACGGGTGGCCATTATAACAGCCAGAGAGATGGGATGCACGAGTCGTGGATCGATAGGGTGGTACGTGGGTTTAGGCACATCTTCATATTTCTGTGTGCCAATTCCATTTTTATGGCTTGTAAATTCATACAATGGTCCCTTAAGCCTTCACGTGAAGTTTCATGGCAAGACGACTCGTTTTCTATTTTTCACAATTTTTAAAACTTTTTACGGTTCGAGATTTTTTCAAATTTTTTCGGAAGGATTTTTGGCCCCAAACGTGGTAGACCTGATCCTTGTAATTTTTTGGCATGCACAAAAAAATTTAGCTAAAAACTCGAAGTGTACAAGATTTTGTGACCATTTGAAAAAAGTGTCCCTATTTCAGACACTTTAATGGCTACTGGCAGCAAACCTGTAAAATCTCAAATGCTCTTTAAGGGGGTGTGAGTTCTCGAGGTTTGATTAGGGATAGGGGGCCAATATAAGGGCCAAGTACCAGCACCCATCGCACATCATGTGCGCACACCCACCCCGATCGCTGGAACCCCAATGCCGTCGGTCAAGTTCTCCAACAATGCTCTGGCGATTGTGCCTCGGTGAAGAAAAATACGGCACCAGCACATGCCCGAGCCCAGCATGTGCTGCCCCAACCCTCGGCCTGATCCGATCTTAGACTAAGAATGAACTCCGTATGCCTAAGCCAACTGATGAAATGAGCGGGCGGGCTGGCGGGCAAAGACTACACCGGGCAGAGAGACGGGATGCGCAAGCCGTGGATCGATAGGGTGGTAGGTGGGTTTAGGCACATCTTCAGATTTTTGCATGCCAATGCCATTTTTATGGCTTGTAAATTCATACAATGGTCCCTTAAGCCTTCATGTGAAGTTTCAAGGCAAGACGACTCGTTTTCTATTTTTCACGATTTTCAAAACTTTTTACGGTTCGAGATTTTTTAAAATTTTTTTGGAAGGATTTTTGGCCCCAAACTTGGTAGACGTGATCCTTGTATTTTTGTTGGCATGTACAAAACAATTCAGCTAAAAACTCAAAGTGTACAAGATTTTGTGACCATTTGAAAAAAGTTTCCCCATTTTAGACACTTTAATGGCTACTGGCAGCAAACCTGTAAAATCTCAAATGCTCTATAAGGGGGTGTGAGTTCTCGAGGGTTGATGGGGGATAGGGGGCCAATATAAGGGCCAAGTACCAGCACCCATCGCACATCATGTGCGCACACCCCCTGGCCCCCCCGATCATCGAAACCCCAATGCCGCCGGTTAGGTTCTCCGACGATGCTCCGGTGAAGGTGCCCCGACGAAGAAAATTATGGCACCAGCACATGCCCGAGCCCATTATGTGCTACCGTAGCCCTTAATCCGGTCCTAATCTAGACTGGGAATGAACTCCATATGCTTAGACTGGGAATGAACTCTGTATTCCTAAGTCAACCCACAAAACGAGCGTGCGGGCGCTCAGCCAGCCAGAGGGGCGGGATGCGCAAGTCAAGGATCGGAAGGGTCCCCCTCTGTGTGCTGCCGATCCTGCTGCTACAACCCTCGGTCCGGTCTGATCTTAGACTAGGAATGAACTCCGTATGCCTAAGCCAACCGATGAAACGAGCGAGCGGGCGGGCATTACGTCGGCCAGAGAGATGAGATGCACAAGCCGTGGATCGATAGGATGGTAGGTGGGTTTAGGCACATCTTCATATTTCAAAACTTTTTGCGGTTCGGGATTTTTTAAAACTTTTTCGGAAGGAGTTTTGGCCCCAAACTTGGTAGAGGTGATCCTTGTATTTTTGTTGGCATGCACAAAAAAAATCAACTAAAAACTCAAAGTGTACAAGATTTTGTGATCATTTGAAAAGAGTGTCCCCATTTCAGACACTTTAATGGCTACTGGCAGCAAACCTATAAAATCTCAAATGCTCTTTAAGGGGGTTTGAGTTCTCAAGGTTTGATGAGGGATAGGGGGCCAATATAAGCGCCAAGTACCAGCACCCATCGCACATCATGTGCGCACACCCCCACGGCCCCCCTGATCGTCGGAACCTCAATTCCGCCTGTCAGGTTCTCCTACGATACTCCAACGATGGTGCCCCGGTGAAGAAAAATGCAGCACAGCACATGCTCGAACCCAGCATGTGCTGTCGCAACCCTCGGTCTGGTCCGATCTTAGATTGAGAATGAACTCCGTATGCTTAGACTGGGAATGAACTCCGTATGCCTAAGTCAACCCATGAAATGAACGTGCAGGCACTCAGCCGGCTAGAGGGGTAGGATGCGTAAGCCAAGGATCGACTGGGTCCCCCTCTGCGTGGTGTCAATCTTGCTGCCGCAACCCTCAGTCTGGTCTAATCCTAGACTGGGAATGAACTTCGTATGCCTAAGCCAACCGACGAAACGAGCGGGCGGACGGGCGGGCGAGCACTACGTCGGCCCGAGAGACGGGATGTGCAAGCCGTGGATCGATAGGGTGGTAGGTGGGTTTAGGCACATCTTCATATTTCTGCATGCCAATGCCATTTTTATGGCTTGTAAATTCATACAATGGTCCCTTAAGCCTTCACGTGAAGTTTAATGGCAAGACGACTCATTTTCTATTTTTCACGATTTTCAAAACTTTTTGTGGTTCGGGATTTTTTAAAATTTTTATGGAAATAGTTTTGGCCTCAAACTTGGTAGACGTGATCCTTCTATTTTGTTGGCATGCAAAAAAAAATCAGCTAAAAGTCAAAGTGTACAAGATTTTGTGATCATTTGAAAAGAGTGTCCCCATTTCAGACACTTTAATAGCTACTGGCAGCAAACCTGTAAAATCTCAAATGCTCTTTAAGGGGGTTTGAGTTCTGGAGGTTTGATGAGGGATAGGGAGCCAATATAAGGGCTAAGTAAAAGCACCCATCGCAATCATGTGCGCGCACCCGCCTTCGGCCCCCATCGCTGGAACCCCAATGCCGCCGTCAGGTTCTCCGGCATGCTTCGATGATGGCACCCGACGAAGAAAAATGCGGCACCAGCACATGCTCGAGTCCAGCATGTGCTGCCGCAACCTCAGTCCGGTCGCTCTTAGACTGGGAATGAACTCCGTATGCTAAGTCAACCCGCGAAACGAGCGTGCGGGCACTCAACCGGCCAGAAGGGGCAAAATGCGCAAGCCGAGGATCGGTCGGGTCCCCTCTACGTGCTGCTGATGCTGCTGCCTATACCCTCAGTCTGGTCCGATCTTAGATTGGGAATGAACTCCGTATGCCTAAGCCAACCGATGAAACGAGCCGGGCGGGCACTACGCCGGCCAGAGAGACGCAAACGTGCAAGCCGTGATCGATTGGGTGGTAGGTGGGTTTCGGCACTTCTTCATATTTCTGCATGCAATGCCATTTTTATGGCTTGTAAATTTATACAATGGTCCCTTAAGCCTTCACATGAAGTTTTCATGGCAAGATGACTCGTTTTTTTATATTTTCACGATTTTTTGAAACTTTTTACAGTTCGAGATTTTCTAAAATTTTTTCAGAAGGAGTTTCAGCCCCAAACTTGGTAGACGTGATCCTTGTATTTTTGTTGGCATGCACAAAAACATTCAGCTAAAAACTCGAAGTGTACAAGATTTTGTGACCATTTGAATAAAGTGTCCCTACTTCAGGCACTTTAATGGCTACTGGCAGCAAACCTTTAAAATCTCAAATGCTCTTTAAGGGGGTGTGAGTTCTCGAGGTTAGATGAGGGACAGGGGGCCAATATAAGGGCCAAGTACCAGCACCCATCGCACATCATGTGCGCACACCCCCCGGACCCCCGATCGCCAGAACCCCAATGCCGTCGATCAGGTTCTCCGACGATGCTTTGACGATGGTGCCCCAGTGAAGAAAAATGCGGCACTAGCACATGCCCGAGCCTAGCATGTGCCACCGCAACCCTCGATCCGGTCTGATCTTAGACTGGGAATGAACTCCGTATGCCTAAGCCAACCGACGAAACGAGCGGGCGGGCGGGCACCACGCCGGCCAGAGAGACGGCATGCGCAAGCCATGGATCGATAGGGTGGTAGGTGGGTTTAGGCACATCTTCATATTTCTATGTGCCAATGCCATTTTTATGGTTTGTAACTTCATACAATGGTCCCTTAAGCCTTCACGTGAAGTTTTATGGCAAGACGACTCGTTTTCTATTTTTCACGATTTTTGAAACCTTTTATGGTTCAGGATTTTTTAAAATTTTTTCAGAAGTTTTGGCCCCAAACTTGGTAGACGTGATCCTTGTATTTTTGTTGCATGCACAAAATCAATCAGCCGTCGAGGTACATGTGTCCTTTGTGGCCCATTTCGACAAGGCTACTGGCAGCATATAAATCCGAATGCCTTTAGGGGTTTGAGTTCTCAATCAGAGGATGGGGCAATATTGCCATACTGCACCACGTCTTGTGCATCCAGGCATGTGAACCCGATGCCGTCATCATGTTCTGGTGCGCGATGGGCCCCGAGAAATAGGACACAATGCCAGAGCCAGAATGAACCTGGTCCAATCCGATCTTAGATGGGACTGAATCCGTGCTAAGTCAACCCACGAACGAGCGTGGCGGCTCAGCAACAGAGGGGCGGGATGCGAAGATCGGTTGGGTGCCCTTGCGCGTTCTGTACCGATGTCAGTCCGATCTTTGACTATGAATGAACTCCGTATGCCTAAGCCAACCGACGGAACGAGCGCAGGCGGATGGGCGGGCACTAAGCCGACCAGAGAGACGGAATGCGCAAGCCGTGGATCGATAGGGTGGTAGGTGGGTGTAGACACCCAATTTGGTCCAGGCCCGGATCAATTGGACCTGGTCCAAATGGGTAGGTCCAATTTTATCTTTATCATTTTTATTTTTATTTTTATTTTATTTTATATTTTATGTATATCCTATGTATTTATTATTTATTTATTATTAATAATATATTTTTTATTATTATTTTTTATTTTATTTATTTTTGTATTTTTATTTATTTAATTATATATTTTTATTTTTATTTTTTATTCTATAATATTTTTTTTATTATCTTTTCTAATTATCTATTATTTTTTTATTTATTTGATTTTTATTTTGGAGGGCTGAGATTGAAGGGTGAAGAATCCTACTGGGAATGAGGATTCAATCAAAAGAGTCCAGATCGGATTCAAAGATTGAATCCTCGTCCAAAGAGGAATTGGGATTGATCAGAAACTCTTAATCAATCCCTATAAAAGGGACCCTCTGGAACTGATGCAACAGAAGAAAATAGTAAGCAAAGGCTACTGATTTAAGGGAAAAGAGATGTATAGAAGGCTAAGAAAAGGTGTAGAAGGGTTTTGGGAATTAGAAGAAATTTTTTGAAGATTTTTGGTGTTTTGTTTTCTGGGAATTTCTGGAAAATTCCAGATTTCGGTGAATTTTTCGACGAAGTTTGAATTTTTCGGTGAAAATTCCGGCCAACCTTGAAGTTTTCGGTGACTTGCCCAGTTTCTGACAAAGAATCCCAAAAATCGATGATCTTCCGGTGAACTTCCGACGAAAAAACCTAGATTTCGACGACAAAACCCAGAATCCGATGAATCTTCAATCAGAGTTCTTCGACCTTTTAGAGAGAAGAGAGAGGAAAAAAGAAGAAGAGAGAGAGAGAAGAGCAGCTTTCTGCCAAAAAATAGAGGGAAGTGCCTTAAATACCCTCCCAAAATGACGTCGTTTTGACCTTAAGTAACACAGAGGATCCGCGCGTTTTGCCGAGATCCGACCCGACCCGAGCGTTGACCCGTGTCCTGACCTGCGCGTGCCTCCCCCCTCCGAGCCAAGCCGAGCCAAGTCGAGCTTCTCAAGCTGCCTTCCGAGCCATTTTCTCTTTTTTGAGCCGAGCCGCACTCCGAGCCGCTCCAGGTTTTTTTTTTGAATTTTTTTTATTTATTTGTTTATTTATTTGTTTATTTTATTTGTTTTTATATTTATTAGATTAGGTTTTATTTAATATTTTTTATCTTTATCTTATTTTTATTTTTGTTTTACTTTTCTTTATTTTTATTTTTATTTATTTTCACTTTTTTTTTATTATTCTATTTTCTTTAAATAAAAATCAAAAGTTCCAAAAAAACTATTTTTGGGGAAAAGTTGAAAGTATCAATCTTCCTTGAAAATCAAAATTTTTGAAAAATATTTTTAGGTAAAAGTTGAAAGTATCAATTTTCCTTAAAAATAAATTTTCAAAAAAAAAAAGGGATTTTTGAGGAAAAGTTGAAAGTACCAATTTTCCTTTGAAATAAATTTTCAAAAAAAATATTTTTGGGGAAATGTTGAAAGTATCAATTTTCCTTAAAAATAAATTTCCAAAAAATATTTTTAGGGAAAAGTTGAAAGTATCAATTTTCCTTGAAAATCAAAATTTTCAAAAAAATATTTTTGGGGAAAAGTTGAAAGTATCAATTTTCCTAAAAAATAAATTTCAAAAAAATATTTTTAGGGAAAAGTTGAAACTATCAATTTTCCCTACACAAGAACAATCATCCTTTCCTTTCTTTTTATTTTGATTTTGATTTTGATTTTTCTTTAACTAATCAGACGACGGAACCTCTGCAAGTGAAATAGTAGTTTTTTCTTGCATACTCTTGAGGTGAGGGAATTTTCTCAATTTTTTGCTAAAAGTATTAGAGTCAATTGAGAAAAATTTCCAATAATTAATTACTTGGTAGAATTTTAAGGCTTTTGGATAACACAAATTTAAGCTGCTACCATCTTTTGATGGGCGTTGTGAGGGTGCTATAACCTTCCTCACACGTAACCGAACTCCCAAACCCTGTTCTGGTTAGCAGACCTGAACCTATTCTTTTAGGGACCCTTAAACTTAGGTGTCCCCTGAAAGGACTGATTCTTTAGGTGGCCAATCGCACCTAGATAAAAAAGATTGGTGGCGACTCCCTAAAGTCAATGTCTAGCGATAGATCCCCGGATCTAGACGTTATGACAGCTTGGTGACTCCACTGGGGACTTTGAGAGTCAGGCCAGCAAATAATTTGTGTTATCCAAAAGCCTAATAAAATTGAACCTTTTTGTATATATGTGTTATTATTCATTCATGTTTATTTACCTTGTTAATCATGTCATTCATATGCATGTGCATAACATGAGCTCTATACCCGAGCTCCATCCCTCTAGGAGGGAGTAAAGTACCTATTGCTTTCGTGAGGTCTAATGCCTCCGCAGTGGTTAGCGAAATACTCCCACTCAAATTGAACTTTTTCCACTTGTAACCTGTAATGGGTGAGGATTAGGGTGCCTTACTAGTTTGTGATGGACAAGGATGTAAGGAACAATTTGAGGACCTTTAGACTTTGACCCCTAAAATCGCATATAGTGAACCTTAAGAGTGCCTAAACCTAGGATAGAGCCCTTTCTACCCAATGATAGATATACCCTGAAATTAAGACACAAAAAAGGTGTTTATCTAATCATTTTGATTGTTTAACTTTGTGCATCATTTTCATTATCATATGTAACATTATGCATCAGCATCACTTTCATTTCATCCATGGAACTAACTATGTTGTTTGTCTGATTGTATGCATCTGCATTATTTTTATGATCATGTTTTAACACAATCATTTACATCCATTTCATACTAGATTTCATTTAGGAAAATGTACATTCCATTCGTGCATCAAAGCATCATACACAAAGCGTAGCATAACATTTCTAATCATAAGTATGGTGCTCACGGTCCAAGGATAGCTCCGTCTAGCGAAAACCCTACTCATCCATACAACACAAGATCCAGAGCAAGGCAAATGGAGGAGGAAAGTTCCCATAGATTTGAAAAGATAGAAAAAGCCTAGGAGAAGATCGAAAGTGAACTAAGCAAGATTCTGGAGGCTCTTAATAACATGAATAAAGGAAAAAAAGTTGAAGAAAATGCAAGCCAACAAGTTCTCTCGCTGCAAGAAGTGGTTGACCCTTTATATCCACCAGGTTTTGGCCCACCTCAAGTCCAGTCTACTCAAGAGGTCCCGCCACAACACTTCGCATATCGAACATATCCTAGAATGCCATCAACTTTTAACCCAGGGCAGTATAATAGCTATGTAAATCCTATCTTCACTAAAAAAGTCGTAGAACCAATTCCTGATCTAGATGATTTAAAAGAGAAGGAGAAAGAAAAGATAAGAGTGGAAGTTCAGGAAAGCTCCAAGATTAGTATGCCAAAGCAAAAGTTACGGGCTGTGGAAGGATTTAGCTTTTATGGGTCAGTTGATGCTGCTGGGCTCTGCCTAGTCCCTGATGTGGTTATTCCTCATAAGTTCAAAGTACCAAAATTTGAAAAATATGATGGTACAAAGTGCCCCAAAACTCACATCACAATGTATTGTCGAAAAATGGTAGCTCATGCTCATGATGAAAAACTCTTGATGCATGTCTTTCAGGATAGCCTTACAGGCTCAGCGGCCAGGTGGTATGTTCAGCTGGACAGAACCCGCATTCGTTCTTGGAGTGATATGGCACATGACTTCATCGATCAGTATCGACATATTATCGATTTGGCCCCTGATCGTTTGTCTTTACAGAATTTGGAGAAAAAGGCAAACGAGTCTTTTAAAGAGTATGCCCAGAGGTGGAGAGATATTGCTTCTCAAGTACAACCTCCTTTGACTGAGAAAGAAACTACAGTGTTATTTGTTAGCACTTTGAAGTCTCTCTATTATGAAAAGATGATAGGAAATGCAACAAAGAATTTCGCTGACATGGTAATCTTTGGAGAAATTATTGAAAGTGCCATAAAAAATGGCAAGTTAAGAGGAGGAGAAACCAAGAAGACATCAAAAAAAAAAAAAGCTCAAGCTCAAGATGTGAGCTTTGATAGACAATAACTTAGGGGTTATCAACCCTATCCATCTCAAGGTTACTCTTCATACTATTCTACTATGAATAATGCCTCATCCTACCCATACCAACTAGTTCCACAACCACCTTATTCATCCACATACCAATCAATTTTTAGCCCCCAAGATCTTACATATAGCCTTAACATTCAAGCTCCTGCAAGAAACCAAATTCGCCCTATTTACCCAACAAGTGGTTCACGAGAACAACGAACTACTCGAGAAAAACCTGTATTTGATCCAATCCCTATGACTTATATAGAGTTATATCGAGAACTCTATAATAGCCATTTGATTGCCTCCAGCCATGTAGAGCCGCTTAAACCACCCTATCCAAAGTGGTATGATCCTACAGCCCACTGCGACTACCATTATGGAATTACTAGCCATTCTACTAAAAATTGTACTGCTTTAAAGTATAAGGTGCAACGGCTGATCAATGATGGAATGGTAAGTTTTGATAAAGGGAAAGCAACAACACCTAATGTTAGCGTTCTGAGTGAAAGTCAAGAACAAAAAGGGTCCGGAGAGTCACAATGACTTGAGGGGCAAGATGTCAATAGAGATTCTTCACCTGATCGCATAAGGGGACAATTTTAAAGAATGGAGATAAGGCTGGTTGAAGGTTTCTTTTGTCATGTTAGGATTTCTTTTCGAATGATTGTTGGATTTCTTTTTGCAATATGATTTCACTTGTTATCATCTTAATAAGGGCAAGTCAATGCATTTCATTACATTTTCTCTTTCACTCGACCATTATTCCATGCCCTGTTACCTTTCATAACTTCACATTCCCATTCTCAAATTTTGGATGATGAATATTTAGACAATGATAACAATAATTCTGGAATTTAATTTTGAAAACTCATCCACATTAATATAAGAAGATCATTTGAGTAAAAAAGTAAGCTGTTATTGGAGGTGAAATAGATATATGTCTTGAAGATGTACAATCTTTTATACAGATTCATGAGCTTTGTTTAATAGATGATGTTCAAGAAAGGTATTCACAATTGAGATGAAAAATGGCCATCTTTCTTTTACCATTCGAAAAACCATTTATTGCTACCCCTTTGAGCCTATTATGATTTCTTTTTCTAAAGAACCCCAACCAAGGATCACCCTCTACACTGGAGGGCAATTTTTGAAAGAAAAAAAACCCACAAAAAGAAAGATAAAGAAAAGTAAAAGAACATTAAATGCCACAAATGATTTGAGGCAAAGTAATGAGGATCCTTTGTGTGAAGAAAGAAAAAATAGTGAAATGATGTGGGGGCAAAATGCCAAGTTGTGTCAATTGATCTTTTGGTTTTGAACCTTTTTAATACATGTTTTGAGCCTATTGTATCCATTTTTTTTATGACCCCTCACCTTGACCTATATTACAACCTTGAAAAGCCCATTTGGATCAAGTGTGAATGCTTAACTTGAATGATCATATGTTGAGCGAAGGCATGCTCATGATGAAGCAATGGAATCATGCTACATTACTCTAAAGTTTGACGTATGAAAGATATCAACAATGGATGAAAAATGAGAAAAAAAAAGAGAAGAATGAAAAAAAGAAAAAAATGAGAAAAAAAAAAAATGAGAAAATGAAAAAAAGAGATTCAAATTGAAACCTGAAAATGTGATTCTGGTAGAAAAAGATCCAGGTCAAATGGCTCACATGAATGGAAGATCAAAGACATCTGAAAATCCCTCAAAGACTGGGGCAAAGTTCGCCAAGCTCAAGATGACTTCAACAGTAAATGGAATGAGTTTTTGAAAGAATCCTAGATTAATATTGAGAATTGTCTGAATATTCATCATTTGGACATACCATTCATCCCAATGACATGTATCCAATTTATTTCCTTTCCCATTTGTTTTGTACCAAAATAGATCTTCATTGATTATCTTTACCATAATTCACCTTGTGTTCTCTTATTGTTTCACCCCTAGAATGAATTGAGAAAACGCTTGATTGCATTGTATTTCTCAAGAATTGAAATGATAATGAATGAACGAATATGTGCTTAAAAGAGTGTTGCATTCATTTGAAAGAAAATCTAAGATGATGGTGGTAACAAAATGAAGAAATGGTAGAAACCTAAAAGAGATGATTTGGAAGGATATATGATGTGACCAAATGGAGAATATAATGGGGCAAATTTTGAAAAATGGTATAACCAAGTGATGAATACAAAGATGAATTGGTCGATATGACTTGCAAGTTATGATTGAATGATGAAAGCAATCAGTGGACAAAGTTTGTTTTGGAATGGTTAATGCTAAGACACTTATGAGTAATGACTCAGTGATGGTGGGTGAAACTTGTTCTGAAATTTTTAGTGCTGAGAAGTCTATGAACAGTGGTCAAGTGATGATTGATTGATGAAACTTGTTTCAAAATATGGAGAAACTGAACAAGGAAGACATGCGAAATGGTGCAGTTTTGAGAGCCATATCACCATAATTATTTAGAATTTTGTTGCATAGACATTTGCATTACATGCATCATGGTGGCATCGTCACTTGGATAGTACATGCACATGATTTGATTGGATATTCATGGCACTATGAGAATATAGGTTGCCACATTTGCATCATTAAGAAAGCATTTGCATCTTTGGTCATAACATTCATTCATGCAAAATTTTGAGTCACTTGAAAAAGAAATTGTGAATGTTTTGATGAGAATTTTTGAGAACTCAAATGAGAATCTTTGAATTTCAAAATGAGAATCTTTGAGGAGTGAAACCCTAAAGTTCATCGAATGTGAATTTTTGAACAAATGAAAAGTTTTGAACTTTTGGATGTGGATCTCCAAAATACAAAACTTCAACCTTTTGGATATGAATTTCCAATGTTTTAAATGAGAGCCTTTGAACTTAGATGTGAAACTCTAAGTTTTATTGCATGTGAGCCTTTGAACTCAAATGAAAAGCTTTGAATTTTTGGATGTGAATTTCCAAAATTCAAATGAAAAGCTTTAGATTTTTGGATATGAATTCCAAGTTTGCCAAATAAGAACCTTTAACTTTTGGATGTGAGCCTCCAAAATTCAAATGAGGATCTTTCATGCAAGTCTTACAAGTTGCAAATGCAAATCTTGAGATCTTGCAAATTCCAGAAGAAATTTGTCAGGTAAGTTCCTAATCCTTGAAATAGGATGTCTTGTGGTATCAGGATTGATTTATAAGACCTTTGGGCATAACCTCCTGAAACTCCTTCAAACACAATTTTCAACTCCTTTGGACATGATTGTCAGGGAGCAATTTACTTTCCAAAAGTCGTGGTGCCTCTGTTTAGAGGAGCAATTTACTTTCCAAAGTCGTGGTGACTCTATTTAGAGGGGAAAGTCGTGGTGCCTCTGTTTAGAGGAGCAATTTACTTTCTAAAAGTCGTGGTGCCTCTATTTAGAGGAGCAATTTACTTTTTCAAAGTCGTGGTGCCTCTGTTTAAAAGAGCAATTTACTTTTCCAAAGTCGTGGTGCCTCTGTTTAGAGGAGCAATTTACTTTCCAAAGTCGTGGTGCCTTGGTTTAGAGGAGCAATTTACTTTTCCAAAGTCATGGTGCCTCTGTTTAGAGGAGCAATTTACTTTTTAAAAGTCATGGTGCCTCTGTTTAGAAGAGCAATTTACTTTCCAAAGTCGTCGAGCCTCTGTTTAGAGGAGCTTTAAAAAAAAAAACAAAAAAAATAGGAAAAAAAAAAAAACAAAAAAGTTACCTCTATTTAGAGGAGCTTCATTTATGTTTCTCAAAGTCATTGAGCCTCTGCTTAGAGGAGCTTTGATCATTTTTAAAAAAAAAAAAACAAAAAAACAAAAAAAAAAAAAAAAACAAAAAAAAAAATGCCTCTATTTAGAGGAGCTTTGTTTATGTTTCTCAAAGTCATTGAACCTCTGCTTAGAGGAGCTTTGATCAATTTAAAAAAAAAAGCAAAAAAAAAAAAAAAAAGCAAAAAAAATGAAAAAAAGTTACCTCTATTTAGAGGAGCTTTATTTATGTTTCTCAAAGTCGTTGAGCCTCTGTTTAAATGAGCTTTGGTAAAAAAAAAAACAAAAAAAAATGAAAATGTTGAGTTGAGTCTTGATTGGGTGTCTACGTCTTTGCGTAACTTCTATTTCACAGAAAATGTGCAAAAAGGGGCAGCTGTAGACACCCAATTTGGTCCAGGCCCGGATCAGTTGGGCCTGGTCCAAATGGGTAGGTCCAATTTTATCTTTGTCATTTTTATTTTTATTTTATTTTATATTTTATGTATATCCTATGTATTTATTATTTATTTATTATTAATAATATATATTTTTATTATTTTTTGTTTTATTTATTTATTTATTTATATTTATTTAATTATATATTATTATTATTATTATTTTTATCCTATAATATTTTTTTTATTATCTTCTCTAATTATCTATTATTTTTTTATTTATTTGATTTTTATTTTGGAGGGCTGAGATTGAAGGGTGAAGAATCCTACTGGGAATGGGGATTCAATCAAAAAAGTCTAGATCGAATTCAAAGATTGAATCCCCATCCAAAGAGGAATTGGGATTGATCAGAAACTCCTGATCAATCCCTATAAAAGGGACCCTCTGGAACAGATGCAACAGAAGAAAACAGTTAGCAAAGGCTACTGATTTAAGGGAAAAGAGACGTATAGAAGGCTAAGAAAAGGTGTAGAAGGGTTCTGGGAATTAGAAGAAATTTTTTGAAGATTTTTGGTGTTTTTTTTTGGGAATTTCTAGAAAATTCCAGATTCCGGTGAATTTTTCGGAGAAGTTTGAATTTTTCGGTGAAAATTTCGGCCAACCTTGAAGTTTTCGGTGACCTGCCCAATTTTCAACAAAGAATCCCAGAAACTGGTGATCTTCCAACGAACTTTTGGTGAAAAAACCCAGATTCCGATGACAAAACCCAGAATCTGATGAATCTTCAACCGGAGTTCTTCGGCCTTTTAGAGAGAAGGGAAAGGAAAAAAAAAGAAGAGAGAGAGAGAAGAGCAGCTTTCTACCGAAAAACAGAGGGAAGGGCCTTAAATACCCTCTTAAAACGACGTCGTTTTGACCTTAAGTAATCCAGAGGATCCGCACGTTTTACCGAGATCTGACCCGACCCGAACGTCGACCCGCGTCCTGACCCGTGCATGCCTCCCCCCTTCGAGCCGTTTTCTCTTCCTTGAGCCAAGTCACACTCCGAGCCGCTTCAGGTTTTTTTTTTATTTATTTATTTTATTTGTTTTTATATTTATTAGATTAGGTTTTATTTAATATTTTTTATCTTTATCTTATTTTTATTTTTGTTTTACTTTTCTTTATTTTTATTTTTATTTATTTTCACTTTTATTTTTTTATTATTCTATTTTCTTTAAATAAAAATCAAAAGTTCCAAAAAAAATATTTTTGGGGAAAAGTTGAAAGTATCAATCTTCCTTGAAAATCAAAATTTCTGAAAAATATTTTTAGGAAAAAGTTGAAAGTATCCATTTTCCTTAAAAATAAATTTTCAAAAAAAAAAAAAGGGATTTTTGAGGAAAAGTTGAAAGTATCAATTTTCCTTTGAAATAAATTTTCAAAAAAAATATTTTTGGGGAAAAGTTGAAAGTATCAATTTTCCTTAAAAATAAATTTCCAAAAAATATTTTTAGGGAACAGTTGAAAGTATCAATTTTCCTTGAAAATCAAAATTTCCAAAAAAATATTTTTGGGGAAAAATTGAAAGTATCAATTTTCCTTAAAAATAAATTTCCAAAAAATATTTTTAGGGAAAAGTTGAAAGTATCAATTTTCCGAAAAAATAAATTTCAAAAAAATATTTTTAGGGAAAAGTTAAAACTATCAATTTTCCCTACACAAGAACAATCATCCTTTCCTTTCTTTTTATTTTGATTTCGATTTTGATTTTTCTTTAACTAATCCGACGATGGAGCCTCTACAAGTGAAACAGTAGTTTTTTCTTGCATACTCTTGAGGTGAGGGAATTTTCTCAATTTTCTGCTAAAAGTATTAGAGTCAATTGAGAAAATTTTCCAATAATTAATTACTTGGTAAAATTTTAAGGCTTTTGGATAACACAAATTTAAGCTGCTACCATCTTTTGATGGGCGTTGTGAGGGTGCTATAACCTTCCTCACACGTGACCGAACTCTCGAACCCTGTTCTGGTTAGCAGACCTGAACCTATTCTTTTAAGGATCCTTAAACTTAGGTGTCCCCTGAAAGGACTGATTCTTTAGGTGGCCAATCGCACCTAGATAAAAAAGATTGGTGGCAACTCCCTAAAGTCAATGTCTAGCGATAGATCCTCGGATCTAGACGTTATGACAGTGGGTTTAGGCACATCTTCATATTTCAGCGTACCAATGCCATTTTTATGGCTTGTAAATTCACACAATGGTCCCTTAAGCCTTCACGTAAAGTTTCATGACAAGACGACCCGTTTTCTATTTTTCATGATTTTTGAAACTCTTTGCGGTTTGGGATTTTTGAAAATTTTTTCAGAAGGAGTTTTGGCCCCAAACTTAGTAGACATGATCCTTGTAGTTTTGTTGGCATGCACAAAAACATTCAGCTAAAAACTCAAAGTGTACAAGATTTTGTGACCATTTGAAAAAAGTGTCCCCATTTTAGACACTTTAATGGCTACTGGTAGCAAACCTGTAAAATCTCAAATGCTCTTTAAGGGGGTGTGAGTTCTCGAGGTTTGATGAGGGATAGGGGACCAATATAAGGGCCAAGTACAAGCACCCATCGCACATCATGTGCGCACACCCCCTTGGCCCCCCCGATCGCTGGAACCCTAATGTCGCCGGTCAGGTTCTCCGGCGATGCTCCGACAATGGCACCCCGACGAAGGATAGGGGGCCAATATAAGGGCCAAGTACCAGCACCAATCGCACATCATGTATGCACACTCCCTCGGCCCCCCCGATTGTCGGAACCCCATTGCTGCCGGTCATGTTCTCCAGCGATGGTGCCCCGGTGAAGAAAAATACGACACCAAACATGCCCGAGCCCAGCATGTGCTACCGTAACCCTCAGTCCGGTTCGATCTTAGAGTGGGAACGAATTCTGTATGCCTAAGCCAACCGATGAAATGAGTGAGCGGGTGGGCGGACGGGCATTACGCCGGCTAGAGATACGGGATGCGCAAGCCGTGGATCGATAGGGTGGTAGGTGGGTTTAGGCACATCTTCATATTTTTGTGTGCCAATGCCATTTTTGTGGCTTGTAGATTCATACAATGGTCCCTTAAGCTTTCACGTGAACTTTCATGGCAAGACGACTCGTTTTCTATTTTTCAAGATTTTTGAAACATTTTACGGTTCGGGATTTTTTAAAACTTTTTTCAATGGAGTTTTGGCCCTAAACTTGGTAGACGTGATCCCTGTATTTTTGTTGGCATGCACAAAAAAATTCAGCTAAAAACTCGAAGTGTACAAGATTTTGTGACCATTTGAAAAAAGTGTCCCCATTACAGACACTTTAATGGCTACAGGCAGTAAACCTTTAAAATCTCAAATGCTCTTTAAGGGGGTGTGAGTTTTCAAGGTTTGATGAGGGACAGGGGGCCAATATAAGAGCCAGGTACCAGCACCCATCGCACATCATGTGCGCACACCCCCAGGATCCCGATCGTCGGAATCCCAGCCGCCGGTCAAGTTCTCCGGTGATGCTCCGGGGATGGTGTCCCGGTGAAGAAAAATCTGACACCAGCACATGCTCGAGCCTAGCATGTGCTACCACAACCCTCGGTCTAGTTCGATCTTAGACTAGGAATGAACTCCGTATGCTTAGACTGGGAATGAACTCTGTATGCCTAAGTTAACCCACGAAACGAGTGTGTGGGCGCTCAGCCGGCCAGAGGGACGGGATGCGCAAGTCGGGGATCAACCAAGTCCCTTTCTGCGTGCTTTTGATCCTGCTGCCGCAACCCTCGATCCGGTCTGATCTTAGATTGGGAATGAACTCCGTATGCCAAAGCCAACCGATGAAATGAGCGGGCGGGCGGGCAGACGGGCGGGCGGACGGGCACTACGTCGGCCAGAGAGACGGGATGCGCAAGCCGTGATCGATAGGGTGGTAGGTGGGTTTAGGTACATCTTCATATTTCTGCGTGCCAATGCCATTTTTATGGCCTATAAATTCATACAATGGTCCCTTAAGCCTTCACGTGAAGTTTCATGGCAAGACGACTCGTTTTTTATTTTTCATGATTTTTGAAACTTTTTACCTTTCGGGATTTTTTAAAATTTTTTCAGGAGGAGTTTTGGCCCCAAACTTGGTAGACATGATCCTTGTATTTTTGTTGGCATGCAGAAAAAAATACCGCAAAAAAATCGAAGTGTACAAGATTTTGTGACCATTTGAAAAAAGTGTCCCCATTTCAGACACTTTAATGGCTACAGGCAGCAAACCTGTAAAATCTCAAATGTGCTTTAAGGGGGTGTGAGTTCTTGAGATTTGATGAGGGATAGGGGCCCAATATAGGAGCCAAGTACCAGCACCCATCGCACATCATGTGCGCACACCCCCCGGGCCCCCCATCGTCGGTACTCCAATGCTACTGGTCAGGTTCTCCGGTGATGCTCTGACGATCGTGCCTCGACGAAGAAAAATGCGGCACCAGCACATGCCCAGGCCCAGCATGTGCTGTCGCAACCCTCGATCCAGTCTGATCTTAGACTAGGAATGAACTCTGCATGCTTAGACTGGTAATGAACTCCGTACGCCTAAGTCAACCAATGAAACCAACGTGCGGGCGCTGAGCCGACTAGAGAGGCGGGATGGGCAAGTTGGGGATCGATCGAGTCCCCCTCTACATGCTGCCGATCCTGCTGCCGTAACCCTCAGTCCGGTCTGATCTTAGACTGGGAATGAACTCCGTATGCCTAAGCCAATCGACGAAACGAGCGGGCGGGCGGGAGGGCGGGCACTACGTCGGCCAGAGAGACGGGATGCGCAAGCCGTGGATCGATAGGGTGGCAGGTGGCTTTAGGCACATCTTCATATTTCTACGTGCCAAAACCATTTTTATGGCTTCTAATTTCATACAATGGTCCCTTAAGCCTTCACATGAAGTTTCATGGCAAGATGACTCGTTTTCTATTTTTCATGATTTTTGAAACTTTTTGCGGTTTTGGATTTTTTAAAATTTTTTCGGAAAGAGTTTTTGGCCCCAAACTTGGTAGACGTGATCCTTGTATTTTTGTTGGCATGCACAAAAAAATTCAGCTAAAAACTCGAAGTGTACAAGATTTTGTGACCATTTGAAAAAAGTGTCCCCATTTCAGACACTTTAATGGCTACTGGCAGCAAACCTGTAAAATCTCAAATGCTCTTTAAGGGGGTGTGAGTTCTCAAGGTTTGATGAGGGATAGGGGGCCAATATAGGGGCCAAGTGCCAGCACCCATCGCACATCATGTTCGCACACCCCCCGGCCCCTCGATCGCTAGATCCCCGATGTCGTCGGTCAGGTTCTCCGGCGATGGTGCCCCGGTGAAGAAAAATACGGCACCAGCACATGCCCGAGTCCAGCATGTGCTGCTGTAACCCTCGATCTGATCCGATCTTAGACTGCGAATGAACTCCGTATGCCTAAGTTAACCCATGAAACGAGCGTGCGGGCGCTCAGCCGGCCAGAGGGGTGGGATTCGCAAGTCGGGCATCGACCGGGTCCCCCTCTGCGTGCTGTTGATCCTACAGCCGTAACCCTCTATCCGGTCCGATCTTAGACTGGGAATGAACTCCATATGCCTATGCCAACCGAAGAAATGAGCGGGCGGCGGCGGGCACTACGTCGCCCAGAGAGACGAGATGCGCAAGCCGTGGATCGATGGGAGGTAGGTGGGTTTAGGAAAATCTTCATATTTCTATGTGCCAATGCCATTTTATGGGTTTTAAATTCATACAATGGTCCCTTAAGCATTCACGTGAAGTTTCATGGCAAGACGACTCATTTTCTATTTTTCACGATTTTTGAAACTTTTTGCAGTTCGGGATATTTTTTAAATTTTTTCGGAAGGAGTTTTGGCCCCAAACTTCATAGACATGATCCTTGTATTTTTTTTGGCATGCATAAAAAAATTCAGCTAAAAACTCAAAGTGTACAAGATTTTGTGACCATTTGAAAAAAGTGTCCCCATTACAGACACTTTAATAGCTACTGGCAGTAAACCTGTAAAATCTCAAATTCTCTTTAAGGGGGTGTGAGTTTTCAAGGTTTGATGAGGGATAGGGGGCCAATATAAGGGCCAAGTACCAGCACCCATCGCACATCATGTGTGCACACCCACCCCCCGGCCCACCCGATCGTCGGAACCCCAATGTGGCCGGTCAGGTTCTCCGGTGATGCTCCGACGATGGTACCGCAGCGAAGAAAAATGCAGCACCAGCACATGCCCGAGCCCAGCATGTGCTGCCGCAACCCTCGGTCCGATCCGATTTTAGACTGGGAATGAACTCCGCATGCTTAGACTGGAAATGAATTCTGCATGCCTAAGTTAACCCACGAAACGAGCGTGCAGGCGCTCAACCGGCCATAGGGGCGGGATGCGCAAGCCGGGGATCGATCGGTGCCCCTCTACGTGTTGTTGATCCTGCTGCCACAACCTTCGGACTGGTCTGATCTTAGACTGGGAACGAACTCCGTATGCCTAAGCCAACCGACAAAACGAGCGGGCGGGCGGACGAGCGGGCAGACACTATGCCGGCCAAAGAAACGAGATGCGCAAGCCGTGGATCGATAGGGTGGTAGGTGGGTTTAGGCACATCTTCATATTTCTGTGTGCCAATGCCATTTTTGTTTCTTGTAAATTCATACAATGGTCCCTTAACCTTCACGTGAAGTTTCATGGCAAGATGACTCATTTTCTATTTTTCACGATTTTTGAAACTTTTTACGGTTCGAGATTTTTTAAAATTTTTTCGCAACGAGTTTTGGCCCCAAACTTGGTAGATGTGATCCTTGTATTTTTTTTTGGCATGCACAAAAACATTCAGCTAAAAACTCGAAGTTTACAAGATTTTTTGACCATTTGAAAAAAGTGTCCCCATTTTAGACACTTTAATGGCTACTGGCAGCAAAGCTGTAAAATCTCAAATGCTTTTTAAGGCGGTGTGAGTTCTCTAGGTTTGATGAGAGGTACTGGTACCTATTGCTCATCATGTGCGCACACCTCCCCGACCCCCTCGATCATCGGAACCCTAATGCCGCCGGTCAGGTTCTCTGACGATGCTTTGACGATGCTGCCCCGACGAAGAAAAATGCGGCACCAGCACATGCCCGAGCCCAGCATGTGCTGCCACAAGCCTCAGTCTGGTCTGATCTGATCTTAGACTGGGAATGAACTCCGTATGCCTAAGTCAACACATGAAACGAGCGTGCGGGCGCTTAGCCGCCCAGAGGGTCGGGATGCGCAAGTCGGGGATCGGTCGGGTACCTCTGCGTGCTACCGATCCTACTGCTGCAACCCTCAGTCCGATCCGATCCTTAGACTGGGAATGAACTCCATCATGCCTAAGCCAACGACGAAACGAGGGGCGGGCGGGCGACACTACGTCGGCTAGAGAGACGGATGCGTAAGCGTGGATCGATAGGGTGGTAGGTGGGTTTAGGCACATCTTCATATTTCTGTGTGCAATGCCATTTTTGTTTCTTGTAAATTCATACATGGTCCCTTAAGCCCTTCACGTGAAGTTTCCATGGCAAGATGACTCATTTTCTATTTTTCACGATTTTGGAAACTTTTTACGGTTCGAGATTTTTTAAAATTTTTTCACAACGAGTTTTGGCCCCAAACTTTGTAGATGTGATCCTTGTATTTTTGTTGGCATGCACAAAAACATTCAGCTAAAAACTCAAGGTTTACAAGATTTTTTGACCATTTGAAAAAAGTGTCCCCATTTTAGACACTTTAATGGCTACTGGCAGCAAAGCTGTAAAATCTCAAATGCTGTTTAAGGGGGTGTGAGTTCTCGAGGTTTGATGAGGGATAGGGGGCCAATATAAGGGCCAAGTAGCAGCACCCATCGCACATCGTGTGTGCACACCCCCCGAGCCCCCCGATCGCCGGAACCCCAATGCCGCCGATCAGGTTATCCGGTGATGCTCCGACGATGGTGCACCGACGAAGAAAAATGCGGCACTAGCATATGCTCGAGCCCAGCATGTGCTGTCGCAAACCTCGGTCCAGTTCGATCTTTGACTGGGAATGAACTCCGTATGCCTAAGTCAAACCACGAAACGAGCATGCGGGCACTCAGCCGGCTAGAGGGGCGGGATGCCAAGTCAGGGATCGGCCTGGTCCCCCTCTGCGTGCTGCCGATCCTACTACTGCAACCCTCGATCTGATCCGATCTTAAACTGGGAATGAACTCCATATGCCTGAGCCAACCGACGAAACAAGCGGGCGGGCACTACGCCGGCCAGAGAGGCAGGATGCGCAAGCCGCGGATCGATAGGGTGGTCGGTGGGTTTAGGCATATATTCATATTTCTACGTGCCAATGCCATTTTTATGGCTTGTAAATTCATACAATGGTCCCTTAAGCCTTCACGTGAAGTTTCATGGCAAGACGACTCATTTTCTATTTTTCACGATTTTTGAATCTTTTTATGGTTAGGGATTTTTTAAAATTTTTTCGAAAGGATTTTTGTTCCCAAACATGGTAGATGGGATCCTTATATTTTTATTGGCATGCATAAAAAAATTCAGCTAAAAACTCGAAGTGTACAATTTTTTGTGACCATTTGAAAAAAGTGTCCCCATTTCAGACACTTTAATGGCTACTGGCAGCAAACCTGTAAAATCTCAAATGCTCTTTAAGGGGGTGTGAGTTCTCGAGGTTTGATGACGGATAGGGGGCCAATATAAGGGCCAAGTACCAGCATCCATCGCACATCATGTGCGCCCACCCCTCCGGCCCCCCTGATCGTCGGAACCCCAATACCGCCGGTCAGGTTCTCCGGTGATGCTCCGACGATGGTGCCCCGGTGAAGAAAAATGCGGCACCAGCACATGCCCGAGCCCAGCATGTGCTGCTGCAACCCTTGGTCTGGTCCGATCTTAGACTGGGAATGAACTCCATATGCTTAGACTGGGAATGAACTCCATATGCCTAAGTCAACTCACGAAACGAGCGTGCGGGCACTTAGGCAGCCAGAGGGGCGGGATGAGCAAGCCGAGGATCGATCGGGTCCCCCTCTACGTGTTGCTGATCCTGCTGCCGGAACCCTTGATCTGGTCTGATCTTAGACTTGGAATGAACTCCGTATGCCTAAGCCATCCGACGAAGCGAGCGGGCGGGCGAGCACTACGCCGGCCAGAGAGGCGGGATGCGCAAGCCGTGGATCGATAGGGTGGTAGTTGGGTTTAGGCACATCTTCATATTTATGCATGCCAATGCCATTTTTATGGCTTGTAAATTCATACAATGGTCCTTTAAGCCTTCATGTGAAGTTTCATGGCTAGATGACTCGTTTTCTATTTTTCACGATTTTCAAAACTTTTTGCAGTTCGAGATTTTTTAAAATTTTTTGGAAGCAGTTTTAGCCCCAAACTTGGTAGATGTGATCCTTTTATTTTTGTTGGCATGCCACACAAAAAATTCAGCTAAAAACTGGAAGTGTACAAGATTTTGTGACCATTTGAAAAAAGTGTCCCCATTTCAGACACTTTAATGGCTACTGGCTACAAACCTGTAAAATCTCAATTGCTCTTTAAGGGGGTGTGAGTTCTCAAGGTTTGATGAGGGATAGGGGGCCAATATAAGGGCCAAGTACCAGCACCCATCACACATCATGTGCGCACACCCCCCTCGGCCCCCCCGATCGTCGGAACCCCAATACCGCCGGTCAGGTTCTCCAACGATGCTCCGGCGATGGTGCCCCTGTGAAGAAAAATGTGGCTCCAGCACCTACCATACACAGCATAGGCTGCCACAACCCTCAGTCCGATTTGATCTTAGACTCGGAATGAACTTCATATGCTTAGACTGGGAATGAACTCCGTGTGCCTAAGTCAACCCATGAAACGAGCGTGCGGGCCCTCAATCAGCCAGAGGGGTGGGATGCACAAGCCGGGGATCGGTCGGATCCCTCTCTGCAAGCTGCCGATCCTGCTACTGCAACTCATGATCCAGTCTGATGTTAGACTTGGAATGAACTCCGTATGCCTAAGCCAACCGACGAAATGGGCGGGCGGGCACTACATCGGCCAGAGAGGTGGGATGCGCAAGCCGTGGATCGATAGGGTGGTAGGTGGGTTTAGGCACATCTTCATATTTCTGTGTGCCAATGCCATTTTTATGGCTTGTAAATTCATACAATGGTCCCTTAAGCCTTCACGCGCAGTTTCATGCCAAGACGACTCGTTTTCTATTTTTCATGATTTTCAAAACTTTTTGTGGTTCAAGATTTTTTAAAATTTTTTCGAAAGGAGTTCTGGCCCCAAACTTGGTAGATGGGATCCTTGTATTTTTATTGGCATGCATAAAAAAATTCAGCTAAAAACTCGAAGTGTACAATTTTTTGTGACCTTTTGAAAAAAGTGTCCCCATTTCAGACACTTTAATGGCTACTAGCAGCAAACCTGTAAAATCTCAAATGCTCTTTAAGGGGGTGTGAGTTCTAAGGTTTTGATGAAGGATAGGTGGCCAAATATAAGGGCCAAGTACCAGCATCCATCGACATCATGTGCGCCCACCCCCCCGGCCCCCCCGATCGCCAATGCCGTCGGTCAAGTTCTCCGGCGATGCTCCGATGATGGTGCCCCGGTGAAGAAAAATAAGGCACCAGCACATGCCCGAGCCCAGCATGTGCTGCTATAATCATCGATTTGGTCCGATCTTAGACTGGGAACGAACTCCATATGCTTAGACTGGGAATGAACTCTGTATGCCTAATTCAACCCACGAAACGAGCGTGCGGGCGCTCAACCGGCCAGAGGGGCGGGATGTGTAAGATAGGGATTGGCCAGGTCCCCCTCTGCGTGCTACCGATGCTGCTGCCATAAGCCTTGATCCGGTCTAATCTTAGACTGGGAATGAACTCCATATGCTTAAGCCATCCGACGAAGCGAGCGGACGGGAGGGCGGGCAATACGTCGGCCAGAGAGGCGGGATGCGCAAGCCGTGGATCGATAGGGTGGTAGTTGGGTTTAGGCAAATCTTCATATTTCTGCATGCGAATGCCGTTTTTATGGCTTTTAAATTGATACAATGGTCCCTTAACCCTTCACATGAAGTTTCGTGGCAAGACGACTCCTTTTCTATTTTTCACGATTTTTGAAACTTTTTACAGTTCAAGATTTTTTAAAATCTTTTCGAAAGGAGTTTTGGCCTCGAACTTGGTAGCCGTGATCCTTGTATTTTTGTTGGCATGAACAAAAAAATTCAGCTAAAAATTTGAAAGTGTACAAGATTTTGTGACCATTTGAATAAAGTGTCCCCATTTCAGACACTTTAACGGCTACTGGCAGCAAACCTGTAAATCTCAAATGCTCTTTAAGGGGGTGTGAGTTCTCGAGGTTTGATGAGGGATAGGGGGCCAATATAAGGGATAAGTACCAGCACCCAGCGCACATCATGTGCGCACACCCCCCGGCCCCCCGATCGTCAGAACCCCAATGCCGCTGGTCAGGTTCTCTGGCAATGCTCCGACGATGGTGCCCCGGCGATGAAAAATGTGGCACCAGCACATGCCCAAGCCCAGCATGTGCTGCCGCAACCCTCGGTCCAGTCTGATCATAGACTGGGAATGAACTTCATATGCTTAAACTGGGAATGAACTCCGTATGCCTAAGTCAAACACGAAGCGAGCGTGCGGGCGCTCAGCCAGCCAGAGGGCGAGATGCGCAAGTTGGGGATTAGTCGGGTCCCCCTTTGCGTGTTGCCGATCCTGCTGCCATAACCCTCAGTCCATCCCTATCTTAGACTGGGAATGAACTCCGTATGCCTAAGCCAACCGACGAAACGAGCGGGCAGGCGGCCGGGCACTACGCCGGCCAGAGAGACGGGATGTGCAAGCCGTGGATCGATAGGGTGGTAAGTGGGTTTAGGCACATCTTCATATTTCTGTGTGCCAATGCCATTTTTATGGCTTGTGAATTCATACAATGGTCCCTTAAGCCTTTACGTGAAGTTTCATGGCAAGATGACTCGTTTTCTATTTTTCACGATTTTGAAACTTTTTGCGGTTCGGGATTTTTTAAAATTTTTTTGGAAGGAGATTTTTGCCGCTAACTTGGTAGACGTGATCCTTGTATTTTTGTTGGCATGCACAAAAAAATTCAGCTAAAAACTCAAAGTGTACAAGACTTTGTGACCATTTGAAAAAAGTGTCCCCATTTTAGACACTTTAATGGCTACTGGCGGCAAACCTGTAAAATCTAAAATGCTCTTTAAGGGGGTGTGAGTTCTCAAGATTTGATGAGGGATAGGGGGCCAATATAAGAGCCAAGTACCAACACCCATCGCACATCATATGTGCACACCCCCCCGGCCCCCTCGATCACCGGAACCCCAATGCTGCCGGTCAGGTTCTCCGGCGATGGTGCCCCGGCAAAGAAAAATACGGCACCAGCACATGCTCGAGCCGTGCATGTGCTGCCGCAACCCTCGGTCTGGTCCGATCTTAAACTGGGAATGAACTCCATATGCCTAAGTCAACCCACGAAACGAGCGTGCGGGCGCTTAGCTGGCCAGAGGGGCGGGATGCGCAAGCCGGGGATCGGTCGGATCCCCCTCTTTGTGCTGTCGATCCTACTACCGCAACCCTTAGTCTGGTCCGGTCTTAGACTGGGAATGACCTCTGTATGACTAAGCCAACTGACGAAATGAGCGGGTGGGCGGGCAGGCGGGCACTACGCCGACTAGAGAGACGGGACGCGCAAGCCGTGGATCGATGTGGTAGGTTGGTTTCGGCACATCTTCATATTTCTAGGTGCCAATGCCATTTTTATGGCTTGTAAATTCGTACAATGGTCCCTTAAGCCTTCACGTGAAGTTTCATGGCAAGACGACTCGTTTTCTATTTTTCACGATCTTCGAAACTTTTTACGGTTTGGGATTTTTTAAATTTTTTCAGAAAAAGTTTTGGCCCAAAACTTGGTAGACGTGATCCTTGTATTTTTTTTTGCATGCATAAAAAAATTCAGCTAAAAACTCGAAGTGTACAACATTTTGTGACCATTTGAAAAAAGTGTCCCTATTTCAGACACTTTAATGGCTACTGGCAGCAAACTTGTAAAATCTTAAATGCTCTTCAAGGGGGTGTGAGTTCTCGAGGTTTGATGAGGGATAGGGGGCCAATATAAGGGCCAAGTATCAGCACCCATCGCACATCATGTCCGCACACCCCTCGGCCCCCTCGATCGTCGGAACCCCAATGCCGTCGATCAGGTTCTCCGACGATGCTTCGACGATGGTGCCTCGGTGAAGAAAAATGCGGCACCAGCACATGCCCGAGCCCAAGATGTGCTACCGCAACCCTCGGTCCGGTCCGATGCTTAGACTGGGAATAAAACTCCGTTATGCTTAGACTGGGAATGAACTCCGTATGCCTAAGTCAACCCACAAAACGAGCGTGCGGCGCTTCAGCCGGCCAGAGGGGCAGGATGCACAAGCCGGGGATCGGCCGTGTCCCCCTCTACGTGCTACCATTCTCTGCCACAACCCTCAGTCCTGTCTGATCTTAGACTGTGAATGAACTCCGTATGCCTAAGCCAACGACGAAACGAGTGGGCGGGGGAGCGAGCAGGCGGGCACTACGCCGGCCAGAGAGACGAGATGCACAAGCCATGGATCGATAGGTGGTAGGTGGTTTAGGCACATCTTCATATTTATACGTGCCAATGCCATTTTTATGGCTTGTAAATTCATACAATGGTCCCTTAAGCCTTCACGTGAAGTTTCATCGCACATGCCTAGCCAACTGACGAAATGGGCGGAGACGGGCGGGCAGGCACCACGTCGGCTAGAGAGAGGGGATGCGAAAGCCATGGATCGATAGGGTGGTAGGTGGGTTTAGGCACATCTTCATATTTTTGCATGCCAATGCAATTTTTCTGGCTTGTAAATTCATACAATGGTCCCTTAAGCTTTCACGTGAAGTTTCATGGCTAGACGAATCGTTTTCTATTTTTCACGATTTCTGAAACTTTTTGTGGTTTGGGATTTCTTAAAATTTTTTCCAAAAGGATTTTTGACCCTAAACTTGGTACACGTGATCCTTGTATTTTGTTGGCATGCACGAAAGAATTCAGCTAAAAACTCGAAGTGTACAAGATTTTGTGACCATTTGAGAAAAGTGTCCCCATTTTATACGCTTTAATGGCTACTGGCAGCAAACCTGTAAAATCTCAAATCCTGTTTAAGGGGGTGTTAGTTCTCAAGGTTTGATGAGGGATAGGGGGCCAATATAAGGGCCAAGTACCAGCACCCATCGCACATCATGTGCGACACACCCCCGGCCCCCCGATTGTCAGAACCCCAATGCCTTCGGTTTAGGTTCTCCGACGATGCTCCGAGATGGTGCCTCGGTGAAGAAAAATATGGCCCCAGCACATGCCCGAGCCTAGCATCAATAAATCGGGATCTTAGACTGGGAATGAACTCCGTATGCCTAAGCCAACCGACGAAACGAGCGGATGGGCGGGTGGGCGGGCACTGCGTCGGCCAGAGAGACGGGATGCGCAAGCCGTGGATCGATAGGGTGATAGGTGGGTTTAGGCACATCTTCCTATTTCTGCCTACGAATGCCATTTTTTATGTCTTATAAATTCATACAATGGTCCCTTAAGCCTTCACGTGAAGTTTCATGGCAAGACGACTTGTTTTCTATTTTTCATGATTTTGAAACTTTTTTACGGTTCGGAATTTTTCAAAATTTTTTCGAAATAAGTTTTTGGCCCCAAATTGGCAGACATGATCCTTGTATTTTTGTTGGCATGCACAAAAAAAATCATCTAAAAACTCGAAGTGTACAAGATTTTGTGACCATTTGAAAAATGTGTCCCCATTTCAGACACTTTAATGGCTACTGGCAGCAAACCTGTAAAATCTCAAATGCTCTTTAAGGGGGTGTGAATTTTCGAGGTTTGATGAGGGATAGGGGGCCAATATAAGGGCCAAGTACCAGCAGCCATCGCACATCTTGTGCGCACAACCCCCCCGGCCCCTAGATTGCCGGAACCCCAATGCCGTCGGTCAGGTTCTACGACGATGGTGCCCCTGCGAAGAAAAATGCGGCACCAGCACATGCCCGAGCCCAGCATGTGCTACCGTAACCCTCGGTTCAGACCGATCATAGACTGGGAATGAACTCCGTATCCTTAGACTGGTAATGAACTCCGTATGCCTAAGTCAACCCATGAAACGAGCGTGCGGGCGCTCAGCAGGCCAGAGGGGTGGATGCGCAAGCCAGGGATCGGTCGGGTCCCCCCCTGTGTGCTACCGATCCTGCTACCACAACCCTCAGTCTGAACCGATCTTAGACTAGAATGAACTCCGTATGTCTAAGCCAACCGACGAAACGAGCGGGCGGGCGGGTACTACGCGGGCCAGAGAGACGGGATGCGCAAGCTGTGGATCGATAGGGCGGTATGTGGGTTTAGGTACATCTTCATATTTCTGCATGCCAATGCCATTTTAATGGCTTGTAAATTAATACAATGGTCCCTTAAGCTTTCACGTGAAGTTTGATGGCAAGACGACTCGTTTTCTATTTTTCACGATTTTTGAAGCTTTTTGTAGTTTGAGATTTTTTAAAATTTTTTCGGAATGAGTTTTGGCCCTAAACTTGGTAGACGTGATCGTTGTATTTTTTTTTGGCATGCACAAAAAAATTCAGCTAAGAACTCGAAGTGTACAAGATTTTGTGACCATTTGAAAAAAGTGTCCCCATTTCAGACACTTTAATGACTACTGGCAGCAAACCTGTAAAATCTCAAATGCTCTTTAAGGGGGTGTGAGTTCTCGAGGTTTGATGAGGGATAGGGGGCCAATATAAGGGCCAAGTACCAGCACCCATCGCACATCTTATGCGCGCACCCCCTCGGCCCCCTCGATCGCCGGAACCCTAATGCCACCAGTCAGGTTCTCCGACGATGGTGCCCCGACAAAGAAAATTGCAACACCAGCACATGCCCAAGCCAAGCATGTGCTGCTGCAACCCTCGGTCTGATCTGATCTTAGACTGGGAATGAACACCGTATGCCTAAGCCAACCGACGAAACGAGCGGACGGGCGGGTGGGCGGGCACTACGCCGGCCAGAGAGACAGGATGCGCAAGCCGTGGATCGATAGGGTGGTAGGTGGGTTTAGGCACATCTTCATATTTCTGCATGCCAATGCCATTTTTATGGCTTGCAAATTCATGCAATGGTCCCTTAAGCCGTCACGTGAAGTTTAATGGCAAGACAACTCGTTTTCTATTTTTCACGATTTTTGAAACTTTTTGCAGTTCAAGATTTTTTAAAATTTTTTCGGAAGGAGTTTTGGCCCCAAACTAGGTAGACGTGATCCTTGTATTTTTGTTGGCATGCAAAAAAAAATTCAGCTAAAAACTCAAAGTGTACAAGATTTTGTGACCATTTGAAAAAAGTGTCCCCATTTCAGACACTTTAGTGGCTACTGGTAGCAAACCTGTAAAATCTCAAATGCTCTTTAAGGGGGTGTGAGTTCTCGAGGTTTGATGAGGGATAGGGGGCCAATATAAGGGCCAAGTACCAGCACCCATCGCACATCATGTGCGCCACCCCCCGCCCCGATCGCCAGAACCCCAATGCCGTCGGTCAGCTTCTCCAGTGATGGTGCCCCGGTGAAGAAAAATGGACATAAGCACATGCCCGAGCCCAGCATGTGCTGCTGCAACCTCGGTCTGGTCTGATCTTAGACTTGAAATGAACTCCGTATGCCTAAGCCAACCGACAAAAATGAGCGGGCAGGCAGTCGGGCGGGCGGGCA
>NW_019167849.1:2953221-3022948 GCF_002303985.1 Durio zibethinus | reverse complement strand
ATTTTGATTTTGATTTTGATTTTTCTTTAACTAATCCGACGATGGAGCCTCTACAAGTGAAACAGTAGTTTTTTCTTGCATACTCTTGAGGTGAGGGAATTTTCTCAATTTTCTGCTAAAAGTATTAGAGTCAATTGAGAAAATTTTCCAATAATTAATTACTTGGTAAAATTTTAAGGCTTTTGGATAACACAAATTTAAGCTGCTACCATCTTTTGATGGGCGTTGTGAGGGTGCTATAACCTTCCTCACACGTGACCGAACTCTCGAACCCTGTTCTGGTTAGCAGACCTGAACCTATTCTTTTAAGGATCCTTAAACTTAGGTGTCCCCTGAAAGGACTGATTCTTTAGGTGGCCAATCGCACCTAGATAAAAAAGATTGGTGGCAACTCCCTAAAGTCAATGTCTAGCGATAGATCCTCGGATCTAGACGTTATGACAGTGGGTTTAGGCACATCTTCATATTTCAGCGTACCAATGCCATTTTTATGGCTTGTAAATTCACTACAATGGTCCCTTAAGCCTTCACGTAAAGTTTCATGGACAAGACGACCCGGTTTTCTTATTTTTCATGATTTTTGATAACTCGTTTGCGGTTTGCGGATTTTTGAAAATTTTTTCAGAAGGAGTTTGGCCCCAACTTAGTAGACATTGATCCTTGTAGTTTTGTTGGCATGCACAAAAACATTCAGCTAAAAACTCAAAGTGTACAAGATTTTGTGACCATTTGAAAAAAGTGTCCCCATTTTAGACACTTTAATGGCTACTGGTAGCAAACCTGTAAAATCTCAAATGCTCTTTAAGGGGGTGTTGAGTTCTCAAGGTTTGATGAGGATAGGGGGCCAATATAAGGGCCAAGTACAAGCACCCACCGTACATCATGTGCGCACACCCCCTTGGCCCCCCCGATCGCTGGAACCCTAATGCCGCCGGTCAGGTTCTCCGGCGATGCTCCGACAATGGCACCCCGACGAAGGATAGGGGGCCAATATAAGGGCCAAGTACCAGCACCAATCGCACATCATGTATGCACACTCCTTCGGCCCCCCCGATTGTCGGAACCCCATTGCTGCCGGTCATGTTCTCCAGCGATGGTGCCCCGGTGAAGAAAAATACGGCACCAAACATGCCCAAGCCCAGCATGTGCTACCGCAACCCTCAGTCCGGTTCGATCTTAGAGTGGGAACGAACTCTGTATGCCTAAGCCAATCGATGAAATGAGTGAGCGGGTGGGCGGACGGGCATTACGCCGGCTAGAGATACGGGATGCGCAAGCCGTGGATCGATAGGGTGGTAGGTGGGTTTAGGCACATCTTCATATTTTTGTGTGCCAATGCCATTTTTGTGGCTTGTAGATTCATACAATGGTCCCTTAAGCTTTCACGTGAACTTTAATGGCAAGACGACTCGTTTTCTATTTTTCAGGATTTTTGAAACATTTTACGGTTCGGGATTTTTTAAAACTTTTTTCAATGGAGTTTTGGCCCTAAACTTGGTAGACGTGATCCCTGTATTTTTGTTGGCATGCACAAAAAAATTCAGCTCAAAACTCGAAGTGTACAAGATTTTGTGACCATTTGAAAAAGTGTCCCCATTACAGACACTTTAATGGCTACAGGCAGTAAACCTTTAAAATCTCAAATGCTCTTTAAGGGGGTGTGAGTTTTCAAGGTTTGATGAGGGACAGGGGGCCAATATAAGAGCCAGGTACCAGCACCCATCGCACATCATGTGCGCACACCCCCCGGCCGGTTCGATCTTAGAGTGGGAACGAACTCTGTATGCCTAAGCCAACCGATGAAATGAGTGAGCGGGTGGGCGGACGGGCATTACGCCGGCTAGAGATACGGGATGCGCAAGCCGTGGATCGATAGGGTGGTAGGTGGGTTTAGGCACATCTTCATATTTTTGTGTGCCAATGCCATTTTTGTGGCTTGTAGATTCATACAATGGTCCCTTAAGCTTTCACGTGAACTTTCATGGCAAGACGACTCGTTTTCTATTTTTCAAGATTTTTGAAACATTTTACGGTTCGGGATTTTTTAAAACTTTTTTCAATGGAGTTTTGGCCCTAAACTTGGTAGACGTGATCCCTGTATTTTTGTTGGCATGCACAAAAAAATTCAGCTAAAAACTCGAAGTGTACAAGATTTTGTGACCATTTGAAAAAGTGTCCCCATTACAGACACTTTAATGGCTACAGGCAGTAAACCTTTAAAATCTCAAATGCTCTTTAAGGGGGTGTGAGTTTTCAAGGTTTGATGAGGGACAGGGGGCCAATATAAGAGCCAGGTACCAGCACCCATCGCACATCATGTGCGCATACCCCCCGGCCCCCCGATCGTCGGAATCCCAATGCCGCCGGTCAGGTTTTCCGATGATGCTCCGGGGATGGTGTCCCGACGAAGAAAAATCTGACACCAGCACATGCTCGAGCCTAGCATGTGCTACCGCAACCCTCGGTCTAGTTCGATCTTAGACTAGGAATGAACTCCGTATGCTTAGACTGGGAATGAACTCTGTATGCCTAAGTTAACCCACGAAACGAGTGTGTGGGCGCTCAGCCGGCCAGAGGGACGGGATGCGCAAGCCGGGGATCAGCCAGGTTCCTTTCTGCGTGCTTTTGATCCTGCTGCCGCAACCCTCGATCCGGTCTGATCTTAGATTGGGAATGAACTCCGTATGCCAAAGCCAACCGATGAAATGAGCGGGCGGGCGAGCAGACGGGCGGGCGGACGGGCACTACGTCGGCCAGAGAGACGGGATGCGCAAGCCGTGATCGATAGGGTGGTAGGTGGGTTAGGTACATCTTCATATTTTTGCGTGCCAATGCCATTTTTATGGCCTATAAATTCATACAATGGTCCCTTAAGGCTTTCACGTGAAGTTTCATGGCAAGACGACTCGTTTTTTATTTTCATGATTTTTGAAACTTTTTACCTTTCGGGATTTTTTAAAATTTTTTCAGGAGGAGTTTTGGCCCCAAACTTGGTAGACATGATCCTTGTATTTTTGTTGGCGTGCAGAAAAAAATGCCGTAAAAAAATCGAAGTGTACAAGATTTTGTGACCATTTGAAAAAAGTGTCCCCATTTCAGACACTTTAATGGCTACAGGCAGCAAACCTGTAAAATCTCAAATGTGCTTTAAGGGGGTGTGAGTTCTCGAGATTTGATGAGGGATAGGGGCCCAATATAGGAGCCAAGTACCAGCACCCATCGCACATCATGTGCGCACACCCCCCGGCCCCCCCATCGTCGGTACTCCAATGCTACTGGTCAGGTTCTCCGGTGATGCTCCGACTATCGTGCCTCGACGAAGAAAAATGCGGCACCAGCACATGCCCAGGCCCAGCATTTGCTGTCGCAACCCTCGATCCAATCTGATCTTAGACTGGGAATGAACTCCGCATGCTTAGACTGGTAATGAACTCCGTACGCCTAAGTCAACCAATGAAACAAGCGTACGGGTGCTGAGCCGACTAGAGAGGCGGCATGGGCAAGTTGGGGATCGATCGAGTCCCCCTCTACATGCTGCCGATCCTGCTACTGTAACCTCAGTCCAGGTCCATGATCTTAGACTGGGGCAAATGAACTTCCGTATGCCCTAAGCCACCGACGAAAACGAGCGGGCGGGCGGGAGGGCGGGCACTACGTCGGCCAGAGAGACGGGATGCGCAAGCCGTGGATCGATAGGGTGGCAGGTGGCTTTAGGCACATCTTCATATTTCTATGTGCCAAAACCATTTTTATGGCTTCTAATTTCATACAATGGTCCCTTAAGCCTTCACATGAAGTTTCATGGCAAGATGACTCGTTTTCTATTTTTCATGATTTTTGAAACTTTTTGCGGTTTTGGATTTTTTAAATTTTTTCGGAAAGAGTTTTGGCCCCAAACTGGCAGACGTGATCCTTGTATTTTTGTTGGCATGCACAAAAAAATTCAGCTAAAACTCGAAGTGTACAAGATTTTGTGACCATTTGAAAAAAGTGTCCCCATTCAGACACTTTAATGGCTACTGGCAGCAAACCTGTAAAATCTCAAATGCTCTTTAAGGGGGTGTGAGTTCTCAAGGTTTGATGAGGGATAGGGGGCCAATATAGGGGCCAAGTGCCAGCACCCATCGCACATCATGTTCACACACCCCCCGACCCCCCGATCGCTAGATCCCCGATGTCGTCGGTCAGGTTCTCCGGTGATGGTGCCCCGGTGAAGAAAAATACGGCACCAGCACTTGCTCGAGTCCAGCATGTGCTGCTGTAACCCTCGATCTGATCCGATCTTAGACTGGGAATGAACTCTGTATGCCTAAGTCAACCCATGAAACGAGCGTGCGGGCGCTCAGCCGGCCAGAGGGGTGGGATTCGCAAGTCGGGCATCGACCGGGTCCCCCTCTACGTGCTATTGATCCTACAGCCGTAACCCTCTATCCGGTCTGATCTTAGACTGGGAATGAACTCCGTATGCCTATGCCAACCGAAGAAATGAGCGGGCGGGCGGGCGGGCACTACGTCGCCCAGAGAGACGAGATGTGCAAGCCGTGGATCGATGGGAGGTAGGTGGGTTTAGGCAAATCTTCATATTTCTACGTGCCAATGCCATTTTATGGGTTTTAAATTCATACAATGGTCCCTTAAGCATTCACGTGAAGTTTCATGGCAAGACGACTCATTTTCTATTTTTCACGATTTTTGAAACTTTTTGCAGTTCGGGATATTTTTTAAATTTTTTCGGAAGGCGTTTTGGCCCCAAACTTCATAGACATGATCCTTGTATTTTTTTTGGCATGCATAAAAAAATTCAGCTAAAAACTCAAAGTGTACAAGATTTTGTGACCATTTGAAAAAAGTGTCCCCATTACAGACACTTTAATAGCTACTGGCAGTAAACCTGTAAAATCTCAAATTCTCTTTAAGGGGGTGTGAGTTTTCAAGGTTTGATGAGGGATAGGGGGCCAATATAAGGGCCAAGTACCAGCACCCATCGCACATCATGTGTGCACACCCACCCCCCGGCCCACCCGATCGTCGGAACCCCAATGTGGCTGGTCAGGTTCTCCGGTGATGCTCCGACGATGGTACCGCAGCGAAGAAAAATGCAGCACCAGCACATGCCCGAGCCCAGCATGTGCTGCCGCAACCCTCGGTCCGATCCGATTTTAGACTGGGAATGAACTCCGCATGCTTAGACTGGAAATGAATTCTGCATGCCTAAGTTAACCCACGAAACGAACGTGCAGGCGCTCAACCGGCCATAGGGGCGGGATGCGCAAGCCGGGGATCGATTGGTGCCCCTCTACGTGTTGTTGATCCTGCTGCCACATCCTTCGGACTGGTCTGATCTTAGACTGGGAACGAACTCCGTATGCCTAAGCCAACCGACAAAACGAGCGGGCGGGCGGACGAGCGGGCAGACACTATGCCGGCCAAAGAAACGAGATGCGCAAGCCGTGGATCGATAGGGTGGTAGGTGGGTTTAGGCACATCTTCATATTTCTGTGTGCCAATGCCATTTTTGTTTCTTGTAAATTCATACAATGGTCCCTTAACCTTCACGTGAAGTTTCATGGCAAGATGACTTATTTTCTATTTTTCACGATTTTTGAAACTTTTTACGGTTCAAGATTTTTTAAAATTTTTTCGCAACGAGTTTTGGCCCCAAACTTGGTAGATGTGATCCTTGTATTTTTTTTGGCATGCACAAAAACATTCAGCTAAAAACTCGAAGTTTACAAGATTTTTTGACCATTTGAAAAAAGTGTCCCCATTTTAGACACTTTAATGGCTACTGGCAGCAAAGCTGTAAAATCTCAAATGCTTTTTAAGGCGATGTGAGTTCTCTAGGTTTGATGAGAGGTACTGGTACCTACTGCACATCATGTGCGCACACCTCCCCGACCCCCTCGATCATCGAAACCCTAATGCCGTCGGCCAGGTTCTCCGACGATGCTTCGGCGATGCTGCCCCGACGAAGAAAAATGCGGCACCAGCACATGCCCGAGCCCAGCATGTGCTGCCACAAGCCTCGGTCCGGTCTGATCTGATCTTAGACTGGGAATGAACTCCGTATGCCTAAGTCAACACATGAAACGAGCGTGCGGGCGCTTAGCCGCCCAGAAGGGCGGGATGCGCAAGTCGGTGATCGATCGGGTCCCCTCTACGTGCTGCCGATCCTACTGCTGCAACCCTCAGTTCGATCCGATCTTAGACTGGGAATGAACTCCATATGCCTAAGCCAACCGACGAAACGAGGGGCGGGCGGGCGACACTACGTCGGCTAGAAGAGACGGATGCGTAAGCCGTGGATCGATAGGGTGGTAGGTGGGTTTAGGCACATCTTCATATTTCTGTGTGCCAATGCCATTTTTGTTTCTTGTAAATTCATACAATGGTCCCTTAAGCCTTCACGTGAAGTTTCATGGCAAGATGACTCATTTTCTATTTTTCAACGATTTTTGAAACTTTTTACGGTTCGAGATTTTTTAAAATTTTTTCACAACGAGTTTTGGCCCCAAACTTTGTAGATGTGATCCTTGTATTTTTGTTGGCATGCACAAAAACATTCAACTAAAAACTCAAGGTTTACAAGATTTTTTGACCATTTGAAAAAAGTGTCCCCATTTTAGACACTTTAATGGCTACTGGCAGCAAAGCTGTAAAATCTCAAATGCTCTTTAAGGGGGTGTGAGTTCTCGAGGTTTGATGAGGGATAGGGGGCCAATATAAGGGCCAAGTAGTAGCACCCATCGCACATCGTGTGTGCACACCCCCCGGCCCCCTCGATCGCCGGAACCCCAATGCCGCCGGTCAGGTTATCCGGTGATGCTCCGACGATGGTGCACCGACGAAGAAAAATGCGGCACCAGCATATGCTCGAGCCCAGCATGTGCTGTCGCAAACCTCGGTCCAGTTTGATCTTTGACTGGGAATGAACTCCGTATGCCTAAGTCAAACCACGAAACGAGCATGCGGGCACTCAGCCGGCTAGAGGGGCGGGATGCGCAACGTTCAGGGCATCGGCCCCTTGGTCCCCTCTGCGTGCTGGCCGATCCTACCCGCTACAACCCTCGATCTGATCCGATCTTAAAACTGGGAATGAACTCCTATGCCTGAGCCACCGACGAAACAAGCGGGTCGGCCTACACGCCGGCCAGAGAGGCAGGATGCGCAAGGCCGCGGATCCGATAGGGTGGTCGGTGGGTTTTAGGCATATTTCATATTTCTACGTGCCAACATGCCATTGTTTATGGCTTGTAAATTCATTACAATGGGTCCCTTAAGGCCTTCACGTGAAGTTTCATGGCAAGCCGACTTCATTTTCTACTTTCATCAGATTTTTTGACAACTCTTTTTATGGGTTAGGGATTTTTTAAAAATTTTTTCGGAAGGCATTTTTGTTCCCAAACATGGTAGCTGGGATCCTTATATTTTATTGGCATGCCATAAACAAATTCACGCTAAAACTCGAGTGTACAAATTTTTTGTGACCATTTGAAAAAAGTGTCCCCATTTCAGACACTTTAATGGCTACTGGCAGCAAACCTGTAAAATCTCAAATGCTCTTTAAGGGGGTGTGAGTTCTCGAGGTTTGATGACGGATAGGGGGCCAATATAAGGGCCAAGTACCAGCATCCATCGCACATCATGTGCGCCCACCCCTCCGGCCCCCTGATCGTCGGAACCCCAATACCGCCGGTCAGGTTCTCCGGTGATGCTCCGACGATGGTGCCCCGGTGAAGAAAAATGCGGCACCAGCACATGCCCGAGCCCAGCATGTGCTGCTTCAACCCTCGGTCTGGTCCGATCTTAGACTGGGAATGAACTCCATAAGCCTAAGTCAACTCACGAAACGAGTGTGCGGGCACTTAGGCAGCCAGAGGAGCGGGATGAGCAAGCCGAGGATCGATCGGGTCCCCCTCTGCGTGTTGCTGATCTTGCTGTCGAAACCCTCGATCTGGTCTGATCTTAGACTTGGAATGAACTCCGTATGCCTAAGCCATCCGACGAAGCGAGCGGGCGGGCGAGCACTACGCCGGCCAGAGAGGCGGGATGCGCAAGCCGTGGATCGATAGGGTGGTAGTTGGGTTTAGGCACATCTTCATATTTATGCATGCCAATGCCATTTTTATGGCTTGTAAATTCATACAATGGTCCCTTAAGCCTTCATGTGAAGTTTCATGGCTAGATGACTCGTTTTCTATTTTTCACGATTTTCAAAACTTTTTGCAGTTCGAGATTTTTAAAAATTTTTTGGAAGCAGTTTTGGCCCCAAACTTGGTAGATGTGATCCTTTTATTTTTGTTGGCATGCACACAAAAATTCAGCTAAAAACTGGAAGTGTACAAGATTTTGTGACCATTTGAAAAAAGTGTCCCCATTTCAGACACTTTAATGGCTACTGGCTACAAACCTGTAAAATCTCAATTGCTCTTTAAGGGGGTGTGAGTTCTCAAGGTTTGATGAGGGATAGGGGGCCAATATAAGGGCCAAGTACCAGCACCCATCGCACATCATGTGCGCACACCCCCTCGGCCCCCCAATCGTCGGAACCCCAATGCCGCCGGTCAGGTTCTCCAACGATGCTCCGGTGATGGTGCCCCGGTGAAGAAAAATGTGGCTCCAGCACCTACCATACCCAGCATAGGCTGCCACAACCCTCAGTCCGATTTGATCTTAGACTCGGAATGAACTTCGTATGCGTAGACTGGGAATGAACTCCGTGTGCCTAAGTCAACCCATGAAATGAGCGTACGGGCCCTCAATCAGCCAGAGGGGTGGGATGCACAAGCCGGGGATCAGTTGGATCCCTCTCTGCATGCTGCCGATCCTGCTACTGCAACTCGTGATCCAGTCCGATGTTAGACTTGGAATGAACTCCGTATGCCTAAGCCAACCGACGAAATGGGCGGGCGGGCACTACATCGGCCAGAGAGGCGGGATGTGCAAGCCGTGGATCGATAGGGTGGTAGGTGGGTTTAGGCACATCTTCATATTTTTGTGTGCCAATGCCATTTTTATGGCTTGTAAATTCATACAATGGTCCCTTAAGCCTTCACGCGCAGTTTCATGCCAAGACGACTCATTTTCTATTTTTCATGATTTTCAAAACTTTTTGTGGTTCAAGATTTTTTAAAATTTTTTCGAAAGGAGTTCTGGCCCCAAACTTGGTAGATGTGATCCTTGTATTTTTATTGGCATGCACAAAAAAATTCAGCTAAAAACTCGAAGTGTATAATTTTTTGTGACCTTTTGAAAAAAGTGTCCCCATTTCAGACACTTTAATGGCTACTAGCAGCAAACCTGTAAAATCTCAAATGCCCTTTAAGGGGGTGTGAGTTCTCAAGGTTTGATGAGGGATAGGTGGCCAATATAAGGGCCAAGTACCAGCATCCATCGCACATCATGTGCGCCCACCCCCCCGGCCCCCCCGATCGCCAATGCCGTCGATCAAGTTCTCCGGCGATGCTCCGATGATGGTGCCCCGGTGAAGAAAAATGAGGCACCAGCACATGCCCGAGCCCAGCATGTGCTGCTATAATCATCGGTTTGGTCTGATCTTAGACTGGGAACGAACTCCATATGCTTAGACTGGGAATGAACTCTGTATGCCTAATTCAACCCATGAAACGAGCGTGCGGGCGCTCAACCGGCCAGAGGGGCGGGATGCGTAAGATAGGGATTGGCCAGGTCCCCCTCTGCGTGCTACCAATGCTGCTGCCATAAGCCTCGATCCGGTCCGATCTTAGACTGGGAATGAACTCCATATGCTTAAGCCATCCGACGAAGCGAGCGGACGGGCGGGCGGGCAATACGTCGGCCAGAGAGGCGGGATGCGCAAGCCGTGGATCGATAGGGTGGTAGTTGGCTTTAGGAAAATCTTCATATTTCTGCATGCGAATGCCGTTTTTATGGCTTGTAAATTGATACAATGGTCCCTTAAGCCTTCACGTGAAGTTTCGTGGCAAGACGACTCCTTTTCTATTTTTCACGATTTTTGAAACTTTTTACAGTTCAAGATTTTTTAAAATCTTTTTGAAAGGAGTTTTGGCCTCGAACTTGGTAGCCGTGATCCTTGTATTTTTGTTGGCATGAACAAAAAAATTCAGCTAAAAATTCGAAGTGTACAAGATTTTGTGACCATTTGAATAAAGTGTCCCCATTTCAGACACTTTAACGGCTACTGGCAGCAAACCTGTAAAATCTCAAATGCTCTTTAAGGGGGTGTGAGTTCTCGAGGTTTGATGAGGGATAGGGGGCCAATATAAGGGATAAGTACCAGCACCCAGCGCACATCATGTGCGCACACCCCCCCGGCCCCCCCGATCGTCAGAACCCCAATGCCGCTGGTCAGGTTCTCTGGCAATGCTCCGACGATGGTGCCCCGGCGATGAAAAATGTGGCACCAGCACATGCCCAAGCCCAGCATGTGCTGCCGCAACCCTCGGTCCAGTCTGATCATAGACTGGGAATGAACTTCATATGCTTAAACTGGGAATGAACTCCGTATGCCTAAGTCAAAACACGAAGCGAGCGTGCGGGCACTCAGCCAGCCAGAGGGTCGAGATGCGCAAGTTGGGGATTAGTCGGGTCCCCTTTGCGTGTTGCGATCCTGCTGCCATAACCCTCAGTCCATCCCTATCTTAGACTGGGAATGAACTCCGTATGCCTAAGCAATCGACGAACGAAAGGGCAGGCGGCCGGGCACTACGCCGGCCAGAGAGACGGGATGTGCAAGCCGTGGATCGATAGGGTGGTAAGTGGGTTTAGGCACATCTTCATATTTCCTGTGTGCCAATGCCATTTTATGGCTTGTGAATTCATACAATGGTCCTTAAGCCTTTACGTGAAGTTTAATGGCAAGACGACTCGTTTTCTATTTTTCACGATATTGAAACTTTTTGCGGTTCAGGATTTTTTAAAATTTTTTTGGAAGGAGTTTTTGCCGCTAACTTGGTAGACGTGATCCTTGTATTTTTGTTGGCATGCACAAAACAATTCAGCTAAAAACTCAAAGTGTACAAGACTTGTGACCATTTGAAAAAAGTGTCCCCCATTTTAGACACTTAATGGCTACTGGCGACACCTGTAAAATCTAAAATGGGGGCTCTTTAAGGGGGTGTGAGTTCCAAGATTGATGAGGGATAGGGGCCAATAATAAGAGCCAAGTAGAACACCCATCGACTCATATGTGCACACCCCGGCACTCGATCACACGGAACCCCAATCTTACCGGTTAGGTTCTCGCGACGATGGTGCCGCAAAGAATACGGCCCAGCATGCTGCGATGCCTGCATGTGCTGCGCAACCCTCGGCTTGGTCGAACTTAAACTGGGAATGAACTCCATATTGCCTAAGTCACCACGAAGAGCGTGCGGCGTACTGGCCAGAGGGGCGGATTCGCAGATCGAGGATCGATCGGATCCCCTTTTGTGCTGTCGATCTACTGACGAACCCCAGTCTGGTCCGGTCTTTACTGAAATGACCTCGGTATGCTAAGCCAATTGACGAAACGAGCGGGTGGGCGGGCAGGCGGGCACTACGTCGACTAGAGAGACGGGACGCGCAAGCCGTGGATCGATGTGGTAGGTTGGTTTCGGCACATCTTCATATTTCTAGGTGCCAATGCAATTTTTATGGCTTGTAAATTCATACAATGGTCCCTTAAGCCTTCACGTGAAGTTTCATGGCAAGACGACTCGTTTTCTATTTTTCACGATCTTCGAAACTTTTTACGGTTTGGGATTTTTTTAAATTTTTTCAGAAAAAGTTTTGGCCCCAAACTTGGTAGACGTGATCCTTGTATTTTTTTTTTGCATGCATAAAAAAATTCAGCTAAAAACTCGAAGTGTACAACATTTTGTGACCATTTGAAAAAAGTGTCCCTATTTCAGACACTTTAATGGCTACTGGCAGCAAACTTGTAAAATCTCAAATGCTCTTCAAGGGGGTGTGAGTTCTCGAGGTTTGATGAGGGATAGGGGGCCAATATAAGGGCCAAGTATCAGCACCCATCGCACATCATGTCCGCACACCCCCCGGCCCCCTCGATCGTCGGAACCCCAATGCCGTCGGTCAGGTTCTCCGACGATGCTTCGACGATGGTGCCTCGGTGAAGAAAAATGCGGCACCAGCACATGCCCGAGCCCAAGATGTGCTACCGCAACCCTCGGTCCGGTCCGATCTTAGACTGGGAATAAACTCCGTATGCTTAGACTGGGAATGAACTCCGTATGCCTAAGTCAACCCACAAAACGAGCGTGCGGGCGCTCAGCCGGCCAGAGGGGCAGGATGCACAAGCCGGGGATCGGCCGTGTCCCCCTCTACGTGCTACCAATCCTGCTGCCACAACCCTCAGTCCTGTCTGATCTTAGACTGTGAATGAACTCCGTATGCCTAAGCCAACCGACGAAACGAGTGGGCGGGGGAGCGAGCGGGCGGGCACTACGCCGGCCAGAGAGACGGGATGCACAAGCCATGGATCGATAGGGTGGTAGGTGGGTTTAGGCACATCTTCATATTTCTACGTGCCAATGCCATTTTTATGGCTTGTAAATTCATACAATGGTCCCTTAAGCCTTCACGTGAAGTTTCATCGCACATGCCTAAGCCAACTGACGAAATGGGCGGATGGGCGGGCGGGCACCACGTCGGCCAGAGAGAGGGGATGCGAAAGCCATGGATCGATAGGGTGGTAGGTGGGTTTAGGCACATCTTCATATTTTTGCATGCTAATGCAATTTTTCTGGCTTGTAAATTCATACAATGGTCCCTTAAGCTTTCACGTGAAGTTTCATGGCTAGACGAATCGTTTTCTATTTTTCACGATTTCTGAAACTTTTTGTGGTTTGGGATTTCTTAAAATTTTTCCAAAAGGATTTTTGACCCTAAACTTGGTACACGTGATCCTTGTATTTTTGTTGGCATGCACGAAAGAATTCAGCTAAAAACTCGAAGTGTACAAGATTTTGTGACCATTTGAGAAAAGTGTCCCCATTTTATACGCTTTAATGGCTACTGGCAGCAAACCTGTAAAATCTCAAATCCTGTTTAAGGGGGTGTTAGTTCTCAAGGTTTGATGAGGGATAGGGGGCCAATATAAGGGCCAAGTACCAGCACCCATCGCACATCATGTGCGCACACCCCCCGGCCCCCCGATCGTCAGAACCCCAATGCCTTCGGTTAGGTTCTCCGACGATGCTCCGAGATGGTGCCTCGGTGAAGAAAAATATGGCCCCAGCACATGCCCGAGCCTAGCATGTGATGTCGAACCCTCGATCCGGTCCGATCTTAGACTGGGAATGAACTCCGTATGCCTAAGCCAACCGACGAAACGAGCGGATGGGCGGGCGGGCGGGCACTGCGTCGGCCAGAGAGACGGGATGCGCAAGCCGTGGATCGATAGGGTGATAGGTGGGTTTAGGCACATCTTCCTATTTCTACCTACCAATGCCATTTTTATGTCTTATAAATTCATACAATGGTCCCTTAAGCCTTCACGTGAAGTTTCATGGCAAGACGACTTGTTTTCTATTTTTCATGATTTTGGAAACTTTTTACGGTTCGGAATTTTTCAAAATTTTTTCGAAATAAGTTTTGGCCCCAAACTTGGCAGACATGATCCTTGTATTTTTGTTGGCATGCACAAAAAAAATCATCTAAAAACTCGAAGTGTACAAGATTTTGTGACCATTTGAAAAATGTGTCCCCATTTCAGACACTTTAATGGCTACTGGCAGCAAACCTGTAAAATCTCAAATGCTCTTTAAGGGGGTGTGAATTTTCGAGGTTTGATGAGGGATAGGGGGCCAATATAAGGGCCAAGTACCAGCAGCCATCGCACATCTTGTGCGCACAACCCCCCCGGCCCCTAGATTGCCTGAACCCCAATGCCGTCGGTCAGGTTCTACGACGATGGTGCCCCTACGAAGAAAAATGCGGCACCAGCACATGCCCGAGCCCAGCATGTGCTACCGTAACCCTCGGTTCAGACCGATCATAGACTGGGAATGAACTTCGTATCCTTAGACTGGTAATGAACTCCGTATGCCTAAGTCAACCCATGAAACGAGCGTGCGGGCGCTCAGCAGGCCAGAGGGGTGGGATACGCAAGCCAGGGATCGGTCGGGTCCCCCCCTGTGTGCTACCGATCCTGCTACCAACAACCCTCAGTCTGAACCGATCTTAGACTAGAATGAACTCCGTATGTCTAAGCCCAACCGACGAAACGAGCGGGCGGGCGGGTACTACGCGGGCCAGAGAGACGGGATGCGCAAGCTGTGGATCGATAGGGCGGTATGTGGGTTTAGGTACATCTTCATATTTCTGCATGCCAATGCCATTTTAATGGCTTGTAAATTAATACAATGGTCCCTAAGCTTTCACGTGAAGTTTGATGGCAAGACGACTCGTTTTCTATTTTTCACGAATTTTGAAGCTTTTTGTAGTTTGAGATTTTTTAAAATTTTTTCGGAATGAGTTTTGGCCCTAAACTTGGTAGACGTGATCGTTGTATTTTTTTTTGGCATGCCACAAAAAAATTCAGCTAAGAACTCGAAGTGTACAAGATTTTGTGACCATTTGAAAAAAGTGTCCCCATTTCAGACACTTTAATGACTACTGGCAGCAAACCTGTAAAATCTCAAATGCTCTTTAAGGGGGTGTGAATTTTCGAGGTTTGATGAGGGATAGGGGGCCAATATAAGGGCCAAGTACCAGCACCCATCGCACATCATGTGCGCACACCCCCCGGCCCCCCGATCGTCAGAACCCCAATGCCTTCGGTTAGGTTCTCCGACGATGCTCCGAGATGGTGCCTCGGTGAAGAAAAATATGGCCCCAGCACATGCCCGAGCCCAGCATGTGATGCCGTAACCCTTGATCCGGTCCGATCTTAGCCTGGAAATGAACTCCGTATGCCTAAGCCAACCGACGAAACGAGCGGATGGGCGGGCGGGCGGGCACTGCGTCGGCCAGAGAGACGGGATGCGCAAGCCGTGGATCGATAGGGTGATAGGTGGGTTTAGGCACATCTTCCTATTTCTACCTACCAATGCCATTTTTATGTCTTATAAATTCATACAATGGTCCCTTAAGCCTTCACGTGAAGTTTCATGGCAAGACGACTTGTTTTCTATTTTTCATGATTTTGGAAACTTTTTACGGTTCGGAATTTTTCAAAATTTTTTCGAAATAAGTTTTGGCCCCAAACTTGGCAGACATGATCCTTGTACTTTTGTTGGCATGCACAAAAAAAATCATCTAAAAACTCGAAGTGTACAAGATTTTGTGACCATTTGAAAAAAGTGTCCCCATTTCAGACACTTTAGTGGCTACTGGTAGCAAACCTGTAAAATCTCAAATGCTCTTTAAGGGGGTGTGAGTTCTCGAGGTTTGATGAGGGATAGGGGGCCAATATAAGGGCCAAGTACCAGCACCCATCGCACATCATGTGCGCACACCCCCCGCCCCCGATCGCCAGAACCCCAATGCCGTCGGTCAGCTTCTCCAGTGATGGTGCCCCGGTGAAGAAAAATGCGACATAAGCACATGCCCGAGCCCAGCATGTGCTGCTGCAACCCTCGGTCTGGTCTGATCTTAGACTTGAAATGAACTCCTTATGCCTAAGCCAACCGACAAAATGAGCGGGCAGGCAGTCGGGCGGGCGGGCACTACGTCGGCCAGAGAGACGGGATGCGCAAGTCGTGGATCGATAGGGTGGTAGGTGGGTTTAGGCACATCTTCATATTTCTGCATGCCAATGCAATTTTTATTGCTTGTAAATTCATACAATGGTCCCTTAAGCCTTCACGCGAAGTTTCATGGCAAGACGACTCGTTTTCTATTTTTCACGATTTTTTTAAACTTTTTACGGTTTGAGATTTTTTAAAATTTTTTCAGAAGGATTTTTGGCCCCAAACTTGGCAGAAGTGATCCTTGCATTTTTTCTGGCATGCACAAAAAAATTCAGCTAAAAACTCGATGTGTACAAGATTTTGTGACCATTTGAAAAAAGTGTCCCAATTTCGGACACTTTAATAGCTACTGGCAGTAAACCTGTAAAATCTCAAATGCTCTTTAAGTGGGTGTGAGTTCTTGAGGTTTGATGAGGGATGGGGAGCCAATATAAGGGCCAAGTACCAGCACCCACTGCACATCATGTGAGCACACCCCCCCCCGGACCCCCCGATCCCCGGTCCACCAAAGCCGCCGGTCAGGTTCTCCGACGATGCTCCGACGATGGTGCACCGGTGAAGAAAAAAGCGGCACCAGCACATGCTAGAGCCCAGCATGTGCTACCGCAACCCTCGGTCTGGTCCGATCTTACACTGGGAATGAACTCCGTCTGCCTAAGTAAACCCACGAAACGAGCGTGCAGGCGCTCAGCCAGCTAGAGGGGCGGGGATGCGTAAGCCGAGGATCGGTCGGGTCCCCCTCTACGTGCTGCTGATCCTGCTGCCACAACCCTCGGTCCGGTCTGATCTTAGACTGGGAATGAACTCCATATGCCTAAGCCAACCGACGAAATGAGCGGGCAAGCGGCCGGGCACTACGCCGGCCAGAGAGGCGGGATGCGCAAGCTGTGGATCAATAGGGTGGTAGGGGGTTTAGGCACATCTTCATATTTTTGCATGCCAATGCCATTCTTATGGCTTGTAAATTCATACAATGGTCCCTTAAGCCTTCACGTGAAGTTTCATGGCAAGACGACTCGTTTTCTATTTTTCACGACTTTCGAAACTTTTTACGGTTCGAGTTTTTTTAAAATTTTTTCGGGAGGAGTTTTGGCCCCAAACTTGGTAGACATGATCCTAGTATTTTTTTGGCATGCACAAAAATATTCAGCTAAAAACTCGAAGTGTACAAGATTTTGTGACCATTTGAAAAAAGTGTCCCCATTTTAGACACTTTAATGGCTACTGGCAGCAAACCTGTAAAATCTCAAATGCTCTTTAAGGGGGTGTGAGTTCTTGAGGTTTGATGAGGGATAGGGGGCCAATATAAGGGCCAAGTACCAGCACCCATCGCACATCATGTGCGCACACCCCCCAGCCGCCCTAATCGCTGGAACCCTAATGCCGTCGGTCAGGTTCTCCAGTGATGCTCCGGCGATGGTGCCCCAGCGAAAAAAAATGCGGCACCAGCACATGCCCGAGCCCAGCATGTGCTGCTGCAACCCTCGGTCTGGTCCGATCTTAGACTGGGAATGAACTCCGTAAGCTTAGACTGGGATCTAACTCTGTATGCCTAAGTCAACCCACGAAACGAGTGTACGGGTGCTCAACCGGCCAGAGGGGCGGGATGCGTAAGTCGAGGATCGATCGGGTCTCCCTCTATTGCTGTCAATCCTGCTACCGCAACCCTCTGTCCGGTCTGATCTTAGACTAGGAATGAACTCCATATGCCTAAGCCAACCGATGAAACGAGCGGGCCGGGCGGGCGGCGGGCGGCGGCATTACGTGCCAGAGAGACGGGATGCGCAAGCGTTAGATCATAGGGTGGTAGTGGGTTTAGCACATCTTCATATTTCTGTGTCCAATGCCATTTTTATGGCTTGTAAATTCATACAATGGTCCCTTAAGCATTCACGTGAAGTTTTAATGGCAAGATGACTTGTTTTCTATTTTTCATGATTTTTGAAACTTTTTACGGCTCGGGATTTTTTAAAATTTTTTTAAAAGGATTTTGCCCCAAACTTGGTAGACGTGATCCTTGTATTTTTTTTGGCATGCACAAAAAATTTCAACTAAAAACTCGAAGTGTACAAGATTTTGTGACCATTTGAAAAAAGTGTCCCCATTCCAAACACTTTAATGGCTACTGGCACCAAAACCTGTAAAATCTCAAATGCCCTTTAAGGGGGTGTGAGTTCTCGAGGTTTGATGAGGGATAGGGGACCAATATAAGGTCCAAGTACTAGCACCCATCGCACATCATGTGTGCACACCCCCTCCGGCCCCCCCGATCGCTAAAACCCCAATGCCGTCGGTCAGGTTCTCCGACGATGGTGCCCCGATGAAGAAAAATCCGACACCAGCACATGCCCGAGCCCAGCATGTGCTGTCGTAACCCTCGGTCCGGTCCGATCTTAGACTGAGAATGAACTCCGTATGCTTAGATTGGGAATGAACTTTGTATGCCTAAGTCAACCCATGAAACGAGCGTGCGGGCGCTCAGCCGGCTAGAGGGATGGGATGCGCAAGCCGAGGATCGGCCGAGTCCCGCTCTGCGTGCTGTCGATCCTGCTATCGCACCCCTCGGTCCAGTCTGATCTTAGACTGGGAATGAACTCCGTATGCCTAAGCCAACCAACGAAACGAACGGGCGGGCGGGCGGGCACTACGCCGGCCAGAGAGACGAGATGCGCAAGCCGTGGATCGTTAGGGTGTTAGGTGGGTTTAGTCACATCTTCATATTTCTATGTGCCAATGCCATTTTTATGGCTTGTAAATTCATACAATGGTCCCTTAAGCCTTCACGTGAAGTTTTAATGGCAAGATGACTCGTTTTCTATTTTTCACGATTTTTGAAGCTTTTTGTGGTTCGAGATTTTTTAAAATTTTTTTGGAAGGATTTTTTGCTCCAAACTTGGTAGACGTGATCCTTGTATTTTTGTTGGCAGGCACAAAAAAATTCAGCTAAAAACTCGAAGTGTACAAGATTTTGTGACCATTTGAAAAAAGTGTCCCCATTTCAGACACTTTAATGGCTACTGGCAACAAACCTGTAAAATCTCAAATGCTCTTTAAGGGGGTGTGAGTTCTCGACGTTTGATGAGGGATAAGCCATCACATGAAGTTTCACGGTAAGATGACTCCTTTTTTGTTTTTCAGGTTTTTCAAAAATTTTTGCAGTTCAAGATTTTTCAAAATTTTTTCTGAAGGGGTTTTGGTCCCAAACTTGGTAGATGTGATCCTTGTATTTTCGCTGGCATGCACAAAAAATTCAGCTAAAAACTCAAAGTGTACAAGATTTTGTGACCATTTGAAAAAAGTGTCCCCATTTCAGACACTTTAATGGCTACTGGCAGCAAACCTGTAAAATCTCAAATGCTCTTTAAGGGGGTGTGAGTTCTCGAGGTTTGATGAGGCATAGGGGGCCAATATAAGGGCCAAGTACCAGCACCCATCGCACATCATGTGCGCACACCCCCTGACCCCCCCGATCGTCGGAACCCCAATGCCACCGATCAGGGTCTCCAACGATGCTCCGACGATGATACCCCGACGAAGAAAAATGCGGCACCAGCACATGCCCGAGCCCAGCATGTGCTGCCGCAACTCAATATGCTTAGACTGGGAATGAACTCCATATGCTTAGACTGGGAATGAAACTCCATGTGCCTAAGTCAACCCACGGAACGAGTGTGCGACCGTTCAGCTGGCCAGAGGGGCGAGATGCGCAAGCCAGGGATTGGCCTGGTCCCCCTCTGCGTGCTGCTGATCTTGCTACCGCAACCCTCGGTTCGATCTGATCTTAGACTGGGAATGACTTCCATAAAATCTCAAATGCTCTTTAAAGGGGTGTGAGTTCTCGAGGTTTGATGAAGGATAAGGGGCCAATATAGAGGCCAAGTACCAGAACCCATTGCACATCATGTGCGCACACCTCCCCCAGTGCCCTCGATCACCAGAACGCCAATGCCACTGGTCAGGTTTTGCGGTGATGCTCTGGTGATGGTGCCCCGATGAAGAAAAATACGGCACCAGCTCATGCCCGAGCCCAGCATGTGCTGTCGCAACCCTCGGTCCAGTCCGATCTTAGACTGGGAATGAACTTCGTATGCATAGACTGGGAATGAACTCTGTATGCCTAAGTCAACCCCTGAAACAAGCGTGCGGGCACTCAACCGGCCAGAGGGACGAGATGCAGAAGCAGGGGATCGGCTGGGTCCCCCTCTCCATGCTACTGATCCTACCACCGCAACCCTCGATTCGGTTTGATCTTAGATAGGGAATGAACTCCATATGCCGAAGCCATCCGACGAAACGAACAGGCGGGCAGGCGGGCGGGAACTACATCAGCTAGAGAGACGGGATGCGCAAGTCATGGATCGACAGGGTGGTAGGTGGGTTTAGGCATATCTTCATATTTCTGCATGCCAATGAAATTTTTATGGCTTGTAAATTCATACAATTGTCCCTTAAGCCTTCACGTGAAGTTTCATGGCAAGACGACTCGTTTTCTATTTTTCATGATTTTTGAAACTTTTTGTGGTTCGGGATTTTTAAAAAATTTTTTGAAAGGCATTTTGGCCCCAAACTTGGTAAACATGATCCTTGTATTTTTGTTGGCATGCACAAAAAAATTCAGCTAAAAACTCGAAGTGTACAAGATTTTGTGACCATTTGAAAAAAGTGTCCCCATTTCAGACATTTTAATGGCTACTGGCAGCAAACCTATAAAATCTCAAATGCCCTTTAAGGGGGTGTGAGTTCTCAAGGTTTGATGAGGGATAGGGGCCAATATAAGGGCCAAGTACCATCACCCATCGCACATCATGTGCGCGCACCCCCCCGGACCCCCCGATCGCGGGAACCTCAATGCCGCCGGTCAGGTTCTTCGGTGATGCTCCGGCGATGGTGCCCTGGTGAAGAAAAATGCGGCACCAGCACATGCCCGAGCCCTAGCATCTGCTATCGCAACCCTCGGTCCGGTCCGATCTTGGACTGGGAATGAACTTCGTATGCCTAAGTCAACCCATGAAACGAGCGTACGGGCGCTCAGCCGGCCAGAGGGGCTGGATGCGCAAGCTGGGGATCGGCCTGATCCCCCTCTGCATCATACCGATCCTGCTACTGCAACCCTTTGTTTAGTCTAATCTTAGACTGCGTATGAACTCTGTATGCCGAAGCCAACTGATGAAATGAGCGGGCAGGCAGGCGGGCGGGCACAATGCTGGCCAGAGAGACGGGATACGCAAGCCATGGATCAATAGGCTAGTAGGTGGATTTAGGCACATCTTCATATTTCTGTGTGCCAATTCCATTTTTATGGCTTGCAAATTTATACAATAGTCCCTTAAGCCTTCACGTGAAGTTTCATGGCAAGATGACTCGTTTTCTATTTTTCACGATTTTCATAACTTTTTACAGTTCAAAATTTTTTAAAATTTTTTTGGAGGGAGTTTTGGCCCCAAACTTGGTAAACGTGATCCTTGTATTTTTGTTGGCATGCACAAAATAATTCAGCTAAAAACTCGAAGTGTACAAGATTTTGTGACCATTTGAAAAAAGTGTCCCCATTACAGACACTTTAATGGCTACTGGTAGCAAACCTGTAAAATCTCAAATGCTCTTTAAGGGGGTGTGAGTTCTCGAGGTTTGATGAGGGATATGGGGCCAATATAAGGGCCATGTACCAGCACCCATCACACAACATGCGCGCACACCCCCGGCCCCCCCGATCGTCGGAACCCCAATGCCGTCGGTCAGGTTCTTTGACGATGCTCCGACGATTGTGCCCCGACGAAGAAAAGTGCAGCTCCAGCACATGCCCAAGCCAAGCATGTGCTACTGCAACCCTTGGTCTGGTCCGATCTTAGACTGGGAATGAACTCCGCATGCTTAGACTGGGAATGAACTCCGTATGCCTGAGTCAACCCATGAAACGAGCGTGCGGGCGCTTAGTCGGCTAGAGGGGCGGGATGCGCAAGCCGGGGATCGACCGGGTCCCTCTCTGTGTGCTGTAGATCCTGTTGCCACAACCATCGGTCTGGTCTGATCTTAGACTGGGAATGAACTTCGTATGGCTAAGCCAACTGACGAAACGAGCGGGGCGGGCGGGCGAGCATTATGTCGGCCAGAGAGACGGGATCCGTAAGCCGCGGATCGATAGGGTGGTAGGTGGGTTTAGGGACATCTTCATATTTCTATGTGCCAATGCCATTTTTATGGCTTGTAAAATCATGCAATGGTCCCTTAAGCCTTCACGTGAAGTTTCATGGCAAGAAGACTCGTTTTCTATTTTTCATGATTTTTGAAACTTTTTACGGTTCAGGATTTTTTAAAATTTTTTCGGAAGGAGTTTTGGCCCCACACTTGGTAGACGTGATCCTTGTATTTTGTTGGCATGCACAAAACAATTCAACTAAAAACTCGAAGTGTACAAGATTTTGTGACCATTTGAAAAAAGTATCCCCATTTTAGACACTTTAATGGCTACTGGTAGCAAACCTGTAAAATCTCAAATGCTCTTTAAGGGTGTGTGAGTTCTCGAGGTTTGATGAGGGATAGGGGGCCAATATAATGGCCAAGTACCAGCACCCATCACACATCATGTGCGCACACCCCTCGGCCCCCCCGATCGTCGAAACCCTAAAGCCGTCAGTGAGGTTCTCCGGTGATGCTCCGGTGATGGTGCCCTGGCAAAGAAAAATACGGCACCAGCACATGCCCGAGCCCAGCATGTGCTGCTGCAACCCTCGGTCTGGTCCGATCTTAGACTGGAATGAACCTCTATGCTTAAATTGTGAATGAACTCCGTATGCCTAAGTCAACCCACAAAACGAGCGTCCGGGCGCTCAGTCGGCTAGAGGGGCAGGATGTGCAAGCCGGGGATCGGTCGGGTCCCCCTCTGCCGTGCTGCTGATCTTGCTGTAGTAACCCTCGGACTGGTCCAATCTTAACTGGGAATGAACTCCGTATGCCTAAGCCAACTGACAAAACGAACGGGCGGACGGACGGGCAGACAATACGCTGGCCAGAGAGACGGGATGCGCGAGCCGTGGATCGATAGGGTGGTAGGTGGGTTTAGGCACATCTTCAAATTTTTGTGTGCCAATGCCATTTTTATGGCTTGTAAATTAATACAACGGTCCCATAAGCCTTCACGTGAAGTTTCATGGCAAGACGACTCATTTTCTATTTTTCATGATTTTTGAAACTTTTTACGGTTCAAGATTTTTTAAAATTTTTTTGAAGGAGTTTTGGCCCCAAACATGGTAGATGTGATCCTTGTATTTTGGTTGGCATGCAAAAAAAAATTCAGCTAAAACTCGAAGTGTACAAGATTTTGTGACCATTTGGAAAAAGTGTCCCCATTCCAGACTCTTTAATGGCTACTGGCAGCAAACCTGTAAAATCTCAAATGCTCTTTAAGGGGGTGTGAGTTCTTGAGGTTTGATGAGGGATATGGGGCCAATATAAGGGCCAAGTACGAGCACCCAACGCACATCATGTACGCACACCCCCCCCCGACCACCCCGATCACCGGAACCCTAGTGCCGTCGATCAGGTTCTCCGGCGATGCCCCGGCGATGGTGCCTCGGTGAAGAAAAATGCAGCACCAGCACATGCCTGAGACCATCATGTGCTACCGCAACCCTCGATCTGGTCTGATCATAGACTGGGTATGAACTCCGTATGCCTAAGTCAACCCACGAAACGAGCGTGCGGGCGCTCAGTCGGCCAGAGGGGCGGGATGCCTAAGCCGGGGATCCATCGGGTCCCTCTCTGTGTGCTGCCGATCCTACTGCCGCAACCCTCGGCCCAGTTTGATCTTAGACTGGGAATGAACTCCGTATGCCTCAGCCAACCGACGAAACGAGCGGGGTGGGAGGGCGGGCGGGCACTACGCCGACCAGAGAGACGGGACGCGCAAGTCGTGGATCGATAGGATGGTAGGTGGGTTTAGGCACTTCTTCATATTTCTACATGCCAATGCCATTTTTATGGCTTGTAAATTCATACAATGGTCCCTTACGCCTTCACGTGAAGTTTCATGGCAAGATGACTCGTTTTTTTTATTTTTCATTATTTTTGAAACTTTTTGCGGTTCGGGATTTTTTAAAATTTTTTTGAAAGGAGTTTTGGCCCCAAACTTGGTGGATGTGATCCTTGTATTTTTGTTGGCATGCACAAAAAAATTCAGCTAAAAACTCGACTGTACAAGATTTTGTGACCATTTGAAAAAAGTGTCCCATTTTCAGACACTTTAATGGCTACTGGCAGCAAACCTATAAAATCTCAAATGCTCTTTAAGGGGGTGTGAGTTCTCGAGGTTTGATGAGGGATAGGGGGCCAATATAAGGGCCAAGTACCAGCACCCATCGCACATCATGTGCGCACACCACCCCGACCCCCCCGATCGTCGGAACCCCAATGCCATCGGTCAGGTTCTCCGACGATGCTCTGGTGATGGTGCCCCGGCTAAGAAAAATGTGGCACCAGCACATGCTCGGGCCCAGCATGTGCTACCATAACCCTCGGTCTAGTTCGGTCTTAGACTGGGAATGAACTCCGTATGCTTAAACTGGGAATGAACTCCGTATGCCTAATTCAGCCCACGAAACGAGCGTGCGGGCGCTCAGCCGACCAGAGGGGCGAGATGCGCAAGCCGGGGATCGGTCAGGTCCTCCTCTACGTGCTGTCGATCCTCCTACCGCAACCCTCGGTCCGGTCCAATCTTAGATTGGGAATGAACTCCGTATGCCTAAGCCAGCCGACGAAACGAGCGGGCGAGCGGGTGGGCGGGCACTACGCCGGCCAGAGAGACGGGATGCGCAAGCCGTGGATTGATAGGGTGGTAGGTGGGTTTAGGCACATCTTCATATTTTTACATGCTAATGCAATTTTTATGACTTGTAAATTCGAACAGTGGTCCCTTAAGCCTTCACGTGAAGTTTCAAGGCAAAAGGACTCGTTTTCTATTTTTCACGATTTTCAAAACTTTTTGTGGTTCGGGATTTTTTAAAATTTTTTCAGAAGGAGTTTTGGTCCCAAACTTGGTAGACGTGATCCTTGTATTTTTGTTGGCATGCACAAAAAAAATTAGCTAAAAACTCGAGTGTACAAGATTTTGTGACCATTTGAAAAAAGTATCCCCATTTCAGACACTTTAATGGCTACTCCCAGCAAACCTGTAAAATCTCAAATGCTCTTTAAGGGGGTGTGACTTCTCGAGGTTTGATGAGGGATAGGCAGCCAATATAAGGGCCAAGTACCAGTACCCATCGCACATCATGTGCGCACACCCCCCGGCCCCCCGATCACCGGAACCCCAATGCCGTCGGTCAGGTTCTCCGGCGATGCTCCGACGATGGTGCCCCGGCAAAGAAAAATGCGGCACCAGCACATGCTCGAGCCTAGCATGTGCTATCGTAACCTTCGGTCCGGTCCCATTTTATACTGGAATGAGCTCCGTATGCTTAGACTGAGAATGAACTCCGTATGCCTAAGTCAACCCACGAAATGACCGTACAGGCGCTCAGCCGGCCAGAGGGGTGGGGTGCGTAAGCCGGGGATCGGTCGGGTCAATTTGTGTGCTACCGATCCTGCTGTTACAACCCTCAGTCTGATTCGATCTTAGACTAGGAATGAACTCCGTATGCTTAGACTGGGAATGAACTACGTATGCCTAAGTCAACCCATGAAACGAGCGTGGGGGCGCTCAATCGGGCAGAGGGGCAGGATGCACAAGCCGGGGATCGGCCTTATCCCCCTCTACATGCTACCGATCCTACTATCAGAACCTTCTATCCGGTCTGATCCTAGACTGAGAATGAACTTCGTATGCCTAAGCCAACCGACGAAACAAGTGGGTGGGCGGGCGGGCGGGCAGTACGCCGGCCAGAGAGACGGGATGCGCAAGCTATGGATCATTGGGGTGATAGGTGGGTTAAGCCACATCTTCATATTTTTGTGCACCAATGCCATTTTTATGGCTTGTAAAATCATACAATGGTCCCTTAAGCCTTCACATGAAGTTTCATGGCAAGACGACACATTTTCTATTTTTCATGATATTCGAAACTTTTTGGGGTTCGAGATTTTTTAAAATTTTTTCGGAAGGAGTTTTGGTGCCAAACTTGGTAGACATGATCCTTGTACTTTTTTTGGCATGCACAAAAAAATTCAGCTAAAAACTCGAAGTGTACAAGATTTTGTGACCATTTGAAAAAGTATCCCCATTTCAGACACTTTAATTGCTACTCCCAACAAACCTGTAAAATCTCAAATGCTCTTTAAGGGGGTGTGAGTTCTCAAGGTTTGATGAGGGATAGGCGGCCAATATAAGGGCCAAGTACCAGCACCCATCACACATCATGTGCACACACCCGCCCCGACCCCCCCGATCGCTGGAACCCCAATGCCGTCGGTCAGGTTCTCCAGCGATGCTCCGACGATGGTGCCCCAGTGAAGAAAAATGCGGCACCAGCACATGCCTGAGCCCAGCATGTGCTGCCACAACCTTCGGTCTGGTCTGATCTTAGACTGGGAATGAACTCCATATGCTTAGACTAGGAATGAACTCCATATGCGTAAGCCGACCCATGAAACGAGCTTACGGGTGCTCAGTCGGCCAGGGATCGGTCAGGTCCCCCTCTGCGTATTGCCGATCTTGTTGCTGCAACCCTCGGTCCTATCCGATCTTAGACTGGGAATGAACTCCATATGCCTAAGCCAACTGACGAAACGAGCGGGCAGGCGGGCGAGCACTATGCCGGCTAGAGAGATGGGATAAGCAAGCCGAGAATCGATAGGGTGGTAGGTGGGTTTTGGCACATCTTCATATTTTTGCATGCCAATGCCATTTTTATGGCTTGTAAATTCATACTATGGTCCCTTAAGCCTTCACGTGAAGTTTCATGGCAAGACGACTCGTTTTCAATTTTTTACTATTTTCCAAACTTTTTGCGGTTTGGGATTTTTTAAAATTTTTTCTAAAAGAGTTTTGGCCCCAAACTTGGTAGACGTGATCCTTGTATTTTTGTTGGCATGCACAAAAAAAATCAGCTAAAAACTCGAAGTGTACAAGATTTTGTGATCATTTGAAAAAAGTATCCCCATTTCAGACACTTTAATGGCTAATGGCAGCAAACCTGTAAAATCTCAAATGCTCTTTAAGGGGGTGTGAGTTCTCGAGGTTTGATGAGGGATAGGGGGCCAATATAAGGGTGAAGTACCAGCACCCATCGTACATCTTTTGCGCACCCCCACCTTGGCCCCCCCGATCGTCGGAACCCCAATGCCGTCGGTCAGGTTCTCCAACGATGCTCTGACGATGGTGCCCCGACGAAGAAAAATACAGCACCAGCACATGCCCGAGCCCAGCATGCGCTGCTGCAACCCTCGGTCCGGTCCAATCTTAGACTGGGAATGAACTCCGTATGCTTAGACTTGGAATGAACTCCATATGCCTAAGTCAACCCACGAAACGAGCATGCGGGCGCTCAGCCGGCCAGAGGGGCGGGATGCACAAGTTGGGGATCGGTTGGGTCCCCCTCTACGTGCTGCCGATCCTACTACCGTAACCCTTGATCTGATCTGATCTTAGACTGGGAGTGAACTCCGTATGCCTAAGCCAACCGACGAAATGAGTGGGCAAGGCGTGCGGGTGGGCACTACGCCAGCCAGAGAGACGGGATGCGCAAGCCGTGGATCGATAGGGTGGTAGGTGGGTTTAGGCACATCTTCATATTTCTGCGTGCCAATGCCATTTTTATGGCTTGTAAATTCATACAATGGTCCCTTAAGCCTTCACATGAAGTTTCATGGCAAGACGACTCGTTTTCTATTTTTTACTATTTTCCAAACTTTTTGCGGTTTGGGATTTTTAAAAATTTTTCGGATGGATTTTTGGACCCAAACTTGGTAGACGTGATCCTTGTATTTTTGTTGGCATGCACAAAAAAATTCAACTAAAAACTCGAATTGTACAAGATTTTGTAACCATTTGAAAAAAGTGTCCCCATTTCAGACACTTTAATGGCTACTGGCAGCAAACCTGTGAAATCTCAAATGCTCTTTAAGGGGGTTTGAGTTCTCGAGGTTTGATGAGGGATAGGGGTCAATATAAGGGCCAAGTACCAGCACCCATCGCACATCATGTGCGCACACCACCCCCGGCCCCCCCGATCGTCGGAACCCTAATGCCGTCGGTCAGGTTCTCCGGCGATGGTGCCCCGATGAAGAAAAATACGGCACCAGCACATGCCTGAGTCTAGCATGTGCTGTCGCAACCCTCGGTCCGGTCCAATCTTAGACTGTGAATGAACTTCATATGCTTAGACTGGGAATGAACTCCGTATGCCTAAGTCAACCCACAAAATAAGCGTGCGGGCGCTCAGCCGGCCAGAGGGGCGGGATGCACAAGCCGGGGATCGATCGGGTCCCCTTCTGCGTGCTGCCGATACTACTGTCGTGACCCTCGGTCTGGTCTGATCTTAGACTGGGAATGAACTCCGTATGCCAAAGCCAACCGACGAAATGAACGGGCGGGCGGACAGGCGGGCACTACGCCTGCCAGAGAGGCGGGATGCGCAAGCCGTGGATCGATAGGGTGGTAGGTGGGTTTAGGCACATCTTCATATTGCTGCATGCCAATGCCATTTTTATGGCTTGTAAATTCATACAATGGTCCCTTAAGCATTCACGTGAAGTTTCATGGCAAGACAACTCATTTTCTATTTTTCACGATTTTCAAAACTTTTTATGGTTCGGGATTTTTTAAAATTTTTTCGGATGGATTTTTGGCCCCGAACCTGGTAGACGTGATCCTTGTATTTTTTGTTGGCATGTACAAAAAAATTCAGCCAAAAACTCGAAGTGTACAAGATTTTGTGACCATTTGAAAAAAGTGTCCCCATTTTAGACACTTTAATGGCTATGGTAGCAAACCTGTAAAATCTCAAATGCTCTTTAAAGGGGTGTGAGTGCTCGAGGTTTGATGAGGGATAGGGGGCCAATATAAGGGCCAAGTACCAGCACCCATCGCACATCATGTACGCACACCCCCTCGACCCCCCCGATCGTCGGAACTCTAATGCCGTCGGTCAGGTTCACCGGTGATGCTCCAGTGATGGTGCCTCGGCGAAGAAAAATGCGGCACCAGCACATGCCCGAGCCCAGCATGTTCTGCCACAACCCTCGATCCGGTCTGATCTTAGACTGGGAATGAACTCCGTATGCTTAGACTAGGAATGAACTCTGTATGCCTAAGTCAACCAACGAAATGAGTGTGCGGGCGCTCAGCCGGCCAAAGGGGCGGGATGCGTAAGTCGGGGATCGACTGGGTCCCCCTCTGCGTGCTACCAATCCTACTATTGCAACCCTCGGTCTGATTCGATCTTAGACTGGGAATGAACTCCGTATGCCTAAGCCAACCGACAAAACGAGCGGGCGGGCACCACGCCGACCAGAGAGACGGTATGCGTAAGCTGTGAATCGATAGAGTGGTAGGTGGGTTTAGGCACATCTTCATGTTTCTGCATGCCAATGCCATTTTTATGGCTGGTAAATTCATACAATGGTCCCTTAAGCCTTCACGTGAAGTTTCATGGCAAGACGACTCGTTTTCTATTTTTCACGATTTTTGAAACTTTTTACGGTTCAGGATTTTTTAAAATTCCTTTAGAAGGAGTTTTGGCCCCAAACATGGTAGACGTGATCCTCGTATTTTTGTTGGCATGCACAAAAAAATTCAGCTAAAAACTCAAAGTGTACAAGATTTTGTGACGATTTGAAAAAAGTGTCCCCATTTCAGACACTTTAATGGCTACTGGCAGCAAACCTGTAAAATCTCAAATGCTCTTTAAGGGGGTGTGAGTTCTCGAGGTTTGATGAGGGATAGGGGGCCAATATAAGGGCCAAGTAGCAGCACCCATCGCACATCATGTGCGCACACCCCCTCGGCCCCCCCGATAGTCGAAACCCCAAAGTCGCCGGTCAGGTTCTCCGACGATGGTGCCCCGGCGAAGAAAAATACGGCACCGGCACATGCCTGAGCCCAGCATGTGCTGTCGCAACCCTCGGTCCGGTCTGATCTTAGACTAGGAATGAAGTCCGTATGCTTAGACTGGGAATGAACTCCGTATGCCTAAGTCAACCCATGAAATTAGCGTGCGGGCGCTCAGCCGGCCAAAAGGGCGGGATGCGTAAGCCGAGGATCGACCAGGTCCCCCTCTGCGTGCTGCCGATCCTGCAGCCGCAACCCTTGGTTTGATCCAATCTTAGACTGGGAATGAACTCCGTATGCCTAAGCCATCCAATTAAACAAGCAGGCGGGCGTCAGGGACTACGTCGACCAGAGAGACGGGATGTGCAAGCCGTGGATCGATAGGGCAGTAGGTGGGTTTAAGCACATCTTCATATTTCTGTGTGCCAATGCCATTTTTATGGCTTGTAAGTTGATACAATGGTCTCTTAAGCCTTCACGTGAAGTTTCATGGCAAGATGACTTGTTTTTTATTTTTCACGATTTTCAAAACTTTTTACGGTTCAGGATTTTTTTAAATTTTTTTCGAAGGAGTTTTGGCCCCAAACTTCGTAGACATGATCCTTGTATTTTTGTTGGCGTGCACAAAAAAATTCAGCTAAAAACTCAAAGTGTACAAGATTTTGTGACCATTTGCAAAAAGTATCCCCATTTCAGACAGTTTAATGGCCACTGGCAGCAAACCTGTAAAATCTCAAATGCTCTTTAAGGGGTGTGAGTTCTCAAGGTTTGATGAGGGATAGGGGGCCAATATAAGGGCCAGGTGCCAGCACCCATCGTACATCATGTGTGCACACCCCCCAGCACCCCCGATCGCCGAAACCCCAATTCCACCGGTCAGGTTCTGCGACGATGCTCTGGCGATGGTGCCCCGACGAAGGAAAATGCGGACCAGCACATGCCCGAGCCCAGCATGTGCTGCTGCAACCCTCAGTCCGGTTCGATCTTCTGGGAATGAACTCCGTATGCCTAAGTCAACTCATGAAACGAGCGTATGGGCACTCAGCCGGCCAGAGGGGCGGGATGCACGAGTCGGGGATCAACCGGGTCCCCCTCTACGTGCTATCGATCCTGCTGCCGCAAACCTCTGTTCGATCCAATCTTAGACTGAGAATGAACTCCGTATGCCTAAGCCAACCGACGAAACGAATGGGCGGGTGCGCGGGCGGGCGGGAACTACGCCGGCCAGAGAGACGGGATACGCAAGCCGTGGATCGATAGGATGGTAGGTGAGTTTAGGCACATCTTCATATTTCTACATGCCAATGCCATTTTTATGGCTTGTAAATTCATACAATAGTCCCTTAAGCCTCCACGTGAAGTTTCATGGCAAGACGACTCATTTTCTATTTTTCACGAATTTCCAAACTTTTTATGGTTCGGCATTTTTTAAAATTTTTTTGAAAGGAGTTTTGGCTCCAAACTTGGAAGACGTGATCCTTGTACTTTTGTTGGCATGCACAAAAAAATTCAGCTAAAAACTGGAAGTGTACAAGATTTTGTGACCATTTGAAAAAAGTGTCCCCATTTCAGACACTTTAATGGCTACTGGCAGCAAACCTGTAAAATCTCAAATGCTCTTTAAGGGGGTGTGAGTTCTTGAGGTTTGATGAGGGATAGTTGGCCAAGTACCAGCACCCATCGCACATCATGCGCGCACACCCCCCGGCCCCCCCGATCACCGAAACCCCAAAGCTGTCGGTCAGGTTCTCCAGTGATGCTTCAGTGATGGTGCCCCGACGAAGAAAAATGTGGCACCAGCACATGCCCGAGCCGAACATCTACTGCCGTAACCCTCGGTCCGGTCCGATCTTAGATTAGGAATGAACTCCGTATGCTTAGATTGGGAATGAACTCCGTATGCCTCAATCAACCCACGAAACGAGCGTGCAGCGCTCAGCCGGCCAGAGGGGTGGGATGCGCAAGCCAGGGATCAGCCGGGTCCCCCTCTGCGTGCTACCGATCCTACTGCCACAACCCTCAGTCTGGTCCGATCTTAGACTGGGAATGAACTCCGTATGCCTAAGCCAATCGACAAAACGAGCGGGCGGGCAGGAGGGCACTACGCTGGCCAGAGAGACGGGATACGCAAGCCGTGGATCGATAGGGTGCTAGGTGGGTTTAGGCACATCTTCATATTTCTGTGTGCCAATGCCATTTTATGGCTTGTAAATTCATACACTGGCCCCTTAAACCTTCACGTGAAGTTTCATGGCAAGACGACTCGTTTTTTATTTTTCACGATTTTTGAAACTTTTTACTGTTTGGGATTTTTTAAAATTTTTTCGGAAGGAGTTTTGGCCCCAAACTTGGTAGACGTGATCCTTGCATTTTTTTTGGCATTCACAAAAAATTGAGCTAAAAATTCGAAGTGTACAAGATTTTGTGGCCATTTGAAAAAAGTGTCCCCATTTTAGACACTTTAATGGCTACTGCCAGCAAACCTGTAAGATCTCAAATGCTCTTTAAGGGGGTGTGAGTTCTCAAGGTTTGATGAGGGATAGGGGGCCAATATAAGGGCCAAGTACCAGCACCCATCGCACATCATGTGCGCACACCCCCCTGATCGCCGAAACCCCAATGCCGCCTGTCAAGTTCTCCGACGATGCTCCGGTGATGGTGCCTCGACGAAGAAAAATGCAGCACCAGTACATGCCCTGCCCAGCATGTGCTGCCGTAACCCTCGGTCCGGTTCGATCTTAGACTGGGAATGAACTCCGTATGCTTAGACTGGGAATGAACTCCGTATGCCTAAGTCAACCCACGAAACGAGTGTGCGGGCACTCAGCCGGCTAGAGGGGTGGGATACGCAAGTCGGGGATCGATCGGGTCCTCTTCTGCATGCTGTCGATCCTGCTGCCACAACCCTCGGTCCGGTTTGATCTTAGACTGGGAATGAACTCAGTATGCCTAAGCCATCCGACCAAACAAGCAGGCGGGCGGGCAGGCACTATGTCGGCCAGAGAGACGGGATGCGCAAGCCGTGGATTGATAGGGTGGTAGGTGGGTTTAGGCACATCTTCATATTTCTGCATGCCAATGCCATTTTTATGGCTTGTAAATTCATACAATTGTCCCTTAAGCCTTCACGTGAAGTTTCATGGCAAGACAACTCATTTTTTATTTTTCACGATTTTTAAAAAAATTTTTACGATTCGAGATTTTTTTAAATTTTTTCGAAAGGTGTTTTGGCCCCAAACTTGGTAGACGTGATCCTTGTATTTTTGTTGGCATGCACAAAAAAATTCAGTTAAAAACTCGAAGTGTACAAGATTTTGTGACCATTTGAAAAAAGTGTCCCCATTTCAGACACTTTAATGGCTACTGACAGCAAACCTGTAAAATCTCAAATGCTCTTTAAAGGGGTGTGAGATCTCAAGGTTTGATGAGGGATAGGGGGCCAATATAAGGGCCAAATACCAGCACCCATCACACGTCGTGTGTGCACACCCCCTTGATCGCCGGAACCCCAATGCCGCTGGTCAGGTTCTCCGGCGATGCTCCAGTGATAGTGCCCCGACGAAGAAAAATGTCGCACCAGCACATGCCTGAGCCCAGCATGTGCTGCCAAAATCCTTGGTCTGGTCCAATCATAGACTGGGAATGAACTCCGTATGCCTAAGTCAACCAACGAAATGAGCGTGCAGGCGCTCAGCCAGCCAAAGCGACGGGATGACCAAGCCGGGGATCGGTCGGGTCCCTCTCTGCGTGCTACCGATCCTGCTACCGCAATTCTTGGTCCGGTCTGATCTTAGACTGAACTCTGTATGCTTAGACTGGGAATGAACTCCCTATGCCTAAGTCAACCATGAAACGAGCATGCGGGCGCTCAGCCGGCCAGAAAGACGGGATGAGCAAGCCGGCGATCGATCGGGTCCCCCTCTGCGTGCTACCGATCCTGCTACCACAACCCTCTGTCCGGTCCAATTTTAGACAGGGAATGAACTCCGTATGCCTAAGCCAACCGATGAAACGAGCAGGAGGGCGGGTGGGCAGGCACTACGCCGGCCAGAGAGATGTGATGCGCAAGCCGTGGATCGATAGAGTGGTAGGTGGGTTTAGGCACATCTTCATATTTTTGCATGCCAGTGTCATTTTTATGTCCTGTAAATTCATACAATGGTCCCTTAAATATTCACGTGAAGTTTCATGGCAAGACGACTTGTTTTCTATTTTTCACAATTTTTGAAACTTTTTATGGTTCAAGATTTTTTGAAATTTTTTCGGAAGGAGTTTTGGCCCCAAACTTGATAGATGTGATCCTTTTATTTTTCTTGGCATGCACAAAAAAATTCAGCTAAAAACTCGAAGTGTACAAGATTTTGTGACCATTTGAAAAAAGTATCCCCATTTCAGACACTTTAATGGCTACTGGCAACAAACCTGTAAATTCTCAAATGCTCTTTAAAGGGGTGTGAGATCTCAAGGTTTGATGAGGGATAGGGGGCCAATATAAGGGTGAAGTACCAGCACCCATCGCACATCATGTGCGCACACCCCCCCGGCCACCCCGATCACCGGAACCCTAATGCCGTCGATCAAGTTCTTCGGTGATGCTCCGGTGATGGTGCCCCGACGAAGAAAAATGTCGCACCAGCACATGCTCGAGCCCAGCATCTGCTGCTGCAACCCTTGGTCTGGTCCGATCGTAGACTGGGAATGAACTCCGTATGCCTAAGTCAACCCATGAAACGAGCGTGCGGGCGCTCAGCCTGCCAGAGGGGCGGGATGAGCAAGCCTGGGATCGGTCGGGTCCCCCCTTGCGTGCTACCAATCCTACTGCCGCAACCCTCGGTCTGGTTTAATCTTAGATTGGGAATGAACTCCGTATGCCTAAGCCAACCGACGAAACGAGCGGGAGGGCGGGCGGGCAGGCACTACGTCGGCCAGAGAGACGGGATGCGCAAGCCATGGATCGATATGGTGGTAGGTGGGTTTAGGTGCATCATCATATTTCTGCATGCCAATGCCATTTTTATGGCTTGTAAATTCATACAATGGTCCCTTAAGCCTTCACGTGAAGTTTAATGGCAAGACGACTAGTTTCCTATTTTTCACAATTTTTGAAACTTTTTGCGGTTCAGGATTTTTTAAAATCTTTTCAAAAGGATTTTTGGCCCCAAACTTGGTAGACGTGATCCTTGTATTTTTCTTGGCATGCGTAAAAAAATTCAGCTAAAAACTCGAAGTGTACAAGATTTTGTGACCATTTGAAAAAAGTGTCCCCATTTTAGACACTTTAATGGCTACTGGCAGCAAACCTGTAAAATCTCAAATGCTCTTTAAGGGGGTATGAGTTCTCGAGGTTTGATGAGGGATAGGGGGCCAATATAAGGGCCAAGTACCAGCACCCATCGCACATCATGTGCGCACACCCCCCGACCCCCCCGATCGTTAGAACCCCAATGCCGTCGGTCAGGTTCTCTGGTGATGTTCCGACGATGGTGCCCCGACGAAGAAAAATGCGACACCAACACATGCCTGAGCGCAGCATGTGTTGCCACAACCCTCGATCCGATTCGATCTTAGACTGGGAATGAACTCCGTATGCTTAGACTGGGAATGAACTCCGTATGCCTAAGTCAACCCACGAAACGAGCGTGCGAGCGCTCAGCCGGCCAGAGGGGCGAGATGCCCAAGCCAGGGATCAGTCGGGTCCCCTTCTACGTGCTGCCGATCCTACTACCGCAAACCTCGATCCGATCCGATCTTAGACTGGGAATGAACTCCGTATGGCTAAGCCAACCGACGAAACGAGCGGGCGGGCGAGCGGGCGGGCACTATGCTAGTCAGAGAGACGGGATGCGCAAGCCATGGATTGAAAGGGTGGTAGGTGGGTTTAGGTGCATCTTCATATTTCTACATGCCAATGCCATTTTTATGGCTTCTAAATTCATACAATGGTACCTTAAGCCTTCACGTGAAGTTTCATGGCAAGACGACTCGTTTTCTATTTTTCACGATTTTTGAAACTTTTTACGGTTTGAGATTTTTTAAAATTTTTTCAGAAGGAGTTTTGGCCCCAAATTTGGTATACGTGATCCTTGTATTTTTATCCACATGCACAAAAAAATTCAGTTAAAAATTCGAAGTGTACAAGATTTTGTGACCATTTGAAAAAAGTGTCCCCATTTCAGACACTTTAATGGCTACTGGTAGCAAACCTATAAAATCTCAAATGCTCTTTAGGGGGGTGCGAGTTCTTGAGGTTTGTTGAGGGATAGGGGGCCAATATAAGGGCCAAGTACCAGCACCCATCGCACATCATGTGCGCACACCCCCCCGGCCCCCCGATCACCGAAACCCCAATGCCCCCGGTCAAGTTCTCCGGTGATGCTCCGACGATGGTGCCCCGACGAAGAAAAATGCGGCACCAGCACATGCCCAGCCCAGCATGTGCTGCCGCAACCCTCGGTCCGGTCTGATCTTAGATTGGGAATGAACTCCGTATGCTTAGACTGGGAATGAACTTCGTATGCCTAAGTCAACCCACGAAACGAACGTGCGGGTGCTCTGTCAGCCAGAGGGGCGGGATGCGCAAGCGAAGGATTGGCCGAGTCCCCCTCTGCATGCTCCCGATCCTGCTGCCACAACCCTCAGTTCGGTCTGATCTTAGACTGGGAATGAACTCCGTATGCCTAAGCCAACCGACGAAACGAGCGGGCGGGTACTACGCCGGTCAGAGAGACGGAATGCGCAAGCCATGGATCGATAGGATGGTAGGTGGGTTTAGGCACATCTCCATATTTCTATGTGCCAATACCATTTTTATGGCTTGTAAATTCACACAATGGTCCCTTAAGCCTTAACGTGAAGTTTCATGGCAAGACAACTCGTTTTCTATTTTTCATGATTTTCGAAACCTTTTACGGTTTGAGATTTTTTTAAAATTTTTTCAGAAGGAGTTTTGGATCCAAACTTGGTAGACATGATCCTTGTATTTTTTTGGCTTGCACAAAAAAAATCAGCTAAAAACTCGAAGTGTACAAGATTTTGTGACCATTTGAAAAAAGTCTCCCCATTTCAGACTCTTTAATGGCTACTGGCAGCAAACCTGTAAAATCCCAAATGCCCTTTAAGGGGGGGTGAGTTCTCAAGGTTTGATGAGGGATAGGGGGCCAATATAAGGGCCAAGTACCAGCACCCATCACAAATCATGGGCGCACACCCCCCGGCCCCCCGATCGTTGGAACCCCAATGCTGCCGGTCAGGTTCTCTGACGATGCTCCAACGATGGTGCCCTGGCGAAGAAAAATGTGGCACCAGCACATGCCCGAGCCCAGCATGTGCTGTCGTAACCCTTGATCTAATTCGATCTTAGACTGGGAATGAACTCTGTATACTTAGACTGGGAATGAACTCCGTATGCCGCAGTTAACCCACGAAATGAGCGTACGGACGCTCAGCCAGCCAGAGGGGCGAGATGCGCAAGCCAGGGATCAGTTGGGTCTTTCTCTGTGTGCTACCGATCCTACTGCCGCAACCCTCGGTCTGGTCTGATCTTAGACTGGGAATGAACTCCGTATGCCTAAGCCATCTGAGCAAACGAGTGGGCGGGCGGGCACTACATCAGTCAAAGAGACGGGATGCGCAAGCTGTGGATCGATAGGGTGGTAGGTGGGTTTAGGCACATCTTCATATTTCTGCATGCCGATGCCATTTTTATGGCTTGTAAATTCATACACTGGTCCCTTAAGCCTACACGTGAAGTTTCATGGCAAGACGACTCGTTTTCTATTTTTCATGATTTTCAAAACTTTTACGGTTCGGGATTTTTTAAAATTTTTTTGAAAGGAGTTTTCGCCCCAAACTTGGTAGACGTGATCCTTGTATTTTTGTTGGCAGGCACAAAACATTTCAGCTAAAAACTTGAAGTGTACAAGATTTTGTGACCATTTGAAATACGTGTTCCCATTTCAGACACTTTAATGGCTACTAGCAGCAAACCTGTAAAATCTCAAATGCTCTTTAAGGGGGTGTGAGTTCTCGAGGTTTGATGAGGGGTAGGGGGCCAATATAAGGGCAAAGTACCAGCACCCTTTGCACATCATGTGCGCACACCCCATGGCCCCCCCGATCGCTGAAACCCCAATACCGCTGGTCAGGTTCTCCGGCAATGCTTCGACGATGGTGTCCTGATCAAGAAAAATACAGCACCAGTGCATGATCGAGCCCAGTATATGCTGCCGAAACCCTCGGTCTGGTCTGATCTTAGATTGGGAATGAACTCCGTATGCGTAAGTCAACCCACGAAATGAGCGTACGAGCGCTCAACCGGCCAGAGGAGCGAGATGCGAAAGCCGGGGATCAGTCAGGTCCCCTTCTACGTGCTGCCAATCCTACTACCACAACCCTTGATCCGATCCAATCTTAGACTGGTAATGAACTCCGTATGCCTAAGCCAACCGACGAAACGAGCGGGTGGGCGGGCACTACGCCGGCCAGAGAGACGGAATGCGCAAGCCGTGGATCGATAGGGTGGTAGGTGGGTTTAGGCACATCTTCATATTTCTATGTGCCAATACCATTTTTATGGCTTGTAAATTCACACAATGGTTCCTTAAGCCTTAACGTGAAGATTCATGGCAAGACGACTCGTTTTCAATTTTTCATGATTTTTGAAACCTTTTGCGGTTTGAGATTTTTTTAAAATTTTTTCGGAAGGAGTTTTGGCCCCAAACTTGGTAGACATGATCCTTGTATTTTTTTTGGCTTGCACAAAAAAAATCAGCCAAAAACGCGAAGTGTACAAGATTTTGTGACCATTTGAAAAAAGTGTCTCCATTTCAGACTATTTAATGGCTACTGCCAGCAAACCTGTAAAATCTCAAATGCTCTTTAAGGGGGGGTGAGTTCTTGAGGTTTGATAAGGGATAGGGGGCCAATATAGGGGCCAAGTACCAGCACCCATCGCACATCATGTGCGCACACCTCCCCGACCCCCCGGCCCCCCCGATCGTCGGAACCCCAATGCCGCTGGTCAGGTTCTCTGGTGATGCTCCGCCGATGGTGCCTCGACGAAGAAAAATGCGGCACCAGCAAATGCCCGAGCCCACCATGTGCTGTCGTAACACTCGGTCCGACCTGATCTTAGACTGGGAATGAACTCCGTATGCTTAGACTGGGAATGAACTCCGTATGCCTAAGTCAAGACATGAAACGAGCGTGCAGGCACTCAGTCAGCCAGAGGGGCGGGATGCGTAAGCCGAGGTTTGTTCGGGTCCCCTTCTGTGTGCTGTCGATCTTGCTGCTGCAACCCTCGATCTGGTCCGATCTTAGACTGGGAATGAATTCCGTATGGGTAAGCCAACCGACGAAATGAGCGGACGGGCGGGCGGGCACTATGCCGGCCAGAGAGACGGGATGCGCAAGCCGTGGATCGATAGGGTGGTAGGTGGGTTTTGGCACATCTTCGTATTTTGGCATGCCAATTCTATTTTTATGGCTTGTAAATTCATATAGTGGTCCCTTAAGCCTTCACGTGAAGTTTCATGGCAAGACTCGTTTTCTACTTTTCACGATTTTTAGAAGTTTTTAAGGTTCGAGATTTTTGAAAATTTTTTCGGAAGGAGTTTTGGCCCCAAACTCGGTAGATGTTATCCCTGTATTTTTTTTGGCATGCACAAAAAAAATCAGCTAAAAACTCGAAGTGTACAAGATTTTGTGACCATTTGAAAAAAGTGTCCCCATTTCAGATACTTTAATGCTACTGGTAGCAAACCTGTAAAATCTCAAATGCTCTTTAAGGGGGTGTGAGTTCTCGAGGTTTGATGAGGGATAGGGGCCAATATAAGGGCCAAGTAGCAGCACCCATCGCACATCATGTGCGCACACCCCCCCGGCCCCCCCGATCACCGAAATCCCAATGCCGTCGATCAAGTTCTCCGGCGATGCTCTGGCGATGGTGCCTCGATGAAGAAAAATGTAGCACCAGCACATGCCCGAGCCCAGCATATGCCGTTGTAACCCTCGGTCCGATCCAATCTTAGACTAGGAATGAACTCCGTATGCCTAAGCCAACCGATGAAATGAGCAGGCGGACGGGCGGGCGGGCACTACGCCGGCCAGAGAGACGGGATGCGCAAGCCGTGGATCGATAGGGTGGTAGGTGGGTTTAGGCACATCTTCATATTTTTGCATGCCAATGCCATTTTTATGGGTTGTAAATTCATACAATGGTACCTTAAGCCTTCACGTGAAGTTTCATGGTAAGACGACTCGTTTTCTATTTTTCACGATTTTCAAAACTTTTTACTGTTCGAGATTTTTTAAAATTTTTTCGGAAGGAGTTTTGGCCCCAAACTTGGTAGACGTGATCCTTGTATTTTTGTTGGCATGCAAAAAAACAATCAGCTAAAAACTCAAAGTGTACAAGATTTTGTGACCATTTGAAAAAAGTGTCCCCATTTCAGACACTTTAATGGCTACTGGCAGGAAACCTGTAAAATCTCAAATGCTCTTTAAGGGGGTGTGAGTTCTCGAAGTTTGATGAGGGATAGGGGGCCAATATAAGGGACAAGTACCAACACCCATCGCATAGCATTTGCGCACACCCCCTGGCCCCCCCGATCGCTAGAACCCTAATGCTACCGGTCAGGTTCTCTGGTGATGCTCCGGCGATGGTGCTCCGGCGAAGAAAAATGAGGCACTAGCACATACTCGAGCCTAGCATGTGCTGTCCCAACCCTCAATCCGATCCAATCTTAGACTGGGAATGAACTCCGTATTCTTAGACTCGGAACGAACTCCGTATGCCTAAGTCAACCCATGAAACGAGCGTGCGGGCGCTCAGCTGGCCAGAGGGGCGCAACGCACAAGCCGAGGATCGGTCGGGTCCCCCTCTACGTGACGCCGATCCTACTGCCGTAACCCTCGATCCAATCTGATCTTAGACTAGGAATGAACTTCGTATGCCTAAGCCAACCGACGAAACAAGCAGGCGGACGGGCGGGCGGGCACTACGTCAGCCAGAGAGACGGGATGCGCAAGCCGTGGATCGATAGTGTGGTAGGTGGGTTTAGGCACATCTTCATATTTCTGCATGCCAATGCCATTTTTATGGCTTGTAAATTCATACAATGGTCCCTTAAGCCTTCACGTGAAGTTTCATGGCAAGACGACTCGTTTTCTATTTTTCATGATTTTTGAAACTTTTTACGGTTGAAGATTTTTGAAAATTTTTTCGGAAGGAGTTTTGGCCTCAAACTTTTTTAGACGTGATCCTTGTATTTTTTTTGGGATGCACAAAAAAAATCAGCTAAAAACTCAAAGTGTACATGATTTTGTGACCATTTGAAAAAAGTGTCCCCATTTTAGACACTTTAATGGCTACTGGCAGCAAACCTGTAAAATCTCAAATGCTCTTTAAGGGGGTATGAGTTCTCGAGGTTTGATGAGGGATAGGGGGCCAATATGAGGGCCAGGTACCAGCACCCATCGCACATCATGTGCGCACACCCCCTCGGCCCTCCGATCACCGGAACCCTAATGCAGTCGGTCAGGTTCTCCGGTGATGCTCCGACGATGGTGCCCCGACGTAGAAAATTACGGCACCAGCACATACCCGAGCCGAGCATGTGCTACCGCAACCCTCGGTCTGGTCCGATCTTAGACTGGGAATGAACTCCGTATGCCTAAGCCAACCAACGAAACGAGCTGGCGGGTGGGCGCTACGTCGGCCAGAGAGACGAGATGCGCAAGCCGTGGATCGATAGGGTGGTAGGTGGGTTTAGGCACATCTTCATATTTCTATGTGCCAATGCCATTTTTATGGCTTGTAAATTCATACAATGGTCCCTTAAGCCATCACGTGAAGTTTCCTGGCAAGACGACTTGTTTTCTATTTTTTACGATTTTTGAAACTTTTTAAGGTTCGGGATTTTTTAAAATTTTTTCAAAAGGATTTTTGGCCCCAATTTTGGTAGACATGATCCTTGTATTTTTTTTGGCATGCACAAAAAAATTCAGCTAAAAACTCAAAGTGTACAAGATTTTGTGACCAATTGAAAAAAGTGTCCCCATTTCAGACACTTTAATGGCTACTGGTAGCAAGCTTGTAAAATCTCAAATGCTCTTTAAGGGGCTATGAGTTCTCATGGTTTCATGAGGCATAGGGGGCCAATATAAGAGCCAAGTACCAGCACCCATCGCATATCATGTGCACACACCCCCCGACCCCCTGATCGTCAGAATCTCGAGGCCGTCGATCGGGTTCTCCGGTGATGGTGCCCCGGCGAAGAAAAATGTGGCACCAGCACATGCCCGAGCCCAGCATGTGCTGTCGCAACCCTCGGTCCGGTCTGATCTTAGACTGGGAATGAACTCTATATGCTTAGACTGGGAAGGAACTCCGTATGCCTAAGTCAACCCACGAAACGAGCGTGCGGGTACTCAGCCGGCCAGAGGAGCATGATGCGCAAGCCGGGGATCGGTTGGGTCCCCCTCTGCGTGTTGCCGATGCTGCTACCGCAACCCTTGGTCTGTTCCCATCTTAGACTTGGAATGAACTCAGTATGCCTACGCCAATCGATGAAACAAGCAGGCGGGCGGGGGGGCACTAAGTCGGCCAGAGAGACGGGATTCGCAAGCCGTGGATCGATAGGGTGGTAGGTGGGTTTAGGCACAGATTCATATTTCTGCATGCCATTGCCATTTTTATGGCTTGTAAATTCATACAATGGTCCCTTAAGCCTTCACGTAAAGTTTCTTGGCAAGACGACTCGTTTTCTATTTTTCACGATTTTTGAAACTTTTTACGGTTTCGAGATTTTTTAAAATTTTTTTGAAAGGAGTTTTGGCCTCAAACTTTGTACACGCAATCCTTGTATTTTTTTTTTGCATGCATAAAAAAAATCAGCCAAAACTCAAAGTGTACATGATTGTCTGACCATTTGAAAAAAGTATCCCCATTTCAGACACCTTAATGGCTACTGGCAGCAAACCTGTAAAATCTCAATTGCTCTTTAAGGGGGTGTGAGTTCTTGAGGTTTGATGAGGGATAGGGGGCCAATATAAGGGCCAAGTACCGGCACCCATTGCACATCATGTGCGCACACCCCCACGGCCCCCCCGATTGTCAGAACCCCAATGCCCCCGGTCAGGTTCTCCGACGATGCTCCGGCGATGGTGCCTTGACGAAGAAAAATGCAGCACCAGCACATGCCCGAGCCCAGCATGTCCTACCGCAACCCTTGGTCTAGTCCGATCTTAGATTGGGAATGGACTCCGTATGCTTAGACTGGGAATGAACTCCGTATGCCTAAGTCAACCCACGAAATGAGCGTGCGGGCGCTCAACCGGCCAGAGGGGTGGGATGCGCAAGCCGTGGATCGATTGGGTCCCCCTCTGTGTGCTACTGATCCTGCTGTCGTAACCCTCGGTCTGGTCCAATCTTAGACTGGGAATGAACTCCGTATGCCTAAGCCAACTGACGAAACGAGGGGGCGGGCGTGCGGGCGGGCACTACGTCGACCAGAGAGATGGGATTCGCAAGCCGTGGATCGATAGGGTGGTAGGTGGGTTTAGGCACATCTTCATATTTCTACATGCCAATGCCATTTTTATGGCTTGTAAATTCATACAATGGTCCCTTAAGCCTTCACGTGAAGTTTCATGGCAAGACGACTCGTTTTCTATTTTGCACGATTTTCAAAACTTTTTATGGTTCGGGATTTTTTAAAATTTTTTCGAAAGGAGTTTCGGCCCCAAACTTGGTAGGCATGATCCTTGTATTACTGTTGTCATGCACAAAAAAATTCAGCTAAAAGCTCAAAGTGTACAAGATTTTGTGCCAATTTGAAAAACATGTCCCCATTTCAGACACTTTAATGGCTACTGGCAGCAAACCTGTAAAATCTCAAATGCTCTTTAAGGGGGTGTGAGTTTTGAAGGTTTGATCAGGGATAGGGGGCCAATATAAGGGCCAAGTACCAGCACCCATCGCATATCATGTGCGCATGCCCCCCGGCCACCCCGATCACCAGAACCCCAATGCCGTCGGTCAGGTTCTCCAACGATGCTCCAAAGATGGTGCCCCGATGAAGAAAAATGTGGCACCAACACATCCCGTGCCAAGCATGTGCTACCGCAACCCTTGGTTCGGTCTGATGTTAGACTGGGAATGAACTCCATATGCCTAAGCCAACCGACGAAACGAGCGGGCGGGCGGGCGGGCGGGCTCTACGCCGACCAGAGAGACGGGATGCACAAGTCGTGGATCGATAGGGTGGTAGGTGGGTTTAGGCACATCTTCATATTTCTACGTGCCAATGCCATTTTTATGGCTTGTAAATTCATACAATGGTCCCTTAAGCCTTTACGTAAAGTTTCATGGTGAGACGACTCGTTTTCTATTTTTCATGATTTTTGAAACTTTTTGAGGTTCGAGATTTTTTAAAATTTTTTCAGAAGGAGTTTTGGCCCCAAACATGGTAGACGTGATCCTTGTATTGTTGTTGGCATGCACAAAAAAATTCAGCTAAAAACTCGAAGTGTACAAGATTTTGTGACCATTTGAAAAAAGTGTCCCCATTCTAGACACTTTAATGGCTACTGGAACCAAACCTGTAAAACCTCAAATGCTCTTTCAGGGGGTGTGAGTTCTTGAGGTTTGATGAGGGATAGGGGGCCAATATAAGGGCCAAGTACCAGCACCCATCGCACATCATGTGCGAACACCCCCCGGCCCCTCCGATCGTCGGAACCCCAACGCCGCAGGTCAGGTTCTCCGACGATGCTCGGGCGATGGTGCCCTGACGAAGAAAAATGCAGCACCAGCACAAGCCCGAGCCCAGCATGTGCTACCGTAACCCTCGGTCTGGTCTGATCTTAGATTGGGAATGAACTCTGTATGCTTAGACTGGGAATGAACTATGTATGCCTAAGCCAGCCGACCGAACGAGCGGGCGGGTGGGTGGAGAGACGGGATGCGCAAGCTGTGGATCGATAGGGTGGTAGGTGGGTTTAGGCACATCTTCATATTTCTACGTGCCAATGCCATTTTTATGGCTTGTAAATTGATACAATGGTCCCTTAAGCCTTCATGTGAAGTTTCATGGTGAGACGACTCGTTTTCTATTTTTCACGATTTTTGAAACTTTTTGAGGTTCGGGATTTTCTAAAATTTTTTCGGAAGGAATTTTGGCCCCAAACATGGTAGACGTGATCCTTGTATTGTTGTTGGCATGCACAAAAAAATTCAGCTAAAAACTCGAAGTGTACAAGATTTTTTGACCATTTCAAAAAAGTGTCCCCATTTTAGACACTTTAATGGCTATTGGCAGCAAACCTGTAAAATCTCAAATGCTCTTTAAGGGGGTGTGAGTTCTCAAGGTTTGATGAGGGATAGGGGGCCAATATAAGGCCCAAGCACCAGCACCCATCACACATCATGTGTGCACACCCCCCCGGCCCCCCGATCGTCGGAACCCCAACGTCGCCGGTCAGGTTCTCCAGCGATGCTCCGACGATGGTGCCCCGACGAAGAAAAATGTGACACCAGCACATGCCTGAGCCTAGCATGTGCTGGGACAACCCTTTGTCTGGTCCAATCTTAGATTGGGAATGAACTCCGCATGCTTAGATTGGGAATGAACTCCGTATGCCTAAGTCAACCAACGAAACGAGCGTACGGGCGCTCAGTCGGCCAGAGGGGCGAGATGCGCAAGTCGAGGATCGGTCGGGTCCCCCTCTGCGTGCTACCAATCTTGTTGCCACAACCCTTGGTCTGATCTGATCTTAGACTTTGAATGAACTCCGTATGCCTAAGCCAACCGACGAAACGAGTGGACGGGCGGGTGGGCAATACGCCAGCCAGAGAGACGAGATGCGCAAGCCGTGGATCGATAGGGTGGTAGGTGGGTTTAGGTACATCTTCATATTTCTGCATGCCATTGCCATTTTTACGGCTTGTAAATTCATACAATGGTCCTTTAAGCCTTCAGGTGAAGTTTCATGGCAAGACGACTCGTTTTCTCTTTTTCACGATTTTTGAAACTTTTTACGGTTCGGGATTTTTGAAAATTTTTTTCGAAGGAGTTTTGGCCCCAAACTTGGTAGACGTGATCCTTGTATTTTTGTTGGCATGCACAAAACAATTCAGCAAAAAACTCGAAGTGTACAAGATTTTGTGACCATTTGAAAAAAGTGTCCCCATTCTAGACACTTTAATGGCTACTGGCACCAAACCTGTAAAACCTCAAATGCTCTTTCAGGGGGTGTGAGTTCTTGAGGTTTGATGAGGGATAGGGGGCCAATATAAGGGCCAAGTACCAGCACCCATCGTACATCATGTGCGCACACCTCCCCGGCCTGCCCGATCGTTGGAACCCCAATATCGCTGGTCAGGTTCTCCGACGATGCTCCGACGATGATGCCCCGACGAAGAAAAATGTGACACCAGCACATGCCCGAGCCCAGCATCTGCTGCCGCAATCCTCTGTCCGGTCCGATCTTAGACTGGGAATGAACTCCGCATGCTTAGACTGGGAATGAACTCTATATGCCTAAGTCAACCCACGAAACGAGCGTGTGGGCGCTCAGCTGGCCAGTGGGGCGGGATGCGCAAGCCGGGGATAGGCTGGGTCCCCCTCTGCGTGCTACCAATCATGCTGCGTAACCCTCGGTCCAGTCAGATCTTAGACTGGGAATTAACTCCATATGCCTAAGCCAACCGACGAAACGAGCGGATGGGCGGGCGAGCGAGCGGGCACTACACCGGCCAGAGAGACGGGATGCGCAAGCCATGGATCGATAGGGTGGTAGGTGGGTTTAGGAACATCTTCATATTTCTGCGTGCCAATGCCATTTTTATGGCTTGTAGATTCATACAATGGTCTCTTAAGCTTTCACGTGAAGTTTCATGGCAAGACGACTCATTTTCTATTTTTGACGATTTTCGAAACTTTTTACGGTTCGAGATTTTTTAAAATTTTTTCGGAATGAGTTTTGGCCCCAAACTTTATAGACATGATCCTTGTATTTTTTTTGGCATGCACTAAAAACTTGAAGTGTACAAGATTTTGTGACCATTTGAAAAAAGTGTCCCCATTTCAGACACTTTAATGGCTACTGGCAGCAAACCTATAAAATCTCAAATGCTCTTTAAGGGGGTGTGAGTTCTCGAGGATTGATGAGGGATAGAGGGCCAATATAAGGGCCAAGTACCAGCACCCATCGCACATCATGTGCGCACACCCCCCTCAGCCCCCCCGATCGTCGGAACCCCTATGCCGCCGGTCAGGTTCTCCGACTATGCTCCAAGGATGGTGCCCCGATGAAGAAAAATACGACTCCAACACATGTCTGAGCCCAGTATGTGCTGCTGTAACCCTCGGTCCAGTCCGATCTTAGACTGGGAATGAACTTCGTATGCTTAGACTGGGAATGAACTCCGTATGCCTAAGTCAAACCACGAAATGAGCGTGCGAGCGCTTAGCCAGCCAAAGGGGCAGGATGCGCAACCGCGGATCGGACGGGTCCCCCTCTGCATACTACCGATCTTGGTACCGCAACCCTTGATCTGGTCCAATCTTAGACTGGGAATGAACTTCGTATGCCTAAGCCAACCGATGAAATGAGCGGGCGGGCGGGCACTACGCTGGCTAGAGCAACGGGATGCGCAAGCCGTGGATCGATAGGGTGGTAGGTGGGTTAAGGTACATCTTCATATTTCTACATGCCAATGCCATTTTTATGGCTTGTAAATTCATACAATGGTCCCTTAAGCCTTCACGTGAAGTTTCATGGCAAGACGACTCATTTTCTATTTTTCATGATTTTCAAAACTTTTTACGGTTCGGGATTTTTTAAACTTTTTTCAGAAGGAGTTTTTGCCCCAAACTTGGTGGACATGATCCTTGTGTTTCTATTGGCATGCACAAAAAGAATCAGCTAAAAACTCAAAGTGTACAAGATTTTGTGACCATTTGAAAAAAGTGTCCCCATTTCAGACACTTTAATGGCTACTAGCACAAACCTGTAAAATCTCAAATGCTGCTTAAGGGGGTGTGAGTTCTCGAGGCTTGATGAGGGATAGGGGGCCAATATAAGAGCCAAGTACCAGCACCCATCACACATCATGTGCGCACACCCCCCCGACCCCCCAGATCGTCGGAACCCCAATGCCGTCGGTCAGGTTCTCCGGCGATGCTCCGACGATGATGCCCCGACGAAGAAAAATGTGGCACCAGCACATGCCCGAGCCCAGTATGTGCTACCGCAAGCCTCGGTCTGGTCCGATCTTAGACTGGGAATGAACTCCGTATGCTTTGACTGGGAATGAACTCCATATGCCTAAGTCAACCCACAAAACGAGCGTGCATGCGCTCAGCCGTCCAGAGGGGTGGGATGCGCAAGTTAGGGATTGGTCGGGTCCCCCTCTGCGTACTGTAAATCCTGCTGCCACAACCCTCAGTTTGATCCAATCTTAGACAGGGAATGAACTCCGTATGCCTAAGCCAACCAACGAAACGAGCTGGCGGGCAAGCTGGCAGGCACTACGCAGGCCAGAGAGACGGGACGCGTAACCCGTGGATCGATAGGGTGGTAGGTGGGTTTAGGCACATCTTCATATTTCTGCATGCCAATGCCATTTTTATGGCTTGTAAATTCATACAATGGTCCTTTAAGCCTTCACGTGAAGTTTCATGGCAAGACGACTCATTTTCTCTTTTTCACGATTTTCGAAACATTTTACGGTTCGAGATTTTTTAAAATTTTTTCGGAAGGATTTTTTGCCCTAAAATTGGTAGGCGTGATCCTTGTATTTTTGTTGGCATGCACAAAAAAATTCAGCTAAAAACTCGAAGTGTACAAGATTTTGTGACCATTTGAAAAAAGTGTCCCCATTTCAGACACTTTATTGGCTACTGGCAGCAAACCTGTAAAATCTCAAATGCTCTTTAAGGGGGTGTGAGTTCTCGAGGTTTGATGAGGGATAGGTGGCCAATATAAGGGCCAAGTACCAGCACCCATCGCACATCAAATGCGCACACCCCCCGGCCCCCCCCGATCGTCGGAACCCTAATGTCGTTGGTCAGGTTCTCCGGTGATGCTCCGACGATGGTGCCCCGACAAAGAAAAAAGTGACACCAGCACATGCCCGAGCCTAGCATGTGCTGCCATAACCCTTGGTCTGATCCGATCTTTGACTGGGAATGAACACCGTATGCTTAGACTGGGAATGAACTCCATATGCCTAAGTCAACCCACGAAACAAGCGTGCGGGTGCTCAGCCGGCCAGAGGGGCGGGATGCGCAAGCTGGGGATCGATCGGGTCCCCCTCTGCATGCTGCCGATCCTGCTGTTGCAACCCTCAGTCTGGTCCGATCTTAGACTGGGAATGAACTCCGTATGCCTAAGCCAACCGACGAAACGAGCGGGCGGGCGGGCACTACACCGGCCAGAGAGACTGGATGCACAAGCCGTGGATCGATCGGCTGGTAGGTGGTTTTAGGCACATCATATTATTTCTGTGTGCCAACGCCATTTTTATGACTTCTAAATTCATACAATGATCCCTTAAGCCTTCACGTGAAGTTTCGTGGCAAGACGACTCGTTTTCTATTTTTCACGATTTTTGAAATTTTTTAACGTTCGGGATTTTTTAAAATTTTTTCGGAAAGAGTTTTGGCCCCAAACCTGGTAGACGTGATCCTTGTATCTTTGTTGGCATGCACAAAAAAATTCAGCTAAAAAGTCAAAGTGTACAAGATTTTGTGACCATTTGAGAAAAGTGTCCCCATTTTATACACTTTAATGGCTACTGGTAGAAAACCTGTAAAATCTCAAATGCTCTTTAAGGGGGGGTGTGTTCTTGAGGTTTGATGAGGTATAGGGGGCCAATATAAGGGCCAAGTACCAGTACCCATCGCACATCATTTTCGCACACCCCGTCGGCCCCCCGATCGTTGGAACCCCAATACCGCCGGTCAGGTTCTCCGGCAATGCTCCGATGATGGTGCCCCGACGAAGAAAAATGCGACACCAGCACATGCCGTAGCCCAGCATGAGCTGTGGCAACCCTCGGTCTGGTACGATGTTAGACTGGCAATGAACTCCGTATGCCTAAGCCCACCGATGAAACGAGTGGGCGGGTGGGCGGGCGGGCACTACGCCGACCAGAGAGATGGGATGCGCAAGCCATGGATCGATAGGGTGGTAGGTGGGTTTAGGCACATCTTTATATTTCTGCATGCCAATGTCATTTTTATGGCTTGTAAATTCATACAATGGTCCCTTAAGCCTTCACGTGAAGTTTCATGGCAAGACGACTCGTTTTCTATTTTGCACGATTTTTGAAACTTTTTGCGATTTGGGATTTTTTAAAATTTTTTCAAAAAGAGTTTTGGCCCCAAACTTGGTAGACGTGATCCTTGTATTTTTGTTGGCATGCACAAAACAATTCAGCTAAAAACTCGAAGTGTACAAGATTTTGTGACCATTTTAAAAAAGTGTCCCCATTTCAGACACTTTAATGGCTACTGGCAGCAAACCTGTAAAATCTCAAATGCTCTTTAAGGGGGTGTGTGTTCTCGAGGTTTGATGAGGGATAGGGGGCCAATATAAGGAACAAGTACCAGCACCCATCGCACATCATGTGCGCACACCCCCCGGCCCCCCCGATCGCTGGAACCCCAATGCCGTCGGTCAAGTTCTCCGGCGATGCTCTGGTGATGGTCCCCCGACGAAGAAAAATGTGGCACCAGCACATGCCCGAGCCCAGTATGTGCTATCGTAACCCTTGGTCCAGTCTGATCTTAGACTGGGAATGAACTCAGTATGCCTAGACTGGGAATGAACTCCGTATGCCTAGGTCAACCCACGAAACGAGCGTGGGGGCGCTCAACCGACCAGAGGGGCGAGATGCGCAAGCCGAGGATCGGCTGGGTCCCTCTCTATGTGCTACCGATCTTGCTATCGCAACCTTTAGCCTGATCTGATCTTAGACCGTGAATGAACTCCGTATGCCTAAGCCAACCGACGAAACGAGCGGGCGGGCGGGCGGGCACTATGCCGGCTAGAGAGACGGGATGCGCAAGCCGTGGATCGATAGGGTGGTAGGTGGGTTTAGGCACATCTTCCTATTTCTACGTGCCAATACCATTTTTATGGCTTGTAAATTCATACAATGGTCCCTTCAACCTTCACGTGAAGTTTAATGGCAAGACGACTCGTTTTCTATTTTTCACGATTTTTGAAACTTTTTACGGTTCGGGATTTTTTAAAATTTTTTTGAAAAGAGTTTTTGCCCCAAACTTGGTAGACGTGATCCTTGTATTTTTTTTGGTGTGCAGAAAAAAATTCAGCTAAAAAATCGAAGCGTACAAGATTTTGTGACCATTTGAAAAAAGTGTCCCCATGTCAGACACTTTAATGGCTACTGACAGCAAACCTGTAAAATCTCAAATGCTCTTTAAAGGGGTGTGTGTTCTCGAGGTTTGATGAGGGATAGGGGGCTAATATAAGGGCCAAGTACCAGCACCCATCGCACATCATGTGCGTACACCCCCCGGCCCCCCGATCGTCGGAACCCCAATACCGTCGATCAGGTTCTCCGGCAATGCTCCGCCGATGGTGCCCCGATGAAGAAAAATGTGGCACCAGCACATGCTCGAGCCCAACATGAGCTGTCGTAACCCCCGGTCTGGTCCGATCTTAGACTGGGAATGAACTCCGTATGCCTAAGCCAATCGACGAAACGAGCGGGCGGCGGGCACTATGCCGGCCAGAGAGACGGGATGCGTAACCCGTGGATCGATAGGATGGTAGGTGGGTTTAGGCACATCATCATATTTCTGTGTGCCAATGCCATTTTTATCTGTTGTAAATTCATACAATGGTCCCTTAAGCCTTCACGTGAAGTTTAATGGCAAGACGACTCATTTTCTAATTTTCATGATTTTTGCAACTTTTTGCGGTTCATAATTTTTTAAAATTTTTTCAGAAGGACTTTTGGCCCCAAACTTGGTAGATGTGATCCTTGTATTTTTTTTGGCTTGCACTAAAAAATTCAGCTAAAAACTCGAAGTGTACAAGATTTTGTGACCATTTGAAAAAAGTGTCGCCATTTCAGACATTTTAATGGCTACTGGCAGCAAACCTGTAAAATCTCAAATGCTCTTTAAGGGGGTGTGAGTTCTTGAGGTTCGATGAGGGATAGGGGGCCAATATAAGGGCCAATACCAGCACCCATTGCACATAATGTGCACACACCCCCTGCTCCCTCGATCATCGGAACACCAATGCCACCGGTTAGGTTCTCCGGGGATGTTTCGACGTTGGTGCCCTGGCAAAGAAAACTGCGGCACCAGCACATGCCCGAGCCCAGCATGTGCTGCCGCAACCCTCGGTCCGGTCCGATCTTAGACTGGGAATGAACTCCGTATGCCTAAGTCAAACCACGAAACGGGCGTGCGGGCGCTCAGCCGGCCAAAGGGGCGGGATGGGCAAGCCGGGGATCGACCGGGTCCCCCTCTGCGTGCTGCCGATCCTGCTACCGCAACCCTCGATCTGGTCTGATCTTAGACTGGGAATAAACTCCGTATGCCTAAGCCAACCGACGACACGAGCGGGCGAGCGGGCGGGCGGGCATTACGCCGGCCAGAGAGACGGGATGCGCAACCCGTGGATCGATAGGGTGGTAGGTGGGTTTAGGCACATCTTCATATTTTTGCTTGCCAATGCCATTTTTATGGCTTGTAAATTCATACAATGGTCCCTTAAGCCTTCACGTGAAGTTTCATGGCAAGACGACTCGTTTTCTATTTTTCATAATTTTCAAAACTTTTTACGGTTTGGGATTTTTTAAAATTTTTTCGGAACGAGTTTTGGCGCCAAACTTGGCAGACATGATCCTTGTATTTCTGTTGGCATGCACAAAAAAATTCAGCTAAAAACTCAAAGAGTACAAGATTTTGTGACCATTTGAAAAAAGTGTCCCCATTTCAGACACTTTAACGGCTACTGGCAGCAAACCTGTAAAATCTCAAATGCTCTTTAAAGGGGTGTGAGTTCTCAAGGTTTGATGAGGGATAGGGGGCCAATATAAGGGCCAAGTACCAGCACCCATCGCACATCATGTACGCACACCCCCCGGCCCCCGATCGTCGGAACCCTAATGCCGTCGGTCAGGTTCTTCGGTGATGCTCCGACGATGGTGCCCCGGCGAAGAAAAAAGTGACACCAGCACATGCCCGAGCCTAGCATGTGCTGCCGCAACCCTTGGTCCAATCCGATCTTAGACTGGGAATGAACTCCATATGCTTAGACTGGGAATGAACTCCGTATGCCTAAGTCAACCCACGAAACGAGCGTACGGGCGCTCAGCCAGCCAGAGGGGTGAGATGCGCAAGCTGGGGTTCGACTGGGTCCCCCTCTATGTGCTGCCGATCCTGCTACCACAACCCTCAGTCTGGTTCGATCTTAGACTGGGAATGAACTCCGTATGCCTAAGCCAACCGACGAAACGAGCGGGCGGGTGGGCGGGTGGGAACTGCACCGGCCAGAGAGACTGGATACGCAAGCCATGGATCGGTCAAGTGGTAGGTGGGTTTAGGCACATCTTATTATTTCTGCATGCCAATGCCATTTTTATGGCTTGTAAATTCATACAATGGTCCTTTAAGCCTTCATGTGAAGTTTCATGATGGGACGACTCGTTTTCCATTTTTCCTGATTTTTGAAACTTTGTGCAGTTCGGGATTTTTTAAAATATTTTCAAAAGGATTTTTGGCCCCAAACTTGGTAGACATGATCCTTGTATTTTTGTTGGCATGCACAAAAAAATTCAGCTAAAAACTTAAAGTGTACAAGATTTTGTGACCATTTGAAAAAAGTGTCCCCATTTCAGACACTTTAATGGCTACTGGCAGCAAACCTGTAAAATCTCAAATGCTCTTTAAGGGGGTGTGAGTTCTTGAGGTTTGATGAGGGATAGGAGGCCAATATAAGGGCCAAGTACCAGCGCCCATCGCACATCATGTGCGCACACCCCCCAGCCCCCCCGATCGCCAGAACCCTAATACCGCCAGTCAGGTTCTCCGACGATGCTCCAATGATGGTGCCCCGGCGAAGAAAAATTTGGCACCAGCACATGCCTGAGCCTAGCATGTGCTGCCGCAACCCTCGGTCAGGCCGATCTTAGACTGGGAAAGAACTCTGTATGCTTAGATTGGGAATAAACTCCGTACGCCTAAGTCAACCCACGAAACGAGCGTGCAGGCGCTCAGCCGGCCAGAGGGGCGGGATGTGCAAGCTGGGGATTGGTTGGGTCCCCATTTGTGTGCTATCGATCTTGCTATTGTAACCCTCGGTCTGGTCTGATCTTAGACTAGGAATGAACTCCGTATGCCTAAGCCAACCGACAAAACGAGCGGGCGAGCAGGCGGGCGGGCACTACGTCTGCCAGAGAGACGGGATGCGCATGACGTGAATCGATAGGGTGGTAGGTTGGTTTAGGCACATCTTCATATTTCTGCCTGCCAATGCCATTTTTATGGCTTTTAAATTCATACAATGGTCCCTTAAGCCTTCACGTGAAGTTTCATGGCAAGATGACTCGTTTTCTATTTTTCATGAATTTTAAAACTTTTTGCGGTTCGGGATTTTTTAAAATTTTTTTGGAAGGAGTTTTGGCCCCAAACTTGGTAGACGTGATCCTTGTATTTTTGTTGGCATGCACAAAAAAATTCAGCTAAAAACTCGAAGTGTACATGATTTTGTGACCATTTGAAAAAAGTGTCCCCATTTCAGACACTTTATTGGCTCCTGGCAGCAAACTTGTAAAATCACAAATGCTCTTTAAGGGGGTGTGAGCTCTCAAGGTTTGATGAGGGTTAGGGGGCCAATATATGGGCAAAGTACCAGCACCCATTGCACATCATGTGCGCACACCTCCCCGGCCCCCCCGATCGTCAGAACCCCAATGCCGTCGGTCAGGTTCTCCGGCTATGCTCCCACGATGGTGCCTCGGCGAAGAAAAATGCGGCACCAGCACATGCCTGAGCCCAGCATGTGCTACCGCAACCCTCGGTCTGGTTCGATCTTAGACTGAGAATAAACTCTGTATGCTTAGACTGGGAATGAACTCCGTATGCCTAAGTCAACCCATGAAACGAGCGTGCGGCGCTCAGCCTGCCAGAGGGGCATGATGCACAATCCGGGGATCGGTCGGGTCCCCCTCTGCGTGCTACCGATCTTGCTGCCGCAACCCTCAGTCTGGTCTGATCTTAGACTGGGAATGAACTCCGTATGCCTAAGCCAACCGACGAAACGAGCGGGCGGGCGAGCGGGCGGGCGGGCGGGCACTGTGCCGGCCAGAGAGACGGGATGCGGAAGCCGTGGATCGATAGGGTGGTAGGTGGCTTTAGGGACTTCTTCCTATTTCTACCTGCCAATGCCATTTTTATGGCTTGTAAATTCATACAATGGTCCCTTAACGTTCACGTGAAGTTTCATGGCAAGACGACTCGTTTTTTATTTTCATGATTTTCAAAACTTTTTGCGGTTCGGGATTTTTTTAAATTTTTTTGGAAGGAGTTTTGGCCCCAAACTTGGTAGACGTGATCCTTGTATTTTTGTTGGCATGCATAAAACAATTCAGCCAAAAACTCGAAGGGTACAAGATTTTGTGACCATTTGAAAAAAGTGTCCCCATTTCAGACACTTTAATGGCTACTGGTAGCAAACCTGTAAAATCTCAAATACTCTTTAAGCGGGTGTGAGTTCTCGAGGTTTGATGAGGGATAGGGGGCCAATATAAGGGCCAAGTACCAGCACCCATCGCACATCATGTGCGCACACCCCCCGGCCCCTCCGATCGTTGGAACCCCAACGTCACCGATCAGGTTCTCCGACGATGCTCCGGCGATGGTGCCCCGATGAAAAAAAATACGGCACCAGCACATGCCCGAGCCCAGCATGTGCTGTCACAACCCTCGGTCCAGTCCGATCTTAGACTAGGAATGAACTCCGTATGCCTAAGTCAACCCATGAAACGAGCGTGCGGGTGCTCAGCCTGCCATAGGGGTGGTATGCGCAAGTCGGGGATCGGTCGAGTCGCCCTCTACGTGCTACCGATCCTGCTGCCACAACCCTTGGTCTGATCCCACTGCCGTAACCCTCAATCTAATCCGATCTTAGATTGGGAATGAACTCCGAATGCATAAACCAATCGACGAAACGAGCCGGCGGGCAGGCGGGCGGGCACTACATCGGCCAGAGAGACGGGATGCACAAGCCGTGGATCGATAGGGTGGTAGGTGGGTTTAGGCACATCTTAGACGTGATCCTTGTATTTTTGTTGGCATGCACAAAAAAATTCAGCTAAAAACTCGAAGTGTACAAGATTTTGTGACCATTTGAAAAAAGTGTCCCCATTTCAGACACTTTAATGGCTACTGGCAGCAAACCTGTAAAATCTCAAATGCTCTTTAAGGGGGTGTGAGTTTTCAAGGTTTGATTAGGGATAGGGGGATAATAAAAGCCAAGTACTAGCACCCATCGCACATCATGTGCGCACACCCCCCGACCCCCCCGATCGCCAGAACCCTAATGCCGCCAGTCAGGTTCTCTGACGATGCTCCGATGATGGTGCCCCAGCGAAAAAAAAATTTGGCACCAGCACATGCCCGAGCCTAGCATGTGCTGCCATAACCTTCGGTTAGGTCTGATCTTAGACTGGGAATGAACTCCGTATGCTTAGACTGGGAATAAACTCCGTATGCCTAAGTCAACCCATGAAACAAGCGTGTAGGCGCTCAGTCGGCCAGAGGGGCGGGATGTGCAAGCCGGGGATTGGTCGGGTCCCCCTTTACATGCTATCGATCTTGCTATCATAACCCTTGGTCTGGTCCGATCTTAGACTAGAATTGAACTCCGTATGCCTAAGCCAACCGACAAAACGAGCGGGCGAGCAGGCGGGCGGGCACTACGTCGGCCAGAGAGACGGGATGCGCATGACGTGGATCGATAGGGTGGTAGGTTGGTTTAGGCACATCTTGATATTTTTGCCTGCCAATGCCATTTTTATGGCTTTTAAATTCATACAATGGTCCCTTAAGCCTTCACGTGAAGTTTCATGGCAAGATGACTCGTTTTCTATTTTTCCTGAATTTTGAAACTTTTTGCGGTTCGGGATTTTTTAAAATTTTTTTGGAAGGAGTTTTGGCCCCAAACTTGGTAGACGTGATCCTTGTATTTTTGTTGGCATGCACAAAAAAATTCAGCTAAAAACTGGAAGTGTACAAGATTTTGTGACCATTTGAAAAAAGTGTCCCCATTTCAGACACTTTATTGGCTACTGGCAGCAAACCTGTAAAATCACAAATGCTCTTTAAGGGGGTGTGAGCTCTCAAGGTTTGATGAGGGTTAGGGGGCCAATATATGGACAAAGTACCAGCACCCATTGCGCATCATGTGGGCACACCTCCCCGGCCCCCCCGATCGTCGAAACCCCAATGCCGTTGGTCAGGTTCTCCGGCTATGCTCCGACGATGGTGCCTCGACGAAGAAAAATGCAGCACCAGCATATGCCCGAGCCCAGCATGTGCTACCGCAACCCTCAGTCTGGTTCGATCTTAGACTGAGAATAAACTCCGTATGCTTAGACTGGGAATGAACTTCGTATGCCTAAGTCAACCCATGAAACGAGCGTGCGGGCGCTCAGCCTGCTAGAGGGGCATGATGCATAATCCGGGGATCGGTCGAGTCCGCCTCTGCGTGCTATCGATCTTGCTACCGCAACCCTCAGTCCGGTCTGATCTTAGACTGGGAATGAACTCCGTATGCCTAAGCCAACCGATGAAACGAGCGGGCGGGCGAGCAGGCGGGCAGGCACTGTGCCGGCCAGAGAGACGGGATGCGCAAGCCGTGGATCGAGAGGGTGGTAGGTGGCTTTAGGCACATCTTCCTATTTCTGCCTGCCAATGCCATTTTTATGGCTTGTAAATTCATACAATGGTCCCTTAAGCCTTCACATGAAGTTTCATGGCTAGATGACACATTTTCTATTTTTCATGATTTTTGAAACTTTTTACAGTTCAGGATTTTTTAAAATTTTTTCAGAAGGAGTTTTTGCCCCAAACTTGGTAGACGTGATCCTTGTATTTTTGTTGGCATGCATAAAAAATTCAGCTAAAAACTCGAAGTGTACAAGATTTTGTGACCTTTTGAAAAAAGTGTCCCCATTTCAGACACTTTAATAGCTACTGGCAGCAAACCTGTAAAATCTCAAATACTGTTTAAGGGGGTGTGAGTTCTCAAGGTTTGATGAGGGATAGGGGGCCAATATAAGGGCCAAGTACCAGCACCCATCTTACATCATGTGCGCACACCCCCCCGGCCCCTCGATCGTCGGAACCCCAATGCCGTCGGTCAGGTTCTTCGATGATGCTCCGGCGATGGTGCCCCGGTAAAGAAAAATGCGGCACCAGCACCTACCCGAGCCCAGCATGGGCTGCCACAACCCTTGGTCCAGTCCGATCTTAGACTCAAAATGAACTTCGTATGCTTAGACTGGGAATGAACTCCTTATGCCTAAGTCAACCCATCAAACGAGCGTGCGGGCGCTCAGCCAGCCAGATGGGCTGGATGCGCAAGCTGGGGATCGACCAGATCCGCCTCTGCGTGCTACCGATCCTACTGTTGCAACCCTCAATCCGGTCCGATCTTAGACTAGGAATGAACTCCGTATGCCTAAGCCAATCGACGAAATGGGCGGACGGGCGGGCGGGCGGGCACTACGTCGGCCAGAGAGGTGGGATGCGCAAGCCATGGATAGAGAGGGTGGTAGTTGGATTTAGGCACATCTTCATATTTCTGCATGCCAATGCCATTTTTATGGCTTGTAAATTCATACAATGGTCCCTTAAGCCTTCACGTGAAGTTTCATGGCAAGATGACTTGTGTTCTATTTTTCACGATTTTTGAAACTTTTTACGGTTCGAGATTTTTTAAAATTTTTTTGAAAAGAGTTTTGGTCCCGAACTTGGTAGACGTGATGCTTGTTTTTTTGTTGGTGTGAACAAAAAAATTCAGCTAAAAACTCGAAGTGTACAAGATTTTGTGACCATTTGAAATAAGTGTCCCCATTTCAAACACTTTAACGGCTACTGGCAGCAAACCTGTAAAATCTCAAATGCTCTTTAAGGGGGTGTGAGTTCTCGAGGTTTGATGAGGGATAGGGGGCCAATATAAGGGCCGAGTACCAGCACCCATCGTACATCACGTGCGCACAACCCCCGGCCCCCCGATCGTAGGAACCCTAATGCCGCCAGCCAGGTTCTCCGACAATGCTCTGGCGATGGTGCCCCGACGAAGAAAAATGTGGCACCAACACAAGCCTTAGCCCAACACGTGCTGCTGTAACCCTCGGTCCGATCTGATCTTAGACTGGGAATGAACTTCGTATGCTTAGACTGGGAATGTACTTCGTAAGCCTAAGTGAACCCACGAAATGAGCGTCCGGGCGCTCAGCCGGCTAGAGGGGCGGGATGCGCAAGCCGAGGATAGACCGTGTCCCCTTCTATGTGCTACCGATCCTGCTACCGCAACCCTCAATTCAGTCTGATCTTAGACTGGGAATGAACTCCGTATGCCTAACCCAACCGACGGAATGAGGGGCGGGCAGGCGGGAGGGCACTACGTCGACCAGAGATACGGGATGCGCAAGCCGTGGATCGATAGGGTAATAGGTGGGTTTAAGCACATCTTCATATTTCTATGTGCCAATACCATTTTTATGGCTTGTAAATTCATACAATGGTCCCTTAAGCCTTCACGTGAAGTTTCATGGCAAGACGATTCGTTTTCTATTTTTCACGATTTTTGAAACTTTTTGCGGTTTGGGATTTTTTAAAATTTTTTTGGAAGGAGTTGTGGCCCCAAACTTGGTAGACGTGATCCTTTTATTTTTGTTGGCATGCATAAAAAAATTCAGCTAAAACCTCGAAGCGTACAAGATTTTGCAACCATTTGAAAAAAAGTGTCCTCATTTTAGGCACTTTAATGGGCTAACTAGCACAAACCTGTAAACAATCTCAAAATGCTCTTTAATGGGGTGTGAGTTCTCGAGGTTGGATGAGGGATAGGGGCCCAATATAAAGGCCAGTACCAGCACCATCGCACATTCATGTTGCGGCACACCCCCCTCGCCCGTCTGATCGTCGGAACCCCAATGCCTGTCGGTCAGGTTCTCCGGTGATGCTCCGATGGATGGTGCCTCGCACGAAGAAAAATGTGGCCACCAAGCACATGCCCGAGCCCAGCAATGTGCTACTACAGACCCTCAGTCTGGTCCGATCTTAGGCTGGGAATGAACTCCGTATGCTTCGACTCGGAATGAACTTCGTATGCCTAAGTCAACCGATGAAATGAGCGTGCGGGCGCTCAGCCGGCCAGAGGGGCGGGATGCGCAAGCCGGGGATTCGGCCGGTTTCCCCTCCGCATGCTGCCGATCCTATTGCTGTAACCCTCAGTCCATTCCGATCTTAGACTGGGAATGAACTCCGTATGCCTAAGCCAACCGACGAAACGAGCGGGCGGGCGGGTGGGCGCTACGCCGACCAGAGAAACGGGATGCGCAAGCCGTGGATCGATAGGGTGGCAGGTGGGTTTAGGCACATCTTCATATTTCTATGTGCTAATGCCATTTTTATGGCTTGTAAATTCATACAATGGTCCCTTAAGCTTTCACGTGAAGTTTCATGGTAAGACGACTCGTTTTCTATTTTTCACAAATTTTGAAACTTTTTGCGGTTCCAGATTTTTTAAAATTTTTTCTTAAGGAGTTTTGGCCCCAAAAATGGTAGACGTGATCCTTGTTCTTTTGTTGGCATGCACAAAAAAATTCAGCTAAAAACTCAAAGTGTACAATATTTTGTGTCCATTTGAAAAAAGTGTCCCCATTTCAGACACTTTAATGGCTACTGGCAGCAAACCTGTAAAATCTCAAATGCACTTTAAGGGGGTGTGAGTTCTCGAGGTTTGATGAGGGATAGGGGGAAAATATAAGGGCCAAGTACCAGCACCCGTTGCACATCATGTGCGCACACCCCCCAGCCCCCCGATCACCGGAACCCCAATGCCGCCGGTCAGGTTCTCCGGCTATGGTGCCCCGGCGAAGAAAAATACGACACTAGCACATGCCCGACCGCCGCATGTGCTGCTGCAACCCTCGATCCGATCTAATCTTAGATTGGAATGAACACCGTATGCTTAGACTGGGATTGAACTCCGTATGCCTAAGTCAACCCACGAAACGAGCGTGCGGGCGCTCAGCCGGCCATAGAGGCGGGATGGGCAAGCCGAAAATCGATCGGGTCCCCCTTTGCGTGCTGTCGATCCTACTACCGCAACCCTCGGTTTGGACCGATCTTAGACTGGGAATGAACTCCGTATGCGTAAGCCAACCGACGAAACGAGCGGACGGGCAGGCGGGCACTACACCGGCTAGAGAGACGGGATGCACAAGCCGTGGATCGATAGGGTTGTAGGTGGGTTTAGGCACATCTTCATATTTCTGCATGCCAATGCCATTTTTATGGCTTGTAAATCCATACAATGGTCCCTTAAGCCTTCACGTGAAGTTTCATGGCAAGACGACTCGTTTTCTATTTTTCATGATTTTTGAAACTTTTTACGGTTCAGGATTTTTTAAAATTTTTTCAAAAGGAGTTTTGGCCCAAAACATGGTAGACATGATCCTTGTATTTTTGTTGGCATGCACAAAAAAATTCAACTAAAAACTCGAAGTGTACAAGATTTTGTGACCATTTGAAAAAAGCGTCCCCATTTCAGACACTTTAATGGCTACTGGCAGCAAACTTGTAAAATCTCAAAAGCTCTTTATGGGGGTGTGAGTTCTCGAGGTTTGATGAGGCATAGGGGGCCAATATAAGGGCCAAGTACCAGCACCCACCACACATCATGTGCGCACACCCCTCGGCCCCCCCGATCGTTAGAACCCTATTGCCGCCGATCAAGTTCTTCGGCGATGCTACGGCGATGGTGCCCTGGGGAAGAAAAATGTGGCACCAGCACATGCCCTAGCACAGCATGTGCTACTGCAACCCTCGGTCCAGTCCGATCTTAGACTGGGAATGAACTTTGTATGCTGAGACTGGAATGAAATCCGTCTGCCTAAGTCAACCCACGAAACGAGCGTGCAGGCGCTCAGGCAGCCAGAGGGGCAGGATGCGCAAGCTGGCGATTGACCGGGTCCCCCTTTGCACGCTGCCAATCCTGCTACCGATCCTGCCACCGTAACCCTCAGTTCAGCCTAACCTTAGACTGGGAATGAAATTCGTATACCTAAGCCAACCGACGAAATGAGTGGGCGGATGGGCGGGTGGGCACTACGCCGGCCAGAGAAACGGGATGCGCAAGCCGTGGATCGATAGGGTGGTAGGTGGGTTTAGGCACATCTTCATATTTCTACGTGCCAATGCCATTTTTATGGCTTGTAAATTCATACAATGGTCCCTTAAGCCTTCACGTGAAGTTTCATGGCAAAACAACTCGTTTTCTATTTTTCATTATTTTTGAAACTTTTTAAGGTTCGAGATTTTTTAAAATTTTTTCGGGAGGAATTTTGGCCCCAAACTTGGTAGATGAGATCCCTGTATTTTTGTGGCTTGCAAAAAAAAAAAATTCAGTGAAAAATTCGAAGTGCACAAGATTTTGTGACCATTTGAAAAAAGTGTCCCCATTTCAGACAATTTAATTGCTACTGGCAGCAAACCTGAAAAATCTCAAATGCTCTTTAAGGGGGTGTGAGTTCTCGAGGTTTGATAAGGGATAGGGGGCCAATAAAAGGGCCAAGTACCAGCACCCATCGCACATCATGTGCGCACACCCCCCCGGCCAGCCAATCACCGGAACCCCAATGTCGCTGCTCAGGTTCTCCGGCAATGCTCCAGCGATGGTGCCCCGACGAAGAAAAATGTGGCACCAGCATATGCCCGAGCCCAGCATGTGCTACCGAAACCCTCGGTCTGATCCGATCTTAGACTAGGAATGAACTTCGTATTCCTAAGCCAACCGACAAAACGAGCGGGTGGGAGGGCAGGCACTACGTCCGCCAGAGAGATGAGATGCGGAAGCTGTGGATCGATAGGGTGGTAGGTGGGTTTAGGTACATCTTCATATTTTTATGTGCCAATTCCATTTTTATGGCTTGTAAATTCATACAATGGTCCCTTAAGCCTTCACGTGAAGTTTCATGGCAAGACGACTCGTTTTCTATTTCTCACAATTTTTGAAACTTTTTACGGTTCAAGATTTTTTAAAATTTTTTCGGAAGGAGTTTTGACCCCAAACTTGGTAGCCGTGATCCTTGTATTTTTGTTCCATGCCTAAAAAAATCAGCTAAACTCGCAAGTGGTAAAGATTTTGTGACCTGTTGAAAAAAAGTGTCCCAATTTTAGACAGTTTAATGGCTACTTGGCAGGCAAACCATAAAATCTCAAATGCTGTTTAAGGTTTGTGAGTTCTCCGAGATTGATGAGGGATAGGGGGCCAATATAGAGGGCAGTACCAGCCCCATCGCACATCAGTGCGCATACGCCCCTGGCCCCCGATCGTGGACACAATGCCGCCGTCAGGTTCTCGACGATGCTGCGCGATGGTGCCCCGCGAAGACAAAATGTGGCACCAGCACATGCTCAAGCCGAATATGTGCTGCCGGTAAACCTCGGTCTGGTCTGATCTTAGACTGGGAATGAACTCCGTATGCTTAGACTGGGAAATGAACTCCATATTGCCTAAGTCAACCCACGAAACGAGTGTACGGGTGCTCAACGTTCAGAGGGGCGATATGCGCAAGCCTAGGATTGGTCGGGTCCCTGTCTGTGTGGTGCCAATCCTGCTACTGCAACCCTCGATCTAGTCTGATCTTAGACTGGGAATGAACTCCGTATGCCTAAGCCAACCGACGAAACGAACGGGCGGGCGAACAGGCGGGCATTACGCCGGCCAAAAAGAGGGGATGCGCAAGTCGTGGATCGATAGGGTGGTAGGTGGGTTTAGTCACATCTTCAGATTTCTATGTGCCAATGCCATTTTTATGGCTTGTAAATTTATACAATGGTCCCTTAAGCCTTCACGTGAAGTTTCATGGCAAGACGACTTGTTTTCTATTTTTCACGATTTTTGAAATTTTTACTTTTCGGGATTTTTTAAAAGTTTTTTGGAAGGATTTTTGACCCCAAACTTGGTAGACGTGATCCTTGTATTTTTGTTGGCATGCAAAAAAAAATTCAGCTAAAAACTTGAAGTGTGCAAGATTTTGTGACCATTTGAAAAAAGTGTCCCCATTTTAGACACTTTAATGGCTACTGGCACCAAACCTGTAAAATCTCAAATGCTCTTTAAGGGGGTGTGAGTTCTCAAGGTTTGATGAGGGATAGGGGGCCAATATAAGGGCCAAGTACCAGCACCCATCACACATCATGTGCGCACACCCCCCGACCACCCGATCGCCAGAACCCAAATGCCGCCGTTCAGGTTCTCCAGTGATGCTCCGACGATGGTGCCCGGCGAAGAAAAATGCGACACCAGCACATGCACGAGCCCAGCATGTGCTGCCACAACCCTCGATCCGGTCTGATCTTAGACTGGGAATGAACTCTGCATGCTTAGACACAGAATGAACTCTGTATGCCTAAGTCAACCCACGAAATGAGCGTACGGGTGCTCAACCGGCCTGAGGGGCAAGAGGCACAAGCAGGGGATTGGCCGGGTCCCTCTCTACGTGCTGTCGATCCTACTTCTACAACCCTCAATCCAGTCTGATCTTAGACTGGGAATGAACTCCGTATGCCTAAGCTAACCGATGAAATGAGCGGGCGGGCGGGCGGGCACTAGGTCGGTGAGAGAGGCGGGATGCGCAAGCCGTGGATGATAGGGTGGTAGGTGGGTTTAGTCACATCTTCATATCTCTACATGCCAATGCCATTTTTATGGCTTGTAAATTTATACAATGGTCCCTTAAGCCTTCACGTGAAGTTTCAGGGCAAGAAGACTTGTTTTCTATTTTTCATGATTTTTGAAATTTTTACAGTTCCGGATTTTTTAAAAGTTTTTTGGAAGGAGTTTTGACCCCAAACTTGGTAGGCATGATCCTTGTATTTTTGTTGGCATGCACAAAAAAATTCAGCTAAAAACTCGAAGTGTACAAGATTTTGTGACCATTTGAAAAATGTGTCCCCATTTTAGACACTTTAATTGCTACTGGCACCAAACCTGTAAAATCTCAAATGCTCTTTAAAGGGGTGTGAGTTCTCGAGGTTTGATGAGGGATAGGGGGCCAATATAAGGGCCAAGTACCAGCACCCATCGCACATCATGTGCGCACACCCCTCCGACCCCCCGATCACCGGAACCCAAATGCCGCCGTTCAGGTTCTCCGGTGATGCTTCGATGATGGTGCCCGGCGAAGAAAAATGTGACACCAGCACATGCACGAGGCCCAGCATGTGCTGCCACAACCCTCGGTCCAGTCTGATCTTAGACTGGGAATGAACTCTGTATGCTTAGACTCGGAATGAACTCCGATGCCTAAGTCAACCCACGAAACGAGCGTACGGGTGCTCAGCCGACCAGAGGGGCAGGATGCGCAAGCAGGGGATCAACCGGGTCCCCCTCTGCGTGCTGTCGATCCTACTTCTACAACCCTCAATCCAATCCGATCTTAGACTGGGAATGAGCTCCGTATGCCTAAGCCAACCGATGAGACGAACGGGTGGGCGGACGGGCACTAGGCCAGTGAGAGAGACGGGATGCGCAAGCCGTGGATTGATAGGGTGGTAGGTGGGTTTAGGCACATCTTCATATTTCTACATGCCAATGCCATTTTTATGGCTTGTAGATTTATACAATGGTCCCTTAAGCATCCATGTGAAGTTTCATGGCAAGACGACTCGTTTTTTATTTTTCACGATTTTAAAAACTTTTTACAGTTCGAAATTTTTGAAACTTTTTACAGTTCATCAATTTTTGAAACTTTTTGCAGTTTGAGATTTTTAAAATTTTTTCGGAAGGAGTTTTAGCCCAAAACTTGGTAGACGTGATCCTTGTATTTTTGTTGGGATGCACAAAAAAAATCAGCTAAAAACTCGAAGTGTTCAAGATTTTGTGACCATTTGAAAAAAGTGTCCTCATTTCAGACACTTTAATGGCTACTGGCAGCAAACCTGTAAAATCTCAAATGCTTTTTAAGGGGGTTTGAGTTCTCGAGGTTTGATGAGGGATAGGGGCCAACATAAGGGCCAAGTACCAGCCCCCATCGCACATCATGTGCACACACGCCCCCGGCCCCCCGATCGCCTGAACCCCAATGCCGCTGGTTGGGTTTTCCGGTGATGCTCCAGCGATGGTGACCCGACGAAGAAAAATGTGGCACCAGCACATGCCCGAGCCCAACATGTGCTGCCGCAACCCTCGGTCTAGTCTGATCTTAGACTGGGAATGAACTCCATATGCTTAGGCTGGGAATGAACTCCGTATGCCAACGTCAACCCACGAAACGAGCGTGCGGGCACTCAGTAGGCCAGAGGGGCGAGATGCGCAAGCCAGGGATCGGCCAGGTCCCCTTCTGTGTGCTGCCGATCCTGCTGCCGCAACCCTCAATCCAGTCTGATCTTAGACTGGGAATGAACTCTGTATGCGTAAGCCAACCGACAAAACGAGCGGGTGGACGGACGGGCGGGCACTACGTCGGCCAGAGAGACGGGATGCGCAAGCCGTGGATCGATAGGGTGGTAGGTGGGTTTAGGGACATATTCATATTTCTACGTGCCAATGCCATTTTTATGGCTAGTAAATTCATACAATGGTCCCTTAAGCCTTCACGTGAAGTTTCATGGCAAGACCAGTCGTTTCTATTTTTCACGGAATTTTGAAATTTTTTACGGTTTGAGATTTTTTTAAAATTTTTCGGAAGGAGTTTTGGCCCCAAAACTTGGTAGACGTGATCCTAGTATTTTTTTTGGCAGGAACAAAAAAATTCAGCTAAAAACTCAAAGTGTACCAAGATTTTGTGACCATTTGAAAAAAGTGTCCCCATTTCAGACACTTTAATGGCTATTGGCAGCAAACCTGTAAAATCTCAAATGCTCTTAAGGAGGTGTGAGTTCCCGAGGTTTGACGAGGGATAGGGGGCCAATATAAGGGCCAAGTACCAGCACCCATCACACATCATGTGCGCCACACCCCCCGGCCCCCGATCATCGGAACCCCAAAGCCGTCGGTCAGGTTCTCCGACGATGCTGCCTCGATGAAGAAAAATGTGGCACCAGCACATGCCTGAGCCCAGTATGTGCGGCCGCAACCCTTGATCCGGTCCAATCTTAGAATGAGAATGAACTCCATATGCTTAGACTGGGAATGAACTCCGTACGCCTAAGTCAACCCATGAAACGAGTGTGCGGGCGCTCAGTCGGCCAGAGGGGCAGGATGCGTAAGCCGGGGATCGATCAGGTCCCCCTCTTCGTGCTGCTGATCCTGCTGCCACAACCCTCAGTCCAATCTGATCTTAGACTGGGAATGAACTTCGTAGCCTAAGCCAACCGACGGAACGAGCGGACGGGCGGGGGGGCAGGCACTATACCGGTCTGAGAGACGGGATGCGCAAGTCGTGGATCGATAGGGTGGTAGGTGGGTTTAGGCAAATCTTCATATTTCTATGTGCCAATGCCATTTTGTTGGCTTGTAAATTCATACAATGGTCCCTTAAGCCTTTACGTGAAGTTTCATGGCAAGGTTGACCTCATTTTCTATTTTCATGATTTTTGAAACTTTTTGGCGGTTGGGATTTTTTAAAATTTTTTCGGAAGGCATTTTGGCCCCAAACCTAGTAGACGTGATCCTTGTATTTTTTTTGGCATGCGCAAAAAAATTCAGCTAAAACTCGTAGTGTAACAAGATTTTGTGATTATTTGAAAAAAGTGTCCCCATTACAGACACTTTAATGGCTATTGGCAGCAAACCTGTAAAATCTCAAATGCTCTTTAAGGGGGTGTGAGTTCTTGACTTTTGATGAGGGATAGGGGTTGAGCCAAGTACCAGTACCCATCGCACATCATGTGCGCACACCCCCCGGCCCCTTGGATCGTCGGAACCGCAATGCCGTCGGTCAGGTTCTCCGACGATGCTCCGGCGATGGTGCCCCGACGAAGAAAAATGCGGCACCAGCACATGCCCGAGCCTAGCATGTGCTGTCGCAACCCTCAGTCTGGTCCGATCTTAGACTGGGAATGAACTCTGTATGCTTAAACTGGGAATGAACTCCGTATGCTTAAGTCAACCCATGAAACAAGCGTGCGGGCGCTCAACCGGCCAGAGGGGCGGGACGCATAAGCCGAGGATCGGTCAGGTCCCCCTATGCGTGCTATCGATCCTGCTACCACAACCCTCAGTCTGGTCCAATCTTAGACTTGGAATGAACTCCGTATACCTAAGCCAACCAACGAAACGAGTGGACGGGCAGGCAGGCGGGCAGGCAATACATCGGCCAGAGAGACAGGATGCGCAAGCCGTGGATTGATAGGGTGGTAGGTGGGTTTAGGCACATCATCATATTTCTTCATGCCAATGCCATTTTTATGGCTTGTAAATTCATCCAATTGTCCCTTAAGCCTTCACGTGAAGTTTCACGGCAAGACGACTCCTTTTCTATTTTCATAGATTTTTCCAAACTTTTATCGGCTCGGGATTTTTTTTCAAATTTTTCAGAAGGAGTTTTGGCCCCAAACTTGGTAGACATGATCCTTGTTTTTTTGTTGGCCTTCATCAAAAATTTCAGCTAAAAATCGATAGTGTACAAGATTTTTGTGAGCATTTGAAAAAAGTGTCCCCATATCAGACACTTTAGTGGCTACTGCAGCAAACCTATAAATTCAAATGCTCTTAAGGGGGTGGTGAGTTTCTCAAGGTTTGATGAGGGATAGGGGGTGAATATAAGGGCCAAGTACCAAGCACCCATCGCAACATCATGTGCGCACACCTCACCCGGACCCCCCATCGTCGGAAACCCTAATGCCGCAGGTCAGCGTTCTCCAGTGATGCTCTGGTGATGGTGCCCTGGCGAAGAAAAATGCAGCACCAGCACATGCCCAGGCCCACGCATGTGCTACTGCAACCCTCGGTTCGGTCCAATCTTAGACTGAGAATGAACTCTGTATGCTTAGACTGGGAATGAACTCCGTATGCCTAAGCCCAGCATGTGCGGCCGCAACCTCGGTCTGGTCCAATCTTAGACTGGGAATGAACTCCGTATGCCTAAGTCAACCCACAAAACGAGCGTGCGGGCATCAGCCGGGCCAGAGGGGGGATGCGCAAGTCAGGAATCGATCGGTCCCCCTCTACATGCTGTCGATTCTTCTACCGCAACCCTCAGTTTGCTCCAATCTTAGATAGGGAATGAACTCCATATGCCTAAGCCAATCGACGAAAAGGAGCAGGCGGGCGGGCGGCACTATGCGACCAGAGAGACGGGATGCGCAAAGCCGTGGATCGATAGGGTGGTAGGTGGGTTTAGGCACATCTTCATATTTCTGCTGCCAATGCCATTTTTTATGGCTTGTAAATTCATACAATGGTCCCTTAAGCCTTCACGTGAAGTTTCATGGCAAGACGACTCGTTTCTCATATTTTTCAAGATTTTTGAAACTTTTTGGGGTCGAGATTTTTTAAAAATTTTTTTGAATGGAGTTTTGGGCCCAAACTTGGTAGAACGTGATCCTTGTACTTTTCTTGGCATCCACAAAAAAATCAGCTAGAAACTCAAAGTGTACAAGATTTTGTGACCATTTGAAAAACGTGTCCCCATTTCAGACACTTTAATGGCTACTGGCAGCAAACCTGTAAAATCTCAAATGCTCTTTAAGGGGGTGTGAGTTCTAAGTTTGATGAGGGATTGGGGGCCAATATAAGGGCTCAGTACCAGCACCCATTCGCACATATGGATGCACACCCCCCCGGCCCCCCGATCGTCGGAACCCAATGCTGTCGGTCAGGTTCT
>NW_019167849.1:2924264-2952221 GCF_002303985.1 Durio zibethinus | reverse complement strand
TATATTGGCCCCGTTTCCCTCATCAAACCTTGAGAACTCACACCCCCTTAAAGAGCATTTGAGATTTTATAGGTTTGCTGCCAGTAGCAATTAAAGTGTCTGAAATGGGGACAATTTTTTCAAATGCGGGTTTCCCCCCCAAAAATCTTGTACACTCGATTTTTAGCTGAATTTTTTTGGGCATGCCAACAAAAATACAAGGATCATTTCCAATTGAGGTTTGGGGGCCAAAAATCCTTCCGGAAAAAATTTTAAAAAAAATCCCGAACATCCACCAGAGACCCTGACCGGTGGGCATTGGGGTTTCGGCAATCCGAGGGCCGGAGGGTGGTGTGCGCACCATGAATGTGGGCGATGGGTGCTGGTAGTTGGCCCTTATATTGGCCCCCTATCCCTCCATCAAACCTCGCGACAACTCACACCATTGGTTAACAAGAGCATTTGGGATTTTATAGGTTTGCTGGCTTGGTAGGCCATTAAAGTGGTCTGAAATGGGGACACTTTTTTCAAATGGTCACAAAATCTTGTACAGTTCGAGTTTTTAGCTGAATTTTTTTGTGCATTCCAAAAAAAATACAAGGATCACCTCTACCAAGTTTGGGGCCAAAACTCCTTTTGAAAAAATTTTAAAAAATTCCAAACTGTAAAAAGTATAAAAAATCGTGAAAAATAGAAAACGAGTCGTCTTGCCATGAAACTTCACGTGAAGGCTTAAGGGACCATTGTATGAATTTACAAGCCATAAAAATGACATTGGCAAGTAGAAATATGAAGATGTTCCTAAACCCACCTACCACCCTATCGATCTACGGTTTGCGCATCACATCTCTCTGGACAGCGTAGTGCCTACCCGTCCACTCGTTTCGTCAGTTGGCTTAGGCATACGGAGTTCATTCCCAGTCTAAGATCAGACCGAATCAAGGCTTACAGCAGCAGGATCGGCAGCACATAGAGGGGGGCCCGACCGACCCCTAACTTGCCCATCCTGGCCCTCTAGCCGGCTGAGCGCCCGCATGCTCGTTTCGTGAGTTGACTTAGGCATACGGAGTTCATTCCCAGTCTAAGATCAGACTGAGCCGAGGGTTGCGGTAGTAGGATCAACAGCACATAGAGGGGGACCCGACCGATCCCTGGCTTGCACATAATGTGCAATGGGTGCTGGTACATGGTTTTTATATTGGCCCCCTATCCCTCATCAAACCTCGAGAACTCACACCCCCTTAAAGAGCATCTGAGATTTTACAGTTTTGCTGCTGGTAGTTATTAAAGTGTCCGAAATGGGGGCACCTTTTTCAAATGGTCACAAAATCTTGTACACTTTGATTTTTTAGCTGAATTTTTTTGTGCATGCCAAAAAAAATACAAGGATCACGTCTACCTAGTTTGGGCCCAAAACTAGTTCTGAAAAAATTTTAAGAAATCCCGAACCGTAAAAAGTTTTGAAAATCATGAAAAATAGAAAATGAGTCGTCTTGCCATGAAACTTCACGTGAAGGCTTAAGGGACCATTGTATGAATTTACAAGCCATAAAAATGGCATTGGCATGCAAAAATATGAAGATGTGCCTAAACCCACCTACCACCCTATCGATCCACGGCTTGCGCATCCCGCCTCTCTAGCCGACGAAGTGCCCGCCCGCCTACCCGCTCATTTCATCGGTTGGCTTAGGCATACGGAGTTCATTCCCAGTCTAAGATTGGATCGGACCAAGGGATGCGGCAGTAGGATCGACAGCACGCAGAAGGGGACCCCGTCGATCCCCGGCTTGTGCATCCCGCCCCTCTGGCCGACTGAGCACCCGCACGTTCTTTTCGTCGCTTAACTTGGGCATACGGAGTTCATTCCCAGTCTAAGATCAGAATGGACCGAGGGTTGTGGCAGCACATGCTGGGCTCGAGCTTGTGCTGGTGCCGCATTTTTCTTCGCTGGGGCACCATCGTCGAACGGCATTTGGGTTTCAGTGATTGGGGGGGCCGAGGGCGGTGTGCGTACATGATGTCCGATGGGTGTTGGTACTTGGCCCTTATATTGGCCCCTTATCCCTCATCAATCCTCAAGAACTCACACCCCCTTAAAGAGTATTTGAGATGTTACAGGTTTGCTGCCAATAGCCATTAAAGTGTCTGAAATGGGGACACTTTTTTCAAATGGTGACAAAATCTTGTACACTTCTAGTTTTTAGCTGAATTTTTTTGTGCACACCAAAAAAAATAGAGGGATCACGTCTACCAAGTTTGGGTCCAAAATGCCTTCCGAAAAAATTTTAAAAAATCCAAAACCGTAAAAAGTTTCAAAAATCGTGAAAAATAGAAAACGAATCGTCTTGCCATGAAACTTCACGTGAAGGCTTAATGGACCATTGTATGAATTTACAAGCCATAAAAATGGCATTGGCATGCAGAAATATGAAGATGTCCCTAAACCCACCTACCACCCTATCGATCCACGACTTGCGCATCCCGTCTCTCTGGCCGACGAAGTGCCCGCCCGCCCACCCGTTCATTTCATCGGTTGGCTTAGGCATACGGAGTTCATTCCCAGTCTAAGATTGGACCGGACTGAGGGTTGCGGTAGCATGATCGACAGCACACAGAATGGGTCGGCCGATCCTCAGCTTGCGCATCCAGCCCCTCTTGCCGGTTGAGCACCTGCACGCTCATTTCATGGGTTGACTTAGGCATACAGAGTTCATTCCCAATCTAAGCATACGGAGTTCATTCCCAGTCTAAGATCAGACTGGACTGAGGGTTGCAGTAGCATATGCTAGGCTCAGGCATGTGCTGGTGCCGTATTTTTCTTCGTTGGGGCACCATCATCGGAGCACCGTCGGAGAATTTGACCGGCGGCATTGGGGTTCTGGCGATAGGGGGCCAGGAGGTGCGCGCACATGATGTGCGATGGGTGCTGGTACTTGGCCCTTATATTGGCCCCCTATCCCTCATCAAACCTAGAGAACTCACACCCCCTTAAAGAGCATTTGAGATTTTACAGGTTTGCTGCCAGTAACCATTAAAGTGTTTGAAATGGGGACACTTTTTTCAAATGGTCACAAAATCTTGTACACTTTGAGTTTTTGGCCTAACTTTTTGTGCATGCCAACAAAAATACAAGGATCACGTCTACCAAGTTTGGGGCCAAAACTCCTTCCAAAAAAATTTTGAAAAATCCCAAGCCACAAAAAGTTTCAAAAATCGTGAAAAATAGAAAACGTGTCATCTTGCCATGAAACTTTACGTGAAGGCTTAAGGGACCGTTGTATGAATTTACAAGCCATAAAAATGGCATTGGCACACAGAAAAATGAAGATGTGCCTAAACCCACCTACCACCCTATTGATCCATGGCTTGCGCATCCCGTCTATCTGGCCGACGTAGTGCCAGCCCGCCCGCCCGCTCATTTCGTCGATTAGCTTAGGCATACGGAGTTTATTCCCAGTCTAAGATTGGATCAGACTGAGGGTTACGGTAGCAGGATCGACAGCACGTAAAGGGGGACCCGATCGATCCTCGACTTACGCATCCCACCCCTCTGGCTGGCTGAGCGCCCGCATGCTCATTTCGTGGGTTGACTTAGGCATACGGAGTTCATTCCCAGACTAAGCCTACGGAGTTTCATTCCCAGTCTAAGATCAGACTAGGCTGAGGGTTGCGGAAAGCAACATGCTGGGCTTCGAGCTTGTGGCTGGTGCCAGTACTTTTTCCTTTTCGATTGGCGGCACCAATCGTCGGAGCATCACCAAAGAACCTTGACTGACGGCATTGGTGTTCCGACGATCGGGGGGGCCGCGAGGGGGTGTGCGCAAATGATGTGTGTTTGGGTGTTTGGGTAGCTTCGCCCTTATGTTGGCCCCTAGCCCTGATTCAAACGCTCGAGAAACTCACACCCCTTAAAGAGCATTTGAGATCTTTACAGGTTTGCTACTAGTAGCCATATAAAGTGGTCCTGAAATGGGGACACTTTTTTCGAAATGGTCACAACAATCTTGTAGCACTTCGAGTTTTAGCTATATTTTTTTGTGGGCCATGCCAAGCAAAATAGAAGGATCACATCTACCAAGTTTGGGGCTAAAACTCTTTTCGAAACAATTTTAAAAGTTTTGAAAATCATGAAAAATAGAAAACGAGTCGTCTTGCCATGAAACTTTCGTGAAGGCTTAAGGGACCATTGTATGAATTTACAAGCCATAAAAATGTCATTGGCACGTAGAAATATGAAGATGTGCCTAAACCCACCTACCACCCTATTGATCCACGGCTTGCGCATCCCGTCTCTCTAGCCGACGTAGTGCCCGCCCGCCCGCCCGCTCGTTTCATTGGTTGGCTTAGGCATACGGAGTTCATTCCCAGTCTAAGATCAGACCAAACCGAAGGTGGCAGCAGTAGGATCGACAACACGCAGAGGGGGACCCGATCGATCCCCAGCTTGCGTATCCTGCCCCTCTTGCTACCTGAGCGCCCACGCGCTCATTTCGTGGGTTGACTGAGGGATACGGAGTTCATTCCCAATCTAAGCATACGAAGTTCATTCCCAGTCTAAGATCAAACCGAACCGAGGGTTGCGGCAGCACATGCTGGGCTTGGCATGTGCTGGTGCCGCATTTTTCTTCCCTAGGGCACCATCGCCAGAGCATCGTCGGAGAACTTGATTGGCGGCATTAGGGTTCCGACGATCGGGGGGGCCGAGGGGGGTGTGCGCACATGATGTGCGATGGGTGCTGGTACTTGGCCCTTATATTGGCCTCCTATCCCTCATCAAACCTCAAGAACTAACACCCCCTTAAAGAGCATTTGAGATTTTATAGGTTTGCTGCCAGTAGCCATTAAAGTGTCTGAAATGGGGACACTTTTTTCAAATGGTCACAAAATCTTGTACACTTCGAGTTTTTAGCTGAATTCTTTTTGCATGCCAACAAAAATACAAGGTTCACGTCTACCAAGTTTGGGGGCAAAACCCCTTCCGAAAAAGTTTAAAAAATCTTGAACCGCAAAGAGTTTCAAAAATCATGAAAAATAAAAAACGAGTCATCTTCCCATGAAACTTCACATGAAGGCTTAGAGGACCATTGTATGAATTTACAAGCCATAAAAATGGCATTGGCACGTAGAAATATGAATATGTGCCTAAAGCCACCTACCACCCTATCGATCGACGGCTTGCGCATCCCGTCTCTCTGGCCGGCGTAGTGCCTGCCTGCCCGCTCGCTCGCTTGTTTCATCGGTTGGCTTAGGCATACGGAGTTCATTCCCAGTCTAAGATCAGACCAGACCGAGGGTGGTAGCAGTAGGATCGGCCACACGCAGAGGAGGACCCGATCGATCCCCGGCTTGCGCATCCGGCCCTTCTGGCCTGCTGAGCGTCCGTGCGCTTGTTTCATGTGTTGACTTAGGCATACGGAGTTCATTCCCAGTCTAAGATCGGACCAGGCTGAGGGTTACGGCAGCACATGCTGGGCTCGGGCTTGTGCTGGTACCATATTTTTCTTCGTCGGGGCACCATCGTCGGAGCATCACCAGAGAACCAGACCGGCGGCATTGGTGTTCCGGTGATCGAGGGGCCGGAGGGGGTGTGCGCAAATGATGTGCAATGGGTGTTGATACTTGGCCCTTATATTGGCCCCCTATCCCTCATCAAACCTCGAGAACTTAAACCCTTTTAAAGAGCATTTGAGATTTTACAGGTTTGCTGCCAGTAGCCATTAAAGTGTTTGAAATGGGGACACTTTTTTCAAATGGTCACAAAATCTTGTACACTTCGATTTTTTAGCTGATTTGTTTTGTGCATGCCAAACAAAATTACAAGGATCACGTCTACCAAGTTTGGGGCCAAAACTCCTTCTGAAAAAATTTTAAAAAATCCCGAACTGTAAAAAGTTTCAAAATTTGTGAAAAATAGAAAACGAGTCGCCTTGCCATGAAACTTCACATGAAGGCTTAAGGGACCTTTGTATGAATTTACAAGCCATAAAAATGGCATTGGCATGTAGAAATATGAAGATGTGCCTAAACACACCTACCACCTTATCGATCCACGGCTTACGCATCCCGTCTCTCTGGACGGTGTAGTGCCCGCCCGCTCGTTTCGTCAGTTGGCTTAGGCATACGGAGTTCATTTCTCAGTCTAAGATCGGACTAGACCGAGGGTTGCGGTAGCACATGCTGGGCCCGGGCATGTGCTGGTGCCGTATTTTTCTTCATCGGGGCACCATTGCCCGAGCATCGTCAGAGAACCTGATCGACGGCATTGGGGTTTCGATGATCGGGGGGGCCGGGGGGTTGTGCGAACATGATGTGCGATGGGTGCTGGTACTTGGCCCTTAAAGAGCATTTGAGATTTTACAGGTTTGCTGCCAGTAGCCATTAAAGTGTTCAAAATCGTGACACTTTTTTCAAATGGTCACAAAATCTTGTACACTTCAATTTTTTAGCTGATTTGTTTTGTGCATGCCAACAAAATTACAAGGATCACGTCTACCAAGTTTGGGGCCAAAACTCCTTCCGAAAAAATTTTAAAAAATCCTGAACTGTAAAAAGTTTCAAAAATTGTGAAAAATAAAAAACGAGTCGCCTTGCCATGAAACTTCACGTGAAGGCTTAAGGGACCATTGTATGAATTTACAAGCCATAAAAATGGCATTGGCATGCAGAAATATGAAGATGTGCCTAAACACACCTACCACCCTATCGATCCACGGCTTGCGCATCCTGTCTCTCTGGCCGACGTAGTGCCCGCTCACTCGTTTCGTCGGTTGGCTTAGGCATACGGAGTTCATTTCCCAGTCTAAGATCGGACCAGACCGAGGGTTGCGGCAGCACATGCTGGGCCCGGGCATGTGCTGGTGCCGCATTTTTCTTCATCGGGGCACCATTGCCAGAGCATCGCCGGAGAAACTGACCGGCGGCATTGGGGTTCTGACGATCGAGGGGGCCGGGGAGGGTGTGCGCACATGATATGTGATGGGTGCTGGTACTTGGCCCTTATATTGTCCCCTTATCCCTCATCAAACCTCGAGAACTCAAACCCCCTTAAAGAGCATTTGAGATTTTACAGGTTTGCTGCCAGTAGCGATTAAAGTGTCTAAAACGGGGACACTTTTTTCAAATGGTCACAAAATATTGTACTCTTTGAGTTTTTAGCTGAATTTTTTTGTGCATGCCAACAAAAATACAAGGAGCATGTCTACCAAGTTTGGGGCCAAAACTCTTTTCGAAACAATTTTGAAAAATCCCGAACCGTAAAAAGTTTTAAAAATCGTGAAAAACAGAAAACGAGTGGTCTTGCCATGAAACTTCACGTGAAGGCTTAAGGGACCATTGTATGAATTTACAAGCCATAAAAATGGCATTGGTATGCAGAAATATGAAGATGTGCCTAAACCCAGCTACCACCCTATCGATCCACGACTTGTGCATCCCGTCTCTCTGGTCGACGCAGTGCCCGCCCGCCCACCCGCCCGCTCGTTTCGTCGGTTGGCTTAGGTATACAGAGTTCATTCCCAGTCTAAGATTGAATTGAACCGAGGGCTGCGGCAGTAGGATCGGCAGCACGCAGAGGGGGACTCGATCGATCCCTGATTTACGCATCCCACCCCTCTGGCCGGCTGAGCGCCCGCACGCACATTTCATGGGTTGACTTAAGGATACGGAGTTCATTCCCAGTCTAAGCATACGAAGTTCATTCCCAGTCTAAGATCGGATTGGATCGAGGGTTGCGGCAGCACATGCTAGGCTCGGGCATGTGTTGGTGCCACATTTTTCTTTCCCAGGGCACCATCGTCGGAGCATCGTCGAAGAACTTGACCAGCGGCATTAGTGTTCCAGCGATTGGGGGGGCCGGGGGGGGTGTGCGCACATGGTGTGCGATGCGTGCTGGTACTTGGCCCTTATATTGGCCTCCTATCCCTCATCAAACCTCGAGAACTCACACCCCCTTAAAGAGCATTTGAGATTTTATAGGTTTGTTGCCAGTAGCCATTAAAGTGTTTGATTTGGGGACATAGGGGCCTTTAAGATTTTACAGGTTCACTGCCAGTAGCCATTAAAGCGTCTGAAATGGGGACACTTTTTCCAAAATGGTCACAAAATCTTGTACACTTCCAGTTTTTAGTTGAATGTTGTTGTGCATGCCAAAAAAAAAACAAGGATCACGTCTACCAAGTTTGGGGCCAAAACTCCTTCCGAAAAAATTTTAAAAAATCTCGAACCGTAAAAAGTTTTAGAAATCGTGAAAAATAGAAAACGAGTCGTCTTGCCATGAAACTTCACGTGAAGGCTTAAGGGACCATTGTATGAATTTACAAGCCATAAAAATGACATTGGCACGTAGAAATATGAAGATGTGCCTAAACCCACTTACCACCCTATCGATCCACGGCTTGCGCATCCCGTCTCTCTGGCCGACGTAGTGCCTGCTCGCCCGTCCGCCCGTTCGTTTCGTCGGTTGGCTTAGGCATACAGAGTTCATTCCTAGTCTAAGATTGGACCAGACTGAGGGTTGCGACAGCAGGATCGGCAGCACATAGAGGGGGACCCGACCGATCCCCGACTTGCATATCCCGCCCCTCTAGCCAGCTGAGCGCCTGTATGCTCGTTTCGTGGGTTGACTTAGGCATACGGAGTTCATTCCCGATCTAAGCATACAGAGTTCATTCCCAGTCTAAGATCAGACTGGACCGAGGGGTTGCAGCAGCACATGCTGGGCTCGGGCTTGTGCTGGTGCCGCACTTTTCTTCGTCAGGGCACCAGCGCCGGAGCATCACCGAAGATCCTGACCGGTGGCATTGGGGTTCCGACGATCGAGGAGGCCGAGGGTGGGGTGTGCGCACATGATGTGTGATGGGTGCTGGTACTTGGCCCTTATATTGGCCCCTTATCCCTCATGAAACCTTGAGAGCTCCCACCCCCTTAAAGAGCATTTGAGATTTTACCGGTTTGCTGCCAGTGGCCATTAAAGTGTCTGAAATGGGGACACTTTTTCCAAATGGTCACAAAATCTTGTACACTTCGAGTTTTTAGTTGAATTTTTTTGTGCATGCCAACAAAAATACAAGGATCACGTCTACCAAGTTTGGGGCCAAAACTCCTTCTAAAAAAAGTTTAAAAAATCCTGAACTGTACAAAGTTTCAAAAACTGTGAAAAATAGAAACGAGTTGTCTTGACATGAAACTTCACGTGAAGGCTTAAGGGACCATTGTATGAATTTACAAGCCATAAAAATGGCATTGGCATGCACAAATGTGAAGATGTGCCTAAACCCACCTACCACCCTATCGATCCACGACTTGCGCATCCCGCCTCTCTGGCCCGAGTAGTGCCTGCTCGACCGCCCGCCCGCTACTTTCGTCGATTGGCTTAGGCATACGGAGTTTATTCCCAGTCTAAGATCAGACTGGACTGAGGGTTACGGTAGCAGGATTGGCACCACGCAGAGGGGGACCCGGTCGATCCCCGGCATACGCATCCTGCCCCTCTAGTCGGCTGAACGCCCGCACGCTCGTTTCGTGGGTTGACTTAGGCATACGGAGTACATTCATAGTCAAGCATACGCAGTTCATTCCCAGTCTAAGATTGGACCAGACCGAGCAGGATCGACAGCACGCAGTGGGGGACCCGACCGATCCCCGGCTTGGGCATCCCACCCCTCTGGCCGGTTGAGCGCCCGCATGCTCCTTTCGTGGGTTGACTTAGGCATACGGAGTTCATTCCCAGTCTAAGCATACAGAGTTCATTCCCAGTCTAAGATCGAACTGGACCGAGGGTTATGGCAGCACATGTTGGGCTTGGGCATGTGCTGGTGCCATATTTTTCTTCGTCAGGGCACCATCGTCGGAGCATCGTCGGAGAACCTGACCGGCAGCATTGGGGTTCCGACGATTGGGGGGGCCGGGGGGGTGTGCGCACATGACGTGCGATGGGTGCTGGTACTTGGCCCTTATATTGGCCCCCTATCCCTCATCAAACCTTGAGAACTCACACCCCCTTAAAGAGCATTTGAGATTTTACACGTTTGCTGCCAGTAGCCATTAAAGTGTCTGAAATGGGAACACTTTTTTCAAATGGTCACAAAATATTGTACACTTTGAGTTTTTAGCTGAATTTTTTTGTGCATACCAACAAAAATACAAGGGGCCGAATCCCCTTTTGAAAAAATTTTAAAAAATCCTAAACCGCAAAAAGTTTCAAAAATCATGAAAAATGGAAAACGAGTCATCTTGCCATGAAACTTAATGTGAAGGCTTAAGGGACCATTGTATGAATTTACAAGCCATAAAAATGGCATTTGCATGCAGAAATATGAAGATGGGCCTAAACACACCTACCACCCTATCGATCCACGGCTTGCGCATCCCGTCTCTCTGGCTGACGTAGTGCCCGCCCGCCCTCTCGTTTGGCTTAGGCTTAGGCATACGGAGTTCATTCCCAATCTAAGATCAGACCAGACCGAGGGTTATAGCAACAAGATCAACAGCACTTAGAGGAGGACCCGACCGATCCCCGGCTAGCGCATCCCGCCCCTCTGGTCGGCTGAGCACCCGTACACTCGTTTCTTAGGTTGACTTAGGCATACGGAGTTTATTCCCAGTCTAAGCATATGGAGTTCATTCCCAGTCTAAGATCGGACCGGACCGAAGGTTCCAGCAGCACATGCTGGGATCGGGCATGTGCTGCTGCCACATTTTTCTTCGCCGGGGCACCATCGCCGAAGCATCGCCAGAGAACTTAACTGGCGGCATTGGGGTTCCAGCGATGGGGGGTCGGGGGGTGTGCGCACATGATGTGCGATGTGTGCTGGTACTTGGCCCTTATATTGGCCCCCTATCCCTCATCAAACCTCAAGAACTCACACCCCCTTAAAGAGCATTTGAGATTTTACAGGTTTGCTGCCAGTAGCCATTAAAGTGTCTGAAATGGGCACACTTTTTTCAAATGGTCACAAAATCTTGTACACTTCGAGTTTTTAGCTGAATTTTTTTGTGCATGCCAAAAAAAATACAAGGATCACGTCTACAAAGTTTGGGGCCAAAAATCCTTCCGAGAAAGTTTTAAAAAATCCTGAACCGTAAAAAGTTTCGAAAGTCGTGAGGAATAGAAAACGAGTTGTCTTGCTATGAAACTTCACGTGAAGGCTTAAGGGACCATTGTATGAATTTACAAGCCATAAAAATGGCATTGGCATCCAAAAATATGAAGATGTGCCTAAACCCACCTACCACCCTATCGATCTCCGGCTTGGCATCTCACCTCTTTAACCGACGTAGTGCCCGCCCGGCCGCCCGCCTGCTCGTTTCATCGGTTGGCTTAGGCATACAGAGTTCATTCCCTGTCTAAGATCAGACAGGACCGAGGGTTGCGGTAGCAGGATCAGCATCACACAGAGGGGGACCCGGCAGATCCCCTGGTTGTGCATCCCACTGCTCTGGCCGGCTGAGCGCACGCACGCTCATTTCGTGGGTTGACTTAGGCATACGGAGTTCATTTCCAGTGTAAGATCGGACTGGACCGAGGGTTACGGTAGCACATGCTGGGCTCGGGCATGTGCTGGTGCCGTATTTTTCTTCGTCGAGGCACCATCATCGGAGCATCGCCGGGGAACCTGACCGGTGGCATTGGGGTTCTGGCGATCGGGGGGTCCGAGGGGGTGTGCTCACACGATGTGCGATGGGTGCTGGTACTTGGCCCTTATATTGGCCCCCTATCCCTCATCAAACCTCGAGAATTCACACCCCCTTAAAGAGCATTTGAGATTTTATAGGTTTGCTGCCAGTAGCCATTAAAGTGTTTGAAATGGGGACACTTTTTTCAAATGGTCACAAAATCTTGTACACTTCGAGTTTTTAGCTGAATTTTTTTGTGCATGCCAACAAAAATGCAAGGATCACGTCTACCAAGTTTGGGGCCAAAACATTTTCTAAAAAAATTTTAAAAAATCCCGAAGCGTAAAAAGTTTCAAAAATCATGAAAAATAGAAAACGAGTCGTCTTGCCATGAAACTTCACGTGAAGGCTTAAGGGACCGTTGTATGAATTTACAAGCCATGAAAATCACATTGGCATGCAGAAATATGAAGATGTGCCTAAACCCACCTACCACCCTATCGATCCACGGCTTGCGCATCCTGTCTCTCTGGCCGGCATATTGCCCGCCCGCCCGCCCGCCTGCCCGCTCGCTCGTTTTGTCGGTTGGCTTAGGCATACGAGTTCATTCCAAGTCTATGATTAGACCAGACCGAGGGTTGTAGCAGCAGGATCGGCATCCGTAGAGGGGGACCCAGCCGATCCCCGGCTTGCGCATCCTGCCCCTCTGAACGATCGGGGGGGCTGGGTGGGTGTGCGCACATGATGTATGATCGGTGCTGGTACTTGGCCCTTATATTGGCCCCCTATCCCTCATCAAACCTCGAGAATTCACACCCCCTTAAAGAGCATTTGAGATTTTATAGGTTTGCTGCCAGTAGCCATTAAAGTGTTTGAAATGGGGACACTTTTTTCAAATGGTCACAAAATCGTGTACACTTCGAGTTTTTAGCTGAATTGTTTTCTGCATGCCAACAAAAATACAAGGATCACGTCTACCAAGTTTGGGGCCTAAACGCATTCTGAAAAAATTTAAAAAAATCTCGAACCGTAAAAAGGTTTGAAAATCGTGAGAAATAGAAAACAAGTCGTCTTGCCATGAAACTTCACGTGAAGGCTTAAGGGACCATTGTATGAATTTACAAGCCATAAAAATGGCATTGGCATGCATAAATATGATGATGTGCCTAAACCCACCTACCACCCTATCGATCCACGGCTTGCGCATCCCGTCTCTTTGGCCGGCGTAGTGCCCGCCTGCCTGCTCGCCCGCCCGCTCGCTCGTTTCGTCGGTTGGCTTAGGCATACGGAGTTCATTCCCAGTCTAAGATCGGACTGGACCGAGGGTTGCGGCAGCACATGCTGGGTTCGGGCACGTGTTGGTGCCACTTTTTTCTTCGTCGGGGCACCATCGCTAGAGCATCACCGGAGAACCTGACCGACGGCATTGGGGTTCTGACGATCGGGGGGGCCGGGGGGGTGTGCGCACATGATGTGCGATGGGTGCTGGTAGTTGGCCCTTATATTGGCCCCCTATCCCTCATCAAACCTCGAGAACTCACACCCCCTTAAAGAGCATTTGAGATTTTACAGGTTTGCTGCCAGTAGCCATTAAAGTGTTTAAAATGGGGACACTTTTTTCAAATGGTCACAAAATCTTCTACACTTCGAGTTTTTAGCTGTATTTTTTTGTGCATACCAACAAAAATACAAGGATCACGTCTACCAAGTTTGGGGCCAAAACTCCTTCCGAAAAAAATTTTAAAAAATCCGAACCGCAAAAAGTTTCAAAAATCGTAAAAAATATAAAACAAGTCATCTTGCAATGAAACTTCACGTGAAGGCTTACATTATGCCTAAACCCACCTACCACCCTATCGATATAAATATAAATTGTATGACTTTACAAGCCATAAAAATGGCATTGGCATGCAGAAATATGAAGATGTGCCTAAACCCACCTACCACCCTATCGATACACGCCTTGCGCATCCCGTCTTTCTGGCCGACGTAATGCCCGCCTGCCCGCACGCTCGCTCGCTCATTTCATTGGTTGGCTTAGGCATACAGAGTTTATTCCCAGTCTAAGATCAGACCGGATCAAGGGTTGTGGCAGCAGGATCAACAGGACACAGAGGGGGACCCGATTGATCCCCATCTTACACGTCCTGCCCCTCTGGCCGGCTGAGTGCCCGCACTCTCGTTTCGTGGATTGACTTAGGGATACGGAGTTCATTCCCAGCCTAAGCATACAGAGTTCATTCCCAGTCTAAGATCAAATCGAATCAAGGGCCATGACAGCACATACTAGGCTCGGGCATGTGCTGGTGCCGCATTTTTCTTCGTCGGGGCACCATCGTCGGAGCATCGTCGGAGAACCTGACCGGTGGCATTGGGGTTCCGGTGATCAGGGGGCCGGGGGGGGTGTGTGCACATGATGTGTGATGGGTGCTGGTACTTGGCCATTCTATTGGCCCCCTATCCCTCAACAAACCTTAAGAACTCACCCCCCCTTAAAGAGCATTTGAGATTTTACACGTTTGCTGCCAGTAGCCATTAAAGTGTCTGAAATGGGAACACTTTTTTCAAATGGTCACAAAATCTTGTACACTTCAACTTTTTAGCTGAATTTTTTTGTGCATGCCAACAAAAATACAAGGATCACGTCTACCAAGTTTGGGGCCAAAGCTCTTTCTGAAAGAATTTTAAAAAATCCTGAAATGCGAAAAGTTTCAAAAATCATGAAAAATAGAAAATGAGTCGTCTTGCTATGAAACTTCACGTGAAGGCTTAAGTGACCATTGTTGAATTTACAAGCCATAAAAATGGCATTGGCACAAAGAAATATGAAGATGTGCCTAAACCAACCTACCACCCTATCGATCCACGGCTTGCACATCCCGTCTCTCTGGCCGGTGTAGTGCCCGCCCGCCCGCCCGCTCGTTTCGTCGGTTGGCTTAGGCATACGGAGTTCATTCCCAGTCTAAGATCAGACTGGACCGAGGGTTATGGCAGCAAGATCGGTAACACGTAGAAGGGGACCCAACTGATCCTCGACTTGTGCATCCCACCCCTCTAGCCGGCTGAACGCCCGCACGCTAATTTCATGGGTTCACTTAGGCATACGGAGTTCATTCCCAGTCTAAGCATACGGAGTTCATTCCCAATCTAAGCATACGGAGTTCATTCCTAGTCTAAGATCGGATCAGACCGAGGGTTCCAGTAGCACATACTGGGCTCAGGCATGTGCTGGTGCCGTATTTTTCTTTGTCGGGGCACCATCGCTGAAGCATCACCGGACAACCTGACCGACGGCATTGGGGTTTCGACAATCGGGGGGGCCGGGGGGGTGTGCGCCCATGATGTGTGATGGGTGCTGGTACTTGGCCCTTATATTGGCCCCCTATCCCTCATCAAACCTGGAGAACTCACACCCCCTTAAAGAGCATTTGAGATTTCATAGGTTTGCCGCCAGTAGCCGTTAAAGTGTCTGAAATGGGGACACTTTTATCAAATGGTCACAAAATCTTGTACACTTCGAGTTTTTAGGTAAATTTTTTTGTGCTTGCAACAAAAATACAAGGATCACGTCTACCAAGTTTAGGGCCAAAACTCCTTCCAAAAAAATTTAAAAAAATCCTGAACCGCAAAAAGTTTTGAAAATCATGAAAAATAGAAAATGATTCGTCTTGCCATGAAACTTCACGTGAAGGCTTAAGGAACCATTGTATGAATTTACAAGCCATAAAAATGGTATTGGCATGCAGAAATATGAAGATGTGCCTAAACCCACCTACCACCCTATCAATCCATGGCTTGCGCATCCTGTCTCTCTGGCCAGCGTAGTGCCCACCCGCTCGCCCGCTCGTTCGTTTTGTCGGTTGGCTTAGGTATACGGAGTTCATTCCCAGTCTAAGATCAGACCAGACCGAGGGTTGTGGCAGCAGGATTGGTAGCACGCAGAGGGAGACCCGACCGATCCCCGGCTTGTGCATCCCGCCCTTCTGGCTGGCTGAGCACCCGCACGCTTGTTTCGTGGGTTGACTTAGGCATACGGAGTTCATTCCCAGTCTAAGCATACGGAGTTCATTCCCAGTATAAGATCAGACCAGACCGAGGGTTACGACAGCACATGCTGGGCTCGAGCATGTGCTGGTGCCGCATTTTTCTTCGTCGAGGTGCCATCGCCGGAGCATCGTCGGAGAACCTGACCGGTGGCATTGGGGTTTCGACGATCGGGGGTGCCGGGGGGGTGTGCGCACATGATGTGCGATGGGTGCTGGTACTTGCCCCTTATATTAGCCCCCTATCCCTCATTAAACCTTGAGAACTCACACTCCCTTAATGAGCATTTGAGATTTTACAGGTTTGCTGTCAGTAGCCATTAAAGTGTCTGAAATGGGGACACTTTTTTCAAATAGTTACAAAATCTTGTACACTTCGAGTTTTTAGCTGAATTTTTTTGTGCATGCCAACAAAAATAAAAGGATCACGTGTACAAAGTTTGGGGCCAGAATTCCATCCGAAAAAATTTTAAAAAATCCCGAACCTCCAAAAGTTTCAAAAATCATGAAAAATAAAAAACGAGTCGTCCTCCCATGAAACTTCACGTGAAGGCTTAAGGGACCATTGTATGAATTTACAAGCCATAAGAATGGCATTGGCATGCAGAAATATGAAGATTTACCTAAACCCGCCTACCACCCTATCGATCCACGGCTTGCGCATTTTGTCTCTCTGGTCGACGTAGTGCCCGCCCGTCCGCTCGTTTCATCGGTTGGCTTAGGCATACGGAGTTCATTCCCAGTCTAAGATCAGACTGAATGGAGGGTTGCGACAGTAGGATTGGCAGCACATTGAGGGGGAGCCGACCGATCCCCAGCTTGCGCATCCAGCCCCTCTTGTCGGCTGAGCACCCGCACGCCCGTTTCGTGTGTTGACTTAGGCATACGGAGTTCACTCCTAGTCTAAACATACGGAGTTAATTATCAGTCTAAGATCGGATCGAACCGTGGGTTGCGGTAGCATATGCTGGGATCGGGCATGTGTTGGTACCGCATTTTTCTTCCCCGGGGCAACATCGTCGGAGCATCGCCGGAGAACCTGACTGGTGACATTGGGGTTCCGACGATCGGAGGGGTCAGGGGGTGTGCGCACATGATGTGCGATGGGTGCTGGTACTTGGCCCTTATATTGGCCCCCTATCCCTCATCAAACCTCGAGAACTCACACCCCTTTAAAGAGCATTTGAGATTTTACAGGTTTGCTGCCAGTAGCCATTAAAGTGTTAGAAATGGGGACACTTTTTTCAAATGGTCACAAAATCTTGTACACTTCGAGTTTTTAGCTGAATTTTTTTGCGCATGCCCACAAAGATATAAGGATCACGTCTACCAAGTTTGGGTCCAAAACTCCTTCCGAAAAAATTTTAAAAATCCCGAACCTTAAAAAGTTTCAAAAATCATGAAAAATAGAAAACCAGTGGTCTTCCCATGAAACTTCACGTGAAGGCTTAAGGGACCATTGTATGAATTTACAAGCCATAAAAATGTCATTGGCACACAGAAATATGAAGATGTGCCTAAACCCACCTACCACCCTATCGATCCACGGCTTGCGCATCCCGTCTCTCTGGTGGGCGTAGTGCCCGCCCGCCCACTCGTTTCATCGGTTGGCTTAGGCATACGGAGTCCATTCTCAGTCTAAGATCAGACCGGACTGAGGGTTGTAGTAGCAGGATCAATAGCACGTAGAGGGGGACCCAACCGATCCTTGGCTTGCGCTTCCCGCCCCTCTGGCCGGCTGAGCGCCCGCACGCTCGTTTCGTGGGTTGACTTAGGCACACGGAGTTCATTCCCAGTCTAAGATCGAACCGGACCAAGGGTTGCGGCAGCACATGTTGGGCTCGAGCTTGTGTTGGTGCGACATTTTTCTTCGCCAGGGCACCATCGTCGGAGCATCGCTAGAGAACCTGACCGACGACATTGGGGTTTCGGCGATCGAGGGGCCGGGGGGTGTGCGCACATGATGTGTGATGGGTGCTGGTACTTGGCCCTTATATTGGCCCCCTATCCCTCATGAAACCTCAAGAACTCACACCCCCTTAAAGAGCATTTCAGATTTTACAGGTTTGCTGATAGTAGCCATTAAAGTGTCTGAAATGGGGACATTTTTTTCAAATGGTCACAAAATCTTGTACAGTTTGAGTTTTTAGCTGAATTTTTTTGTGCATGGCAACAAAAATACAAGGATCACATGTACCAAGTTTGGGGCCAAAAATCCTTCCAAAAAAATTTTAAAAAATCCCGAACCGCAAAAAGTTTCAAAAATCATGAAAAATAGAAAACGAGTCGTCTTGCCGTTAAACTTCACGTGAAGGCTTAAGGAACCATTGTATGAATTTACAAGCCATAAAAATGGCATTGGCAAGCAGAAATATGAAGATGTGACTAAACCCACCCACCAACCTATCGATCCACGGCTTGCGCATCCCGTCTCTCTGGCTGGCTTAGCGCCTGCCCACCCGCCTGCCCGATCATTTCGTCGGTTGGCTTAGGCATACGGAGTTCATTCCCAGTCTAAGATCAGACCAGACCTAGGGTTGCGGTAGCAGGATCGACAGCATGTAGAGGGGGAATCGGCCGATCCCTGGCTTGCGCATCCCACCCCTCTAGCCGGCTGAGCACCCGCACGCTCGTTTTATGGGATGACTTTGACATACGGAGTTCATTCCTAGTCTAAGCATACGGAGTTCATTCCCAATCTAAGATCGGACCGGACCAAGGGTTACGGCAGCACATGCTGGGCTCGGGCAAGTGTTGGTGCCACATTTTTCTTCACCGGGGCACCATCGCCGGAGTTATGCCGGAGAACCTGATCGACGGCATTGGGGTTCCGGCAATCGGGGGGGCCGGGGGGGTGTGCGCACATGATGTACGATGGGTGCCGGTACTTGGCCCTTATATTGGCCCCCTATCCCTCATCAAACCTCGAGAGGTCACACCCTCTTAAAGAGCATTTGAGATTTTACAGGTTTGCCGCCAGTAGCCATTAAAGTGTCTGAAATGAGGACACTTTTTTCAAATGGTCACAAAATCTTGTACAGTTTGAGTTTTTAGCTGAATTTTTTTATGCATGGTAACAAAAATACAAGGATCACGTCTACCAAGTTTGGGGCCAAAAATCCTTTCGAAAAAATTTTAAAAAATCCCAAAGTACAAAAAGTTTCAAAAATCGTGAAAAATAGAAATTGAGTCATGTTGCCATGAAACTTCACGTGAAGGCCTAAGGGACCATTGTATGAATTTACAAGCAATAAAAATGGCATTGGCATGCAGAAATATGAAGATGTGCCTAAACCCACCTACCACCCTATCGATCCACGGCTTGCGCATCCCGTCTCTCTGACCGGCATAGTGCCCGCCTGCCCGATCGCCCGTTCGTTTCATCGGTTGGTTTAGGCATACGGAGTTCATTCCTAGTCTAAGATCGGACCAGACTGAGGGTTGCGACAGTAGGATCGGTAGCACGTAGAGGGGGACCCGACCGATCCTCGGCTTACGCATCCCGCCCCTCTAGCTGGCTGAGCACCCGCACGCTCGTTTCGTGGGTTGACTTAGGCATACAAAGTTCATTCCCAGTCTAAGCATACGGAGTTCATTCCCAGTCTAAGATCGGACTGGACCGAGGGTTGCGGCAGCACATGCTAGGCTCGGGCATGTGTTGGTGCCGCATTTTTCTTCACCGGGGCACCATCGTCGGAGCATCATCGGAGAACCTGACCGGCGGCATTGTGGTTCCAGTGATCGAGGGTGCCGGGGGGGCTGTACGCACATGATGTGCGATGGGTGCTGGTACTTGGCCCTTATATTGGCCCCCTATCCCTCATCAAACCTCGAGAACTCACACCCCCTTAAAGAGCATTTGAGATTTTACAAGTTTGCTGCCAGTAGGAATTAAAGTGTCTGAAATGGGGACACTTTTTTCAAATGGTCACAAAATCTTGTACACTTCGAGTTTTTGGCTGAATTTTTTTGTACATGCCAAAAAAAATACAAGGATCACGTCTACCAAGTCTGGGGCCAAAACTCCTTCCAAAAATATTTTAAAAAATTTCGAACCGTAAAAAGTTTGAAAATCGTGAAAAATAGAAAACGAGTCGTCTTGCCATTAAACTTCATGTGAAGGCTTAAGGGACCATTGTATGAATTTACAAGCCATAAAAATGGCATTGGCACGTAGAAATATGAAGATGTGCCTAAACCTTCCTACCACCCTATCGATCCATAGCTCGCGCATCCCGTCTCTCTGGCCGACGATCGGGGGGTCCGGGGGGGTGTGCTCACATGATGTGCGATGGGTGCTGGTACTTGGCCCTTATATTGGACCCCTATCCCTCATCAAACCTTGAGAACTCACACCCCCTTAAAGAGCATTTGAGATTTTACAGGTTTGCTGCCAGTAGCCATTAAAGTGTTTGAAATGGGACACTTTTTTCAAATGGTCACAAAATCTTGCACACTTCGAGTTTTTTGCTGAATTTTTTTGTGCATGCCAACAAAAATACAGGGATCAAGTCTACAAATTTTTGGGCCAAAACTCCTTCTGAAAAAATTTTAAAAAATCCTGAACCGTAAAAGGTTTCGAAAATCGTGAAAAATAGAAAACGAGTCGTCTTGCCATTAAACTTCACGTGAAGGCTTAAGGGACCGTTGTATGAATTTGCAAGCCATCAAAATGGCATTGGCATGCAGAAATATGAAGATGTGCCTAAACCAACCTGCCACCCTATTGATCCACGGCTTGCGCATCCCATCTCTCTGGCCAACGTAGTGCCCGCCCGCCCGCCCCCCCACTCATTTCGTCGATTGGCTTAGGCATGCGGAGTTCATTCCCAGTCTACGATCAGACCAGACCGAGGGTTGTGGTAGTAGGATCGACAGCACATAGAGGGGGTCCCGGCCGATCACCGACTTGTGCATCCTGCCCCTCTGGCTGGCTGAGCACCGACACGCTCGTTTCGTGGGTTGACTTAGGCATACGGAGTTCATTCCCCGTCTAAGCATACGGAGTTCATTCCCAGTCTAAGATCAGATTGGACCGAGGGTTACGGTAGCACATGCTGGGCTCGGGCATGTGTTGGTGTCACATTTTTCTTCGTCGGGGCACCATCACCGGAGCATCACCGGAGAACCTGACCGACGACATTGGGGTTCCGACGATCGGGGGGGCCAGGGGGTGTGTGCGCACATGATGTGCGATGGGTGCTGGTACTTGGCCCTTATATTGGCCCCCTATCCTTCATCGAACCTCAAGAACTCACACCCTCTTAAAGAGCATTTGAGATTTTACAGGTTTGCTGCCAGTAGCCATTAAAGTGTTAGCAATGGGGACACTTTTTTCAAATGGTCACAAAATCTTGTACACTTCGAGTTTTTAGCTGAATTTTTTTGGGCATGCCAACAAAAATACAAGGATCACGTCTACCAAGTTTGTTGCCAAAACTCCTTCCGAAAAATTTTTAAAAAATCCCGAACCGCAAAAAGTTTCAAAATTCATGAAAAATAGAAAACGAGTCGTCTTGCCATGAAACTTCACGTGAAAGCTTAAGGGACCATTGTACGAATTTACAAGCCATAAAAATGCCATTGGCATGTAGAAATATGAAGATGTGCCCAAACCCACCTACCACCCTATCGATCCACGGCTTGCGCATCCCGTCTCCCTGGCCAGCTAGTGCCCGCCCGCTCGTCTGCTCGTTTCATCGGTTGGCTTAGGCATACGGAGTTCATTCCTAGTCTAAGATCGGACCCGACCGAAGGTTACGGCAGTAGGATTGGTAGCACGTAGATGGGGACCCGATCGATCCCCGGCTTGCGCATTCCGTCCCTCTGGTCGGCTGAGCACCCGTAAGGTCATTTCGTGGGTTGACTTAGGCATACGGAATTCATTCCCAGTCAAGCATACGGAGTTCATTCCTAGTCTAAGATCGGATCGGACCGAGGGTTGCAACAGCACATGCTGGGCTCGAGCATGGGTTGGTGCCTCATTTTTCTTCGCTGGGGCACCATCGCCGGAGCATTGTCGGAGAACCTGACCGGAGGCATTGGGGTTCCGGTGATTGGGGGTGCCGAGGGGGGTGTGCGCACGTGATGTGTGATGGGTGCTGGAACTTGGCCCTTATATTGGCCCCCTATCCCTCATCAAACCTCGAGAACTCACACCCCCTTAAAGAGCATTTGAGATTTTACAGGTTTGCTGCTAGTAGAAATTAAAGTATCTGAAATGGGGACACTTTTTTCAACTGGTCACAAAATCTTGTACACTTCGAGTTTTTAGCTCAATTTTTTTGTGCATGCCAATGAAAATACAAGGATCACGTCTACCAAGTCTGGGGCCAAAACTCCTTTCGAAAATATTTTAAAAAATTTTGAACCGTAAAAAGTTTCGAAAATCGTGAAAAATAGAAAACGAGTGGTCTTGCCATGAAACTTCACGTGAAGGCTTAAGGGACCATTATATGAATTTACAAGCCATAAAAATGGAATTCTCACGTAGAAATATGAAATGTGCCTAAACCACCTACCACCCTATCGATCACGGCTTGTGCATCCCGTCTCTCTGGTCGACGTAGTGCCCGCCCGCCCGCCTGCCCACCCGTTCATTTTGTTGGCTGGCTCAGGCATACGGAGTTCATTCCTAGTCTAGGATCAGACCAAACCAAGGGTTGCGGTACCAGGATTGGTAGCACGAAGAGGGGGACCCAGTCGATCCCCGGGTTACGCATCCCGCCCCTCTAGCTGGCTGAGCACCCACATGCTCGTTTCATGGGTTGACTTAGGCATACGGAGTTCATTCCCAGTCTAAGCGTATGGAGTTCATTCCCCTATCAAACCTTGAGAACTCACACCCCCTTAAAGAGCATTTGAGATTTTACAGGTTTGCTGCCAGTAGGCATTAAAGTGTTTGAAATGGGGACACTTTTTTCAAATGGTCACAAAATCTTGTACACTTCGAGTTTTTAGCTGAATTTTTTTGTGCATGCCAACAAAAATACAAGGATCACGTCTACCAAGTTTGGGGCCAAAACGCTTTCCTAAAAAATTTTAAAAAATCCCGAACCGTAAAAAGTTTCAAAAATCGTGAAAAATAGAAAATGAGTCGTCTTGCCATGAAACTTCACGTGAAGGCTTAAGGGACCATTGTATGAATTTACAAGCCATAAAAATGGGATTGGCACTCAGAAATATGAAGATGTGCCAAACCCACCTGCCACCCTATCGATCCACGGCTTGCGCATTCCGTCTTTCTGGCCGACGTAGTGCCCGTCGGTTGGCTTAGGCCTATGGAGTTCATTCCCAGTCTAAGATCAGACCGGACCTAGGGTTATGGTAGCAGGATCGGCAGCAGACAGAGGGGGACCCGATCGGTCCCAGCTTACACATCCCACCCCTCTGTCCGGCTGAGCGTCCGTACGCTCGTTTCATGGGTTGACTTAGGCATACGGAGTTCATTCCCAGCGTAAGCATACGGAGTTCATTCCCAGCCTAAGCATACGGAGTTCATTCCCAATCTAAGATCGGACCAGACCAAGGGTTGTGGCAGCACATGCTGGGCTCGGGCGTGTGCTGGTGCAGCATTTTTCTTCATCGGGGCACCATCGTGGGAGCATCGTCGGAGAACCTGACCGGCGGCATTAGCATTCCGGTGATCGGGGGGCCGGGGGGTGTGCGCACATGATGTGCGAATGGGTGCTGGTACTTGGCCCTTATATTGGCCCCTTTTCCCTCATCAAACCTCGAGAACTCACACCCCCTGAAAGAGCATTAGCATTTGAGATTTTATAGGTTTGCTGTCAGTAGTGATTAAGGTGTTTGAAATGGGGACACTTTTTTCAAATGTACACTTCGAGTTTTTTGCTGAATCTTTTTGTGCATGCCAAAAAAAAGACAAGGATGACGTCTACCATGTTTGGGGCAAAAATCCTTCCGAAATTTTTTTAAAAAATCCCGAACCACAAAAAGTTTCAAAAATCGTGAAAAACAGAAAACAAGTTGTCCTGCCATGAAACTTCACGTGAAGGCTTAAGGGACCATTGTATGAATTTACAAGCCATAAAAATGGCATTGGCATGCAGAAATATGAAAATGTGCCCAAACCCACCTACCACCCTATCGATCCATGACTTACGCATCCCGTCTCTCTGGCCAGCGTAGTGCCCGCCTGCCCGCTTGTTTCGTCGGTTGGCCTAGGCATACGGAGTTCATTCCTAGTCTAAGATCAGACCGAACCGAGGGTTGTGGCAGTAGGATCGACAGCATGCAGAGAGGGACCCGTCCCACCCCCAGCTTGCGCATCCCACCCCTTTGGCCAGCTGAGCACCCACACGTTCGTTTCGTGGGTTGACTGAGGCATATGGAGTTCATTCCCAGTCTAAGCATACAGAGTTCATCCCCAATCTAAGATCGGACCGGACCGAGGGTTGCAGCAGCACATGCTGGGCTCGGGCATGTGTTGTGCCGCATTTTTCTTCATCGGGGCAACATTACCGGAGCATCACCGGAGAACCTGACCGGTGGCATTGGGGTTCCGACGATCGGGGGGGCCGGGAGGGGTGTGCGCACATGATGTGCGATGGGTGCTGGTACTTGGCCCTTATATTGGCCCTCTATCCCTCATCAAACCTCGAGAACTCACACCCCCTTAAAGAGCATTTGAGATTTTACAAGTTTCCTCCCCGTAGCCATTAAAGTGTCTAAAATGGGGACACTTTTTTCAAATGGTCACAAAATCTTGTACACTTCGAGTTTTTAGCTGAATTTTTTTGTGCATGCCTACAAAAATACAAGAATCACGTCTACCAAGCTTGGGGCCAAAACTCCTTTCCAAAAAATTTTAAAAATTCCCGAACTGCAAAAAGTTTCAAAAATCATGAAAAATAGAAAACGAGTCGTCTTGTCATTAAACTTCACGTGAGGGCTTAAGGGACCATTGTATGAATTTACAAGCCATAAAAATGGCATTGGCAAGCAGAAATATGAAGATGTGCCTAAACCCACCTACCACCCTATCGATCCATGGCTTGCGAATCCCGTCTCTCTGGCCGGCATAGTACCCGCCCACCTGCCCGCCCACTCGTTTCATCAGTTGGCTTAGGCGTACGGAGTTCATTCCCAGTCTAAGATCAAACCGGACTGAGGGTTGCGACAGCATGCAGACGGGGACCCGGTCGATCCCCGACTTGCGCATCCCACCCCTCTGGCCAGCTGAGCACCCGTATGCTCATTTCGTGGGTTGACTTAGGCATACGGAGTTCATTCCCAGTCTAAGCATACGGAGTTCATTCCTAGTCTATGATCGGACCGGACCAAGGGTTACGGCAGCACATGCTGGGCTTGGGCATGTGTTGGTGCCGCATTTTTCTTCGTCGGGGCACCAACACCGGAGCATTGCCGGAGAACCTGACCGACGGCATTGGGGTTCCGACGATCGGGGGGTCGGGGGGTGTGCGCACATGATGTGCAATGGGTGCTGGTACTTGGCCCTTATATTGGCCCCCTATCCCTCGTCAAACCTCGAGAACTCACACCCCTTAAAGACCATTTGAGATTTTACAAGTTTCTCCCCGTAGCCATTAAAGTGTCTGAAATGGGGGACACTTTTTTCAATGGTCACCAAATCTTGTACACTCGAGTTTTTAGCTGAATTTTTTTGTGCATGCCTACAAAAATACAGAATCAACGTCTACCAAGCTTGGGGCCAAAACTCCTTTCCAAAAAATTTTAAAAATTCCCGAACTGCAAAAAGTTCAAAAATCATGAAAAAATAGAAAACGAGTCGTCTTGTCATTAAACTTCACGTGAGGGCTTAAGGGACCATTGTATGAATTTACAAGCCATAAAATGGCATTGGCAAGCAGAAATATGAAGATGTGCCTAAACCCACCTACCACCCTATCGATCCATGGCTTGCGAATCCCGTCTCTCTGGCCGGCATAGTACCCGCCCACCTGCCCGCCCACTCGTTTCATCAGTTGGCTTAGGCGTACGGAGTTCATTCCCAGTCTAAGATCAAACTGGACTGAGGGTTGCGACAGCATGCAGACGGGGACCCGGTCGATCCCCGGCTTGCGCATCCCACCCCTCTGGCCAGCTGAGCACCCGTATGCTCATTTCGTGGGTTGACTTAGGCATACGGAGTTCATTCCCAGTCTAAGCATACGGAGTTCATTCCTAGTCTATGATCGGACCGGACCAAGGGTTACGGCAGCACATGCTGGGCTTGGGCATGTGTTGGTGCCGCATTTTTCTTCGTCGGGGCACCAACACGGAGCATTGCCGGAGAACCTGACCGACGGCATTGGGGTTCCGACGATCGGGGGGTCGGGGGGTGTGCGCACATGATGTGCAATGGGTGCTGGTACTTGGCCCTTATATTGGCCCCCTATCCCTCGTCAAACCTCGAGAACTCACACCCCCTTAAAGACCATTTGAGATTTTACAAGTTTCCTGCCAGTAGCCATTAAGTGTCTGAAATGGGGACACTTTTTTCAAATGGTCACAAAATCTTGTACACTTCGAGTTTTTAGCTGAATTTTTTGTGCATGCCAACAAAAATACAAGGATCATGTCTACCAAGTTTGCGGCCAAAACTCCTTCCGAAAAAATTTTAAAAAATCTGAACCGCAAAAAGTTTCGAAAATCTTGAAAAATAAAAAATGAGTCGTCTTGCCATGAAACTTCACGTGAAGGCTTAAGGGACCATTGTATGAATTTACAAGCCATAAAAATGGCATTGGCATGCAAAAATATGAAGATGTACCTAAACCCACCTACCACCCTATCGATCCATGGCTTGCACATCCCGTCTCTCTAGCCGTCGTAGTGCCCGCCCGCCCGCCCGCTCGTTTCATCGGTTGGCTTAGTTATACGGAGTTCATTCCCTGGTCTAGATCAGACCAGACCGGAGCGTTGCGACAGCAGGATCGCAGCATGTAGACGGGGGACCTGGCCGATCCCCGACTTGCGTACTCCCACCTCTGGCCGGACTGAGCACACCGCACGCTTCAGTTTCGTGGGTTGACTTAGGCATAGGGAGTTCATTCCCAGTCTAAGATTGTACCAGACCGAGGGTTGCGACAGCACATGCTGGGCTCGGGCATGTATTGGTGCCGCATTTTTCTTCACCGGGGCACCATCGCCAGAGCATCATTGGAGAACCTGACCGGCGGCATTGGGGTTCCGATGATCGGAAGGGTCGGGGGGCTGTGCGCACATGATGTGTGATAGGTGCTGGTACTTGGCCATTATATTGGCCCCCTATCCCTCATCAAACCTCGAGAACTCACACCCCCTTAAAGAGCATTTGAGATTTTATAGGTTTGCTGCCAGTAACCATTAAAGTGTCTGAAATGGGGACACTTTTTTCAAATGGTCACAAAATCTTGTACACTTCGAGTTTTTAGCTGAATTTTTTTTTGCATGCCAAAAAAAATACAATGATCACATCTACCAAGTTTGGGGCCAAAGATTCTTCCAAAAAAATTTTAAAAAATCCTGAACCGTAAAAAGTTTTGAAAATCATGAAAAATAGAAAACGAGTTGTCTTGCCATGAAACTTCACGTGAAGGCTTAAGGGACCATTGTATGAATTTACAAACTACAAAAATGGCATTGGCATGCAGAAATATTAAGATGTGCCTAAACCAGCCTACCACCCTATCGATCCACGGCTTGCGCATCCCGTCTGTCTGGCCGGTGTAGTGCCCGCCTGCCCGCCCGCCCGCTCATTTTTTCTTTTGGCTTAGGCATTCGGAGTTCATTCCCAGTCTAAGATCAGACCGGGTCGAGAGTTGTGGCAGCAAGATCGGCAGCACGTAGAGGTGGACCCGGTCGATCCCCGGCTTACGTATCCCGCCCCTCTGGCCGATTGAGCACCCGCACGCTCGTTTCGTGGGTTGACTTAGGCATACGGAGTTCATTCCCAGTCTAAGCATAAGGAGTTCATTCCCAGTCTAAGATCTTACCGAACCGAGGGTTGCGGCAGCACATGCCAGGCTCGGGCATGTGCTGGTGCCGCATTTTTCTTCGTCGGGGCACCATCATCGGAGCATCGCCGGAGAACCTAACCGACGGCATTGGGGATCCGGCGATCGGGAGGGCCCGGGGGTGTGCGCACATGATGTGCGATGGGTGCTAGTACTTGGCCATTATTTTGGCCCCCTATCCCTCATCAAACCTTAAGAACTCACACCCCCATAAAGAGCATTTGAGATTTTATAGGTTTGCTGCCAAAACCCATTAAAGTGTCCGAAATAGGGACACTGTTTTCAAATGGTCATAAAATCTTGTACACTTCGAGTTTTGAGCTGAATTTTTTTGTGCATAA
>NW_019167849.1:2699280-2923264 GCF_002303985.1 Durio zibethinus | reverse complement strand
GGTACCTCTGTTGAGAGGAGCAATTTACTTTTCAAAGTCGTGGTGCCTCTGTTGAAGAGGAGCAATTTACTTTCCAAAGTCGTGGTGCCTCTGTTGAGAGGAGCAATTTACTTTTCAAAGTCGTGGTACCTCTGTTGAGAGGAGCAATTTACTTTCAAAAGTCGTTGAGTCTCTGTTTAGAGGAGCTTCGGCAAAAAAAAAAAAACAAAAAAAAACAAAAAAAAACAAAAAAAATCAAAAAAAAAATCAAAAAATCAAAAAAAAATCAAAAAAATAAAAAACAAAAATAAAAAAAAAAAAAATAAAAATGTTGAGTTGAGTCTTGATTGGGTGTCTACGTCTTTGCGCAATTTCTGTTTCACAGAAAATGTGCAAAGAGGGGCAGCTGTAGACACCCAATTGGGTCCGGGCCCAGATCAATTGGGCCTGGCCCAAATGGGTAAGGCCCATTTCAATCCTGTATATTTTTTCTTTTGTATTTTATGTATTCTATTATTATTATTATTATGTATATCTTTATTCATTTATTTATTTTTATTCAGATTAGATTTATATGTATATTATTTAATATAGTTATATATTTATTATTATTATTATTATTATTATTATTATTATTTTTGTAAGATATTTTTGGATTTATCTTATTTTATTATTATTTTTTTAAATTATCTGTTCTGATTTTTTCCTGATTATCAGATATTTTTTTTACTATAATATCTTTTTATTTATCTGTTCTAATTATCTATTATTTTTTATATTTATTTGATTTTTTTTTTTTGGAAGGTTGAGGTTGAAGCTGAAGAATCCTACTGGGAGTGGGGATTCAATCTAAAGAGTCCAATTGGATTCAAAAGACTGAATCCCCGTCCAAGGAGGAGTTGGGATTGATCAGAAACTCCTGATCAACCCCTATATAAAGGACCCTTTGGAACAGTTCAAGAACACACAGAAAACAGTAAGCTAGAGCTACTGATTTGAGAAGCAAAGGCGTAGGGGAGAGTATAGAAGGCTAGGAAAAGGTTTAGGAGAGTTCCAGAAATTATCAGAAATTTTTGGGATTTTTTTCGAAATTTTTTTCTGGGAATTTCTGGAAAATTCCAGTTTCCGGTTGGATGTTCCGGCCAACATTGAAGTTTCCGGTGACCTGCCCAGTTTCCGGCGAAAAATCCCAGAAACCGGCGAAGAATCCCAGAAACTGGTGGATTTCCGGCCAACTTCCGGCGAAAAAACCCAGATTCCGACGAACATTTCCAGAATCCGGTGAATCTTCAACCGGAGTTCTTCGGTTTTCTAGAGAGAAGGCAGAGAAGAAGGGAAGAAGAGAGAGAGAGGGGAGGAACGGTCTGCTGAAAAACGGAGGAAGGTGCCTTTTATACCCTCCCAAAACGACGTCGTTTTGGCTTTAAGTTAATAAGAGGATCCGCGCGTTTTGCCGAACCCGACCCGACCCGAAGCGTCGACCCGCTTTCTGACCCGCGCGTGCGTCCCTCCTCCAAGCCGAGCCGAGCCGAGCCGAGCCTCCAAGCCGCTCCCCTGAGCCGGTTTTTCTTCCTTGAGCCGAGCCGAGCCGAGCCGCTCCAGGTTTTTTTTTTTTTTTTTTTTTTTTTTGAAATTTTTTTTTTTTTTTTTTATTTGACTTTGATTTTGATTTTTTTTTTTATTAATCCGACGACGGAGCCTCTACAAGTAAAACAGTAGTTTTCTTGCATACTCCTGAGGTGAGGGAATTTCTCAATTTTCTGCTAAAAGTATTAGAGTTAATTGAGAATAATTTCGATAATTAATTACTTGGCTGATTTTGATTTTTTTCTTTAATTAATCCGACGACGGAGCCTCTACAAGTAAAAACAGTAGTTTTTCTTGCATACTCCTGAGGTGAGGGAATTTTCTCAATTTTCTGCTAAAAGTATTAGAGTCAATTGAGAATAATTTTCATAATTAATTACTTGGTAAAATTTTAAGGCTTTTGGATAACACAAATTTAAGCTGGTACCATCTTTTGATGGGCGTTGTGAGGGTGCTGTAACCTTCCTCACACGTAACCGAACTCCCGAACCCTGTTCTGGTTAGTAGACCTGAACCTATTCTTTTAGGGACTCTTAAACTTAGGTGTTCCCTGAAAGGACAGATTCCTTAGGTGGCCAATCGCACCTAGATAAAAAAAGATTGGTGGCGACTCCCAAAAGTCAATGTCTAGCGATAGATCCCCGGATCTAGACGTTATGACAGTGAGTTTTCAAGGTTTGATCAGGGATAGGGGGATAATATAAGGGCCAAGTACTAGCACCCATCGCACATCATGTGCGCACACCCCCCGACCCCCCGATCGCCAGAATCCTAATGCCTCCAGTCAGGTTCTCCGACGATGCTCCGATGATGGTGCCCCAGCGAAGAAAAATTTGGCACCAGCACATGCCCGAGCCTAGCATGTGCTGCCGTAACCTTCGGTCAGGTCTGATCTTAGACTGGGAATGAACTCCGTATGCTTAGACTGGGAATAAACTCCGTATGCCTAAGTCAACCCATGAAACAAGCGTGTAGGCGCTCAGTCGGCCAGAGGGGCGGGATGTGCAAGCCGGGGATTGGTCGGGTCCCCCTTTACATGCTATCGATCTTGCTATCATAACCCTTGGTCTGGTCGATCTTAGACTAGAATTGAACTCCGTATGCCTAAGCCAACCGACAAAACGAGCGGGCGAGCAGGCGGGCGGGCACTACGTCGGCCAGAGAGACGGGATGCGCATGACGTGGATCGATAGGGTGGTAGGTTGGTTTAGGCACATCTTGATATTTTTGCCTGCCAATGCCATTTTTATGGCTTTTAAATTCATACAATGGTCCCTTAAGCCTTCACGTGAAGTTTCATTGCAAGATGAGTCGTTTTTTATTTTTCCTGAATTTTGAAACTTTTTGCGGTTCGGGATTTTTTAAAATTTTTTTGGAAGGAGTTTTGGCCCCAAACTTGGTAGACGTGATCCTTGTATTTTTGTTGGCATGCACAAAAAAATTCAGCTAAAAACTGGAAGTGTACAAGATTTTGTGACCATTTGAAAAAAGTGTCCCCATTTCAGACACTTTATTGGCTACTGGCAGCAAACCTGTAAAATCACAAATGCTCTTTAAGGGGTGTGAGCTCTCAAGGTTTGATGAGGGTTAGGGGGCCAATATATGGACAAAGTACCAGCACCCATTGCGCATCATGTGCGCACACCTCCCCGGCCCCCCCGATCGTCGGAACCCCAATGCCGTTGGTCAGTTCTCCGGCTATGCTCCGACGATGGTGCCTCGACGAAGAAAAATGCAGCACCAGCATATGCCCGAGCCCAGCATGTGCTACCGCAACCCTCAGTCTGGTTCGATCTTAGACTGAGAATAAACTCCGTATGCTTAGACTGGGAATGAACTTCGTATGCCTACGTCAACCCATGAAACGAGCGTGCGGGCGCTCAGCCTACCAAAGGGGCATGATGCATAATCCGGGGATCAGTCGAGTCCCCCTCTGCGTGCTGTCGATCCTGCTACCGCAACCCTCAGTCCGGTCTGATCTTAGACTGGGAATGAACTCCGTATGCCTAAGCCAACCGACGAAACGAGCGGGCGGGCGAGCAGGCGGGCGGGCACTGTGCCGGCCAGAGAGACGGGATGCGCAAGCCGTGGATCGATAGGGTGGTAGGTGGCTTTAGGTACATCTTCCTATTTCTGCCTGCCAATGCCATTTTTATGGCTTGTAAATTCATACAATGGTCCCTTAAGCCTTCACATGAAGTTTCATGGCTAGACGACTCATTTTCTATTTTTCATGATTTTTGAAACTTTTTACAGTTCAGGATTTTTTAAAATTTTTCAGAAGGATTTTTTGCCCCAAACTTGGTAGATGTGATCCTTGTATTTTTGTTGGCATGCATAAAAAAATTCAGCTAAAAACTCGAAGTGTACAAGATTTTGTGACCATTTGAAAAAAGTGTCCCCATTTCAAACACTTTAATAGCTACTGGCAGCAAACCTGTAAAATCTCAAATACTGTTTAAGGGGGTGTGAGTTCTCAAGGTTTGATGAGGGATAGGGGGCCAATATAAGGGCCAAGTACCAGCACCCATCTTACATCATGTGCGCACACCCCCCCGGCCCCTAGATCGTCGGAACCCCAATGCCGCCGGTCAGGTTCTTCGATGATGCTCTGACAATGGTGCCCCGGTGAAGAAAAATGCGGCACCAGCACCTACCCGAGCCCAGCATGGGCTGCCACAACCCTTGGTCCAGTCCGATCTTAGACTCAAAATGAACTTCGTATGCTTAGACTGGGAATGAACTCCGTATGCCTAAGTCAACCCATCAAACGAGCGTGCGGGCGCTCAGCCAGCCAGATGGGCTGGATGCGCAAGCTGGGGATCGACCAGATCCCCCTCTGCGTGCTACCGATCCTACTGTTGCAACCCTCAATCCGGTCTGATCTTAGACTGGGAATGAACTCCGTATGCCTAAGCCAATCGATGAAATGGGCGGACGGGCGGGCGGGCGGGCACTACGTCGGCCAGAGAGGTGGGATGCGCAAGCCATGGATAGATAGGGTGGTAGTTGGGTTTAGGCACATCTTCATATTTCTGCATGCCAATGCCATTTTTATGGCTTGTAAATTCATACAATGGTCCCTTAAGCCTTCACGTGAAGTTTCATGGCAAGATGACTTGTGTTCTATTTTTCACGATTTTTGAAACTTTTTACGGTTCGAGATTTTTTAAAATTTTTTTGAAAAGAGTTTTGGTCCCGAACTTGGTAGACGTGATGCTTGTATTTTTGTTGGTGTGAACAAAAAAATTCAGCTAAAAACTCGAAGTGTACAAGATTTTGTGACCATTTGAAAAAAGTGTCCCCATTTCAAATACTTTAACGGCTACTGGCAGCAAACCTGTAAAATCTCAAATGCTCTTTAAGGGGGTGTGAGTTCTCGAGGTTTGATGAGGGATAGGGGGCCAATATAAGGGCCGAGTACCAGCACCCATCGCACATCACGTGCGCACACCCCCCGGCCCCTCGATCGTAGGAACCCTAATGCCGCCAGCCAGGTTCTCCGACAATGCTCTGGCGATGGTTCCCCGACGAAGAAAAATGTGGCACCAACACAAGCCTTAGCCCAACACGTGCTGCTGTAACCCTCGGTCCGATCTGATCTTAGACTGGGAATGAACTTCGTATGCTTAGACTGGGAATGTACTCCGTAAGCCTAAGTGAACCCACGAAATGAGCGTCCGGGCGCTCAGCCGGCTAGAGGGGCGGGATGCGCAAGCCGGGGATAGACCGTGTCCCCCTCTATGTGCTACCGATCCTGCTACCACAACCCTCAATTCAGTCTGATCTTAGACTGGGAATGAACTCCGTATGCCTAACCCAACCGACGGAATGAGGGGCGGGCAGGCGGGAGGGCACTACGTCGGCCAGAGATACGGGATGCGCAAGCCGTGATTCGATAGGGTGATAGGTGGGTTTAAGCACATCTTCATATTTCTATGTGCCAATACCATTTTTATGGCTTGTAAATTCATACAATGGTCCCTTAAGCCTTCACGTGAAGTTTCATGGCAAGACGATTCATTTTCTATTTTTCACGATTTTTGAAACTTTTTGCGGTTTGGGATTTTTTAAAATTTTTTCGGAAGGATTTGTGGCCCCAAACTTGGTAGACATGATCCTTGTATTTTTGTTGGCATGCATAAAAAAATTCAGCTAAAAACTCGAAGCGTACAAGATTTTGCAACCATTTGAAAAAAGTGTCCTCATTTTAGGCACTTTAATGGCTACTAGCAGCAAACCTGTAAAATCTCAAATGCTCTTTAATGGGGTGTGAGTTCTCGAGGTTTGATGAGGGATAGGGGGCCAATATAAAGGCCAAGTACCAGCACCCATCGCACATCATGTGCGCACACCCCCCTCGCCCCCTCGATCGTCGGAACCCCAATGCCGTCGGTCAGTTTCTCCGGTGATGCTCCGATGATGGTGCCTCGACGAAGAAAAATGTGGCACCAGCACATGCCCAAGCCCAGCATGTGCTACTACAACCCTCAGTCTGGTCCGGTCTTAGACTGGGAATGAACTCCGTATGCTTCGACTGGGAATGAACTTCGTATGCCAAGTCAACCGATGAAATGAGCATACGGGCGCTCAGCCGGCCAGAGGGGCGGGATGCGCAAGCCGGGGATCGGCCGGTTTCCCCTCCGCATGCTGCCGATCCTATTGCTGTAACACTCAGTCCATTTCGATCTTAGACTGGGAATGAACTCTGTATGCCTAAGCCAACCGACGAAACGAGCGGGCGGGCGGGTGGGCGCTACGTCGACCAGAGAAACGAGATGCGCAAGCCGTGGATCGATAGGGTGGCAGGTGGGTTTAGGCACATCTTCATATTTCTATGTGCCAATGATATTTTTATGGCTTGTAAATTCATACAATGGTCCCTTAAGCTTTCACATGAAGTTTCATGGTAAGACGACTCGTTTTCTATTTTTCACAAATTTTGAAACTTTTTGCGGTTCCAGATTTTTTAAAATTTTTTCTTAAGGAGTTTTGGCCCCAAAAATGGTAGACGTGATCCTTGTTCTTTTGTTGGCATGCACAAAAAAATTCAGCTAAAAACTCAAAGTGTACAATATTTTGTGTCCATTTGAAAAAAGTGTCCCCATTTCAGACACTTTAATGGCTACTGGCAGCAAACCTGTAAAATCTCAAATGCTCTTTAAGGGGGTGTGAGTTCTCGAGGTTTGATGAGGGGTAGGGGGAAAATATAAGGGCCAAGTACCAGCACCCGTTGCACATCATGTGCGCACACCCCCAGCCCCCCGATCACCGGAACCCCAATGCCGCCGGTCAGGTTCTCCGGTGATGGTGCCCCGGCGAAGAAAAATACGACACTAGCACATGCCCGACCGTCGCATGTGCTGCTGCAACCCTCGATCCGATCTAATCTTAGATTTGGAATGAACACCGTATGCTTAGACTGGGATTGAACTCCGTATGCCTAAGTCAACCCATGAAACGAGCGTGCGGGCGCTCAGCCGGCCATAGAGGCGGGATGGGCAAGCCGAAAATCGATCGGGTCCCCCTTTGCGTGCTGTCGATCCTACTACCGCAACCCTCGGTTTGGACCGATCTTACACTGGGAATGAACTCCCTATGCGTAAGCCAACCGACGAAACGAGCGGACGGGCAGGCGGGCACTACACCGGCTAGAGAGACGGGATGCACAAGCCGTGGATCGATAGGGTTGTAGGTGGGTTTAGGCACATCTTCATATTTCTGCATGCCAATGCCATTTTTATGGCTTGTAAATCCATACAATGGTCCCTTAAGCCTTCACGTGAAGTTTCATGGCAAGACGACTCGTTTTCTATTTTTCATGATTTTTGAAACTTTTTACGGTTCGAGATTTTTTAAAATTTTTCAAAAGGAGTTTTGGCCCAAAACATGGTAGACATGATCCTTGTATTTTTGTTGGCATGCACAAAAAAATTCAACTAAAAACTCGAAGTGTACAAGATTTTGTGACCATTTGAAAAAAGCGTCCCCATTTCAGACACTTTAATGGCTACTGGCAGCAAACTTGTAAAATCTCAAATGCTCTTTATGGGGGTGTGAGTTCTCGAGGTTTGATGAGGCATAGGGGGCCAATATAAGGGCCAAGTACCAGCACCCACCGCACATCATCTGCGCACACCCCTCGGCCCCCCCAATCGTTAGAACCCTATTGCCGCCGGTCAAGTTCTTCGACGATGCTACGACGATGGTGCCCTGGGGAAGAAAAATGTGGCACCAGCACATGCCCTAGCACAGCATGTGCTACTGCAACCCTCGGTCCAGTCCGATCTTAGACTGGGAATGAACTTCGTATGCTGAGACTGGAATGAAATCCGTATGCCTAAGTCAACCCACGAAACGAGCGTGCAGGCGCTCAGGCAGCCAGAGGGGCAGGATGCGCAAGCTGGGGATTGACCGGGTCCCCCCTTTGCACGCTGCCAATCCTGCTACCGATCCTGCCACCGTAACCCTCAGTTCAGCCTAACCTTAGACTGGGAATGAACTTCGTATACCTAAGCCAACCGATGAAACGAGTGGACGGGTGGGCGGGCGGGCACTACGCCGGCCAGAGAAACGGGATGCGCAAGCCGTGGATCGATAGGGTGGTAGGTGGGTTTAGGCACATCCTCATATTTCTACGTGCCAATGCCATTTTTATGGCTTGTAAATTCATACAATGGTCCCTTAAGCCTTCACGTGAAGTTTCATGGCAAGACAACTCGTTTTCTATTTTTCATTATTTTTGAAACTTTTTAAGGTTCGAGATTTTTTAAAATTTTTTCGGGAGGAATTTTGGCCCCAAACTTGGTAGATGAGATCCCTGTATTTTTGTGGCTTGCAAAAAAAAAATTCAGCTAAAAATTCGAAGTGCACAAGATTTTGTGACCATTTGAAAAAAGTGTCCCCATTTCAGACACTTTAATGGCTACTGGCAGCAAACCTGAAAAATCTCAAATGCTCTTTAAGGGGGTGTGAGTTCTCAAGGTTTGATAAGGGATAGGGGGCCAATAAAAGGGCCAAGTACCAGCACCCATCGCACATCATGTGCGCACACCCTCCTGGCCACCCGATCACCGGAACCCCAATGTCGCTGCTCAGGTTCTCCGGCAATGCTCCAGCGATGGTGCCCCGACGAAGAAAAATACGGCACCAGCACATGCCCGAGCCCAGCATGTGCTACTGAAACCCTCGGTCTGATCCGATCTTAGACTAGGAATGAACTCCGTATTCCTAAGCCAACCGACGAAACGAGCGGGTGGGAGGGCAGGCACTACGTCCGCCAGAGAGATGGGATGCGGAAGCTGTGGATCAATAGGGTGGTAGGTGGGTTTAGGTACATCTTTATATTTTTGCGTGCCAATTCCATTTTTATGGCTTGTAAATTCATACAATGGTCCCTTAAGCCTTCACGTGAAGTTTCATGGCAAGACGACTCGTTTTCTATTTCTCACAATTTTTGACACTTTTTACGGTTCAAGATTTTTTAAAATTTTTTCGGAAGGATTTTTGACCCCAAACTTGGTAGCCGTGATCCTTATATTTTTGTTCACATGCATAAAAAAATTCAGCTAAAAACTCGAAGTGTACAAGATTTTGTGACCATTTGAAAAAAGTGTCCCAATTTTAGACAGTTTAATGGCTACTGGCAGCAAACCTATAAAATCTCAAATGCTGTTTAAGGGGTTGTGAGTTCTCGAGATTTGATGAGGGATAGGGGGCCAATATAAGGGCCAAGTACCAGCACCCATCGCACATCATGTGCGCATACCCCCTGGCCCCCCCGATCACCGGAACCACAATGCCGCCGGTCCGGTTCTCCGACGATGCTCCGACGATGGTGCCCCGGCGAAGAAAAATGTGGCACCAGCACATGCTCAAGCCGCATATGTGCTGCCGCAAACCTCGGTCCGGTCCGATCTTAGACTGGGAATGAACTCCGTATGCTTAGACTGGGAATGAACTCCATATGCCTAAGTCAACCCACGAAACGAGTGTACGGGTGCTCAACAGTTCAGAGGGACGAGATGCGCAAGCCTAGGATTGGTCGGGTCCCTGTCTGCGTGGTGCCAATCCTGCTATTGCAACCCTCGGTCTAGTCTGATCTTAGACTGGGAATGAACTCCGTATGCCTAAGCCAATCGACGAAACGAACGGGCGGGCGAACAGGCGGGCATTACGCCGGCCAAAAAGAGGGGATGCGCAAGTCGTGGATCGATAGGATGGTAGGTGGGTTTAGTCACATCTTCAGATTTCTATGTGGCAATGCCATTTTTATGGCTTGTAAATTTATACAATGGTCCCTTAAGCCTTCACGTGAAGTTTCATGGCAAGACGACTTGTTTTCTATTTTTCATGATTTTTAAAATTTTTACTTTTCGAGATTTTTTAAATGTTTTTTGGAAGGAGTTTTGACCCCAAACTTGGTAGACGTGATCCTTGTATTTTTGTTGGCATGCACAAAAAAATTCAGCTAAAAACTTGAAGTGTACAAGATTTTGTGACCATTTGAAAAAAGTGTCCCCATTTTAGACACTTTAATGGCTACTGGCACCAAACCTGTAAAATCTCAAATGCTCTTTAAGGGGGTGTGAGTTCTCGAGGTTTGATGAGGGATAGGGGGCCAATATAAGGGCCAAGTACCAGCACCCATCACACATCATGTGCGCACACCCCCCGACCACCCGATCGCCAGAACCCAAATGCCGCCGTTCAGGTTCTCCGGTGATGCTCCGACGATGGTGCCCGGCGAAGAAAAATGCGACACCAGCACATGCACGAGCCCAGCATGTGCTGCCACAACCCTCGATCCGGTCTGATCTTAGACTGGGAATGAACTCTGTATGCTTAGACTCAGAATGAACTCTGTATGCCTAAGTCAACCCACGAAATGAGCGTACGGGTGCTCAACCGGCCAGAGGGGCAAGATGCGCAAGCAGGGGATTGGCTGGGTCCCCCTCTACTTGCTGTCGATCCTACTTCTACAACCCTCAATCCAGTCTGATCTTAGACTGGGAATGAACTCCGTATGCCTAAGCTAACCGATGAAATGAGCGGATGGGCGGGCGGGCACTAGGTCGGTGAGAGAGGCGGGATGCGCAAGCCGTGGATGATAGGGTGGTAGGTGGGTTTAGTCACATCTTCATATTTCTACATGCCAATGCCATTTTTATGGCTTGTAAATTTATACAATGGTCCCTTAAGCCTTCACGTGAAGTTTCATGGCAAGACGACTTGTTTTCTATTTTTCATGATTTTTGAAATTTTTACAGTTCGGGATTTTTTAAAAGTTTTTTGGAAGGAGTTTTGACCCCAAACTTGGTAGGCATGATCCTTGTATTTTTGTTGGCATGCACAAAAAAATTCAGCTAAAAACTCGAAGTGTACAAGATTTTGTGACCATTTGAAAAATGTGTCCCCATTTTAGACACTTTAATTGCTACTGGCACCAAACCTGTAAAATCTCAAATGCTCTTTAAAGGGGTGTGAGTTCTCGAGGTTTGATGAGGGATAGGGGACCAATATAAGGGCCAAGTACCAGCACCCATCGCACATCATGTGCGCACACCCATCCGACCCCCCGATCACCGGAACCCAAATGCCGTCGTTCAGGTTCTCCGGTGATGCTCCGATGATGGTGCCCGCCGAAGAAAAATGTGACACCAGCACATGCACGAGCCCAGCATGTGATGCCACAACCCTCGGTCCAGTCTGATCTTAGACTGGGAATGAACTCTGTATGCTTAGACTCGGAATGAACTCCGATGCCTAAGTCAACCCACGAAACGAGCGTACGGGTGCTCAGCCGACAAGAGGGACAGGATGCGCAAGCAGGGGATCAACCGGGTCCCCCTCTGCGTGCTGCCGATCCTACTTCTACAACCCTCAATCCAATCCGATCTTAGACTGGGAATGAGCTCCGTATGCCTAAGCCAACCGATGAGACGAGCGGGTGGGCGGGCGGGCACTAGGCCGGTGAGAGAGACGGGATGCGCAAGCCGTGGATTGATAGGGTGGTAGGTGGGTTTAGGCACATCTTCATATTTCTACATGCCAATGCCATTTTTATGGCTTGTAGATTTATACAATGGTCCCTTAAGCATCCATGTGAAGTTTCATGGCAAGACGACTCGTTTTTTATTTTTCACGATTTTCAAAACTTTTTACAGTTCGGAATTTTTGAAACTTTTTACAGTTCATCGATTTTTGAAACTTTTTACAGTTTGAGATTTTTAAAATTTTTTCGGAAGGAGTTTTAGCCCAAAACTTGGTAGACGTGATCCTTGTATTTTTGTTGGGATGCACAAAAAAAAATCAGCTAAAAACTTGAAGTGTACAAGATTTTGTGACCATTTGAAAAAAGTGTCCTCATTTCAGACACTTTAATGGCTACTGGCAGCAAACCTGTAAAATCTCAAATGCTTTTTAAGGGGGTGTGAGTTCTCGAGGTTTGATGAGGGATAGGGGCCAACATAAGGGCCAAGTACCAGCCCCCATCGCACATCATGTGCGCACACGCCCCCGGCCCCCCGATCGCCTGAACCCCAATGCCACTGGTTGGGTTTTCCGATGATGCTCCAGCGATGGTGACCCGGCGAAGAAAAATGTGGCACCAGCACATGCCCGAGCCCAACATGTGCTGCCGCAACCCTCGGTCTAGTCTGATCTTAGACTGGGAATGAACTCCATATGCTTAGGCTGGGAATGAACTCCGTATGCCAACGTCAACCCACGAAACGAGCGTGCGGGCACTCAGTCGGCCAAAGGGGTGAGATGCGCAAGCCAGGGATCGGCCAGGTCCCCCTCTGTGTGCTGCCGATCCTGCTGCCGCAACCCTCCATCCAGTCTGATCTTAGACTGGGAATGAACTCTGTATGCGTAAGCCAACCGATAAAACGAGTGGGTGGATGGGCGGGCGGGCACTACGTCGGCCAGAGAGACGGGATGCGCAAGCCGTGGATCGATAGGGTGGTAGGTGGGTTTAGGGACATATTCATATTTCTACGTGCCAATGCCATTTTTATGGCTAGTAAATTCATACAATGGTCCCTTAAGCCTTCACGTGAAGTTTCATGGCAAGACCAGTCGTTTTCTATTTTTCACGATTTTTGAAATTTTTTACGGTTTGAGATTTTTTAAAATTTTTCGGAAGGAGTTTTGGCCCCAAACTTGGTAGACGTGATCCTAGTATTTTTTTTTGGCAGGAACAAAAAAATTCAGCTAAAAACTCAAAGTGTACAAGATTTTGTGACCATTTGAAAAAAGTGTCCCCATTTCAAACACTTTAATGGCTACTGGCAGCAAACCTGTAAAATCTCAAATGCTCTTTAAGGAGGTGTGAGTTCCCGAGGTTTGATGAGGGATAGGGGGCCAATATAAGGGCCAAGTACCAGCACCCATCACACATCATGTGCGCACACCCCCCCGGCCCCCCCGATCGTCGGAACCCCAAAGCCGTCGGTCAGGTTCTCCGACGATGCTGCCTCGATGAAGAAAAATGCGGCACCAGCACATGCCCGAGCCCAGTATGTGCGGCCGTAACCCTTGATCCGGTCCAATCTTAGAATGAGAATGAACTCCATATGCTTAGACAGGGAATGAACTCCGTGCGCCTAAGTCAACCCATGGAACGAGTGTGCGGGCGCTCAGTCGGCCAGAGGGGCAGGATGCGTAAGCCGGGGATCGTTCAGGTCCCCCTCTTCGTGCTGTTGATCCTGCTACCGCAACCCTCAGTCCAGTTTGATCTTAGACTGGGAATGAACTTCGTAGCCTAAGCCAACCAACGGAACGAGCGGACGGGCGGGGGGGCAGGCACTATGTCGGTCTAAGAGACGGGATGCGCAAGTCGTGGATCGATAGGGTGGTAGGTGGGTTTAGGCAAATCTTAATATTTCTATGTGCCAATGCCATTTTTATGGCTTGTAAATTCATACAATGGTCCCTTAAGCCTTTACGTGAAGTTTCATGGCGAGGTGACTCATTTTCTATTTTTCACGATTTTTGAAACTTTTTGCGGTTTGGGATTTTTTTAAAATTTTTTCGGAAGGTATTTTGGCCCCAAACCTAGTAGACGTGATCCTTGTATTTTTGTTGGCATGCACAAAAAAATTCAGCTAAAAACTCGTAGTGTACAAGATTTTGTGACCATTTGAAAAAAGTGTCCCCATTTCAGACACTTTAATGGCTATTGGCAGCAAACCTGTAAAATCTCAAATGCTCTTTAAGGGGGTGTGAGTTCTTGAGAATTGATGAGGGATAAGGGTCCAATATAAGGGCCAAGTACCAGTACCCATCGCACATCATGTGCACACACCCCCCGGCCCCTTGGATCGTCGGAACCGCAATGCCGTCGGTCAGGTTCTCCGGCGATGCTCTGGCGATGGTGCCCCGACGAAGAAAAATGCGGCACCAGCACATGCCCGAGCCTAGCATGTGCTGTCGCAACCCTCAGTCTGGTCTGATCTTAGACTGGGAATGAACTCTGTATGCTTAAACAGGGAATGAACTCCGTATGCTTAAGTCAACCCATGAAACAAGCGTGCGGGCGCTCAACCGGCCAGAGGGGCGGGATGCATAAGCCGGGGATTGGTCGGGTCCCCCTATGCATGCTATCGATCCTGCTACCACAACCCTCAGTCTGGTCCAATCTTAGACTTGGAATGAACTCCGTATGCCTAAGCCAACCAACGAAATGAGTGGACGGGCAGGCAGGCGGGCAGGCAATACATCGGCCAGAGAGACAGGATGCGCAAGCCATGGATTGATAGGGTGGTAGGTGGGTTTAGGCACATCATCATATTTCTTCGTGCCAATGCCATTTTTATGGCTTGTAAATTCATCCAATTGTCCCTTAAGCCTTCACGTGAAGTTTCACGGCAAGACGACTCGTTTTCTATTTTTCACGATTTTCAAAACTTTTTATGGCTCGGGATTTTTTCAAATTTTTTCAGAAGGAGTTTTGGCCCCAAACTTGGTAGACATGATCCTTGTATTTTTGTTGGCTTGCAAAAAAAATTTCAGCTAAAAAATCGAAGTGTACAAGATTTTGTGAGCATTTGAAAATAGTGTCCCCATTTCAGACACTTTAGTGGCTACTGGCAGCAAACCTATAAAATCTCAAATGCTCTTTAAGGGGGTGTGAGTTCTCAAGGTTTGATGAGGGATAGGGGGTGAATATAAGGGCCAAGTACCAGCACCCATCGCACATCATGTGCGCACACCCACCCGGACCCCCCATCGTCGGAACCCTAATGCCGCAGGTCAGGTTCTCCGGTGATGCTCTGGTGATGGTGCCCTGGCGAAGAAAAATGCAGCACCAGCACATGCCCAAGCCCAGCATGTGCTACTGCAACCCTCGGTTCGGTCCAATCTTAGACTGAGAATGAACTCTGTATGCTTAGACTGGGAATGAACTCCGTATGCCTAAGCCCAGCATGTGCGGCCGCAACCCTCGGTCTGGTCCAATCTTAGACTGGGAATGAACTCCGTATGCCTAAGTCAACCCACAAAACGAGCGTGCGGGCACTCAGCCGGGCCAGAGGGGGGATACGCAAGTCAGGAATCGATCGGGTCCCCCTCTACATGCTGCCGATTCTTCTACCGCAACCCTCAGTTTGCTCCAATCTTAGATAGGGAATGAACTCCATATGCCTAAGCCAATCGACGAAAAGAGCGGGCGGGCGGGCAGGCACTATGCCGACCAGAGAGACGGGATGCGCAAGCCGTGGATCGATAGGGTGGTAGGTGGGTTTAGGCACATCTTCATATTTCTGCGTGCCAATGCCATTTTTATGGCTTGTAAATTCATACAATGGTCCCTTAAGCCTTCACGTGAAGTTTCATGGCAAGACGACTCGTTTTCTATTTTTCAAGATTTTTGAAACTTTTTGGGGTCGAGATTTTTTAAAATTTTTTTGAAAGGAGTTTTGGGCCCAAACTTGGTAGACGTGATCCTTGTACTTTTCTTGGCATGCACAAAAAAAATCAGCTAGAAACTCAAAGTGTACAAGATTTTGTGACCATTTGAAAAACGTGTCCCCATTTCAGACACTTTAATGGCTACTGGCAGCAAACCTGTAAAATCTCAAATGCTCTTTAAGGGGGTGTGAGTTCTCAAGGTTTGATGAGGGATTGGGGGCCAATATAAGGGCCAAGTACCAGCACCCATCGCACATCATGGATGCACACCCCCCCGGCCCCCCCGATCGTCGGAACCCCAATGCTGTCGGTCAGGTTCTCAGACGATGCTCCGAGGATGGTGCCCCGGTGAAGAAAAATGCGGCACCAGCAAATGCCCGAGCCTAGCATGTACTGTCGCAACCCTTGGTCCAATCCGATCTTAGACTGGGAATGAACTCCGTATACTTAGACTGGGTATGAACTCCATATGCCTAAGTCAACCCACGAAACGAGCGTGCGGGCGCTCAACCGGCTAAAGGGGCGAGATGCGCAAGCCGGGGATCGGCCAGGTCCCCCTCTGCGTGCTGTCAATCCTGCTACCGCAACCCTCAATCTGGTTTGATCTTAGACTGGGAATGAACTCCGTATGCCTAAGCCAACCGATGAAACAAGCGAGTGGGCGGACGGGCACTACGTCAGCCAGAGAGACGGTATACGTAAGCCGTGGATCGATAGGGTGGTAGGTGGGTTTAGGCACATCTTCATATTTTTGCATGCCAATGCCATTTTTATGGCTTGTAAATTCATACAATGGTCCCTTAAGCCTTCACGTGAAGTTTCATGGCAAGATGGCTCGTTTTCTATTTTTCACGATTTTTAAAACTTTTTACGGTTCGAGATTTTTTAAAACTTTTTCGAGAGGAGTTTTGGCCCCAAACTTGGCAGACGTGATCGTTTTATTTTTGTTGGTATGCACAAAAAATTTAGCTAAAAACTCGAAGTGTACAAGATTTTGTGAACATTAGAAAAAAGTGTCCCCATTTCAGACACTTTAATGGCTACTGGCAGCAAACCTGTAAAATCTCAAATGCACTTTAAGGGGGTGTGAGTTCTCGAGGTTTGATGAGGGATAGCGGGCCAATAGAAGGGCCAAGTACCAGCACCTATCGCACATCATGTGCGCACACCCCTGGCCCCCGATCATCAGAACCCCAATGTCGCCGGTAAGGTTCTCCAGCAATGGTAACCCGACAAGGAAAAATACGACGCCGACACATGCCCGATTCCAGCATGTGCTGCCGCAACCCTCGGTCCGATCTGATCTTAGACTGGGAATGAACTCCGTATGCTTAGACTGGGAATGAACTCCGTATGCCTAAGTCAACCCATGAAACAAGCGTGCGGGCGCTCAGCTAGCCAGAAAGGCGGGATGTGTAAGCTGGGGATCGATCGGGTCCCCTCTGCATGCTGTCGATCCTGCTGCCACAACCCTCGGTCTGGTCCAATCTTAGAGTGTGAATGAACTCCGTATGCGTAAGCCAACCGATGAAACAAGCGGGCGGGCGGGCGGGCACTACGTCGGCCAGAGAGATGGGATGCGCATGCCGAGGATTGATAGGGTGGTAGGTGGGTTTAGGCATATCTCCATATTTCTGTGTGCCAATGCCATTTTTATGGCTTGTAAATTCATACAATGGTCCCTTAAGCCTTCACGTGAAGTTTCATGGAAAGACGACTCGTTTTCTATTTTTCATGATTTTTGAAACTTTTTCTGGTTCCGGAACTTTTAAAATTTTTTCGGAAGCAGTTTTGGCCGCAAACTTGATAGACGTGATCCTTGTATATTTGTTTGCATGCATAAAAACATTCAGGTAAAAGCTCAAAGTGTACAAGATTTTGTGACCATTTGAAAAAAGTGTCCCCATTTCAGACACTTTAATGGCTACTGGCAGCAAACCTGTAAAATCTCAAATGCTCTTTAAGGGGGTGTGAGTTCTCAAGGTTTGATGAGGGATAGGGGGCCAATATAAGGGCCAAGTACCAGCACCCATCGCACATCATGTGCGCACACCCCCTGGCCCCCCGATCGTCGGAACCCCAATGTCGCCGGTCAGGTTCTCCGACGATACTCCAGTGATGGTGCCCCGACGAAGAAAAATGTGACACCAGCACATGCTCGAGCCCAGCATATGCTGCCGCAACCCTCAATCTGGTCCAATCTTAGACTGGGAATGAACTCCGTATGCCTAAGTCAACCCACGTAACGAGCGAGCGGGCGCTTAGCCAACCAGAGGGGCGGGATGCGCAAGCCGAGGATCGGCTAGGTCCCCCTCTGTGTGCTACGGATCCTGCTGTCGGAACCCTCGGTTCGGTCTAATCTTAGACTGGGAATGAACTCCGTTTGTCTAAGCCAACCGACAAAACGAAAGGGCGGGCGGGCGGGCACTACGTCGGCCAGAGAGACAGGATGCGCAAGCCGTGGATCGATAGGGTGGTAGGTGGGTTTAGGCACATCTTCATATTTTTGCTTGCCAATGGCATTTTTATGACTTGTAAATTCATACAATGGTCCCTTAAGCCTTCACGTGAAGTTTCATGGCAAGACGACTCGTTTTCTATTTTTCACGATTTTTGAAACTTTTTTCGGTTCGGGATTTTTAAAAATTTTTTGAAAGGAGTTTTGGCCCCAAACTTGGTAGACGTGATCCTTGTATTTTTGTTGGCATGCACAAAAAAATTCAGCTAAAAATTCGAAGTGTACAAGATTTTGTGATCATTTGAAGAAAGTGTCCCCATTTCAGACACTTTAATGGCTACTGGCTGCAAACCTGTAAAATCTCAAATGCTCTTTAAGGGGGTGTGAGTTCTCAAGGTTTGATGAGGGATAGGGGGCCAATATAAGTGCCAAGTACCAGCACCCATCGCACATCATGTGCGCACACCCCCCCGGTCCCCCCAATCGCCAGGAACCCCAATGCCACCGGTCAGGTTCTCTGGCGATGCTCCGACGATGGTGCCTCGGTGAAGAAAAATACGGCACCAGCACAAGCTCGAGCCCAGCAAGTGCTGCCGCAACCTTTGGTCTGGTCCGATCTTAGAATGGGAATGAACTCCGTATGCTTAGACTGGGAATGAACTCCGTTTGCCTAAGTCAACCCATGAAACGAGCGTGCGGGCGCTCAGTCGGCCAGAGGGGCGGGATGCGCAAGCAGGGGATCAACCAGGTCCCCCTCTGCATGCTGCCGATCCTGCTGCCTAACCCTCGGTCCAGTCTAATCTTAGACTGCGAATAAACTTCGTATGCCTAAGCCAATCGACGAAACGAATGGGCAGGCGGGCACTACGCCGGCCAGAGAGACGAGATGCGCAAGCTGTGGATCGATACGATGGTAGGTGGGTTTGGGCACATCTTCATATTTTTGCATGCCAATGCCATTTTTATGGCTTGTAAATTCATACAATGGTCCCTTAAGCCTTCACGTGAAGTTTCATGGCAAGAGGACTCGTTTTCTATTTTTCACTATTTTCAAAACTTTTTACGGTTCGGGATTTTTTAAAATTTTTTCGGATGGAGTTTTGGCCCCAAACCAGGTAGACATGATCCTTGTATATTTTGTTGGCATGCCAAAAAAATTCATCTAAAAACTCGAAGTGTACAAGATTTTGTGACCATTTGAAAAAAGTGTCCCCATTTCAGACACTTTAATGGCTACTGGCAGCAAACCTGTAAAATCTCAAATGCTCTTTAAGGGGGTGTGAGTTCTTGAGGTTTGACGAGGGATAGGGGCCCAATATAAGGGGCAAGTACCAGCACCCATCGCACACGCACAACCTCCGGCCCCCCCGATCACCGAAACCCTAATGTCGTCGGTCAAGTTCTCCGACGATGGTGCCCGGGCGAAGAAAAATACGGCACCAGCACCTGCCCGAGCCCAACATGTGCTGTCGCAACCCTCGGTCTGGTCCGATCTTGGACTGGGAATGAACTCCGTACGCCTAAGTCAACCCACGAAACGAGCGTGCGGGCACTCAGTCGGCCAGAGGAACGGGATGTGTAAGTCGGGGATCGATCTGGTCCCCCTCTGTGTGCTGCCAATCCTGCTGTCGCAACCATTGGTCTGGTCCGATCATAGACTGGGAATAAACTCCGTGTGCTAAGCCAACCGACGGAACGAGCGGACGGGCGGCCGGGCGGGCGGGCATTACGTCGGCCAGAGAGATAGGATACGCAAGCCATGGATCGATAGGGTGGTAGGTGGGTTTAGGCACATCTTCATATTTCTACATGCCAATGCCACTTTTATGGCTTGTAAATTCATACAATGGTCCCGTAAGCCTTCACGTGAAGTTTAATGGTAAGACGACTCATTTTCTATTTTTCATGATTTTTGAAACTTTTTGCGGTTCGGGATTTTTTAAAAATTTTTCGGAAGGAGATTTGGCCCCAAACTTGGTAGACGTGATCCTTGTATTTTTGTTGGCATGCACAAAAACATTCAGCTAAAAACTCGAAGTGTACAAGATTTTGTGACCATTTGAAAAAAGTGTCCCCATTTCAAACACTTTAATAGCTGTAAAATCTCAAATGCTCTTTAAGGGGGTGTAAGTTCTCGAGGTTTGATGAGGGATAGGGGGCCAATATAAGGGCCAAGTACCAGCACCCATCGCACATGATGTGCGCACACCCCTCCGACCCCCCCGATCGTCGGAACCCCAATGCCGCCGGTCAGGTTCTCCGACGATGCTATGACGATGGTGCCCCGACGAAGAAAAATACGGCACTAGCACCTGCCCGAGCCCAGCATGTGCTGCCGTAACCCTCGATCTAGTCTGATCTTAGACTGGGAATGAACTTCGTATGCTTAGACTGGGAATGAACTCCGTACGCCTAAGTCAACCCATGACACGAGTTTACGGGCGCTCAGCCGGCCAGAGGGGTAGGATGTGCAAGGTGGGGATCGGTCGGGTCCCCCTCTACGTGCTGCCGATCCTGCTACTGCAACCCTCGATCCAGTCCAATCTTAGACTGGGAATGAACTCCGTATGCCTAAGCCGACTGACGAAATGAGAGGCGGGCGGGCGGACGGGCAAGCACTACCCCGGCCAGAGAGACGGGATGCGTAAGCCATGGATCGATAGGGTGGTAGGTTGGTTTAGTCACATCTTCATGTTTCTGGGTTCCAATGCCATTTTTATTGCTTGTAAATTCATACAATGGCCCCTTAAGCCTTCACGTGAAGTTTCATGGCAAGACAACTCGTTTTCTATTTTTCACGATTGTGGAAACTTTTTACGTTTCTGGATTTTTTAAAATTTTTTCAGAAGGTGTTTTGGCCCCAAACTTGGTAGACATGATCATTGTATTTTTGTTGGCGTGCACAAAAAAATTCAGCTAAAAACTCAAAGTGTACAAGATTTTGTGACCATTTGAAAAAAGTGTCCCCATTTCAGACACTTTAATGGCTACTGGCAGCAAACCTGTAAAATCTCAAATGCTCTTTAAGGGGGTGTGAGTTCTCGAGGTTTAGTGAGGGATAGGGGGCCAATATAAGGGCCAAGTACCAGCACCCATCACACATCATGTGCACACACCCCTCGGCACCCCCATTGCTGGAACCCTAATGCCGCCGGTCTGGTTCTTCGACGATGCCCCTACGATGGTGCCCCGGGGATGAAAAATACGGCACCAGCACATGTCCGAGCCCAGCATGTGCTGCCGCAACCCTTGGTTTGCTCTGATCTTAGACTGGGAGTGAACTCCATATGCTTAGACTGGGAATGAACTCCGTATGCCTGAGTCAACCCATGAAACGAGCGTGCGATCGCTCAGTCGGCCAGAGGGGCGGGATGCGTAAGCCGGGGATCAACCGGGTCCCCCTCTGTGTGCTACTGATCCTACTACCACAACCCTTGGTCCGGTCTAATCTTAGACTGGGAATGAACTCCATATGCCTAATCCAACCGACGAAACGAGCAGGCGGGCTCTACACCGGCCAGAGAGACAAGATGTGCAAGCCGTGCATCGATAGGGTGGTAGGTGGGTTTAGGCACATCTTCATATTTCTGCATTCCAATGCCATTTTTATGGCTTGTAAATTCATACAATGGTCCCTTAAGCCTTCACGTGAAGTCTCATGGCAAGACGACTCGTTTTCTATTTTTCACGAGTTTTGAAACTTTTTACAGTTCGAGATTTTTTAAAATTTTTTCGGAAGGAGTTTTGGCCCCGAACTTGTAGATGTGATCCCTATATTTTTGTTGGCATGCACAAAAAAATTCAGCTAAAAATGCGAAGTGTACAAGATTTTGTGACCATTTGAAAAAAGTGTCCCCATTTAAGACACTGTAATGGCTATTGGTAGCAAACCTGTAAAATCTCAAATGCTCTTTAAGGGGGTGTGAGTTCCCGAGGTTTGATGAGGGATAGGGGGCCGATATAAGGGCCAAGTACCAGCACCTATCTCACATCATGTGCACACCCCTTGCCGCCGGTCAGGTTATCTGGTGATGCTCCGACGATGGTGCCCTGACGAAGAAAAATGTGGCACCAGCACATGCCAGAGCCCAGCATGAGCTACCGCAACCCTCGGTTCGGTCCGATCTTAGACTGGGAATGAACTCTGTATGCTTAGACTGGGAATGAACTCCGTATGCCTAAGTCAACCCATGAAAAGAGCATGCAGGCGCTCAACCGGCCAGAGGGGCAGGATGCGGAAGTAGGGGATCGATCGGGTCCCCCTCTGCATGCTGCCGATCTTGCTGCCACAACCCTCGGTCTGGTCTGATCTTAGACTGGCAATGAACTCCGTATGCCTAAGCCAAACGACGAAACGAGCGAGCGGGCGGGCTGGCGGGCACTATGTCGGCCAGAGAGGCGGGATGCGCAAGCCGTGATTCGATAGGGTGGTAGGTGGGTTTAGGCACATCTTCATATTTCTACATGCCAATAACAGCTTTAAGGCTTCTAAATTCATACAATGGTCCCTTAAGCCTTCACGTGAAGTTTCATGGCAAGACGACTCGTTTTCTATTTTTGATAATTTTTGAAACCTTTTACGGTTCGAGATTTTTTAAAATTTTTTTGAAAGAGTTTTGGCCCCGAACTTGGTGGCCATGATCCTTGTATTTTTGTTAGCATGCACAAAAAAATTCAGCTAAAAACTGGAAGTGTACAAGATTTTGTGACCATTTGAAAAAAATGTCCCCATTTCAGACACTTTAATGGCTACTGGCAGCAAACCTGTAAAATCTCAAATGCACTTTAAAGGGGTGTGAGTTCTCAAGGTTTCATGAGGGATAGGGAGCCAATATAAGGGCCAAGTACAGCACCCATCGCACATCATGTGCGCACACCCCCCCGGCCCCCCCGATCGTCGGAACCCCAATGCCGTCGGTCAGGTTCTTCGGCGATGCTTCGACGATGGTGCCCCGATGAAGAAAAATGTGGCACCAGCACATGCCCGAGCCCAGCATTTGCTGCCGTAACCCTCGGTCCGATCTTAGACTGCGATCTTAGACTGGGAATGAACTCCGTATGCCTAAGTCAACCTACGAAACGAGCGTGCGGGCGCTTAGCCGGCCAGAGGGGCGGGATGTGCAAGTCGGGGATCGATCGTGTCCCCCTCTACGTGCTGTCGATCCTGCTACTGCAACCATCAGTTCGGTCTGATCTTAGACTGGGAATTAACTTCGTATGCCTAAGCCAACCGACGAAATGAGCGGGCGGGCGGGCATTACGTCGACCAGAGAGACGGGATGCGCAAGTCATGGATCGATAGGGTGGTAGGTGGGCTTAGGCACATCTTCATATTTCTGCATGCAAATGCCATTTTTATGGCTTGTAAATTCATACAATGGTCCCTTAAGCCTTCACGTGAAGTTTCATGGCAAGACGACTCATTTTCTATTTTTCACGATTTTCAAAACTTTTTACGGTTCAGGATTTTTTAAAATTTTTTCGGTAGGAGTTTTGTCCCCAAACTTGGTAGACATGATCCTATTATTTTTTTTTGGCATGCACAAAAAAATTCAGCTAAAAACTCGAAGTGAACAAGATTTTGTGACCATTTGAAAAAAGTGTCCCCATTTCAGACACTTTAATGGCTACTGGCAGCAAACCTGTAAAATCTCAAATACTCTTTAAGGGGGTGTGAGTTCTCGAGGTTTGATGAGGGATAGGGGGCCAATATAAGGGCCAAGTACCAGCACCCATCGCACATTATGTGCGCACACCCCCTGGCCCCCCCGATCGCCGGAACCACAATGCCGTTGGTTAGGTTCTCCGGTGATGCTCCGACGATAGTGCCCCGATCAAGAAAAATATGGCACCAGCACATGCCCAAGCCTAGCATGTGCTGCCGAAACCCTCGGTTCAGTCTGATCTTAGACTGGGAATGAACTCCGTATGCTTAGACTAGGAATGAACTCCGTATGCCTAAGTCAACCCATGAAAGGAGCGTGCAGTCGCTCAGCCAGCCAGAGGGGCAGCATGCGCAAGCCAGGGATCGGCCGAGTCCCCCTCTACGTGCTGCCAATCCTACTGCCGCAAACCTCAGTTTGGTTTGATCTTAGACTGGGAATGAACTCCGTATGCCTAAGCCAACCGACGAAAAGAACGGGCGGGCGGGCACTACGCCGGCCAGAAAGACGGGTTGCGCAAGCCATGGATCGATAGGGGGTAGGTGCGTTTAGGCACATCTTCATATTTTTGCTTGCCAATGCCATTTTTATGGCTTGTAAATTCATACAATGGTCCCTTAAGCCTTCACGTGAAGTTTCATGGCAAGACGACTCGTTTTCTATTTTTCACAATTTTTGAAACTTTTTACGGTTTGGGATTTTTTAAAGTTTTTTTGGAAGCAGTTTTAGCCCCAAACTTGGTAGACGTGATCCTTGTATTTTTGTTGGCATGCACAAAACAATTCAGCTAAAAACTCAAAATGTACAAGATTTTGTGACCATTTGAAAAAAGTGTCTGCATTTCAGACACTACAATGGCTACTGGCAGCAAACCTATAAAATCTGAAATGCTCTTTTAGGGGTTGTGAGTTCTCGAGGTTTGATGAGGGATAGGGGGCCAATATAAGGCCCAAGTACCAGCACCCATCACACATCATGTGCGCACACCCCCCCGACCCCCTCGATCGTCAGAACCCCAATGCCGTCGGTCAGGTTCTCCGGCGATGCTCCGGCAATGGTGCCTCGGTAAAGAAAAATACGGCACCAGCACATGCACGACCCTAGCATGTGCTGTCGTAACCCTCAGTCTGGTCTGATCATAGACTGGGAATGAACTCCGTATGCCTAAGTCAACCAACGAAATGAGCGTACAGGCGCTCAACCGGCTAGAGGGGCGGGATGCGCAAGTCGGGGATCGACCGGGTCCCCCTCTACGTGCTGCCGATCCTCCTGTCGTAACCCTCGGTCCAGTCCAATCTTAGACTGGGAATGAACTCCATATGCCTAAGCCAACCGACGAAATGAGCGGGCGGGCGAGCACTACGACGGCCAGAGAAACGGGATGCGCAAGCCGTGGATCGATAGGGTGGTAGGTGGGTTTAGGCACATCTTCATATTTTTGCATGCCAATGCCATTTTTATGGCTTGTAAATTCATACAATGGTCCCTTAAGCCTTCACGTTAAGTTTCATGGCAAGACGACTCGTTTTCTATTTTTCATGATTTTGGAAACATTTTGCGGTTCGGGATTTTTTAAAATTTTTTTGGAAGGAGTTTTGGTCCCAAACTTGGTAGACGTGATCCTTGTATTTTTTTTGGCATGCACAAAAAAATTGAGCTAAAAACTCCAAGTGTACAAGATTTTGTGACCAATTGAAAAAAGTGTCCCCATTTTAGACACTTTGATGGCTACTGGCAGCAAACCTGTAAAATCTCAAATGCTCTTTAAGGGGGTGTGAGTTCTCGAGGTTTGATGAGGGATAGGGGGCTAATATAAGGGCCAAGTGCCAGCACCCATCGCACATCATGAGCGCACACCCCCTCGATCGTCGGAACCCCAATGCCGCCGATAAGGTTTTCCGACGATGCTCTGGCGATGCTCCGGCGATGGTGCCCCGACGAAGAAAAATACAGCACCAGCACATGCCCGAGCCCAGCATGTGCTGCCACAACCCTTGGTCCGGTCTGATCTTAGACTGGGAATGAACTCCGTATGCTTAGACTGGGAAAGAACTTCGTATGCCTAAGTCAACCCACGAAACGAGTGTGCGGGCGCTCAACCGGCCAGAGGGGTGGGATGCGCAAGCTGGGGATCGGTCGGGTCCCCCTCTGCGTGCTGCCAATCTCGCTGCCACAACCCTCGGTCTGGTCCGATCTTAGGCTGGGAATCAACTCCGTATGCCTAAGCCAACCGACGAAACGAGCGGGCGGGCGGGCGAGCGGGTGGGCACTACGCCGGCCAGAGAGACGGGATGCGCAAGCCGTGGATCGATAGGGTGGTAGTTGGGTTTAGGCACATCTTCATATTTCTGTGTGCCAATGCCAGTTTTATGGCTTGTAAATTCATACAATGGTCCCTTAAGCCTTCAAGTGAAGTTTTATGGCAAGACGACTCGTTTTCTATTTTTCACAATTTTTGAAACTTTTTGCGGTTCAGGATTTTTTTAAAATTTTTTCAGAAACAGTTTTGGCCCCAAACTTGGTAGACATGATCCTTGTATTTTTGTGGGCATGCACAAAAATATTCAGCTAAAAACTCGAAGTGTACAAGATTTTGTGACCATTTGAAAAAAGTGTCCCCAATTCAGACACTTTTATGGCTACTGGCAGCAAACCTGTAAAATCTCAAATGCTCTTTAAGGGGGTATGAGTTCTTGAGGTTTGATGGGGATAGGGGGCCAATATAAGGGCCAAGTACCAGCACCCATCACACATCATACGCGCACACCCCCCGGCCCCCCGATCGTCGGAACCCCAATGCCGTCGGTCAGGTTCTACGGCGATGCTCCGGCGATGGTGCCTTGACGAAGAAAAATGCGACCTCGGTCTGGTCCAATCTTAAAATGGGAATGAACTCCATATGCTTAGAATGGGAATGAACTCCGTATGCCTAAGTTAACCCACGAAATGAGCGTACGGGCACTCAGCCGGTCAGAGGGGTGGGATGCACAAGCCGGGGATCGACCGAGTCTCCCTCTACGTGCTGCCGATCCTACTGCCACAACCCTCAGTCCAGTCTGATCTTAGATAGGGAATGAACTCCATATACCTAAGCCAACCGATGAAACAAGCGGGCGGGCGTGCAGGCAGGCGGGAGGGCACTACGTCGGCCAGAGAGACGGGATGCGCAAGCCGTGGATCGATAGGGTGGTAGGTGGGTTTCAGCACATCTTCATATTTCTGTGTGTCAATGCCATTTTTATGGCTTGTAAATTCATACAATGGTCCCTTAAGCCTTCACATGATGTTTCATGGCAAGACGACTCGTTTTCAATTTTTCAGAATTTTTGAAACTTTTTACGGTTCAGGATTTTTTAAAATTTTTTTGGAAGGAGTTTTGTCCCTAAACTTGGTAGACATGATCCTTGTATTTTTATTGGCATGCACAAAAAACTTTAGCTAAAAACTCGAAGTGTACAAGATTTTGTGACCATTTGAAAAAAGTGTCCCCATTTCAGACACTTTAATGGCTACTGGCGGCAAACCTGTAAAATCTCAAATGCTCTTTAAGGAGGTGTGAGTTCTTGAGGTTTGATGAGGGATAGGGGGCCAATATAATGGCCGAGTACCAGCACCCATCGCACACCCCCCCGGTCCTCCCGATCGTCGAAACCGCAATGTCGTTGATCAGGTTCTCCGGTGATGCTCCGACGATGGAGCCCCGACGAAGAAAAATGCGGCACCAATACATGCCCGAGCCCAGCATGTGCTGCCGCAACCCTCGGTCCGGTCCGATCTTAGACTGGGAATGAACTCCGTATGCTTAGACTGGGAATGAACTCCGTATTCCTAAGTCAACCCACGAAACAAGCGTGCGGGTGCTCAGCTAGCCAGAGGGGCGGGATGCGCAAGCCAGGGATCGACCGGGTCCCCCTCTGTGTGCTGCCGATCCTACTGCCGCAACCCTCGGTCCGGTCTGATCTTAGACTGGGAATGAACTCCGTATGCCTAAGCCAATCGATGAAACGAGCAGGCGGGCAGGCGGGCAGACACTACGCTGGCCAGAGAGGCAGGATGCGCAAGCCGTAGATCGATAGGCTGGTAGGTGGGTTTAGGCACATTTTCATATTTCTGTGTGCCAATGCCATTTTTATGGCTTGTAAATTCATACAATGGTCCCTTAAGCCTTCACGTGATGTTTCATGGTTTCAAAACTTTTTGCGGTTCGGGTTTTTTTAAAATTTTTTCGAAAGGAGTTTTGGCCTCAAACTTGGTAGACGTGATCCTTCTATTTTTGTTGGCATTCACAAAAAAATTCAGCTAAAAGCTCGAAGTGTACAAGATTTTTTGACCATTTGAAAAAAGTGTCCCCATTTCAAACACTTTAATGGCTACTGGCAGCAAAGCTGTAAAATCTCAAATGCTCTTTAAGGGGGTGTCAGTTCTCGAGGTTTGATGAGGGATAGGGGGTAATATAAGGGCCAAGTAGCAGCATCCATCACACATCATGTGCGCACACCCCCTCCGACCCCCCGATCGTCAGAAGCCTAATGCCACCGGTCAGGTTCTCCATCGATGCTCTGGCAATGGTGCCTCGACGAAGAAAAATACGGCACCAACACATGCCCGAGCCTAGCATGTGCTGCCGCACCCCTCGGTTCGGTCCGATCTTAGACTGAGAATGAACTCCGTATGCTTAGACTGGGAATGAACTCCGTATGCCTAAGTCAACGCACGAAATGAGCGTGCGGGTGCTCAGTCGGCCAGAGGGGCGGGATGTGCAAGCCGAGGATCGGCCAGGTCTCCCTCTGCATGCTGCCGATCCTGCTACCGTAACCCTCAGTCTGGTCTGATCATAGACTTGGAATGAACTCCGTATGCCTAAGCCAACCGACAAAACGAACCGGCGGGCGGGCGGGCGGGCACTGTGTCGGCCAGGGAGACAGGATTTTTTAAAATTATTTCAGAGGGATTTTTGGCCCCAAACTTGGTAGACATGATCCTTGTATTTTTGTCGGCATGCACAAAAAAATTCAACTAAAAACTCGAAGTGTACAAGATTTTGTGACCATTTGAAAAAAGTGTCCCCGTTTCAGACACTTTAATGGCTACAGACAGCAAACCTGTAAAATCTCAAATGCTCTTTAAGGGGATGTGAGTTCTTGAGGTTTGATGAGAGATAGGGGACCAATATAAGGGCCAAGTAATAGCACCCATCGCACATCATGTGCGCACACGCCCCCCGACCCCCCGATCATCGGAACCCCAATGCCGCCTGTCAGGTTCTCCGGTGTTGCTCCGATGATGGTGCCTCAACGAAGAAAAATGCGACACCAACACATGCCTGAGCCTAGCATGTGCTGCCGCACCCTCGGTCTGGTCCGATCTTAGACTGGGAATGAACTCCGTATGCTTAGACTGGGAATGAACTCCGTATTCCTAAGTCAACCCACGAACCGAGCGTGCGGGTGCTCAGCCGGCCAGAGGGTAGGGATGCGCAAGCCAAGGATCGACCGAGTCCCCCTCGACGTGCTGCTGATCCTGCTGCCGCAACACTCGATCCGGTCCGATCTTAGGCTGGGAATGATCTCTGTATGCCTAAGCCAACAGACGAAACGAGCGGGTGGACGGGCGGGCGGGCACTACGTCGGCCAGAGAGACGAGATGCGCAAGTCGTGGATCGATAGGGTGGTATGTGGGTTTAGGCAAATCTTCATATTTTTGTGTGCCAATGCCATTTTTATGGCTTGTAAATTCATACAATGGTCCCTTAAGCCTTCACGTGAAGTTTCATGGCAAGACGACTCGTTTTCTATTGTTCATGATTTTCAAAACTTTTTGTGGTTCAAGATTTTTTAAAATTTCTTCGAAAGGAGTTTTGGCCCCAATCTTGGTAGACATGATCCTTGTATTTTTTTTGGCATGCACAAAAAAATTCAGCTAAAAACTTGAAGTGTACAAGATTTTGTGACCATTTGAAAAAAGTGTCCCCATTTTAGACACTTTAATGGCTCCTGACAGCAAACCTGTAAAATCTCAAATGCTCTTTAAGGGGGTGTGAGTTCTTGAGGTTTGATGAGGGATAGGGGGCCAATATAAGGGCCAAGTACCAGCACCCATCGGACGTCATGTGCGCACACCCCCCAGTCCTCCCGATCGTCGAACCCCAATGTTGCCGGACAAGTTCTCCGGCGATGCTCCGGTGATGGTGCCCCGACGAAGAAAAATGCGTCACCAGCACATGCCCGAGCCCAGCATGTGCTGCCGCAACCCTCGGTTTGGTCCGATCTTAGACTGGGAATGAACTCCGTATGCTTAGACTGGGAATGAACTCCATATGCCTAAGTCAACCATGAAACGAGTGTGCAGGCGCTCAGCCGGCCAGTGGGATGGGATCCGTAAGCCGGGGATCAATCGGGTCCCTCTCTACGTACTATCGATCCTGCTACCGCAACCCTCCATCTAGTCTAATCCTACACTGGGAATGAACTCTGTATGCCTAAGCCAATCGACGAAACGAGCAGGCGGGTGGGCGGGCGGGCACTACGTCGGTTAGAGAGATGGGATGCCCAAGCCGTGGATCGATAGGGTGGTAGGTGGGTTTAGCCACATCTTCATATTTCTACGTGCCAATGCCATTTTTATGGCTTGTAAACTCATACAATGGTCCCTCAAGCCTTCACGTAAAGTTTCACGGCAAGACGACTCCTTTTTTATTTTTCACGATTTTTGAAACTTTTTGTGGTTTGGGATTTTTTAAAATTTTTTTAAAAATAGAGTTTTGGCCCCAAACTTGGCAGATGTGATCCCTGTATTTTTTTTGGCATGCACAAAAAAATTCAGCTCAAAACTCGAAGTGTACAAGATTTTGTGACCATTTGAAAAAAGTGTCCCCATTTCAGACACTTTAATGGCTACATGGCAGCAAACCTATAAAATCTCAAATGCTCTTTAAGGGGGTGTGAGTTCTCGAGGTTTGATGAGGGATAGGGGGCCAATATAAGGGCCAAGTACCAGCACCCATCGCACATCATGTGCGCAAACCCCCTCGGCCCCTCCGATCACCGAAACCAAAATGCCACCGGTCAAGTTCTCTGGCAATGCTCCGACGATGGTCATTTGAAACTTTTGAAACTTTGTGGGCATTTGAAAAAAGTGTCCCCATTTTAGACACTTTAATGGCTACTGGTAGCAAACCTGTAAAATCTCAAACACTCATTGCACATCATGTGCGAACACCCCCCGGCCCCCCCGATCGTCGAAACCCCAATACCGCCGGTTAAGTTCTCCGACGATGCTCCGACGATGGGCCCCGACGAAGAAAAATGCGGCACCAACACATGCTCGAGCCCAGCATGTGCTGTCCCAATCCTCGGTTTAGTTCGATCTTAGATTGGGAATGAACTCCGTATGCTTAAACTGGGAATGGACTCCGTATGCCTAAGTCAACCCACGAAACGAGCGTGCGGGTGCTCAGCCAGCCAGAGGGGCGGGATGCGCAAGCTGAGGATCGGTCGGGTCCCTCTCTACGTGCTACCAATCCTGCAGCTGCAACCCTCAGTCCGGTCCAACCTTAGACTGGGAATGAACTCCGTATGCCTAAGCCAACTGATGAAACTAGTGGGCAGGCGGGAGGGCACTACGCCGGCCAGAGAGACGAGATGCGCAAGCTGTAGATCGATAGGGTGGTAGGTGGGTTTAGGCACATCTTCATATTTTTGTGAACCAATGCCATTTTTTTGGCTTGTAAATTCATAAAATGGTCCATTAAGCCTTCACGTGAAGTTTCACGGGAAGACGACTCGTTTTCTATTTTTAATGATTTTTGAAACTTTTTACGGTTCAAGATTTTTTAAAATTTTTTCAGAAGGAGTTTTGGCCCCACATTTGGTAGACGTGATCCTTGTATTTTTGTTGGCGTGCACAAAAAACTTCAGCTAAAAACTTGAAGTGTACAAGATTTTATGACCATTTGAAAAAAGTGTCCCCATTTCAGACACTTTAATGGCTACTGGCAGCAAACCTGTAATTTCTCAAATGCTCTTTAAGGGGGTGTGAGTTCTCAAGGTTTGATGAGGGATAGGGGGCCAATATAGGGGCCAAGTACCAGCACCCATCGCACATCATGTGCGCACACCCCCCGGCCCCCTGATCGTCGGAACCCCAATGCCATCGATCAGGTTCTCCGGTGATGGTCTGACGATGGTGCCCCGACAAAGAAAAATGCGGCACCAACACATTCCCGAGCCTAGCATGTGCTACCGCAACCCTCGGTCTGGTCCGATCTTAGACTGGGAATGAACTCTGTATGCTTAGACTAGGAATGAACTCCGTATGCCTAAGTCAACCCATGAAACAAGCGTGCGGGTGCTCGGCCGGCCAGAGGGGTAGGATGCACAAGCTGGGGACCGGCCGGGTCCCTCTTTGCGTGCTGTCGATGCTGCTGCTGCAACCCTCAATCCAGTCCGATCTTAGACTGGGAATGAACTCTGTATGCCTAAGCCAACCGATGAAATGAGCGGGCGGGACGGGATGCGTAAGCCGTGGATCGATAGGGTGGTAGGTGGGTTTAGGCACATCTTCATATTTCTGCATGCCAATGCCATTTTTATGGCTTGTAAATTCATACAATGGTCTCTTAAGCCTTCATGTGAAGTTTCATGGCAAGACGACTCGTTTTCTCTTTTTCATGATTTTCAAAACTTTTTGTGGTTTTGGATTTTTTTAAATTTTTTCTGAAGGAGTTTTGGCCCCAAACTTGTTAGACGTGATCCTTGTATTTTTGTTGGCATGCACAAAAACAATCAGCCAAAAATTTGAAGTGTACAAGATTTTGTGACCATTTGAAAAAAGTGTCCCCATTTCAAACACTTTAATGGCTACTGGCAGCAAACCTGTAAAATCTCAAATGCTCTTTAAGGGGGTTTGAAGTCTCAAGGTTTGATGAGGGATAGGGGGCCAATATAAGGGCCAAGTACCCGCACCCATCGCACATCATGTGTGCACACCCCCCGCTCCCTCGATCGTCGGAACCCCAATGCCACCGATCAGGTTCTCCGGTGATGGTGCCCCGACGAAGAAAAATACAGCCCGAGCCCAGCATGTGCTACCGTAACCCTCGGTCTGGTCCGATCTTAGACTAGGATTGAACTCCGTATGCTTAGACTGGGAATGAATTTCATATGCCTAAGTCAACCCACGAAACGAGCGTGCGGGTGTCAGGCTGGCGAGAGAGGCGTGATGCGCAACAGGGGTTCGTCTGGTCCCTCTGCGTGCTGTCGATCCCTGCTAACCCGCAACCTCAGTCTAGTCGCGATCTTAGACTGGGGACATGAGTCGTATCCTCACAGCCAACGACGAAACGAGCGGGCGGGCCGGTGGGCGGGCACTACGCCGGCCATAGAGACGGGATGCGCAAGCCGTGGATCGATAGGGTGGTAGGTGGGTTTAGGTATATCTTCATATTTTTGTGTGCCAATGCCATTTTTATGGCTTGTAAATTCATACGATCGTCCCTTAAGCCTTCACGTGAAGTTTCATGGCAAGACGACTCATTTTTTATTTTTCATGATTTTTGAAACTTTTTATGGTTCGGGATTTTTTAAAATTGTTTCGAAAGAGTTTTGGTCCCAAACTATGTAGACGTGATCCCTGTATTTTTGTTCGCAAGCACAAAAAAATTCAGCTAAAAACTCGAAGTGTACAAGATTTTGTGACCATTTGAAAAAAATGTCCCCATTTTAGACACTTTAATGGCTTCTGGCAGCAAACCTATAAAATCTCAAATGCTCTTTAAGGGGGTGTGAGTTCTCGAGGTTTGATGAGGGATAAGGGGCCAATATAAGGGCCAAGTACCAGCACCCATCGCACATCATTTGCGCATACCCTCCCGACCCCCCGATCCCTGGAACCCCAATGCCGCCGGTCAGGTTCTTCGGTGATGCTCTGACGATGGTGCCCTAGTGAAGAAAAATGCGGCACCAGCACATGCTAGAGCCCAGCATGTGCTGCCGTAACCCTTGATCCAATCCGATCTTAGACTGGGAATGAACTCCGTGTGCTTAGACTGGGAATGAACTCCATATGCCTAAGCCAACCCATGAAACGAGCGTACGGGCGCTCAGCCAGCCATTGGGGCAGGATGCGCAAGTCAGGGATCGACCGGGTCCCCCTCTAGGTGCTGTCGATCTTGCTATCGCATCACTTGGTTCGATCCGATCTTAGACTGTGAATGAACTCCGTATGCCTAAGCCAGTCGACGAAAAGAGCAGACGGGCGGGGGGGCACTACGTCGGCCAGAGAGACGGGATGCGTAAGCCGTGGATCGATAGGGTGGTAGGTGGGTTTAGGCACATCTTCATATTTCTACGTGCTAATGCCATTTTTATAGCTTGTAAATTCATACAATCGTCCCTTAAGCCTTTACGTGAAGTTTCATGGCAAGACTACTCGTTTTCTATTTTTCATGATTTTTGAAACTTTTTACGGTTTGGGATTTTTTAAAATTTTTTCAGAAGTTGTTTTGGCCACAAACTTGGGAGATGTGATCCTTGTATTTTTGTTGGCATGCACAAAAAATTCAGCTAAAAACTCGAATTGTACAAGATTTTGTGACCATTTGAAAAAGGTGTCCCCATTTTAGACACTTTAATGGCTACTGGCAGCAAACCTGTAAAATCTCAAATGCTCTTTAAGGGGGTGTGAGGTCTCTAGGTTTGATGGGAGATAGGGGGCCAATATAAGGGCCAAGTACCCGAACCCATTGCACATCATGTGCGCACACCCCCCACCCCCCCGATCGTTAGAACCCCAATGCCACCGGTTAGGTTCTCCGGCGATGGTGCCCCGACGAAAAAAAATGCAGCACCAACACATGCCTGAGCCCAGCATGTGCTGCTGCAACCCTCGATCTGGTCTGATCTTAGACTAGGAATGAACTCCGTATACCTAAGTCAACCCACAAAACAAAGCGTGCGTGTGCTCAACCGGCCAGAGGGGCGGGATGCGTAATTCGAGGATCGGCCAGGTCCCCCACTGTGTGCTGCCGATCCTGCTATCGCAACCCTCAGTCCGGTCCGATCTTAGACTGGGAATGAACTCCGTATGCCTAAGCCAACCGACGAACCGAGCGGGCGGGCGGACGGGCACTATGCCGGCTAGAGAGACGGGATGTGCAAGCCGTGGATCGATAGGGTGGTCGGCGGGTTTAGGCACATCTTCATATTTCTGCATGCCAAAGCCATTTTTATGGCTTGTAAATTCATACAATGGTCCATTAAGCCTTCACGTGAAGTTTCTTGGCAAGACGACTCGTTTTCTATTTTTCACGATTTTTGAAACTTTTTGCGGTTCAGGATTTTTTAAAATTTTTTTCGGAAGGAGTTTTTGCTCCAAACTTGTAGACGTGATCCTTGTATTTTTGTTGGCATGCACAAAAAAATTCAGCCAAAAAATCGAAGTGTACAAGATTTTTTGACCATTTGAAAAAAAGTGTCCCATTTTAGACACTTTAATGGCTACTGGCAGCAAACCTGTAAAATTCTCAAATGCTCTTAAGGGGGTGTGAGTTCTCCAAGGTTTGATGAGGGATAGGGGGCCACTATACGGGCAAGTAACGCACCCATCGCACATCTTGTGCGCACACGCCCCGGCCCCACGATCACCGGAACCCTAGTGCGTCGGTCAGGTTCTCTGATGAATCTTCCGGCGATGGGTGCCCGGCGGAAGAACAAGTGTGGCAACCGGGCACATGCCTGAGCCTAGCATGTGCTTCCGCAACCCTTGGTCTGGTCCGATCTTAGACTAGGAATGAACTTCGGATGCTTAGACTGGGAATGAACCCCGTTTGCCTAAGTCAACCCATGAAACGAGCGTGCGGGCACTCAGTAGGCTAGAGGGGTGGGATGCGCAAGCCGGGGAATGATTGGGTCCCCCTCTGTGTCCCGTCGGTCTTGCTACTGCAATCGTCAATCCGGTCCAATCTTAGATAGGGAATGAACTCCGTATGCCTAACCGAACCGACGAAACGAGCGAGCGGGCGAGCGGGCGGGCACTACGTCGGCCAGAGAGGCGGGATGCGCAAGCCATGGATCGATAGGGTGGTAGGTGGGTTTTGGCACATCTTCATATTTCTGCATGCCAATGCCATTTTTATGGCTTGTAAATTCATACAATGGTCCCTTAAGGCTTCGCGTGAAGTTTCATGGCAAGACGTCTCATTTTCTATTTTTCACGATTTTCGAAACTTTTTGCGGTTCGGGTTTTTTTAAAATTTTTTCGGAAGGCGTTTTGGCCCCAAACTTGGTAGACATGATCCTTGTTTTTTTTTTGGCACGTACAAAAAAATTCAGCTAAAAACTCGAAGTGTATAAGATTTTGTGACCATTTGAAAAAAATGTCCCTATTTCAGACACTTTAATGGCTACCGACAGCAAACCTGTAAAATCTCAAATGCTCTTTAAGGGGGTGTGAGTTCTCCGGTTTGATGAGAGATAGGTGGCCAATATAAGGGCCAAGTACCAGCACCCATTGCACATCATGTGCCCACACCCCCCTCGGCCCCCCCGATCGTCGGAACCCCAATGCCGTCGGTCAGGTTCTTCGACGATGCTCTGACAATGGTGCCCCGACGAAGAAAAATACGACACCAACACATTCCCGAACCCAGCATGTGCTGCCGCAACCCTCGGTCCAATCCGATCTTAGACTGGGAATGAACTCCATATGCCTAAGTCAACCCACGAAACGAGCGTGCAGGTGCTCAGCCGACCAGAGGGGCGAGATGCATAAGTCGGGGATCGATTGGGTCCCCCTCTGTGTGCTACCGATCCTGCTGCCACCACCCTCGGTCTGGTCCGATCTTAGACTAGGAATGAACTCCGTATACCTAAGCCGACCGACAAAATGAGCGGGCAGGCGCTTAGCCAGCCAGAGGGGCGGGATGCGCAAGCCGGGGTTCGGCCAAGTCCCCCTCTGTATGCTGCTGATCTTGCTACCGTAACCCTTGGTCTGGTCTGATCTTAGACTGGGAATGAACTACGTATGCCTAAGCCAACCGACGAAACGAGCGGGCAGGCGGGCGGGCACAACGCTGGCCAGAAAGGCAGGATGCGCAAGCCGTGGATCGATAGGTTGGTAGGTGGGTTTAGGCACATCTTCATATTTCTACATGCCAATGCCATTTTTATATCTTGTAAATTCATACAATGGTCCCTTAAGCCTTCACGTGAAGTTTCATGGCAAGACGACTCATTTTCTATTTTTCTCGATTTTCAAACTTTTCACGGTTCGGGTTTTTTAAAATTTTTTCAGAAGGCGTTTTGGCCCCAAACCTGGAAGACATGATCCTTGTATTTGTTTTGGCATGCACAAAAAAATTCAGCTAAAAACTTGAAGTGTACAAGATTTTGTGACCATTTGAAAGAAGTGTCCCTATTTCAGACGCTTTAATGGCTACTGGCAGCAAACCTGTAAAATCTCAAATGCTCTTTAAGGGGGTGTGAGTTCTTGAGGTTTGATGAGGGATAGGGGGCCAATATAAGAGCCAAGTACAAGCACCAATCGCACATCATGTGCCACACCCCCCGACTCCCCCGATCGCCAGAACCATAATGCCGTCGGTCAGGTTCTTCGAATATTCTCTGGTGATGGTGCCTTGAAGAAGAAAAATGCGACACCAGCACATGCCCGAGCTAGCATGTCTGCCACAACCATCAAATTAATTCGATCCTTGACGGTGATGAACTCCGTATGCCTAAGTCAACCCACGAAAAGAGCAGTCGGGCGCTCAGTCGGCCAGAGAGGCGGGATGTGAAAGTCAGGGATCGACCCGGTCCTCTCTGTGGGCTGCCAATCCTGCTATCGCAACCCTTGGTCTAGTCTGATCTTATACTGGGAATGAACTCCGTATGCCGAAGCCAACCGATGAAACAACCGGGCAGGCGGGCGGGCGGGCACTACGCCGGCCAGAGAGACGGGATGCACGAGCTGTGGATCGATAGGGTGGTAGGTGGGTTTAGGCACATCTTCATATTTCTGTGTGCCAATGCCATTTTTATGGCTTGTAAATTCAAAAAATGGTCCCTTAAGCCATCATGTGAAGTTTCATGGCAAGACGACTCGTTTTCTACTTTTCATGATTTTTAAATTTTTTACGGTTCAGGTTTTTTAAAATTTTTTCGAACGGAGTTTTGGCTCCAAACTTGGTAGACGTGATCCTTGTATTTTTTTCGGCATGCACAAAAAAATTCAGCAAAAAACTTGAAGTGTACAAGATTTTGTGACCAATTGAAAAAAGTGTCCCCATTTCAGACACTTTAATGGCTATTGGCAGCAAACCTGTAAAATCTCAAATGCTCTTTAAGGGGGTGTGAGTTCTCGAGGTTTGATGAGGGATAGGGGGACAATATAAGGGCCAAGTACCAGCACCCATCACACATCATGTGCATACGCCCCCCCGGCCCCCCCGATCATCGGAACCCCAATGCCGTCGGTCAGGTTCTCCGGCGATGCTCCGACGATGGTGCCCTGACGAAGAAAAATACGGCATCGGCACAAGCCCGAGCCTAGTATGTGCTACCGCAACCCTCGGTCCGGTCTGATCTTAGACTGGGAATGAACTCCGTATGCTTAGACTGGGAATGAACTCTGTACGCCTAAGTCAACCCATGAAACGAGCGTGCGGGCGCTCACCCGGCTAGACAGGCGGGATGCGTAAGCTGGGGATCGGCCGGGTCCCTCTCTCCATGCTACCGATCCTACTGCAGCAACCCTTGGTCCAATCTGATCTTGGACTGGGAATGAATTCCGTATGCCTAAGCCAACCGACGAAACGAGCGGGCGGGCGGGCGGGCGGGCACTACGCCGGTCAGAGGGACGGGATGCGCAAGCCGTGGATTGATAGGGTGGTAGGTGGGATTAGGCACATCTTCATATTTCTATGTGCCAATGCCATTTTTATGGCTTGTAAATTCATACAATGCTGCCTTAAGCCTTCACGTAAAGTTTCATGGTAAGACGACTCCTTTTCCATTTTTCACGATTTTTGAAATTTTTTACGGTTCGGGACTTTTTAAAATTTTTTCAAAAGGAGTTGTGGCCCCAAACTTGGTAGACGTGATCCTTGTATTTTTGTTGGCATGCACAACAAAATTCAGCTAAAAACTCAAAGTGTACAAGATTTTGTGACCATTTGAAAAAAGTGTCCCCATTTCAGACACATTAATGGCTACTGGCAGCAAACCTGTAAAGTCTCAAATGCTCTTTAAGGGGGGTGTGAGTTCTCGAGGTTTGATGAGGGATAGGCGGCCAATATAAGAGCCAAGTACCAGCACCTATCGCACATCATGTGCGCACACCCCCCGGCCCCCCCGATCACTAGAACCCCAATGCCGTCGGTCAGGTTCTCCGGTGATGCTCCGGCGTTGGTGCCTTGGCGAAGAAATATGCGGCACCAGCAAATGCCCGAGCAAAGCATGTGCTGCCACAACCCACGGTCCGATCTGATCTTAAACTGCGAATGAACTCCGTATGCTTAGACTAGGAATGAACTCTGTATGCCTAAGTCAACCCACAAAACGAGCGTACGGGTGCTTCGTCGGCCAGAGGGGCGGGATGCGCAAGCCGGGGATCAGCCGAGTCCCTCTCTACATGCTGCCGATCCTACTACCGCAACCCTCAGTCCAGTTCGATCTCAGACTGGGAATGAACTCTGTATGCCTAAGCCAACTGATGGAACGAGCGGGCGGGCGGGCGGGCGGGCACTAAGCCAGCTAGAGTGACGGGATGCGCAAGCCGTGGATCGATAGGGTGGTAGGTGGGTTTAGGCACATCTTCATATTTCTGCATGCCAATGCCATTTTTATGGCCCGTAAATTAATACAATGGTCTCTTAAGCCTTCACGTGAAGTTTCATGGCAAGACGACTCGTTTTTTATTTTTCACGATTGTCGAAACTTTCTACGGTTCGGGATTTTTTAAAAATTTTTTGGAACTAGTTTTGGCCCCAAACTTGGTAGAAATGATCCTTGTATTTTTGTTGGCATACACAAAAAAATTCAGCTAAAAAATCGAAGTGTACAAGATTTTGCGACCATTTGAAAAAAGTGTCCCCATTTCAGTCACTTTAATGGTACTGGCAGCAAACCTGTAAAATCTCAAATGCTCTTTAAGGGGGTGTGAGTTCTCGAGGTTTGATGAGGGATAGGGGGCCAATATAAGAGCCAAGTACCAGCACCCATCTCACATCATGTGCGCACACCCCCCAGCCCCCTCGATCGTCGGAACCCCAATGCCGTCGGTCAGGTTCTCCGACGATGCTCCGGCGATGGTGCCCCGACGAAGAAAAATGTGGCACCAACACATGCCGGTGCCCAGCATGTGCTGCCACAACCCTCGGTTTGGTCCAATCTTAGACTGGGAATGAACTCCGTATGCTTAGACTGGGAATGAACTTCGTATGCCTAAGTCAGCCCACGAAACGAGCGTGCGGGAACTCAGCCGGACAAAGAGGCGGGATGCGCAGGCTGGGAGTCGATCGGGTCCCCCTCTGCGTGCTGCCAATCCTGCTGCTGCAACCCTCGGTCAGGTCTGATCTTAGACTGGGAATGAACTCCGTATCCCTAATCCAACCGACGAAACGAGTGGGCGGACGGGCGGGTGGGCACTACGTCGACCAGAGAGACGGGATGCGCAAGCCGTGGATCGAGAGGGTGGTAGGTGGGTTTAGGCACATCTTCATATTTCTGCATTCCAATGCGATTTTTATGGCTTGTAAATTCATACAATGGTCCCTTAAGCCTTCACGTGAAGTTTCACGGCAAGACGACTCATTTTCTATTTTTCACGATTTTCAAAACTTTTTGCGATTCGAGATTTTTTAAAATTTTTTCGGAATGATTTTGGCCCCAAACATGGTAGACGTGATCCTTGTATTTTTGTTGGCATGCATAAAAAAATTCAGCTAAAAACTCGAAGTGTACAAGATTTTGTGACCATCTGAAAAAAGTGTCCCAATTTCAGACACTTTAATGGCTACTGACAGCAAACCTGCAAAATCTTAAATGCTCTTTAAGGGGGTGTGAGTTCTTGAGGTTTGATGAGGGATAGGGGGCCAATATAAGGGCCAAGTACCAGCACCCATCACACATCATGTGCGCACACCCCCCGGCCCCCCGATCGCCGGAACCCCAATGCCGCCGGTTAGGTTCTCCGACGATGCTACGACGATGGTGCCTCGACGAAGGAAAATGCGGCACCAACACATGCCCGAGCCCAGCATGTGCTGCTGCAACCCTCGATCCGGTTCGATCTTAAACTGGGAATGAACTCCGTATGCCTAAGCCAACCGACGAAATGAGCGTGCAAGCGGCGGACGGGCGGGCACTACTCCGGCCAGAGAGACAGGATGCACAAGCCGTGGATCGATAGGGTGGTAGGTGGGTTTAGGCTCATCTTCATATTTCTATGTGCCAATGCCATTTTTATGACTTGTAAATTCATACAATGGTCCCTTAAGCCTTCACGTGAAGTTTCATGGCAAGATGACTCGTTTTTTATTTTCCATGATTTTTGAAACTTTTTGCGGTTCGAGATTTTTTAAAATTTTTTCAGAAATATTTTTGACCGAAAACTTCTTAGACGTGGTCCTTGTATTTTTTTTGGCATGCATAAAAAAATTCAGCTAAAAACTTGAAGTGTACAAGATTTTGTGACCATTTGAAAAAAGGGTCCCCATTTCAGACACTTTAATGGCTACTGGCAGCAAACCTGTAAAATCTCAAATGCTCTTTAAGGGGGTGTGAGTTCTTGAGGTGTGATGAGGGATAGGGGGCCAATATAAGGGCCAAGTACCAGCACCCATCGCACATCATGTGCCCACACCCCCCGATCATCGGAACCCCAATGCCGCCGGTTAGGCTCTCCGGCGATGCTCCGGCAATGCTGCCCCGATGAAGAAAAATACGGCACCAGCACATGCTCGAGCCCAGCATGTGTTGCCACAACCCTCGGTCTGGTCCGATCTTAGATTGGGAATGAACTCCGTATGCTTAGACTGGGAATGAACTCCGTATGCCTAAGTCAACCCACGAAATGAGCGTGCAGGCGCTCAGCCAACCAGAGGGGTGGGATGCGAGAGCCGGGGATCAGTCGGGTCCCCCACTGTGCGCTGCCAATCCTGCTGTCGTAACCCTCCATCTGATCCAATCTTAGACTGGGAATGAACTCCGTATGCCTAAGCGAACTGACGAAACAAGTGGGCAGGCGGGCGGGCGGACGGGCACTACGTCGGTTAGAGAGACGTGATGCGCGAGCCGTGGATCGATAGGGTGGTAGGTGGGTTTAGGCACATCTTCATATTTATGTGTGCCAATGCCATTTTTATGGCTTGTAAATTCAAACAATGGACCCTTAAGGCTTCACGTGAAGTTTCATGGCATGATGACTCGTTTTCTATTTTTCACGATTTTCAAACTTTTTACGGTTTGAGTTTTTTAAAATTTTTTCGAATAGAGTTTTGGCCCCAAACTTGGTAGACGTGATCCTTGTATTTTTGTTGGCATGCACATAAAAATTCAGCTAGAAACTTGAAGTGTACAAGATTTTGTGACCAATTGAAAAAAGTGTCCCCATTTCAGACACTTTAATGGCTACTGGCAACAAACCTGTAAAATCTCAAATGCTCTTTAAGGGGGTGTGAGTTCTCGAGGTTTGACGAGGAATAGGGGGCCAATATAAGGGCCAAGTACCAGCACCCATCGCATATCATGTGCGCACACCCCCTGACCCCCCCGATCGTCGGAACCACAATGTCGTCGGTCAGGTTCTCCGACGATGCTCCGACGATGGTGCCCCGACGAAGAAAAATGCAACAACAGCACATGCCTGAGCCCAGCATGTGCTGTCGTAACCCTCGGTCTGGTCCTATCTTGGACTAGGAATGAACTCCGTATGCTTAGGCTGGAAATGAACTCAGTATGCCTAAGTCAACCCATGAAACAAGCGTACGGGTGCTCAGTCGGTCAGAGGGGCGGGGTGCGCAAGTCAAGGATCGGCCGGGTCCCCCTCTACGTGCTATCGATCTTGCTACCGCAACCCTCAGTCTGGTTGGATCTTAGACTGGGAACGAACTTCGCATGCCTAAGATAACCGACAAAATGAGCGGACGGGCGGGCAAGCGAGAAGTACGTCAGCCAGAGAGGCAGGATGCACAAGCCGTGGATCGATAGGGTGGTAGGTGGGTTTAGGCACATCTTTATATTTTTGCATGCCAATGCCATTTTTATGGCTTGTAAATTCATACAATGGTCCCTTAAGCCTTCACGTGAAGTTTCATGGCAAGACAACTTATTTTCTATTTTTCACGATTTTTGAAACTTTTTACGGTTCGACATTTTTTAAAATTTTTTCAGAAGGAGTTTTGGTCCCAAACTTGGTAGACGTGATCCTTGTATTTTTGTTGGCATGCACAAAAACATTCAGCTAAAAACTCGAAGTGTACAAGATTTTGTGACCATTTAAAAAAAGTGTCCCCATTTTAGACACTTTAATGGCTACTGGCAGCAAACCTGTAAAATCTCAAATGCTCTTTAAGGGGGTGTGAGTTCTCGAGGTTTGATGAGGGATAAGGGGCCAATATAAGGGCCAAGTACCAGTACCCATCGCACATCATGTGCGCACAGCCCCCGGCCCCCTCGATCGCCGGAACCCCAATGCCGTCGGTCACTTTCTCTGATGATGCTCCGACGATGGTGCCCTGACGAAGAAAAATACAGCACCAGCACATGCCCGAGCCCAGCATGTGCTGCCGCAATCCCCTGTCTGGTCTGATCTTAGACTGGGAATGAACTCTGTATGCTTAGACTGGGAATGAACTCTGTATGCCTAAGTCAAGCCACGAAACGAGCGTACGGGTGCTCAGCCGACTAGAGGGGCAGGATGCACAAGCCGAGGATCGATCGGGTCCCCCTCTACGTGCTGCCAATCTTGCTATCGCAACCCTCGGTCCGGTCCAATCTTAGACAGGGAATGAACTCTGTATGCCTAAGCCAACCGACGAAATGAGCGGCGGCAGGCGGGCGGGCACTACGCCGACCAGAGAGGCAGGATGCACAAGCCGTGGATCGATAGGGTGGTAGGTGGGTTTAGGCACATCTTTATATTTCTGCATGCCATTGCCATCTTTATAGCTTGTAAATTCATACAATGGTCCCTTAAGCCTTCACGTGAAGTTTCATGGCAAGACGACTTGTTTTCTATTTTTCATGATTTTTGAAACTTTTTGCGATTCGAGATTTTTTAAAATTTTTTTGGAAGGTGTTTTGGCCCAAAACTTGGTAGACATGATCCTTGTATTTTTATTGGCATGCTCAAAAAAATTTAGCTAAAAACTCGAAGTGTACAAGATTTTGTGACCATTTGAAAAAAGTGTCCCCATTTCAGACACTTTAATGGCTACTGGCAGCAAACCTGTAAATTCTCAAATGCTCTTTAAGGGGGTGTGAGTTCTCAAGGTTTGATGAGGGATAGGGGGCCAATATAAGGGCCAAGTACCAGAACCTATCGCATAGCATGTGCGCACACCCCCCCCGGCCCCTCCGATCGTCGAAACCCCAATGCCATCGGTCAGGTTCTCCGGTGATGCTCCGACGATGGTGCCCCAGCGAAGAAAAATGCGGCACCAGCACATGCCCGAGCATAGCATGTGCTGTTGAAACCCTCAGTTCGATCCGATCTTAGACTGGAAATGAACTCCGTATGCTTAGACTGGGAATGAACTCCGTATGCCTAAGTCAACCCCCAAAACGAGCGTGCGGGCGCTCAGTCGGCCAGAGGGGCAGGATGCATAAGCCGGGGATCAACCGGGTCCCCCTTTGCGTGCTGTCGATCCTACTGTCGCAACCCTCAGTCCGGTCCAATCTTAGACTGGGAATGAACTCCGTATGCCTAAGCCAACCGACGAAATGAGCGGGCGGGCGGGCGGGCGGGCACTACGTCGGCCAGAGAGACGGGATGAGCAAGCCGTGGATCGATAGGGTTTAGGCACATCATCATATTTCTATGTGCCAATGAAATTTTTATGGCTTGTAAATTCATACAATGGTCCCTTAAGCCTTCACGTGAAGTTTCATCGCAAGACAACTCGTTTTCTATTTTTCACAAATTTTGAAACTTTTTACGGTTCGAGATTTTTTAAAATTTTTTCGGAAGGAGTTTTGGCAGCAAACTTGGTACACATGATCCTTGTATTTTTGTTGGCATGCACAAAAAAATTCAGCCAAAAACTCAAAGTGTACAAGATTTTGTGACCATTTGAAAAAAGTGTTCCCATTTCAGACACTTTAATGGCTACTGGCAGCAAACCTGTAAAATCTCAAATGCTCTTTAAGGGGGTGTGAGTTCACGAGGTTTGATGAGGGATGGGGGGCCAATATAAGGGCCCAGTACCAGCACCCATTGCACATCATGTGTGCACACCCCCCGGCCCCCCCGATCGCCAGAACCCCAATGCCGTCGGTCAAGTTCTTCGGTGATGCTTCGGTGATGGTGTCACAGCGAAGAAAAATGCGTCAGCAGCACATGCCCGAGCCCAGAATGTGCTGCCGCAACCCTTGGTCCGGTCCGATCTTAGACTGGAATGAACTCCGTAAGCTTAGACTGGGAATGAACTCCGTATGCCTAAGTCAACCCACGAATCAAGCGTGCAAGCACTCAGCCAGCCAGAGGGGCGGGATGCGCAAGCCGGGGATCGATCGGGTCCCCCTCTGTGTGCTGCCGATTCTGTTACCACAACTGTCGGTCAAGTTCGATCTTAGACTGGGAATGTACTCCGTATGCCTCAGCCAACCGATGAAACGAGCAGGCGTGCGGGCACTACGTCGGCCAGAGAGACGGGATGCGCAAGCCGTGGATCGATAGGGTGGTAGGTGGGTTTAGGCACATCTTCATATTTCTGCATGCCAATGCCATTTTTATGGCTTGTAAATTCATACAATGGTCCCTTAAGCCTTCACGTGAAGTTTCAGGGCAAGACGACTTGTTTTCTATTTTTCACGATTTTTGAAACATCTTGCGGTTCGAGATTTTTTAAAATTTTTTCGGAAGGAGTTTTAGGCCCAAACTTGGTAGACATGATCCTTGTATTTTTGTTGGCATGCACAAAAAATTTCAGCTAGAAACTCGAAGTCTACAAGATTTTGTGACCATTTGAAAAAAGTGTCCCCATTTCAGACGCTTTAGTTGCTACTGACAGCAAACCTATAAAATCTCAAATACTCTTTAAGGGGGTGTGAGTTCTCGAGGTTTGATGAGGGATAGGGGGCCAATATAAGGGCCAAGTACCAACACCCATCGCACATCATGTGCACACACCCCCTTGGCCCCCCCGATCGTCGGAACCCTAATGTCACCGGACAAGTTCTCTGGTGATGCTCCGACGATGGTGCCCCGGTGAAGAAAAATGTGGCACCAGCACATGCTTGAGCCCAGCATGAGCTGCTGTAACCCATGGTCTGGTCCGATCTTAGACTAAGAATGAACTCCGTATGCTTAGACTGGGAATGAACTCCGTATGCCTAAGTCAACCCACGAAACGAGCGTGCGGGCGCTCAGCCGGCCAAAGGGGCGGGATGCGCAAGTCGGGGATCGACCGGGTCCCTCTCTGCATGCTGCCGATCCTGTTGCTGTAACCCTCAGTCCGATCGTATCTTAGACTGGGAATAAACTTCGTATGCCTAAGTCAACCCACGAAACGAGCGTGCGAGCGCTAAGCCGAGTAGAGGGGCGGGATGTGCAAGTCGGGGATCGGTCGGGTCCCTCTCTACGTTTTGTCGATCCTGCTGTCGTAACCCTCAGTCCGGTCTGATCTTAGACTAGGAATGAACTCCGTATGCCTAAGCCAACCGACGAAAAGAGCGGGCGGGCGGGCGGGCAAGCACTACACTGGCCAGAGAGACGGGATGCGCAAGCCGTGGATCGATAGGGTGGTAGGTGGGTTTAGGCACATCTTCATATTTCTGCATGCCAATGCCATTTTTATGGCTTGTGAATTCATATAATGGTCCCTTAAGCCTTCACGTGAAGTTTCATGGCAAGACGACTCGTTTTCTATTTTTCATGATTTTTAAAACTTTTTACGGTTCAAGATTTTTTAAAATTTTTTTGGAAGGATTTTTGGCCCCAAACTTGGTAGACGTGATCCTTCTATTTTTTTTGGCATGCACAAAAAAATTCAGCTAAAAACTTGAAGTGTACAAGATTTTGTGACCATTTGAAAAAAGTGTCCCCATTTCAGACACTTTAATGGCTACTGCCAGCAAACCTGTAAAATCTCAAATGCTCTTTAAGGGGGTGTGAGTTCTCGAGGTTTGATGAGGGATAGGGTGCCAATATAAGGGCCAAGTACCTGCACCCATTGCACATCATGTGCGCACACCCCTCGGCCCCCCCGATCGTCGGAACCCCAATGCCGTCGGTCAGGTTCTCCGGCATGCTCCGGCAATGGTGCCCCGGTGAAGAAAAATGCGGCACCAGCACATGCCCGAGCCCAACATGTGCTACTGAAACCCTCGGTCTGGTCCGATCTTAGATTGGGAATGAACTCTGTATGCTTACACTAGGAATGAACTCCGTATGCCCAAGTCAACCCACGAAATGAGCGTGCGGGCGCTCAGCCGGCTAGAGAGGCGAGATGCGCTAGCCGGGGATCGGTCGGGTCCCCCTCTGCATGCTGCCGATCCTACTGCCACAACCCTCACTCTGGTCTGATCTTAGATTAGGAATGAACTCCGTATGCCTAAGCCAACCGACGAAACGAGCAGGCGCGCGGGTGGGAGGGCACTACGCCGGCCAGAGAGACGGGATGCGCAAGCCGTGGATCGATAGGGTGGTAGGTGGGTTTAGGCACATCTTCATATTTCTGCATGCCAATGCCATTTTTATGGCTTCTAAATTCATACAATGGTCCCTTAAGCCTTCACATGAAGTTTCATGGCAAGATGACTCGTTTCCTATTTTTCACTATTTTTAAAACTTTTTACGGTTCGGGATTTTTTAAAATTTTTTTGGAAGGAGTTTTGGCCCCAAACTTGGTAGACGTGATCCTTGTATTTTTTTCTGGCATGCATAAGAAAATTCAGCTAAAAACTCGAAGTGTACAAGATTTTGTGACCATTTGAAAAAAGTGTCCCTATTTCAGACACTTTAATGGCTACTGGCAGCAAACCTGTAAAATCTCAAACGCTCTTTAAAGGGGTGTGAGTTCTCAAGGTTTGATGAGGGATAGGGGGCCAATATAAGGGCCAAGTACTAGCACCCATCGCGCATCATGTGCGCACCCCCCCTCGGCCCCCGATCGCCGGAACCCCAATGCCGCCGATCAGGTTCTCTGACGATGCTCCGACCATGGTGCCCCGACGAAGAAAAATGCGGCACCAGCACATGCTCGCACCCAGCATGTGCTACCGCAACCCTCAGTCTGATCCGATCTTAGACTGGTAATGAACTCCGTATGCTTAAACTGGGAATGAACTCCGTATGCCTAAGTCAACCCACGAAACGAGCGTGCGGGCACTCAGCTTGCCATGGGGCGGGATGCGCAAGCTGGGATCGATCGGGTCCCCCTCTGTGTGCTGCTGATCCTGTAGCCGTGACCCTTGGTCTAGTCCGATCTTAGACTAGGAATGAACTCCATATGCCTAAGCCAATCGACGAAACGAGCGGGCGGGCGGGCGGGCACTACGTCGGCCAGAGAGACGGAATGCGTAAGCCGTGGATTGATAGGGTGGTAGGTGGGTTTAGGCACATCCTCATATTTCTGAGTGCCAATCCCATTTTTATGGCTTGTAAATTCATACAATGGTCCCTTAAGCCTTCACGTGAAGTTTCATGGCAAGATACTCGTTTTCTATTTTTCACGATTTTCGAAACTTTGTTGGCATGTACAAAAAATTCAGCTAAAAACTTGAAGTGTACAATATTTTGTGACCATTTGAAAAAAGTGTCCCCATTTCAGACACTTTAATGGCTACTGGCAGCAAACCTGTAAAATCTCAAATGCTCTTTAAAGGGGTGTGAGTTCTCGAGGTTTGATGAGGGATAGGGGGCCAATATAAGGGCCAAGTACCAGCACCCATCGCACACCATGTGCGCACACCCCCCCGACCCCCCCAAATCGCCAGAACCCTAATGCCGTCGGTCAGGTTCTACGACGATGCTCCGACGATGGTGCCCCGGTGAAGAAAAATACGGTAAAACACATGCCCAAGCCCAGCATGTGCTGTTGCAACTCTCGGTCTGATCCGATCTTAGACTGGGAATGAACTTTGAATGCTTAGACTGGAATGAACTCTATATGCCTAAGTCAACCCACGAAACGAGCGTGCGGGTGCTCAGCTAGCCAGACGGGTGGGATGCGTAAGCCGGGGATTGATCGGATCCCCCTCTGCGTGCTGTCGATCCTGCTACTGGAAACCGTGGACCTGTCCGATCTTAGACTGGGAATGAACTTCGTATGCCTAAGCCAACCGACGAAACGAGCGAACGGGTGGGCAAGCGGGTGGGCACTACGTCGACCAGAGAGATGGGACGCGCAAGCCGTGGATCGATAGGGTGGTAGGTGGGTTTAGGCACATCTTCATATTTCTGCATGCCAATGCCATTTTTATGGCCTGTAAATTCATACAATGGTCCCTTAAGCCTTCACGTGAAGTTTCATGGCAAGACGACTCGTTTTCTATTTTTCACAATTTTTGAAACTTTTTATGGTTTGGGATTTTTTTAAATTTTTTCAGAAGGAGTTTGGGTCCCAAACTTGGTAGACGTGATCCTTGTATTTTTTTTGGTATGCACAAAAACATTCAGCTAAAAACTCGAAGTGTACAAGATTTTGTGACCATTTGAAAAAAGTGTCCCCATTTTAGACACTTTAATGGCTACTGGCAGCAAACCTGTAAAATCTCAAATGCTCTTTAAGCGGGTGCAAGTTCTCGAGGTTTGATGAGGGATAGGGGGCCAATATAAGGGCCAAGTACCAGCACCCATTGCACATCATGTGCGCACACCCCCCGGCCCCCCCGATCGCAAGAACACTAATGCCATCGGTCAGGTTCTAGACGATGCTCCGACGATGGTGCCCCGGTGAAGAAAAATACGACACCAACACATGCCTGAGCCCAGCATGTGCTGTCGTAACTCTCGGTCTGATCAGATCTTAGACTGGGAATGAACTCTGAATGCTTAGACTGGGAATGAACTCCGTATGCCTAAGTCAACCCACGAAACGAGCGTGCAGGTGCTCAGCCAGCCAGACGGGCGGGATGCGCATGCCGGGGATTGATCGGGTCCCCCATGCGTGCTGCTGAGCCTGTTGCTACAACCCTCGGTCTGGTCTGATCTTAGACCAGGAATGAACTCCATATGCCTAAGCCAACCGACGAAATGAGCGGGCGGGCACTATGCCAGCCAGAGAGACAGGATGCGCAAGCCGTGGATCGATAGGGTGGTAGGTGGGTTTTGGCACATCTTCATATTTCTACGTGCCAATGCCATTTTTATGGCTTGTAAATTCATACAATGGTCCCTTAAGCCTTCACGTGAAGTTTCATGGCAAGATGACTCGTTTTCTATTTTTTATGATTTTCCAAACTTTTTACGGTTCAAGATTTTTTAAAATTTTTTCAGAAGGAGTATTGGCCCCAAACTTGGTAGACGTGATCCTTGTTTTTTTTTTGGCATGCACAAAAACATTCAGCTAAAAACTGGAAGTGTACAAGATTTTGTGACCATTTGAAAAAAGTGTCCCCATTTCAGACACTTTAATGGCTACTGGCAGCAAACCTGTAAATTCTCAAATGCTCTTTAAGGGTGTGTGACTTCTCGAGGTTTGATGAGGGATAGGGGGCCAATATAAGGGCCAAATACCAGCACCCATCGCACATCATGTGCGCACACCCCCCCGGCTCCCTTGATCGCCGGAACCCCAATGCCGTCGGTCAGGTTCTTCGACGATGCTCCGGCGATGGTGCCTCAACGAAGAAAAATACGGCACCAGCACATGCCCGAGCCCAGCATGTGCTACCGTAACCCTCGGTCCAGTCCGATCTTAGACTGGGAATGAAATCTGTATGCTTAGACTGGGAATGAACTACGTATGCCTAAGTCAACCCATGAAACGAGCATAAGGGCGCTCAGCCGGCCAGAGGGGCGGGATGCGCAAGCCAGGGATTGGTCGGTCCCCCTCTGCGTGCTGCCAATTCTGCTGTTGCAACCCTCGGTCTGATCTGATCTTAGAATGGGAATGAACTTTGCATGCCTATGCTAACCGACAAAACGAGCGAGCGGGTAGGCATTACGCTGGCCAAAGAGACAGGATGCGCAAGCCGTGGATCGATAGGGTGGTAGGTGGGTTTAGGTACATCTTCATATTTCTACGTGCCAATGCCATTTTTATGGCTTGTAAATTCATACAATGGTCCCTTAAGCCTTCACGTGAAGTTTCATGGCAAGACGACTCGTTTTCTATTTTTCAAGATTTTCCAAACTTTTTACGGTTCGGGATTTTTTTAAATTTTTTTGGAAGGAGTTTTGGCCCTAATATAAGGGCCAAGAACCTGTACCCATCGCACATCATATGCACACACCCCCCCGGCCCCCCGATCGCCGGAACCCCAATGCTGCCAGTCAGGTTCTTCGGCGATGTTGCCCCGGTGAAGAAAAATGTGGCACCAACACATGCCCGAGCCCAGCATGTGCTGCTGCAACCCTCGGTCTGGTCTGATCTTAGACTGGGAAAGAACTCCATATGCTTAGACTGGGAATGAACTCTGTATGCCTAAGTTAACCCACGAAACGAGCGTACGGGAGCTCAGCCAGCCAAAGGGGCGGGATGTGCAAGCCAGGGATCGGTCTGGTCCCCCTCTGCATGCTGCCGATCCTCCTACCGTAACCCTCGATCCGGTCTAATCTTAGACTGGGATTGAACTCCGTATGCCTAAGCTGGCCGATGACACAAGCAGGCGGGTGGGCGGACAGGCACTACGCTGGCCAGAGAGACGGGATGCGCAAGCTGTGGATCGATAGGGTGGTAGGTGGGTTTAGGCACATCTTCATATTTCTATGTGCCAATGCCATTTTTATGGCTTGTAAATTCATACAATGGTCCTTTAAGCCTTCACGTGAAGTTTCATGGCAAGACGACTCGTTTTTTATTTTTCACGATTTTCCAAACTTTTTACGGTTCGGGATTTTTTAAAATTTTTTCGGAAGGAGTTTTGGCCCTAAACTTGGCAGACGTGATCCTTGTATTGTTGTTTGCATGCACAAAAAAATTCAGCTAAAAACTCAGAGTGTACAAGATTTTGTGACCATTTGAATAAATTGTCCCCATTTCAGACACTTTAATGGCTACTAGCAGCAAACCTATAAAATCTCAAATGCTCTTTAAGGGGGTGTGAGTTCTCGAGGTTTGACGAGGGATAGGGAGCCAATATAAGGGCAAGTACCAGCACCCATCGCACATCATGTGCGCACACCCCCCAGCCCCCCAGATTGTCGGAACCCCAACGCCACTCGTCAGGTTCTCTGGCGATGCTCCGACGATGATACCCCGACGAAGAAAAATACGGCACCAGCACATGCATAAGCCCAGCATGTGCTGCCACAACTCTCGGTCTGGTTCGATCTTAGACTGGGAATGATCTCCGTATGCTTAGACTGGGAAAGAACTCCGTATGCCAAAGTCAACCTACGAAATGAGGGCACGGGCGCTCAGTCGGCCAGAGGGGCGGGATGCATAAGCCGGGGATCGGTCGGGTCCCCCTCTACGTGCTGCCAATCCTGCTGCCACAACCCTCGATCTGGTCTGATCTTAGACTGGGAATGAGCTCCGTATGCCTAAGCCAATCGACGAAATGAGCGGGTGGGCGGGCATTACGTCGGCCAGAGAGACGGGATGCGCAAGCCGTGGATCGATAGGGTGGTAGGTGGGTTTAGGCACATCTTCATATTTCTGCATGCCTATGCCATTTTAATGGCTTGTAAATTCATACAATGGTCCCTTAAGCCTTCACGTGAAGTTTCATGGCAAGACGACTTGTTTTCTATTTTTCACGATTTTTGAAACTTTTTACGGTTTGACATTTTTTAAAATTTTTTTGGAAGGAGTTTTGGCCCCAAACATGGTAGACGTGATCCTTGTATTTTTTTTGGCATGCACAAAAAAATTTAGCTAAAAACTCAAAGTGTACAAGATTTTGTGACAATTTGAAAAAAGTGTCCCCATTTCAGACACTTTAAAGGCTACTGGCAGCAAACCCGTAAAATCTCAAACGCTCTTTAAGGGGGTGTGAGTTCTTGAGGTTTGATGAGGGATAGGGGGCCAATATAAGGGCCAAGTACTAGCACCCATCGTACATCATGTGCGCACACCCCCAGCCCCCGATCGCCAGAAACCCTAATGTATGCGGTCACGATGCTCCGGCGATGGTGCCCCGTGAAGAAAAATGTGGCACCAACAGTTGCCGAGCCCACATGTGCTGTCGCAACCCTTGGTCCGTCTAATCTTAGACTGGGAATGAACTCCGTATGCTTAGACTGGGAATGAACTTGGTATGCCTAAGTCAACCCACGAAACGAGTGTACGCATGCTCAACCGGCCAGAGGGGCAGGATTCGCAAGCCGGGGATCGATCGGGTCCCCCTCTCTGTGCTACCCATCCTGCTGCCACAACCCTCGGTTTGATCTGATCTTAGACTGGGAATGAACTCCTATGCCTAAGCCAATCGGCGAAACGAGCAGGCGGACGGGCGGGCGAGCACTACGTCGGCCAGAGCGACGGGATGCGCAAGCCATGGATCGATAGGGTGGTAGGTGGGTTTAGTCACATCTATATATTTCTTGATGCCAATGCCATTTTTATGGCTTGTAAATTCATACAATGGTCCCTTAAGCCTTCACGTGAAGTTTCATGGCAAGACAACTCGTTTTCTATTTTTCATGATTTTCGAAACTTTTTACAGTTCGGGATTTTTTAAAATTTTTTCGAAAGGAGTTTTGGCCCCAAACTTGGTAAACGTGATGCTTGTGTTTTTGTTGGCATGCACAAAAAAATTCAGCTAAAACTCGAAGTGCACAAGATTTCGTGACCTTTTGAAAAAAGTGTCCCCATTTCAGACACTTTAATGGCTACTGGCAGCAAACCTGTAAAATCTCAAATGCTCTTTAAGGGGGAGTGAGTTCAAGAGGTTTGATGAGGGATAGAGGGCCACTATAAGGGCCAAGTACCAGCACCCATCGCACATCATGTGCGCACACCCCCCCGACCCCCTTGATCGTCGAACCCTAATGTCGTCGGTCAGGTTCTCCGACGATGCTCTGGCGATGGTGCCCTGGTGAAGAAAAATGCGGCACCAACACATGCCCGAGCCCAGTATGTCCTATCGTAACCCTCGGTCTGGTCCGATCTTAGACTGGGAATGAACTCCGTATGCTTAGACTAGGAGTGAACTCCATATGCCTAAGTCAACCCACGAAACGAGCGTACGGGTGCTCAGCCGCCCAGAGGGGCGGGATACGCAAGTCGAGAATCGGCCAGGTCCGCCTCTGCGTGCTGTCGATCCTACTATTGGAACCCTTAGTTCGGTCCGATCTTAGACTACGAATGAACTCCGTATGCCTAAGCCAACCGACGAAATGAGCGCGCGGGCGGGCGGGCACTACGTCGGCTAGAGATAGGGATGTGCAAGCCGTGGATCGATAGGGTGGTAGGTGGGTTTAGGTACATCTTCATATTTCTGTGTGCCAATGCCATTTTTATGGCTTGTAAATTCATACAATGGTCCCTTAAGCCTTCACGTGAAGTTTCATGGCAAGACGACTCCTTTTCTATTTTTCATGATTTTCAAAACTTTTTACGGTTCAGGATTTTTTAAAATTTTTTTGGAAGAATCTTTGGCCCCAAACTTGGTAGATGTGATCATTGTATTTTTTTTTGCATGCACAAAAAAATTCAGCTAATAACTCGAAGTGTACAAGATTTTGTGACCATTTGAAAAAAGTGCCCCCATTTCAGACACTTTAATGGTTACTGGCAGCAAACCTATAAAATCTCAAATGCTCTTTAAGGGGGTGTGAGTTCTCGAGGTTTGATGAGGGATAGGGGGCCAATATAATGGCCAAGTACCAGCACCTATCACACATCATGTGCGCACACCCCCCCAACCCTTCCGATCATCGGAACCCCAATGCCGCCGGTCAGGTTCTCCGGTGATGCTCCGGCGATGGTGCCCCAATGAAGAAAAATGCGGCACCAATACATGCCCGAGCCCGACATGTGCTGTCGCAACCCTCGGTCTGGTACAATCTTAGACTGGGAATGAACTCCCTATGCCTAAGTCAACCCACGAAACGAGCGTGCGGGTGCTCAGCCGGCCAGAGGGTGGGATACGCAAGTTGGGGATCGGCCAGGTCCCCCTCTACATGCTGTCGATCCTGCTGCCGCAACGCTAGGTCTGGTCTGATCTTAGACTGGGAATGAACTCCGTATAACTAAGCCAACCGACGAAACGAACGGGCGGGCGGGCAGGCACTACGACGGCTAGAGAGACGGGATGTGCAAGCCTCGGATCGATAGGGTGGTAGGTGGGTTTAGGTACATCTTCATATTTTTGCATGCCAATGCCATTTTTATGGCTTGTAAATTCATACAATGGTCCCTTAAGCCTTCATGTGAAGTTTCATGGCAAGACGACTCGTTTTCTATTTTTCACGATTTTTGAAACTTTTTGTGGTTTGGGATTTTTTAAAATTTTTTCCAAAGGATTTTTGGTGCCGAACTTGGTAGACATAATCCTTGTATTTTTTTTGGCAAGTACAAAAAAATTCAGCTAAAAACTCAGAGTGTACAAGATTTTGTGACCAATTGAAAAAAGTGTCCCTATTTCATACACTCTAATGGCTACTGGCAGCAAACCTGTAAAATCTCAAATGCTCTTTATGCCGGTGTGAGTTCTCGAGTTTGAAGAGGGATAGGGGGCCAATATAAGGGCCAAGTACCAGCACACATCGCACATCATGTGCGCACACCCCCTGGCCCCCCCGATCGCTAGAACCCCAATACCGTCGGTCAGGTTCTCCAGTGATGGTGCCCCGACGAAGAAAAATGCGGCACCAACACATGCCCGAGCCTTACATTGGGAATGAACTCCGTATGGCTAAGTCAACCCACGAAACGAGCGTGCGGGTGCTCAGCTGACAAAAGGGGTGGGATGCGCAAGCCGAGGATCGATCGGGTCCCCCTCTGTGTGCTACCGATCCTGCTGCCATATCCCTTAGTCTGGTCTGATCTTAGACTGGGAATGAACTTCGTATGCCTAAGCCAACCGACAAAACGGGCGGGCGGGCGGGCAGGCGGGCACTACACCGGCCAGACAGACGGGATGCGCAAGCCGTGGATCGATAGGGTGGTAGGTGGGTTTAGGCACATCTTAATATTTCTGCATGCCAATGCCATTTTTGTAGTTTGTAAATTCATACAATGGTCCCTTAGCCTTCACGTGAAGTTTCATGGCAAGACGACTCATTTTTTATTTTTCAAGATTTTTGAAACTTTTTGCGGTTCGAGATTTTTTAAAATTTTTTCGAAAGGAGTTTTGCCGCAAACTTGGTAGACATGATCCTTGTATTTTTGTTGGCATGCACAAAAAAATTCAGCTAAAAACTCGAAGTGTACAAGATTTTGTGACCATTTGAAAAAAATGTCCCCATTTCAAACACTTTAATGGCTACTGGCAGCAAACCTGTAAAATCTCAAATGCTCTTTATGCGGGTGTGAGTTCTCAAGGTTTGATGAGGGATAGGGGGCCAATATAAGGTCCAAGTACCAGCACCCATTGCACATCATGCGCGCACACCCCGTCGGCCCCCCCGATCATCGGAACCTCAATGCCGTCGATCATGTTCTTCAGCGATGCTCCGACGATGGTGCCCCGGCGAAGAAAAATGCGGCACCAACACATGCCCAAGCCCAGCATGTGCTGCTGTAACCCTCGGTCCGGTCTGATCTTAGATTGGGAAGGAACTCCGTATGCTTAGATTGGGAATGAACTCTGTATGCCTAAGTCAACCCACGACACAAAGGTGCAGGTGCTCTTCCGGCCAGAGGTGCGGGATGCGCAAGTCGGGGATCGGTCGGTCCCCCTCTGCGTGCTGCCGATCCCGCTACCACAACCCTCGATCCAGTCCGGTCTTAGACTGGGAATGAACTCCATATGCCTAAGCTAACCGACAAAACAAGCGGGCGGGTGGGCGGGCACTACGTCGGCCAGAGAGACGGGATGCGCATGCCGTGGATCGATAGGGTGGTAGGTGGGTTTAGGCACATCTTCATATTTCTGCATGCCAATGCCATTTTTATGGCTTGTAAATTCATACAATGGTCCCTTAAGCCTTCACGTGAAGTTTCATGGCAAGACGACTCATTTTTTTATTTTTCAAGATTTTTGAAACTTTTTGCGGTTCGAGATTTTTTAAAATTTTTTCGAAAGGAGTTTTGCCGCAAACTTGGTAGACATGATCCTTGTATTTTTGTTGGCATGCACAAAAAAATTCAGCTAAAAACTCGAAGTGTACAAGATTTTGTGACCATTTGAAAAAAGCGTCCCCATTTCAGACACTTTAATGGCTACGGGGAGGAAACTTGTAAAATCTCAAATGGTCTTTAAGGGGGTGTGAGTTCTCGAGGTTTGACGAGGGATAGGGGGCCAATATAAGGGCCAAGTACCAGCACCCATTGCACATCATGTGCGCACACCCCCCGGCCCCCCGATCGTCGGAACCCTAATGCCGTCGTCAGGTCTCCAGCAATGCTCCAGGTGTTGGTGCCCCGACGAAGAAAAATTCGGCACCAACACTTGCTCGAGCCCAGCATGTGCTATCGCAACCCTTGGTCCGGTCTGATCTTAGACAGGGAATGAACTCCGTATGCTTAGACTGGGAATGAACTCCGTATGCCTAAGTCAACCCACGAAACGAGCGTACGGGTGCTCAGCCGGCCAGAGGGGCGGCATGCGCAAGCCAGGGATCGGCTGGGTCCCCCACTACGTGCTACCAATCCTGCTGCTGCAACTCTCGATCTGGTCCATTCTTAGACTGGGAATGAACTCCGTATGCCTAAGCAAACCGACGAAACAAACAGGCGGGTGGGTGGGCACTACGTCGGCCAGAGAGACGGGTTGTGCAAGCCGTGGATCGATAGTGTGGTAGGTGGATTTAGGCACATCTTCATATTTTTGCATGCCAATGCCATTTTTATGGCTTGTAAATTCATACAATGGTCCCTTAATCCTTTACGTGAAGTTTCATGGCAAGACGACTCGTTTTCTATTTTTCACGATTTTTGAAACTTTTTTCGGTTCGGGGTTTTTTAAAATTTTTTTGGAAGGAGTTTTGGCCCCAAACATGGTAGACGTAATCCTTTTATTTTTTTGGCATGCAAAAAAAATTCAGCTAAAAACTCGAAGTGTACAAGATTTTGTGACCATTTGAAAAAAGTGTCCCCATTTCAAACACTTTAATGGCTACTGGCAGCAAACCTGTAAAATCTCAAATGCTCTTTATGCGGGTGTGAGTTCTCGAGGTTTGATGAGGGATAGGGGGCCAATATAAGGGCCAAGTACCAGCACCCATCGCACATCATGTGCGCACACCCCCTGATCGTTGGAACCCTAATGCCGCCGGTCAGGTTCTCGGGTGATGCACCGACGATGGTGCCCCGGCGAAGAAAAATGCAGCACCAACACATGGCCGAGCCCATCATGTGCTGTCGTAACCCTCCATTCGGTCTGATCTTAGGTAGGGAATGAACTCTGTATGCTTAGACTGGGAATGAACTCCGTATGCCTAAGTCAACCCACGGAACGAGCGTGCAGGTGCTCAGCCGGCCAGAGGGGCGGGATGCACAAGCGGGGGATCGGCCGGGTCCCCCACTGCATGCTACCAATCCTGCTGCCGCAACCCTTGGCCTGGTTCGATCTTAGACTGGGAATGAACTCTGTATGCCTAAACCAACCGATGAAACGAGCGGGCAGGCGGGCGGGCGGACATTACGCCGACCAGAGAGATGGGATACGCAAGCCGTGGATCGATAAGATGGTAGGTGGGTTTAGGCACATCTTCATATTTCTATGTGCCAATGCCATTTTTATGGCTTGTAAATTCATACAACAATCCTTAAGCCTTCACGTGAAGTTTCATGGCAAGACGACTCGTTTTGCATTTTTTACGATTTTTGAAACTTTTTTTGGTTCGGGATTTTTTAAAATTTTTTGAAAGGAGTTTTGGCCCCAAACTTGGTAGATGTGATCCTTGTATTTTTGTTGGCATGCACAAAAAAATTCAGCTAAAAACTCGAAGTGTACAAGATTTTGTGACCATTTGAAAAAAGTGTCCCCATTTCAAACACTTTAATGCCTACTGGCAACAAACCTGTAAAATCTCAAATGCTCTTTAAGGGGGTGTGAGTTCTCAAGGTTTGATAGGGGAATGAACTCCATACGCTTAGACTGGGAATGAACTCCGTATGCCTAAGTCAACCCACGAAACGAGCGTGTGGGTGCTCAGCCAGCTAGAGGGGCGGGATGCGTAACCCGGGGATCGACTGGGTCCCCCTCTTCGTGCTACCAATCCTGGTACCGCAACCCTCGGTTTGGTCTGATCCTAGACTAGGAATGAACTCCGTATGCCTGAGCCAGCCAACAAAACGAACGGGTGGGCAGGCGGGCGGGCGGGCACTACGTCGACCAGAGAGACGGGATGCACAAGCCGTGATCGATAGGGTGGTAGGTGGGTTTAGGCACATCTTCATATTTCTACGTGCCAATTCCATTTTTATGGCTTGTAAATTCATATAATGGTCCCTTAAGCCTTCACGTGAAGTTTCATGGCAAGACCACTCGTTTTCTATTTTTCACGATTTTTGAAACTTTTTACGGTTCAAAATTTTTTAAAATATTTTCGAAAGGAGTTTTGGCCCCAGACTTGGTAGACGTGATCCTTGTATTTTTGTTGGCATGCACAAAAAAATTGAGCTAAAAACTCGAAGTGTACAAGATTTTGTGACCAGTTGAAAAAAGTGTCCCCATTTCAGATACTTTAATTTCTACTGGCAGCAAACCTGTAAAATCTCAAATGCTCTTTAAGGGGGTGTGAGTTCTCGAGGTTTGATGAGGGATAGGGGGCCAATATAAGGGCCAAGTTCCAGCACCCATCACACATCACGTGCGCACACCCCCCTCGGCACCCCCAATCACCGGAACCCCAATGCCTCCGGTCAGGTTCTCCGACGATGCTCCGGCGATGGTGCCCCAGCGAAGAAAAATGAGGCACCAACACATGCTCGAGCCCAGCATGTGCTGTCGCAACCCTCGGTCCGGTCCGATCTTAGACTAGGAATGAACTCCGTATGCTTGACTGGGAATGAATTCCGTATGCCTAAGTCAACCCACGAAATGAGCGTACGGGTGCTCAGCCGACCAGAGGGACGGAATGCGCAAGCCGGGGATCGATCGGGTCCCCAGCTACGTGCTACCAATCCTACTGCCGTAACCTTCGATCGGGTCGATCTTAGACTAGGAATGAACTCCGTATGCCTAAGCCAACCGATGAAACGAGCAGACGAGCGGGCGGGCACTAGCTGGCCAGGGAGACGGGATGCGCAAGCCGTGGATCGATAGGGTGGTAGGTGGGTTTGGGCACATCTTCATATTTCTACATGCCAATGGCATTTTTATGGCTTGTAAATTCGTACAATGGTCCCTTAAGCTTTCACGTGAAGTTTTATGGCAAGATGACTCGTTTTCTATTTTTCATGAATTTTGAAACTTTTTGCGGTTCGGGATTTTTAAAAATTTTTCGGAAGGGTTTTGGCAACAAACTTGGTAGACGTGATCCTTGTATTTTTGTTGGCATGCCCAAAAAAATTCAGCTAAAAACTCGAAGTGTACAAGATTTTGTGACCATTTGAAAAAAGTGTCCCCATTGCTAACACTTTAATGGCTACTGGCAGCAAACCTGTAAAATCTCAAATGCTCTTTAAGGGGGTGTGAGTTCTCGAGGTTTGATGAGGGATAGGGGGCCAATATAAGGGCCAAGTACCAGCACCCATCGCACATCATGTGAGCACACCCCCCCGGACCCCCCGATTGTCGGCCAGAGAGATGGGATGTGAAAGCTATAGATCGATAGGGTGGTAGGAAGGTTTAGGCACATCTTCATATTTCTACGTGCCAATGCCATTTTTATGGCTTGTAAATTCATATAATGGTCACTTAAGCCTTCACATGAAGTTTAATGGCAAGACGACTCGTTTTCTATTTTTCACGATTTTCGAAACCTTTTACGGTTCAGGATTTTTTAAAATTTTTTCAGAAGGAGTTTTGGCCCAAAAATTTGTAGACTTGATCCCTGTATTTTTGTTGGCATGCACAAAAAAATTCAGCAAAAAACTCGAAGTGTGCAAGATTTTGTGACCATTTGAAAAAAGTGTCCCATTTCAAACACTTTAATGGCTACTGGCAGCAAACCTGTAAAATCTCAAATGCTCTTTAAGGGGGTGTGAGTTCTCAAGGTTTGATGAGGGATAGGGGGCCAATATAAGGGCCAAGTACTAGCACCCATCACACATCATGTGAGCACACCCTCCCGGACCCCCCGATCGTCGGCCAGAGAGATGGGATGCATGAGCTATGGATCGATAGGGTGGTAGGAAGGTTTAGGTACATCTTCATATTTCTACGTGCCAATGCCATTTTTATGGCTTGTAAATTCATACAATGGTCCCTTAAGCCTTCACATGAAGTTTAATGGCAAGACGACTCGTTTTCTATTTTTCACGATTTTCAAAACTTTTTACGGTTTGAAATTTTTTAAAATATTTTTGGAAGGAGTTTTGGCCCCAGACTTGGTAGACGTGATCCTTGTATTTTTTTTGGCATGTACAAAAAATTCAGCCAAAAACTCGAAGTGTACAAGATTTTGTGACCATTTGAAAAAAGTGTCCCCATTTCAGACACTTTAATTCCTACTGGCAGCAAACTTGTAAAATCTCAAATGCTCTTTAAGGGGGTGTGAGTTCTCGAGGTTTGATGAGGGATAGGGGGCCAATATAAGGGCCAAGTACCAGCACCCATCGCACATCATGTGCGCACAGCCCCCCGGCACCCTCGATCACTGGAACCACAATGCCGCCGGTCAGGTTCTCCGGTGATGCTCCGACGATGGTGCCCCGGTGAAGAAAAATGCGGCACCAACACATGCCCGAGCCTAGCATGTGCTGCCGCAACCCTCGGTCCAGTCCGATCTTAGACTGGGAATGAACTCCGTATGCTTAGACTGGGAATGAACTTTGTATGCCTAAGTCAACCCACGAAACGAGCGTGCGGGTGCTCAGCCGGCCAGAGGGGCGGGATGCGTAAGCCGAGGATCGGTCGGGTCCCCCTCTGCGTGCTACCGATCCTACTGTCGCAACCCTCAGTCTGGTCCGATCTTAGACTAGGAGTGAACTCCGTATGCCTAAACCAACCGATGAAACGAACGGGCGATCGGGCGGGCGGGCACTATGCCGGTCAGAGAGATGGGATGCGCAAGCCGTGGATCGATAGGGTGGTAGGTGGGTTTAGGCACATCTTCATATTTCTGCATGCCAATGCCATTTTTATTGCTTGTAAATTCATACAATGGTCCCTTAGGCCTTCACGTGAAGTTTCATGGCAACATGACTCAATTTCTATTTTTCACGATTTTTGAAACTTTTTGTGCTTTGGGATTTTTTAAAATTTTTTCGAAAGGAGTTTTGGCCCCAAACTTGGTAGACGTGATCCTTGTATTTTTGTTGCCATGCATAAAAAATTCAGCAAAAAACTCAAACTGTACAAGATTTTGTGACCATTTGAAAAAAGTGTCCTCATTTCAGACACTTTAATGGCTACTGGCGGCAAACCTGTAAAATCTCAAATGCTCTTTAAGAGGGTGTGACCTCTCGAGGTTTGATGAGGGATAGGGGGCCAATATAAGGGCCAAGTACCAGCACCCATCGTACATCATGTGCGCACACCCCCGGCCCCCCCGATTGCCGGAACCCCAATGCCGTCGATCAGGTTCTCCGGCATAACTCCGGCGATGGTGCCCCGGCGAAGAAAAATGTGGCACCAACACTTGCCCGAGCCCAGCATGTGCTGCCGTAACCCTTGGTCCGGTCCGATCTTAGATTGGGAATGAACTCCGTATGCTTAGACTAGGAATGAACTCCGTATGTCAAAGTCAACCCATAAAACGAGCGAGCGGGTGCTCAGCCGGCTAGAGGGGCGGGATGCGCAAGCCAGGGATCGACCGGTTCCCCCTCTACATGCTGTCGATCCTGCTACCGCAACCCTAGGTCTGGTCTGATCTTAGACTGGGAATGAACTCCGTATGCCTAAGCCAACCGACGAAATGATCAGGCAGGCGGGTGGGCAGGCGCTAAGCCAGCCAGAGAGACGGGATGCGCAAGCCGTGGATCGATAGGCTGGTGGGTGGGTTTAGTCACATCTTCATATTTCTGCTTGCCAATGCCATTTTTATGGTTTGTAAATTCATACAATGGTTCCTTAAGCCTTCACGTGAAGTTTAACGGCAAGACGACTCGTTTTCTATTGTTCATGATTTTTGAAACTTTTTGCGGTTCGGGATTTTTTAAAAATTTTTTGGAAGGATTTTTGGCCCCAAACTTGGTACATGTGATCCTTGTATTTTTGTTGCCATGCACAAAAAAATTCAGCTAAAAACTCGAACTGTACAAGATTTTGTGACCATTTGAAAAAAGTGTCCCCATTTCAGACACTTTAATGGCTACTATCAGCAAACCTGTAAAATCTGAAATGCTCTTTAAGGGGGTGTGAGTTCTTGAGGTTTCATGAGGGATAGGGGGCCAATATAAGGGCCAAGTACCAGCACCCATCACACATCATGTGCGCACACCCCCCCGGCCCCTCGATCGCCGAAACCCCAATGTCGTCGGTCAGGTTCTCTAGCGATGCTCCGGCGATGGTGCCCTGGCGAAGAAAAATGTCGCACCAACACAAGCTCGAGCCCAACATGTGCTGCCGCAACCCTTGGTCCGGTCCGATCTTAGACTGGGAATGAACTCCGTGTGCCTAAGTCAACCCACGAAACGAGCGTGCGGGCGCTCAGCCGGCCAGAGGGGCGGGAAGCGCAAGCCGAGGATCGGCTGGGTCCCCTTCTGCATGCTACTGATCCTGCTACTGCAACCCTCAGTCTGGTCTAATCTTAGACTGAGAATGAACTCCGTATGCCTAAGCCAACCGACGAAACGAGTGGGCAGGTGGGCACTACGCCCACCAGAGAGACGGGATGCGCAAGCCGTGGATCGATAGGGTGGTAGGTGGGTTTAGGCACATCTTCATATTTTTGTGTGCCATTGCCATTTTTATGGCTTGTTAATTCATACAATGGTCCCTTAAGCCTTCACATGAAGTTTCATGGTAAAACCACTCGTTTTCTATTTTTCATGATTTTTGAAACTTTTTAAGGTTCAGGACTTTTAAAATTTTTTCGGAAGGAGTTTTAGACCCTAACTTGGTAGACGTGATCCTTCTATTTTTGTAGGCATGCACAAAAAAATTCAGCTAAAAACTCGAAGTGTACAAGATTTTGTGACCATTTGAAAAAGTGTCCCCATTTCTAACACTTTAATGGCTACTGGCAGCAAACCTGTAAAATCTCAAATGCTCTTTAAGGGGGTGTGAGTTCTTGAGGTTTGATGAGGGATAGGGGGCCAATATAAGGGCCAAGTACCAGCACCCATTGCACATCATGTGCGCACACCCCCCGACCCTCCACGATCGTCGGAACCCCAATGTCACCGGTCAGGTTCTTCGACGATGCTCCGGCGATGTTGCCCCGGGGAAGAAAAATGCGGCACCAACACATGCCCGATCCCAGCATATGCTACCGCAACCCATGGTTCGATCCGATCTTAGACTGAGAATTAACTCCGTATGCTTAGACTGGGAGTGAACTCCGTATGCCTAAGTCAACACACGAAACGAGCGTACGGGTGCTCAGCCGACAAGAGGGGCTGGATGCGTAAGCTGGGGATCGATCGGCTCCCCCTCAGCGTGCTGCCAATCCTGCTGTCACAACCCTCGGTTCAGTCTAATCTTAGACTGGGAATGAACTCCGTATGCCTAAGCCAACCGACGAAACGAGCGGACGGACGGGCACTACGTCGACCAGAGAGACAGGATGCGCAAGCCGTGGATCAATAGGGTGGTAGGTGGGTTTAGGTAAATCTTCATATTTCTACATGCCAATGCCATTTTTATGGCTTGTAAATTCATACAATGGTCCCTTAAGCCTTCACGTGAAGTTTCATGGGAGGACGACTCGTTTTCTATTTTTCATGATTTTTGAAACTTTTTGAGGTTCGGGATTTTTTAAAATTTTTTCGGATGGATTTCTGGCCCCAAACTTTGTACACGTGATCCTTTTATTTTTGTTGGCATTGCACAAAAAAATTCAGCTAAAAACTCGAGTGTAACAAGATTTTGTAACCATTTGAAAAAGTGTCCCCATTTCAGACACTTTAATGGCCTTACTGACAGCAAAACCTGTAAAATCTCAAATGCCATTAAGGGAGTGTTGAGTTCCTCCAAGGTTTAATGAGGGATAGGGGGCTAATATAAGGGGCAAGTACCAGCACCCATCGACATCATGTGCGCACACCCCCCGGGCACCCCGATCGTCGTTAAACCCAAAAGCCCGTAGGTTCTCCGACGATTGCTGCCGGCGATGGCACCTCGACGAAGAAAAATGCGGCACCAGCCACATGCTCGAGCCCAGCATGTGCTGTCGTAACCTCCGGTCTGGTCTGATCTTATACTGGGAATGAACTCCGTATGCTTTGACTGGGAATGAACTCGTATGCCCTAAGTCAACCGAACGCGCGTACGGGTCGCTCAGCCAGCCAGAGGCGGGATGCACAAGCCAGGGATCGGTCGGGTCTCCCTCTGCGTGCTACCGATCCTGCTGCCACAACCCTCGGTCTGGTCTGATCTTAGACTGGGAATGAACTCCGTATACCTAAGCCAACCGACAAAACAAACGGGCGGGCGAGCAGGCGGGCACTACGCTGGCCAGAGAGACAGGATGCGCAAGCCGTGGATTGATAGGGTGGTAGGTGGGTTTAGGCACATCTTCATATTTCTGCGTGCCAATACCATTTTTATGGCTTGTAAATTCATACAATGGTTCCTTAAGCCTTCACGTGAAGTTTCATGGCAAGACGAATCATTTTCTATTTTTCATGATTTTCAAAACTTTTTGCGGTTCAGGATTTTTTAAAATTTTTTTGGAAGGAGTTTTGGCCCTAAACTTGGTAGACGTGATCCTTGTATTTTTGTTGCAAGCACAAAAAAATTTACCTAAAAACTCGAAGTGTACAAGATTTTGTGACCATTTGATAAAAGTGTCCCCATTTCAGACACTTTAACGGCTACTGGCGGCAAACCTATGAAATCTCAAATGCTCTTTAAGGGGGTGTGAGTTCTCCAGGTTTGATGAGGGATAGAGGGCCAATATAAGGGCCAAGTACCAGCACCCATCACACATCATGGGCGCACACCCCCCCGACCCCCCCGATTGTCGGAACCCCAATGCCGTCAGTCAGGTTATCCGGTGATGCTTCGGCGATGGTGCCCGACAAAGAAAAATACGGCACCAGCACATGCTGAGCCCAGTATGTGCTACTGGAACCCTTGGTCCTGATCCGATCTTAGACTAGGAATGAACTCCGTATGCTTAGATTGGGAATGAACTCCGTATGCTTAGACTGGGAATGAACTCCGTATGCCTAAGTGAACCCATGAAATTAACGTGCGGGCGCTCAGCCGGCTAGAGGGGTGGGATGCACAAGTCGAGGATCAATTGGGTCCCCTTCTGCGTGTTACCGATCCTGCTGCCATAACCCTCGGTCCAGTCTGATCTTAGACTGGGAATGAACTCCGTATGCCTAAGCCAACCGACGAAACGAGCGGGCGGGCGGGCGGGCACTACACCGGCCAGAGAGACGGGATGTGCAAGCCGTGGATCGATAGGGTGGTAGGTGGGTTTAGGCACATCTTCATATTTCTACATGCCAATGCCATTTTTATGGCTTGTAAATTCATACAATGGTCCCTTAAGCCTTCACGTGAAGTTTCATAGCAAGACGACTCGTTTTCTATTTTTCATGATTTTTGAAACTTTTCGCATTTCAGGATTTTTTAAAATTCTTTCAGAAAGAGCTTTGGCCCCAAACTCGGTAGACATGATCCTTGTATTTTTGTTGGCATGCACAAAAAAATTCAGCTAAAAAGTTGAAGTGTACAAGATTTTGTGACCATTTGAAAAAAGTGTTCCCATTTCAGACACTTTAATGGCTACTGGCAGCAAACGTGTAAAATCTCAAATGCTCTTTAAGGGGGGGTGAGTTCTTAAGGTTTGTTGAGGGATAGGGGGCCAATAGAATGGCCAAGTACCAACACCCATCACACATCATGTGCACACACCCCCCCGGCCCCCTGATCACCGGAACCCCAATGCCACCGGTCAGGTTCTCCGACGATGCTCCGACGATGGTGCCCCGACGAAGAAAAATGCGGCACCAGCACATGCCCGAGCCTAGTATGTGCTGTCATGGCCCTTGATTTGGTCTGATCTTAGACTGGGAATGAACTCTGTATGCTTAGGTTGGGAATGAACTCCGTATCCCTAAGTCAACCCACGAAACGAGAGTGCGTGCGCTCAGCCGGCCAGAGGGGCAGGACGTGTAAGATGGGGATCAATCGGGTCCCCCTCTGTGTCCTGTTGATCCTGCTGCCACAACCCTTGATCCGGTCTGATCTTAGACTGGGAATGAACTCTGCATGCCTAAGCCAATCGATGAAATGAGCGAGCGAGCGTGCGGGCAGGCGGGCATTACGTCGGCCAGAAAGACGGGATGCGCAAGCCGTGTATCGATAGGGTGGTAGGTGGGTTTAGGCACATCTTCATATTTCTGCATGCCAATGCCATTTTTATGGCTTGTAAAGTCATGCAATTTATATTTATATCGATAGGGTGGTAGGTGGGTTTAGGCACAATGTAAGCCTTCACGTGAAGTTTCATTGCAAGATGACTTGTTTTATATTTTTTACGATTTTTGAAACTTTTTGCGGTTAGGATTTTTTAAAATTTTTTCGGAAGGAGTTTTGGCCCCAAACTTGGTAGACGTGATCCTTGTATTTTTGTTGGTATGCACAAAAAAATACAGCTAAAAACTCGAAGTGTAGAAGATTTTGTGACCATTTGAAAAAAGTGTCCCCATTTTAAACACTTTAATGGCTACTGGCAGCAAACCTGTAAAATCTCAAATGCTCTTTAAGGGGGTGTGAGTTCTCGAGGTTTGATGAGGGATAGGGGGCCAATATAAGGGCCAACTACCAGCACCCACCGCACATCATGTGCGCACACCCCCCGGCCCCCCCGATCGTCAGAACCCCAATGCCGCCGGTCAGGTTCTCCGGTGATGCTCTAGCGATGGTGCCCCGACGAAGAAAAATGCGGCACCAACACGTGCCCGAACCCAGCATGTGCTGCTGCAACCCTCGGTCCAGTCCGATCTTAGACTGGGAATGAACTCCGTATGCCTAAGCCAACAGACGAACGAGCGAGCGGGCGGGCGAACAGGCAGGCGGGCACTACGCCGGCCAAAGAGACGGGATGCGCAAGCCGTGGATCGATAGGGTGGTAGGTGGGTTTAGGCACATCGTCATATTTATGCATGCCAATGCCATTTTTATGGCTTGTAAATTCATACAATGGTCCCTTAAGCCTTCACGTGAAGTTTCATGGCAAGACGACTCATTTTCTATTTTTCACGATTTCTAAAACTTTTTACGGTTCGAGATTTTTTAAAATTTTTTCGGAAGGAGTTTTGGCCCCAAACTTGGTAGACGTGATCCTTGTTTTTTTTTTGGCATGCACAACAACATTCAACTAAAAACTGGAAGTGTACAAGATTTTGTGACCATTTTGGAAAAAGTGTCCCCATTTCAGACGCTTTAATTGCTACTGGCAGTGAACCTGTAAAATCTTAAAGGCCCCTATGTCCCCAAATCAAACACTTTAATGGCTACTGGCAACAAACCTATAAAATCTCAAATGCTCTTTAAGGGGGTGTGAGTTCTCGAGGTTTGATGAGGGATAGGAGGCCAATATAAGGGCCAAGTACCAGCACGCATCGTACACCATGTGCGCACACCCCCCCCGGCCCCCCCAATCGCTGGAACCCTAATGCCGCTGGTCAAGTTCTCCGACGATGCTCCGACGATGGTGCCCTGGGAAAGAAAAATGTGGCACCAGCACATGCCCGAGCCTAGCATGTGCTGCCGCAACCCTCGATCCAATCCGATCTTAGACTGGGAAAGAACTTCGTATGCTTAGACTGGGAATGAACTCCGTATCCCTAAGTCAACCCATGAAATGAGCGTGCAGGCGCTCAGCCGGCCAGAGGGGTGGGATGCGTAAATCAGGGATTGATCGAGTCCCCCTCTGCGTGCTGCCGATCCTACTACCGCAGCCCTCGGTTCAATTCAATCTTAGACTGGGAATGAACTCCGTATACCTAAGCCAACCGACGAAACGAGCGGGCGGGTGGGCGGGCGGGCACTGCGTCGACCAGAGAGACGGGATGCACAAGTCGTGGATCGATAGGGTGGTAGCTGGGTTTAGGCACATCTTCATATTTCTGCATACCAATGCCATTTTTATGGCTTGTAAATTCATACAATGGTCCCTTAAGCCTTCACGTGAAGTTTCATGGCAAGACCACTCGTTTTCTATTTTTCACGATTTTTAAAACTTTTTACGGTTCGGGATTTTTCAAAATTGTTTCGAAAAGAGTTTTGGTCCCAAACTTGGTAGACATGCTCCTTGTATTTTTGTTGGCATGCACAAAAAAATTCAGCTAAAAACTCAAAGAGTACAAGATTTTGTGACCATTTGAAAAAAGTGTCCCCGTTTTAGACACTTTAATCGCTAATGGCAGCAAACCTGTAAAATCTCAAATGCTCTTTAAGGGGGTGTGAGTTCTCGAGGTTTGATGAGGGATAGGGGGACAATATAAGGGCCAAGTACCAGCACCCATCGCACATCATGTGCGCACACCCTCCCCGGCCCCCTCGATCGTCAGAACCCCAATGCCGCCGGTCAGTTTCTCCGGCGATGCTCTGGCAATGGTGCCCCGATGAAGAAAAATACGGCACCAGCACATGCCCGGGCCCAGCATGTGCTGCCGCAACCCTCGGTCTGGTCCGATCTTAGACTGGGAAATGAACTCCGTATGCCTAAGCCAACCGACGAAACGAGCGAGCGGGCACTACGTCGACCAGAGAGACAGGATGCGCAAGCCGTGGATCGATAGGGTGGTAGGTGTGTTTAGGCACATCTTCATATTTCTGCATGCCAATGCCATTTTTATGGCTTGTAAATTCATACAATGGTCCCTTAAGCCTTCACGTGAAGTTTCATGGCAAGGCGACTCGTTTTTTATTTTTCACAATTTTTGAAACTTTTTACAGTTCAGGATTTTTTAAAATTTTTTCGGAAGGAGTTTTGGCCCCAAACTTGGTAGACGTGATCCTTGTAATTTTGCTGGCATGCACAAAACAAATCAGCTAAAAAATTGAAGTGTACAAGATTTTGTGACCATTTGAAAAAAGTGTCACGATTTTGAACACTTTATGGCTACTGGCAGCAAACCTGTAAAATCTCAAATGCTCTTTAAGGGCCAAGTACCAGCACCCATCGCACAGCATGTTCGCACAACCCCCGGCCCCCCCGATCATTGAAACCCCAATGCCGTCGATCAGGTTCTCTGACGATGCTCGGGCAATGGTGCCCCGATGAAGAAAAATACGGCACCAGCACATGCCCGGGCCCAGCATGTGCTGCCGCAACCCTCGGTCTAGTCCGATCTTAGACTGAGAAATGAACTCCGTATGCCTAAGCCAACTGACGAAATGAGCGGGCGGGCACTACGCCGTCCAGAGAGACGGGATGCGCAAGCCATGGATCGATAAGGTGGTAGGTGTGTTTAGGCACATCTTCATATTTCTACATGCCAATGCCATTTTTATGGCTTGTAAATTCATACAAAGGTCCCTTAAGCCTTCATGTGAAGTTTCATGGCAAGGCGACTCGTTTTCTATTTTTCACAAATTTTGAAACTTTTTACAGTTCGGGATTTTTTAAAATTTTTTCAGAAGGAGTTTTGGCCCCAAACTTGGTAGACGTGATCCTTGTAATTTTGTTTGGCATGCACAAAACAAATCAGCTAAAAAATTGAAGTGTACAAGATTTTGTGACCATTTGAAAAAAGTGTCCCCATTTCAAACACTTTAATGGCTACTGGCAGCAAACCTGTAAAATCTCAAATGCTCTTTAAAAGGGTGTAAGTTCTCGAGGTTTGATGAGGGATAGGGGGCCAACATAAGGGCCAAGTATCAACACCCATTGCACATCATTTGCGCACACCCCCTCCGGCCCCTCGATCACCGGAACACCAATGCCGCCGGTCTGGTTCTCTGGTGATGCTCCGACGATGGTGTCCCGACGAAGAAAAATGCGGTACCAGCATAAGCCCGAGCCCAGCATGTGCTGCCGTAACCCTCAGCCTGGTCCGATCTTAGACTGGGAATGAACTCCGTATGCTTAGACTGGGAATGAACTCCGTATGCCTAAGTCAACACATGAAACAAGCGTGCGGGCGCTCAGCAGGCCAGAAGGGCCGGATGCGCAAGCCGGGGATCGATCGGGTCCTCCTCTGCGTGCGGCCGATCCTACTGCTACCACCCTCGGTCTGGTCTGATCTTAGACTGGGAATGAACTCCGTATACCTAAGCCAACCGATGAAACGAGCGAGCGAGCGGGCAGGCAGGCACTACGCCGGCCAGAGAGACGGGATGCGCAAGCCGTGGATAGATAGGGTGGTAGGTGGGTTTAGGCACATATTCATATTTCTACGTGCCAATGCCATTTTTATGGCTTGTAAATTCATACAATGGTTCCTTAAGCCTTCATGTGAAGTTTCATGGGAAGATGACTCGTTTTTTATTTTTCATGATTTTTGAAACTCTTTGCGGTTCAAGATTTTTTAAACTTTTTCGGAAGGGGTTTTGCCCCCAAACATGGTAGACGTGAACCTTGTATTTTTGTTGGCATGCAAAAAAAATTCAGCTAAAAACTCGAAGTGTACAAGATTTTGTGACCATTTGAAAAAAGTGTCCCCATTTCAGACACTTTAATGGCTACTGGCAGCAAACCTATAAAATCTCAAATGCTCTTTAAGGGGGTGTTAGTTCTTGAGGTTTGATGAGGGATAGGAGGCCAATATAAGGGCCAAGTACCAGCACCCATCGCACATCATGTGCGCACACCCCCCTCGGCCCCCCCGATCATCGGAACCCTAATGCCGCCGATCAAATTCTCCGACGATGCTTTGGCGATGGTGCCCTAGGGAAGAAAAATGCGGCACCAGCACATGCCGAGCCCAGCATGTGCTGCCGTAACCCTCGGTTCGGTTTGATCTTAGACTGGGAATGAACTTCGTATGCTTAGATTGGGAATGAACTCCGTATCCCTAAGTCAACCCACGAAATGAGCGCGTGGGTGCTCAGCTAGCAAGAGGGGCAGGATAAGCAAGCCGGGGATCGATCGGGTCCCCCTCTGTGTGTTGTCGATCCTACTGCTGCCACCCTCGGTCTGGTCTGATCTTAGACTGGGAATGAACTCCGTATGCCTAAGCCAACCAATGAAACGAGCGGGCGGGCGGGCGGGCACTACGCCGACTAGAGAGACGGGATGCGCAAGCCGTGGATCAATAGGGTGGTAGGTGGGTTTAGGCACATCTTCATATTTCTACGTGCCAATGCCATTTTTATGGCTTGTAAATTCATACAATGGTCCCTTAAGCCTTCACGGAAGTTTCATGGCAAGACGACTCCTTTTCTATTTTTCACGATTTTCAAAACTTTTAAAATTGTTTCGAAAGGAGTTTTAGCCCCAAACTTGGTAGACGTGATCCTTCAATTTTTGTTGGCATGCACAAAAAAATATAGCTAAAAACTTGAAGTGTACAAGATTTTGGACCATTTGAAAAAAGTGTCCCCATTTCAGACACTTTAATGGCTACTAGTAGCAAACCTGTAAAATCTCAAATGCTCTTTAAGGGGGTGTGAGTTCTCGAGGTTTGATCAGGGATAGGGGGCCAACATAAGGGCCAAGTACCAACACCCAACACACATCATTTGCGCACACCCCCTCCGGCCCCCCCGATCGTCGGAACACCAATGCCGTCAGTCAGGTTCTTTGGCGATGCTCCGACGATGGTGCCCCAACGAAGAAAAATGCGGCACCAGCACAAGCTCGAGCCCAGCATGTGCTTCCGTAACCCTCAGCCTAGTCTGATCTTAGACTGGGAATGAACTCCGTAGGCTTAGTCTGGGAATGAACTCCGTATGCCTAAGTCAACCCACGAAATGAGCGTGCGGGCGCTCAGCCAGCCAGAGGGGTGAGATGCGTAAGCCGAGGATCGATCGGGTCCTCCTCTACGTGCTGCCGATCCTGCTGCCGTAACCCTCAGTCTGATCCAATCTTAGACTGGGAATAAACTCCGTATGCCTAAGCTAATCGACGAAATGAGCGGGCGGGCGGGCTGGCACTACGTCGACCAGATAGACGGGATGCGCAAGCCATGGATCAATAGGGTGGTAGGTGGGTTTAGGCACATCTTCATTTTTTTGTGTGCCAATGCCATTTTTATGGCTTGTAAATTCATACAACGGTCCCTTAAGCCTTCACGTAAAGTTTCATGGCAAGATGACACGTTTTCTATTTTTCACGATTTTTGAAACCTTTTGTGGCTTGGGATTTTTCAAAATTTTTTTGGAAGGAGTTTTGGCCCCAAACTTGGTAGACGTGATCCTTGTATTTTTGTTGGCATGCACAAAAAAGTTAAGCCAAAAACTCAAAGTGTACAAGATTTTGTGACCATTTGAAAAAAGTGTCCCCATTTCAAACACTTTAATGGTTACTGGCAGCAAACCTGTAAAATCTCAAATGCTCTTTAAGGGGGTGTGAGTTCTCTAGGTTTGATGAGGGATAGGGGGCCAATATAAGGGCCAAGTACCAGCACCCATCGCACATCATGTGCGCGCACCTCCTGGCCCCCCTATCGCCAGAACCCCAATGCCGCCGATCAAATTCTCTGACGGTGCTCCGACGATGGTGCCCCAACGAAGAAAAATACGGCACCAGCACATGCCTGAGCCTAGCATATGCTACCGCAACCCTCAGTCCAGTCTGATCTTAGACTAGGAATGAACTCCGTATGCTTAGATTGGGAATGAACTCTGTATGCCTAAGTCAACCCATGAAATGAGCGTGCAGGTGCTCAACCGGTAAGAGGGGCTGGATGCGCAAGCTGAGGATCGGCCGACCCATTCTGTGTGCTGTCGATCATGCTACCGCAACCCTCAGTCCAGTCCAATCTTAGATTGGGAATGAACTCCGTATGCCTAAGCCAACCGACGAAATGAACGGGTGGGCGGGCGGGCACTTCGTCGGCCAGAGAGACGGGATGCGCAAGCCGTGGATCGATAGGGTGGTAGGTGGGTTTAGGGACATCTTCATATTTCTGCATGCCAATGCCATTTTTATGGCTTGTAAATTCATACAATGGTCCCTTAAGCCTTCACGTGAAGTTTCATGGCAAGACGATTCGTTTTCTATTTTTCACGATTTTTGAAACTTTTTACGGTTTTGGATTTTTTAAAATTTTTTGGAAGGCATTTTGGACCCAAACTTGGTAGACGTGATCCCTCTATTTTTTTTGGCGTGCACAAAAAAATTCAGCTAAAAACTAGAAGTGTACAAGATTTTGTCACCATTTGAAAAAAGTGTCCCCATTTCAGACACTTTAATGGCTATTGGCAGCAAACCTGTAACATCTCAAATACTCTTTAAGGGGGTGTGAGTTCTTGAGGATTGATGAGGGATAAGGGGCCAATATAAGGGCCAAGTACCAGCACCCATCGGACATCATGTACGCACACCGCCCTCGGCCCCCCCAATCGCTGAAACCCAAATGCCGTTCGACGATGGAGCCCCAGCGAAGAAAAATGCGGCACCAGCACAAGCTCGAGCCCAGCATGTGCTGCCACAACCCTCGGTCCATTCTGATCTTAGACTGGGAATGAACTCCGTATGCCTAAGTTAAGCGACGAAAAGAACGTGCGGGTGCTCAGTCGGCCAGAGGGGCGGGATGCACAAGCCGGGGATCGACGGGGTCCCCTTCTGCGTGCTGTCGATCCTGCTGCCGCATCCCTTGGTCCGATCCAATCTTAGACTGGGAATGAACTCCGTACGCCTAAGCCAACCGATGAAATGAGCGGGTAGGCGGGCGGGCACTTCGCCGGCTAGAGAGGCGGGATGCGCAAGCCGTGGATCGATAGGGTGGTAGGTGGGTTTAGGCACATCTTCATATTTTTGCATGCCAATGCCATTTTTATGGCTTGTAAATTCATACAATGGTCCCTTAAGCCTTCACGTGAAGTTTCATGGCAAGACGACTCGTTTTCTATTTTTCATGATTTTCAAAACTTTTTACGGTTCGGGATTTCTTAAAATTTTTTCGGAACTAGTTTTGGTCCCAAACTAGGTAGACGTGATCCTTGTATTTTTTTTGGCATGCACAAAAAAATTCAGCTAAAAAATCGAAGTGTACAAGATTTTGTGACCATTTGAAAAAGGTGCCCCCATTTCGGACACTTTAGTAACTACCAGCAGCAAAACTGTAAAATCTCGGATGCTCTTTAAGGGGGTGTGAGTTCTCAAGGTTTGATGAGGGATAGGGGGCCAATATAAAAACCATGTACCAGCACCCATTGCACATTATGTGCGCACACCCCCCGGCCCCCCCAATCGTCGGAACCCCAATGCCACCAATCAGGTTCTCTGATGATGCTCTGGCGATGGTGCCCCGGGAAAGAAAAATGTGGCACCAGCACATGCCCGAGCCCAGCATGTGCTCCCGAAACCCTCGATCCAGTCCGATCTTAGACTGGGAATGAACTCCGTATGCTTAGACTGGGAATGAACTCCGTATGCCTAAGTCAACCCACAAAACGAGCGTGCGGGCGCTCAGTCGGCCAAAGAGGCGAGATGCGCAAGTCGGGGATCAGTCAAGTCCCCCTCTGCATGCTGCCGATCCTGCTGCCACAATCCTCGGTTCGATCTGATCTTAGACTGGGAATGAACTCCGTATGCCTAAGCCAACCGATGAAACGAGCGGGCTGACGGGTGGGCGAGCACTACGCCGGCCAGAGAGACGGGATGCGCAAGCCGTGGATCGATAGGGTGGTAGGTGGGTTTAGGCACATCTTCATATTTCTGTGTTCCAATGCCATTTTTATGGCTTGGAAATTCATACAATGGTCCCTTAAGCCTTCACGTAAAGTTTCATGGCAAGACGACTCATTTTCTATTTTTCACGATTTTTGAAACTTTTTTCCGTTCGGGATTTTTTAAAATTTTTTCAGAAAGAATTTTGGCCCCAAACTTGGTAGACATGATCCTTGTATTTTTTTTGGCATGCACAAAAAAAATCAGCTAAAAATTCGAAGTGTCCAAGATTTCGTGACCATTTGAAAAAAGTGTCCCCATTTCAGACACTTTAATGGCTACTAGGAGCAAACCTGTAAAATCTCAAATGCTCTTTAAGGGGGTGTGAGTTCTTGAGGTTTGAAGAGGGATAGGGGGCCAATATAAGGGCCAAGTACCAGCACCCATCGCATATCATGTGCACACACCCCCCCGGGCCCCCCGATTGCCGAAACAGTAATGCCGTCGGTCAGGTTCTTCGACGATCTCCGATGATGGTGCCCCGACGAAGAAAAATGCAGTACCAGCACATGCCCGAGCCCAGCATGTGTTGCCGTAACCCTCGGTCCGGTCCGATCTTAGACTGGGAATGATCTTCGTATGCTTAGACTGGGAATGAACTCCGTATGCCTAAGTCAACCCACGAAACGAGCGTACGGGCGCTCAGCCGGCCAGAGGGGCAGGATGCACAAGCCGGGGATCAGCCGGGTCCCCCTCTGTGTGCTGTCAATCCTGCTGCCGCAACCCTTGGTCTGGTCTGATATTAGACTGGGAATGAACTCCGTATGCCTAAGCCAACCGACGAAACGAGCAGGCGAGCGGGCACTACGTCGACCAGAGAGACGGGATGCGCAAGCCGTGGATAGATAGGGTTGTAGGTGGGTTTATGCACATCTTCATATTTTTGTGTGCCAATGCCATTTTTATGGCTTGTAAATTCATACAATGGTCCCTTAAGCCTTCACGTGAAGGTTCTCCGGTGATGCTCCGGTGATGGTGCCCCGACGAAGAAAAATACGGCACCAGCACATGCTTGAGCCCAGCATGTGCTACCGCAACCCTCGGTTAGGTGCAATCTTAGACTCAGAATGAACTCCGTATGCCTAAGTCAACCCACGAAATGAGCGTACGGGCGCTCAACCGACCAGAGGGGCGGGATGCGCAAGTCGGGGATCGGTCGGGTCCCCTTCTACGTGCTGCTGATCCTGCTGCCGTAACCCTCGGTCTGGTCTAATCTTAGACTGGGAATGAACTCCGTATGCCTAAACCAACCGACAAAAGGAGCAGGCGGGCGGGCAGGTGGGCACTACGCCGACCAGAGAGGCAGGATGTGCAAGCCGTGGATCGATAGGGTGCTAGGTGGGTTTAGGCACATCTTCATATTTTTGCATGCCAATGCCATTTTTATGGCTTGTAAATTCATACAATGGTCCTTAAGCCTTCACGTGAGGTTTCATGGCAAGACGACTCGTTTTATATTTTTCACAATTTTCAAAACTTTTTGCGGTTCAGGATTTTTTGAAATATTTTTGGAAGGAGTTTTGGCCCCAAACATAGTAGACGTGATCCTTGTAATTTTGTTGGCATCCATAAAAAAGTTCAGCTAAAAACTCGAAGTGTACAAGATTTTGCGACCATTTGAAAAAAGTGTCCCAATTTCAGACACTTTAATGGTTGCTGGGAGCAAACCTGTAAAATATCAAATGCTCTTTAAGGGGTGTGAGTTCTCGAGGTTTGATGAGGGATACAGGGCCAATATAAGGGCCAAGTACCAGCACCCATTGCACATCCGTGCGAACACCCCCCGACCCCTCCGATCGTCGAAACCCCAATACCGTCGGTCAGGTTCTCCGGTGATAGTGCCCCGATGAAGAAAAATGTGGCACCAGCACATGCTCGAGCCCAGCAAGTGCTGCCGTAACCCTCGGTCTGATTTGATCTAAGATTGAGAATAAGCTCCATATGCTTAGACTGGGAATGAACTCCGTATGCCTAAGTCAACCCACGAAAGGAGCGTGCGGGCGCTCAGCTGGCCAAAGGGTGGGATGCGCAAGTCGGGGATCGATCGAGTCCCCCTCTGCGTGCTTCTGATCCTGCTGTCACAACCCTTGGTCCGGTTCGATGTTAGACTGAGAATGAACTCTGTATGCCTAAGCCAACCGACGAAACGTGCGGGCGGGCCGACTAGCGGGCACTACATCGACCAGAGAGACGGGATGCGTAAGCCATGGATCGATAGGGTGGTAGTGGGTTTAGGCACATCTTCATATTTCTATGTGCCAATGCCATTTTTATGGCTTGTAAATGCATACAATGGTCCCTTAAGCCTTCACGTGAAGGTTCTCCGGTGATGCTCCGGCGATGGTGCCCCGGTGAAGAAAAATATGGCACCAGCACAAGCTCGAGCCCAGCATGTGCTGCCGCAACCCTCGGTCCGGTCCAATCTTAGACTCGGAATGAACTCCGTATGCCTAAGCCAACCGATGAAAGAAGTGGGTGGGTAGGCGGGCAGGCACTACGTCGGTCAGAGGGTCGGGATGCAAAAGCCGTGGATCTATAGGGTGGTAGGTGGGTTTAGGCACATCTTCATATTTCTGCATGTCAATGCCATTTTTATGGCTTGTAAATTCATACAATGGTCCCTTAAGCCTTCACGTGAAGTTTCATGGCAAGACGACTCATTTTCTGTTTTTCATGATTTTTGAAACTTTTTACGGTTTGGGATTTTTTAAAATTTTTTCGGAAGGAGTTTTGGCCCCAAACCTGGTAGACGTGATCCTTGCATTTTTTTTGGCATGCACAAAAAAATTCAGCTAAAAACTCGAAGTGTACAAGATTTTATGACCATTTGAAAAAAGTATCCCCACTTCAGACACTTCAATTGCTACTGGCAGCAAACCTATAAAATCTCAAATGCTCTTTAAGGGGGTGTGAGTTCTCGAGGTTTGATGAGGGACAGGGGGCCAATATAAGGGCCATATACCCGCACCCATCGCACATCATGTGCGCACACCCCCCGGCCCCCTGATCGCCGGAACCCCAATGCCGTCGGTCTGGTTCTCCGATAATGCTCCGGCGATGGTGCCCCGACGAAGAAAAATGCGGCACCAGCACATGCCCAAGCCCAGCCTGTGCTGCCGCAACCCTCGGTCTAGTCCGATCTTAGACCGGGAATGAACTCCATATGCCTCAGCCAACCGACGAAACGAGCGAGCGGGCGGGCACTACGCCGGCCAGAGAGACGGGATGCGCAAGCCGTGGATCGATAGGGTGGTAGGTGGGTTTACGCACATCTTCATATTTCTGCCTGCCAATGCCATTTTTATGGCTTGTAAATTCATACAATGGTCCCTTAAACCTTCACGTGAGGTTTCATGGCAAGACGACTCGTTTTCTATTTTTCACGATTTTCAAAACTTTTTACGGTTTGGGAATTTTTTAAAACTTTTTCGGAATTAGTTTTGTCCCTAAACTTGGTAGACGTGATCCTTGTATTTTTGTTGGCATGCACAAAAAATTCAGGTAAAAACTCAAAGTGTACAAGATTTTGTGACCATTTGAAAAAAGTGTCCCCATTTTAGACACTTTAATGGCTACTGGCAGCAAAGCTGTACAATCTCAAATGCTCTTTAAGGGGGTGTGAGCTCTCGACATTTGCTGAAGGATAGGGGGCCAATATAATGGCCATGTACCAGCACCCATCGCACATTATGTGCGCACACCCCCCGGCACCCCCGATCGCCAGAACCCTAATGCCCACGGTCAAGTTCTCCGACGATGCTCTGGCGATGGTGCCTCGGGGAAGAAAAATGAAGCACCAGCACATGCCCGAGCCCAGCATGTGTTGCCGCAACCCTCGGTCCAGTTCGATCTTAGACTGGGAATGAACTCATTATGCTTAGACTGAGAATGAACTCCGTATGCCTATGTCAACCCACGAAACGAGTGTGCGGGGGCTCAACCAGCCAGAGGGGCGAGATGCGCAAGCCGTGGATCGGTCGGGTCCCCCTCTACGTGCTGTTGATCCTGGTGCCACAACCCTCAGTCTGGTCTGATCTTAGACTGGGAATGAACTCGGTATGCCTAAGCCAACCGACGAAATGAGCGGGCGGACGGGCGGGTGGGTACTACGCCGGCCAGAGAGACGGGATGCGCAGGCCGTGGATAGATAGGGTGGTAGGTGGGTTTAGGCACATCTTTATATTTCTGTGTGCCAATGCCATTTTTGTGGCTTGTAAATTCATACAATGGTCCCTTAAGCTTTCATGTGAAGTTTCATGGCAAGACAACTCGTTTTCTATTTTTCATGATTTTCGAAACTTTTTACGGTTTGAAATTTTTTAAAATTTTTTCGAAATGAGTTTTGGCCCCAAACTTGGTAGACGTGATCTTGTATTTTTGTTGGCATGCACAAAAAAATTCAGCTAAAAAGTCGAAGTGTACAACATTTTGTGACCATTTGAAAAAATTGTCCCCATTTCAGACACTTTAATGGCTACTGGCAGCAAACCAGTAAATTGTCAAATGCTCTTTAAGGGGGTGTGAGTTCTCGAGGTTTGATGAGGGATAGGGGGCCAATATAAGGGCCAAGTACCAGCACCCATCGCACATCATGTGCGCACACCCCCTGTCCCCCCCGATCGTCGGAACCCCAATGCCGCAGGTCAGGTTCTCCGACGATGCTCGACGATGGTGCCTCGGTGAAGAAAAATACGGCACCAGTACATACCCGAGCCCAGCATGTGCTGCCACAACCCTCGGTCCGATCCGATCTTAGACTGGGAATGAAGTCCGTATGCCTAAGCCAACCGACGAAACGAGCGGGCGGGCCGGCGAGCACTACGCCAGCCAGAGAGATGGGATGCACAAGCCGTGGATCGATAGAGTGGTAGGTGGGTTTAGGCACATCTTCATATTTCTATGTGCCAATGCCATTTTAATGGCTTGTAAATTCATACAATGGTCCCTTAAGACTTCACGTGAAGTTTCATGGCAAGACGACTCGTTTTTTATTTTTCACGATTTTTGAAACTTTTTGCGGTTCGGGATTTTTTAAAATTTTTTCGGAAGGAGTTCTGGCTCCAAACTTGGTAGTCGTGATCCTTGTATTTTTGTTGGCTTGCACAAAAAAAGTCAGCTAAAAACTCGAAGTGAACAAGATTTTGTGACCATTTGAAAAAAGTGTCCCCATTTCAGACACTTTAATGGCTACTAGCAGCAAACCTGTAAAATCTCAAATGCTTTTTAAGGGGGTGTGAGTTCTCGAGGTTTGATGAGGGGTAGGGGGCCAATATAAGGGCCAAGTACCAGCACCCATCGCACATCATGTGCGCACACCACCCCCCGGGCCCCCCGATCGTCGGAACCCCAATACGGCTGGTCAGGTTCTTCGGCGATGCTCTGGTGATGGTGCCCCGACGAAGAAAAATGCGGCACCAGCACATCCCGAACCCAGCATGTGCTACCACAACCATCGGTCTTGTCCGATCTTAGATTGGGAATGAACTCCGTATGCTTAGACTGGGAATGAACTCCGTATGCCTAAGTTAAACCATAAAACGAGCGTGCGGGCGCTCAGCCGGCCAGAGGGGCGAGATGCGCAAGTCGAGGATTGGTTGGGTCCCCCTCTGTGTGCTCTGATCTTGCTATCCGAAATCTCTTGGTCCGGTCTGATCGCAGACTGGAATGAACTCCGTATGCCTAAGCCAACCGACAAAACGAATGGGCGGGCGGGTGGGCAGGCACTACGCCGGCCAAAGAGACGGGATGCGCAAGCCGTGGATCGATAGGGTGGTAGGTGGGTTTAGGCACATCTTCATATTTCTGCATGCCAATGCCATTTTTATGGCTTATAAATTCATACAATGGTCCCTTAAGCCTTCAAGTGAAGTTTCATGACAGGACAACCCGTTTTCTATTTTTCATGATTTTTAAAACTTTTTGCGGTTTCGGATTTTTCAAAATTTTTTTGAAAGGCTTTTTGGCCCCAAACTTGGTAGACGTGATCCTTGTATTTTTGTTGGCATGCACAAAAAAATTCAGCTAAAAAGTCAAAGTGTACAACATTTTGTGACCATTTGAAAAAAGTGTCCCCATTTCAGACACTTTAATGGCTATTGGCAGCAAACCAGTAAATTGTCAAATGCTCTTTAAGGGGGTGTGAGTTCTCAAGGTTTGATGAGGGATAGGGGGCCAATATAAGGGCCAAGTACCAGTACCCATCGCACATTATGTGCGCACACCCCTAGCCCCCCCGATCGTCGGAACCCTAATGCCGCCGGTCAGGTTCTCCGGCGATACTCCGACGATGGTGCCCCGACGAAGAAAAATACGGACCAGCACATGCCCAAGCCAAGTATGTGCTACCGTAACCCTCGGTCCAGTTGGATCTTAGACTGGGAATGAACACCGTATGCCTAAGTCAACCCATGAAACGAGCATGCAGGCGCTCAGCCGGCAAGAGGGGCGGGATACGCAAGCCGAGGAACGATCGGGTCCCCCTCTGCGTGCTGTCGATCCTGCTGCCGCAACCTTTGGTCTGATCTGATCTTAGACTGGGAATGAACTCTGTATGCCTAAGTTAACCCACAAAACGAGCATGCGGGCACTCAGTCGGCCAGAGGGGCGGGATACGTAAGCCGAGGATCGGCCAGGTCCCCCTCTGCGTGCTTTCGATCCTGCTACCGCAACGCTCGGTCCGGTCTGATCTTAGACTGGGAATGAACTCCGTATGCCTAAGCCAATCGACGAAATGAGCGGGTGGGCGGGAACTATGTCGGCCAGAGAAACGGGATGTGCAAGCCGTGGATCGAAAGGGTGGTAGGTGGGTTTAGGCACATCTCCATATTTTTTATGCCAATGCCATTTTTATGGCTTGTAAATTCATACAATGGTCCCTTAAGCCTTCACATGAAGTTTCGTGGCAAGATGACTCATTTTCTATTTTTCACAATTTTTGAAACTTTTTATTGTTCAAGATTTTTTAAAATTTTTTAGAAGGCGTTTTGACCCCTAACTTGGTAGACGTGATCCTTGTATTTTTGTTGGCATGCATAAAAAAATTCAGCTAAACACTCAAAGTGTACAAGATTTTGTGACCTTTTGAAAAAAGTGTCCCCATTTTAGACACTTTAATAGGTACTGGCAGCAAACCTGTAAAATCTCAAATGCTCTTTAAGGGGGTGTGAGTTCTCAAGGTTTGATGAGGGATAGGGGGCCAATATAAGGGCCAAGTACCAACACCCATCACACATCATGTGCGCACACCCCTCGGCCCCCCCGATCACCGGAACCCCAATGTCACCGGTCAGGTTCTCAGACGATGCTTCGGCGATGGTGCCTCGGCAAAGAAAAATGTAGCACTAACACATGTCCAAGCCCAACATGTGCTGCTGTAACCCTTGGTCCGGTCTGATCTTATACTGGGAATGAACTCCGTACGCTTAGACTGGGAGTGAACTTCGTACGCCTAAGTCAACCCATGAAACGAACGTGCGGGTGCTCAGCCGACCAGAGGGGCGAGATGCACAAGCCGGGGATCGACTGTGTCCCCCTCTGCGTGCTACTGATCCTGCTGCTGCAACCCTCGGTCTGGTCCAATCTTAGACTGGAATGAACTCCGTATCCCTAAGCCAACTGACGAAACGAGCGGGCGGGCGGGCACTGCGCCGACCAAAAGGACGGGATGCGCAAGCTGTGGATCGATAGGGTGGTAGGTCGGTTTAGCCACATCTTTATATTTCTGCATGCCAATTCCATTTTTATGGCTTATAAATTCATACTATGGTCCCTTAAGCCTTCATGTGAAGTTTCATGGCAAGACGACTCGTTTTCTATTTTTCATGATTTTCAAAACTTTTTACGGCTCGAGATTTTTTTTAAATTCTTTCGGAAGGAGTTTTGGCCCCAAACTTGGTAGACGTGATCCTTCTATTTTTGTTGGCATGCACAAAAAAATTCAGCTAAAAACTCGAAGTGTACAAGATTTTGTGACCATTTGAAAAAAGTCTCTCCATTTCAGACACTTTAATGGCTACTGGCAGCAAACCTGTAAAATCTCAAATGCTCTTTAAGGGGGTGTGAGTTCTTGAGGTTTGATGAGGGATAGGGGCCCAATATAAGGGCCAAGTACTAGCACCCATCGCACATCATGTGCGCACACCCCCCCGGCCCCCCTGATCACCGGAACCCCAATGCTGTCGATCAGGTTCTCCGACTGTGCTCCGGCGATGGTGCCCCGATGAAGAAAAATGCGGCACCAGCACATGCCCATGCCCAGCATGTGCTGCCAAATTCCCTTGGTCCGGTCTGATCTTACACTGGGAATGAACTCCATATGCTTAGACTGGGAATGAACTCAGTATGCCTAAGTCAACCCACGAAACGAGCGTGCAGGCACTCAGTTGGCCAGAGGGGCAGGATACGCAAGCCGGGGACCGATCCTGGTGCCGTAACCCTCAATCCATTCTGATCTTAGACTGAGAATGAACTCCATATACCTAAGCCAATCGATGAAACGAGCGGGTGGGCGGGCACTACGCCAGCCAGAGAGACGGGATGCGCAAGCCGTGGATCGATAGGGGGTAGGTTGGTTTAGGCTCATCTTCATATTTCTATGTGCCAATGCCATTTTTATGGCTTATAAATTCATACAATGGTCCCTTAAGCCTTCAAGTGAAGTTTCATGGCAAGACGACTCGTTTTCTTTTTTCACGATTTTCAAAACTTTTTGCGGTTTGGGATTTTTCAAAATTTTTTCGGAAGGAGTTTTGGCCCCAAACTTGGTAGACGTGATCCATGCATTTTTGTTGGCATGCATAAAAAAATTCAGCTAAAAACTCGAAGTGTACAAGATTTTGTGACCATTTGAAAAAAGTGTCCCCATTTCAAACACTTTAATGGCTATTGGCAGCAAACCTATAAAATCTCAAATGCTTTTTAAGGGGGTGTGAGTTCTCAAGGTTTGATAAGGGTTAGGGGGCCAATATAAGGGCCAAGTACCAGCACCCATCGCACATTATGTGCGCACACCCCCTGGCCCCCCCGATCATCGGAACCCCAATGCCGCCGGTCAAGTTCTCCGGTGTTGTTGCCCCGACGAAGAAAAATACGGCACCAGCACATGCCCGAGCCAAGCATGTGCTGCCGTAACCCTCAGTCTGGTTCGATCTTAGATTGGGAATGAACTCCGTATGCTTAGACTGTGAATGAACTCTGTATGCCTAAGTCAATCCATGAAACGAGCAGACGGGTGCTCAACCGGCCAGAGGGGTGGGATACGCAAGCCGGGGATCGACCGGGTCCCCCTCTGCGTGCTGCCGATCCTGCTGCCACAACCCTCAGTTTGATCTGATCTTAGACTGGGGATGAACTCCGTATGCCTAAGCCAACCGACGAAATGAGCGGGCGGGCGGGCACTATGAAAATCAGAGAGACGGGATGCACAAGCCGTGTATCGATAGGAGGGCAGGTGGGTTTAGGCACATCTTCATATTTCTGCATGCCAATGCCATTTTCATGGCTTGCAAATTCATACAATGGTCCCTTAGGCCTTCACGTGAAGTTTTATGGCAAGACGATTCGTTTTCTATTTTTCATGATTTTTGAAACTTTTTACGGTTTCATATTTTTTAAAATTTTTTCGGAAGGAGTTTTGGCTCCAAACTTGGTAGTCGTGATCCTTGTATTTTTGTTGGCATGCATAAAAAAATTCAGTTAAAAACTCAAAGTGTACAAGATTTTGTGACCATATGAAAAAAGTGTCCCCATTTCAGACACTTTAGTTGCTACTGGCAGCAAACCTGTAAAATCTCAAATGCTCTTTAAGGGGGTGTGAGTTCTCGAGTTTTGATGAGGGATAGGGGCCAATATAAGGGCCAAGTACCAGCACCCATCGCACATCATGTGCCACACCCCCTCCGGCCCCCCCGAACGTCGGAACCCCAATACTGCCAGTCAGGTTCTCCGACGATGCTCCGGCGATGGTGCCCCGACGAAGAAAAATGTGGCACCAGCACATGCTCGAGCCCAGCATGTACTGCCGCAACCCTTGGTCCGGTCTGATCTTAGACTGGGAATGAACTCTGTATGCTTAGACTAGGAATGAACTCGGTTTGCCTAAGTCAACCCACGAAATGAGCGTGCGAGCGTGCAGGCGCTCAGTCGGCCAGAGGGACGGGATGCGCAAGCTGAAATCGGTCGGGTCCCCATCTACGTGCTGCCAATCCTGCCACCGTAACCCTCGGTCTGATCTGATCTTAGACTGGGAATGAAGTCCATATACCTAAGCCAACCGACTAAACGAGCGGGTGGGCGGGCGGGCACTACGCCGACCTGAGAGACGGGATGCGCAAGCCATGGATCGATAGGGTGGTAGGTGGGTTTAGACACATCTTCACATTTCTGTGTGCCCATGCCATTTTTATGGCTTGTAAATTCATACAATAGTCCCTTAAGCCTTCACGTGAAGTTTCATGGCAAGACGACTCGTTTTCTATTTTTCACGATTTTTTAGACTTTTAGCGGTTCGGGATATTTTAAAATTTTTCGAAAGGTGTTTTGGCCCCAAACTTGGTAGATGTGATCCTTGTATTTTTGTTGGCATGCACAAAAATATTCAGCTAAAAACTTGAAGTGTACAAGATTTTGTGACCATTTGGAAAAAGTGTCTCCATTTCAGACACTTTAATGGCTACTGGCAGCAAACCTGTAAAATCTCAAATGCTCTTTAAGGGGGTGTGAGTTCTTGAAATTTGATGAGGGATAGGGGGCCAATATAAGGGCCAAGTACCAGCACCCATCGCACATCATGTGCTCACACCCCCCACCAGCCCCTTCGATCGTCGGAACCCCAATGCCACCGGTTAGGTTCTCCGGTGAAGCTCCGGTGATGGTGCCCCGATGAAGAAAAATACGGCACCAGCACATGCCCGAGCCCAGCATGTGCTGCCGTAACCCTCGGTCCGGTCCGATCTTAGACTGGGAATGAACTCCGTATGCTTAGACTGAGAATAAACTCCGTATTCCTAAGTCAACACACGAAACGAGCGTGCGGGCGCTTAACCGGCCAGAGGGGCGAGATGCGCAAGCCAGGGATCGGTCGGGTCCCCCTCTACGTGCTGTCGATCCTACTACCGCAACCCTCGGTCTGGTCTGATCTTAGACTGGGAATGAACTCCGTATGCCTAAGTCAACCCACGAAACGAGCATGCGGGCGCTCAGCCGGCCAGAGGGCCAGGATGGGCAAGTCAGGGGTCGGTCGGGCCCCCCTCTATGTGCTGCCGATCCTGCTGCTGCAAGCCTTGATTCGGTCTGATCTTAGACTGGGAATGAACTCCGTATGCCTAAGCCAACTGACGAAACGAGTGGACGGGTAGGCACTACGCTGTCCAGAGAGACGGGATGCGCAAACCGTAGATCGATAGGGTGGTAGGTGGGTTTAGGAACATCTTCATATTTCTACTTGCCAATGCCATTTTTATGGCTTGTAAATTCATACAATGGTCCCTTAAGCCTTCACGTGAAGTTTCATGGCAAGACGACTCGTTTTCTATTTTTCACGATTTTTGATACTTTTTACAGTTTGGAATTTTTTAAAATTTTTTCAAAAGGAGTTTTGGCCCCAAACTTGGTAGACGTGATCCTTGTATTTTTTTTGGAATGCACAAAAAAATTCAGCTAAAAACTCGAACTGTACAAGATTTTGTGACCATTTGAAAAAAGTGTCCCCATTTCAGACACTTTAATGGCTACAGGCAGCAAACCTATAAAATCCCAAATGCTCTTTAACAAGGTGTGAGTTCTCGAGGTTTGATGAGGGATAGGGGGCCAATATAAGGGCCAACTACCAGCACCCATCGCACATCATGTGCGCACACCACCCCCGGCCCCTCCGATTGCCGAAACCCCAATGCCACCGGTCAGGTTCTCTGGTGATGTTCGGGATTTTTTAAAATTTTTTCGGAAGGATTTTTGGCCCCAAACTCAGTAGAAATGATCCTTGTATTTTTTTGGCATGCACAAAAAAATTCAGCTAAAAAATCGAAGTGTACAAGATTTTGTGACCATTTGAAAAAAGTGTCCCCATTTCAGACACTTTAATTGCTACTGGCAGCAAACCTATAAAATCTCAAATGCTCTTTAAGGGGGTGTGAGTTCTCAAGGTTTGATGAGGGAAACGGGGCCAATATAAGGGCCGAGTACCAGAACCCATCGCACATCATGCGTGCACACCCCCTAGGCCCCCCCGATCGTCGGAACCCCAATGCTACTGGTAAGGTTCTCCGGCGATGCTCCGGTGATGCTCTGGCGATGGTGCCCCGGTGAAAAGAAATGTGGCACCAGCACATGCCCGAGCCCAGCATGTGCTACTGCAAACCTTGGTCCGATCCGATCTTAGACTAGGAATGAACTTCGTATGCGCTAGTCAACCAACAAAATGAGCGTGTGGGCGCTCAGCCGGCCAGAGGGGCGGGATGAGCAAGCTGGGGATCGGTTGGGACCCCTCTACGTGCTATCGATCCTGCTGCCGCAACCATCAGTCCGGTCTGATCTTAGACTGGGAATGAACTCCGTATGCCTATGCCAACCAACGAAACGAGTGGGCGGGCGGGCACTACGTCGGCCAGAGAGACGAGATGCACAAGCCGTGGATCGATAGGGTGGTAGGTGGGTTTAGGCACATCTTCATATTTCTACGTGCCAATGTCATTTTTATGGCTTGTAAATTTATACAATCATCCCTTAAGCCTTCACCTGAAGTTTCATGGCAGGACGACCCGTTTTCTATTTTTCACGATTTTTGAAACTTTTTTCGGTTTGGGATTTTTTAAAATTTTTTCGGAAGGTGTTTTTTTGTTGGCATGCACAAAAAAATTCAGCTAAAAACTTAAAGTGTACAAGATTTTGTGACCATTTGAAAAAAGTGTCCCTATTTCAGACACTTTAATGGCTACTGGCAGCAAACCTGTAAAATCTCAAATGCTCTTTAAGGGGGTGTGAGTTCTCGAGGTTTGATGAGGGATAGGGGGCCAATATAAGGGCCAAGTACCACCACCCATCGCACATCATGTGGGCGCACCCCCCCAACTCCCCCGATCGCCGGAACCCCAACGCCGTCGGTCAGGTTCTCCGACGATGCTCCGATGATTGTGCCCCGGTGAAGAAAAATGCAGCACCAGCACATGCCCGAGCCCAGCATGTGCTGCCGTAACCCTCGGTCCACTGCGATCTTAGACTGGGAATGAACTTCGTATGCTTACAATGGGAATGAACTCCTATGCCTAAGTCAACCCACGAAACGAGCGTGCGTGAGTTCAGCCGGCCAGAGGGGCGGGATGCGTAAGCCAGGGATCGGTTGGGTTCCCCTCTGCGTGCTACCAATCCTACTGTCGCAACCCTTGGTCTGGTCTGATCTTAGACTGGGAATGAACTCCGTATGCCTAAGTCAATCCATGAAACGAGCGTGCGGTCGCTTAGCCGGCCGGTCAGGTTCTCTGGTGATGTTCAGGATTTTTTAAAATTTTTTCGAAAGGTGTTCTGGCCCCAAACTTGCTATACGTGATCCTTGTATTTTTTTTGGCATGCACAAACAAATTGAACTAAAAACTCGAAGTGTACAAGATTTTGTGACCATTTGAAAAAAATGTCCCCATTTCAGACACTTTAATGGCTACTGGCAGCAAACCTGTAAAATCTCAAATGCTCTTTAAGGGGGTGTGAGTTCTCGAGGTTTTATGAGGGATAAGGGGCGATTATAAGGGCCAAGTACCAGTGCCCATTGCACATCATGTGCGCACAACCCCCCCGGCCCCCCCGATCGTGGAACCCCAATGCCTCCGGTCAGGTTCTCCGATGATGCTACGGTGATGGTACCCCGACGAAGAAAAATGTGGCACCAGCACATGCCGAGCCCAGCATGTGCTGCCGCAACCCTCGGTCCAGTCCATCTTAGACTGGGAATGAACTCCGTATGCTTAGACTAGGAATGAACTCCGTATGCCTAAGTCAACCCACGAAACGAGCGTGCGGGCGTTTAGCCAGCCAGAGGGGCGGGACGCGTAAGCCGGGATTGATGGGTCCCCCTCCGCGTCCTGCCGATCCTGCTACCGTAACCCTCGGTCTGGTCTGATCTTAGACTAGGAATGAACTCTGTATGCCTAAGCCAACCGACGAAACAAGCAGACGGGCGGGTGGGCGAGCACTACGCCGGCCAGAGAGACGGTATACGCAAGCCGTGGATTGATGCGCAAGCCATTTTTATGGCTTCTAAATTCATACAATGGTCCCTTAAGCTTTCACGTGAAGTTTAATGGCAAGATGACTCGTTTTCTATTTTTCACCAATTTTGAACCTTTTTGCAGTTCAGGATTTTTTAAAATTTTTTCAGAACGAATTTTGGCCCCAAACTTGGTAGACATGATCCTTGTATATCCTTGTTGGCATGCACAAAAAAATTCAGCTAAAAACTCGAAGTGTACAAGATTTTGTGACCATTTGAAAAAAGTGTCCCCATTTCAGACACTTTAACGGCTACTGGCAGCAAACCTGTAAAATCTCAAATGCTCTTTAAGGGGGAGTGAGTTCTCAAGGTTTGATGAGGGATAGGGGGCCAATATAAGGGCTAAGTACCAGCACCCATCGCACATCATGTGCACACCCCCCGGCCCCCCCGATCGTCGGAACCCAAATGTCATCGGTCAGGTTCTCTGACGATTCTCCGGCGATGTTGCCCCGACAAAGAAAAATGTGGCACCAGCACTTGCCCGAGCCCAGCATGTGCTACCGCAACCTATGGTCCGGTCTGATCTTAGATTGGGAATGAACTCCGTATGCCTAAGGCAACCCACGAAATGAGCGTGCGAGCGCTCAGCCGGCCAAAGGGGCGAAATTCGCATGCCGGGGATCGATCGGGACCCCTTTTGTGTGCTGTCGATCTTGTTGCCGCAACCCTCAGTTTGGTCCGATCTTAGACTGGGAATGAACTCCGTATGCCTAAGCCAACCGATGAAATGAGCGTGCGAGCGGGCGGGCGGCACTACGCTGGCTAGAGAGACAGGATGCGAAAGTCATGGATCGATAGGGTGGTAGGTGGGTTTACGCACATCTTCATATTTCTACGTGCCAATGCCATTTTTATGGCTTGTAAATTCATACAATGGTCCCTTAAGCCTTCACATGCAGTTTCATGGCAAGACGACTCGTTTTCTATTTTTCACGATTTTTGAATCTCTTTTTAGAAGGAGTTTTGGCCCCAAACTTGGTAGACGTGGTCAGGTTCTCCGGCAATGCTCCAACGATGGTGACCCGACGAGGAAAAATATGGCACCAGTACATGCCCGAGCCCAGCATATGCTGCCGTAACCCTCGGTCCGGTCTGATCTTAGACTGGGAATGAACTCTGTATGCTTAGACTGGGAATAAACTCTATATGCCTAAGTCAACCAACAAAACGAGCTTGCGGGCGCTCAGCCGGCCAGAGGGGTGGGATGCGCAAGCTGGGGATCGGTTGGTTGGTAGGTGGGTTTAGGCACATCTTCATATTTTTACATGCCAATGCCATTTATATGCCTTGTAAATTCATGCAATGGTCCCTTAAGCCTTCACGTGAAGTTCCATGGCAAGATGACTCATTTTCTATTTTTCATGATTTTTGAAATTTTTTTGGTTCAGGATTTTTTAAAATTTTTTTGAAAGGAGTTTTGGCCCCAAACTTGGAAGACGTGATCCTTGTATTTTTGTTGGCATGCATAAAACAATTCAGCTAAAAACTCAAAGTGTACAAGATTTTGTGACCATTTGAAAAAAGTGTCCCCATTTCAGACACTTTAATGGCTACTGGCAGCAAACCTGTAAAATCTCAAATGCTCTTTAAGGGGGTGTGAGTTCTCGAGGTTTGTTGAGAGATAGGGGGCCAATATAAGGGCCAAGTACCAGCACCCATCGCACATTATGTGCGCACACCCCCCGGCCCCCCGTTCGTCGGAACCCCAACGCCGCCAGTCAAGATCTTCGACGATGCTCCGGCGATGGTGCCCTGACGAAGAAAAATACGGCACCAGCCCTTGCCCGACCCAGCATGTGCTGCCCCAACCCTCGATCTGATCCGATCTTAGACTGGGAATGAACTCTGTATGCCTAAGTCAACCCACGAAACGAGCGTGCGGGCGCTCAGCCAGCCAGAGGGGTGGGATGCGCAAGTCAGGGATCGGTCGGGTCCCCGTCTACGTGCTGTCGATCCTGCTACCGCAACCCTCGGTCCGGTCTGATCTTAGACTGGGAATGAACTTCGTATGCGTAAGCCGGGCGGGCAGGTGGGCACTACGTCGGCCAGAGAGACAGGATGTGCAAGCCGTGGATCGATAGGGTGGTAGGTGGGCTTAGGCACATCTTCATATTGCTGATTTCCAATGCCATTTTTATGGCTTGTAAATTGATACAATGGTCCCTTAAGCCTTCACGTGAAGTTTCATGGCAAGACTAGTCATTTTCTATTTTTCACGATTTTCAAAATTTTTTACAGTTCGAGATTTTTCAAAATTTTTCGGAAGGAGTTTTGGCCCCAAACTTGGTAGACGTGATCTTTGTATTTTTGTTGGCATGCACAAAACAATTCAGCTAAAAACTCAAAGTGTACAAGATTTTGTGACCATTTGAAAAAATGTCCCCATTTCAGACACTTTAATGGCTACTAGCAACAAACCTGTAAAATCTTAAATGCTTTTTAAGGGGGTGTGAGTTCTCGAGGTTTGATGAGGGATAGGGGGCCAATATAAGGGCCAAGTACCAGCACCCATCGCACATCATGTCCGCATACCCCCCCGGCCCCCTCCATTGCCGGAACCCCAATGCCGTCGGTTAGGTTCTCCGACGATGCTCCGGTGATGTTGCCCCGGCGAAGAAAAATGCAGCACCAGCACTTGCCCGAGCCCAGCATGTGCTACCCCAACCCTTAGTCCAGTCCGATCTTAGACTGGAAATGAACTTTGTATGCTTAGACTGGGAATGAACTCCGTATGCCTAAGTCAACCCACAAAACGAGCGTGCGGGCGCTCAGCCGACCAAAGGGGCAGGATGCACAAGCCGGGGATCGGCCAGGTCCCCCTCTACGTGCTGCTAATCTTGCTGCCGTAACCCTCAGTCCGGTCCAATCTTAGACTGGGAATGAACTACGTATGCCTAAGCCAACCGATGAAACGAGCGGGCGGGCGGGTGGGTGGGCACTACGTTGGCTAGAGAGACGGGATGCGTAAGCCGTGGATCGATAGGGTGGTCGGTGGGTTTAGGCACATCTTCATATTTCTATGTGCCAATGCCATTTTTATGGCTTGTAAATTGATACAATGGTCCCTTAGGCCTTCACGTGAAGTTTCATGGCAAGACGACTTGTTTTTCATTTTTCACAATTTTTGAAACTTTTTGCGGTTCGAGATTTTTTAAAATTTTTTTCGAAGGTGTTTTAGCCCCAAACTTGGTAGACGTGATCCTTGTATTTTTGTTGGCATGCACAAAAATATTCTGCTCAAAACTCGAAGTGTACAAGATTTTGTGACCATTTGAAAAGAGTGTCCCAATTTCAGACACTTTAATGGTTACTGGCAGCAAACCTGTAAAATCCCAAATGCCCTTTAAGGGGGTGTGAGTTCTCGAGGTTTGCTGAGGGATAGGGGGCCAATATAAGGGCCAAGTACCAGCACCCATTGCACGTCATGTACGCACACCCCTCGGCCCCCCGATCACCGGAACCCCATTGCCGTCGATCAGGTTCTTTGGCGATGCTCCGACGATGGTGCCCAGGCGAAGAAAAATGAGGCACCAGCACATGCCCGAGCCTGGCATGTGCTGTCACAACTCTCGGTCCGGTCTGATCTTAGACTGGAATGAACTCCGTATGCTTAGACTGGGAATGAACTCTGTATGCCTAAGTCAACTCACGAAACGAGCGTGCGGGCGCTTATCTGCCAGAGCGGTGGGGTGCGCAAGCCGAGGATCGATCGGGTCCCCCTTTGCGTGCTGCCTATCTTGCTACCGCAACCCTCGGTCTGGTCTGATCTTAGATTGGGAATGAACTCCGTATGCCTAAGCCAACCGATGAAACAAACAGACAGGCGGGCACTACGTCGGCCAGAGAGACGGGATGCGCAAGCCGTGGATCGATAGGGTGGTAAGTGGGTTTAGGCACATCTTCATATTTCTACGTGCCAATACCATTTTTATGGCTTGTAAATTCATACAATGGTCCCTTAAGCCTTCACGTGAAGTTTCATGGCAAGACGACTCGTTTTCTATTTTTCACGATTTTTGAAACTTTTTGCGGCTCGAGATTTTTTAAAATTTCTTCGGAAGGAGTTTTGGCCCCAAACTTGGTAGACATGATCCCTGTATTTTTTTTGGCATGCACAAAAAAATTCAGCTAAAAACTCGAAGTGTACAAGATTTTGTGACCATTTCAAAAAAGTGTCCACATTTCAGACACTTTAATGGCTACTGGCAGCAAACCTGTAAAATCTCAAATGCTCTTTAGGGGGGTGTGAGTTCTTGAGGTCTGATGAGGGATAGGGGGCCAATATAAGGGCCAAGTACCAGCACCCATCGCACATCCTATGCGCACACCCCTCCCGGCCGCCCCGATCGTCGGAACCGCAATGCCGTCGGTCAGGTTCCACGGCGATACTCCGACGATAGTGCCCCGATGAAGAAAAATGTGGCACCAGCACATGCCCGAGCCTAGCATGTGCTGCCGCAACCTTCGGTCCGGTCCGATCTTAGACTGGGAATGAACTCCATATGCCTAAGTCAACCCACGAAACGAATGTGCGGGCGCTAAGCCGGCCAGTGGGGAGAGATGCGTAAGCCGGGGATCGATCGGGTCCCCCTCTATGTGCTGCCGATCCTGCTGCCGCAACCCACAGTCCAGTCCGATCTTAGCTGGGAATGAACTCCGTATGCCTAAGCCAACCGACGAAACGAGCGAGTAGGCGGGCGGGCGAGCACTACGCCGGCCAGAGAGACGGGATGCGTATGTCGTGGGTCGATAGGGTGGTTGGTGGGTTTAGGCACATCTTCATATTTCTGCATGCCAATGCCATTTTTACGGCTTGTAAATTCATACAATGGTCCCTTAGGCCTTCACGTGAAGTTTCATGGCAAGATGACTCGTTTTCTATTTTTCACGATTTTTGAAACTTTTTGCGGTTCGGTATTTTTTAAAATTTTTTCGAAAGGCATTTTGGCCGCAAACTTGGTAGATGTGATCCTTGTATTTTTGTTGGCATGCACAAAAAAATTCAGCTAAAAACTCGAAGTGTACAAGATTTTGTGACCAATTCAAAAAAGTGTCCCCATTTCAGACACATTAATGGCTACTGGCAGCAAACTTGTAAAATCTCAAATGCTCTGTAAGGGGTTGTGAGTTCTCGAGGTTTCATGAGGGATAGGGGGCCAATATAAGGGCCAAGTACCAGCACCCATCGCACATCATGTGTGCACACCCCCCCTGGCCCCCCCGATCGCCGAAACCCCAATGAAGTCGGTCAGGTTCTTCGACGATGCTCTGACGACGGTGCCCCAGTGAAGAAAAATATGGCACCAGCACATGCCTGAGCCTAGCATGTGCTGCCACAACCCTCGGTGCGATGCGATCTTAGACTGGGAATGAACTCCGTATTCCTAAGCCAACCGACGAAACTAGCGAGCGGGCGGGCGGGCAAGCACTACGTCAGCCAGAGAGACAGGATGTGCAAGCCGTAGATCGATAGGGTGGTAGGTGGGTTTAGGCACATCTTCATATTTCTACGTGTCAATGCCATTTTTATGGCTTGTAAATTCATACAATGGTCCCTTAAGCCTTCACGTGAAGTTTCATGGCAAGATGACTCGTTTTCTATTTTTCACGATTTTTGAAACTTTTTACGGTTCGAGATTTTTTAAAATTTTTTCGGAAGGTGTTTTGGACCCAAACTTGGTAGATGTGATCCTTGTATTTTGTTGGCATGCACAAAAAAATTCAGCTAAAAACTCGAAGTGTACAAGATTTTGTGACCATTTGAAAAAAGTGTCCCCATTTTAGACACATTAATGGCTACTGGTAGCAAACCTGTAAAATCTGAAATGCTCTTTAAGGGGGTGTGAGTTCTCGAGGTTTGATATGGGATAGGGGAACAATATAAGGGCCAAGTACCAGCACCCATCGCACATCATGTGCGCACACCCTTCCGCGGCACCCCTGATCGTCGGAACCCCAATGTCGCTGGTCAGGTTCTTCAACGATGGTACCCCGATGAGGAAAAATGTGGTACCAGCACATGCCCGAGCCCAGCATGTGCTGCCGCAACCCTCGGTCTGGTCCAATCTTAGACTGGGAATGAACTCCGTATGCCAAGTCAACCCACGAAACGAGCGTACGGGCGCTCAACCGGCCAAAGGGGTGGGATGTGCAAGCCGGGGATCGGTCGGGTCCCCCTCTACGTGCTGCCAATCCTGCTGCCGTAACCCTCAGTCCAGTCCGATCTTAGACTGGGAATGAACTCTGCATGCCTAAGCCAACTGACGAAATGAGCGGCCAGGTGGGCGGGCGGGCACTATGTCGACCAGAGAGACGGGATGCGCAAGCCGTGGATCGATAGGGTGGTAGGTGGGTTTAGGCACATCTTCATATTTCTACGTGCCGATGCCATTTTTATGGCTTGTAAATTCACACAATGGTCCCTTAAGCCTTGACGCGAAGTTTCGTGGCAAGACGACTCGTTTTCTATTTTTCACGATTTTTAAAACTTTTTACGGTTCGGGATTTTTTAAAATTTTTTCGAAAGTAGTTTTGGCCCCAAAATTGGTAGACATGATCCTTGTATTCTTGTTGGCATGTACAAAAAAATTCATCTAAAAACTCGAAGTGTACAAGATTTTGTGACCATTTGAAAAAAGTGTCCCCATTTCAGACACTCTAATGGCTACTGGCAGCAAACCTGTAAAATCTCTAATGCTCTTTAAGGGGTGTGAGTTCTTGAGGTTTGATGAGGGATAGGAGGCCAATATAAGGGCCAAGTACCTGCACCCATCACACATCATGTCCGCACACCACCCCCCGGCCCCCCCGATCGCCGGAACCCCAATGCCGCCGGTCAGGTTCTCCGATGATGCTCCGACGATGGTGCCCCGGCATTAAAAAATGTGGCACCAGCACATGCCCGAGCGCAACATGTGCTGCCATAACCCTCGATCCGGTCCGATCTTAGACTGGGAATGAACTCCATATGCTTGACTAGGAATGAAGTCTGTATGCCTAAGTCAACCCACAAAACGAGGGTGCGAGCGCTCAGCCGGTCATAGGGGCGGGATGCACAAGCCGAGAATCAGCCAGGTCCCCCTTTGCATGCTGCCAATCCTGCTACCGCAACCCTTGATCCAATCCAATCTTAGACTGGGAATGAACTCCGTATGCCTAAGCCAACCGACGAAACGAGCGGGCAGGCGGGCGGGCGGGCACCACGCCGGCCAGAGAGACGGGATGCGCAAGCCGTGGATCGATAGGGTGGTAGGTGGGTTTAACCACATCTTCATATTTCTATGTGTCAATGCCATTTTTATGGCTTGTAAATTCATACAATGGTCTGTTAAGCCTTCACGTGAAGTTTCATGGCAAGACGACTCGTTTTCTATTTTTCACGATTTTTGAAATATTTTGCGGTTCGGGATTTTTAAAAAATTTTTCGAATGGATTTTTGTCCCCAAACTTTGTAGACATGATTCTTGTATTTTTATTGGCACGCACAAAAAATTCAGCTAAAAACTCGAAGTGTACAAGATTTTGTGACCTTTTGAATAAAGTGTCCCTATTTCAGACACTTTAATGGCTATTGGCAGCAAACCTGTAAAATCTCAAATGCTCTTTAAGGGGGTGTGATTTCTATAGATTTGATGAGGGATAGGGGGTTAATATAAGGGCCAAGTACCAGCACCCATCGCACATCATGTGGGCACAGCCCCCCGGCCCCCCGACCACTGGAACCTTAATGCCATCGGTCAGGTTCTCCGGTGATGCTCCGGCGGTGGCACCCTGACGAAGAAAAATACGGCACCAGCACATGCCCGAGCCCAGCATGTGCTACTGTAAACCTCTGTCTGATCCGATCTTAGACTGGGAATGAACTCCGTATGCCTAAGTCAACCCATGAAATGAGCGTGCGGGCGCTCAGTCGGCCAGAGGGGTGGGATGCGTAAGCCGAGGATCGGTCGGGTCCCCCTCTACGTGCTGCCGAACCTACTACTGCAACCCTCGGTCTGATTCGATCTTAGACTGGGAATGAACTCCGTATGCCTAAGCCAACCGACGAAACGAGCGAGCGGGCCGACGGGCACTACGTCGGCCAGAGAGACGGGATGCGCAAGCCGTGGATCGATAGGGTGGTAGGTGGGTTTAGGCACATCTTCATATTTCTGCATGCCAATGCCATTTATATGGCTTGTAAATTCATACAATGGTCCCTTAAGCCTTCACGGGAAGTTTCATGGCAAGACGACTCATTTTCTATTTTTCACGATTTTTGAAACTTTTTATAGTTCGGGATTTTTTAAAATTTTTTTGTAAGGAGTTTTGGCTCCAAACTTGGTAGACGTGATGCTTTTATTTTTGTTGGCATGCACAAAAAAATTCACCTAAAAACTAGAAGTGTACAAGATTTTGTGACCATTTGGAAAAAGTGTCCCCATTTCAGACACTTTAATGGCTACTGGCAGCAAACCTGTAAAATCTGAAATGCTCTTTAAGGGGGTGTGAGTTCTCGAAGTTTGATGAGGGATAGGGGGCCAATAAAAGGGCCAAGTACCAGCACCCATCGCACATCATGTGCGCACACCCCCCGGGCCCCCCGATCGTCGGAACCCCAATACCGTCGATCAGGTTCTCCGACAGTGCTCTGGCGATGGTGTGCCGGCGAAGAAAAATGCTGCACCAGCACATGCCCGAGCCCAGCATGTGGTGCCGCAACCCTCGGTCTGATCGGATCTTAGACTGGGAATGAACTCCGTATGCCTAAGTCAACCCACGAAACAAGCTTGCGGGCGCTCAATCGGCCAGAGGGGCGGGATGCGCAAGCCGAGGATCGACCCAGTCCCCCTCTACGTACTGTCGATCCTATTGTCGTAACCCTCGGTCCAGTCCATTCTTAGACTGGGAATGAACTCCGTATGCCTAAGCCAACCGACGAAACCAGCGGGCGGGCGGGCGGGCACTATGCCAGCCAGAGAGACGGGATGCGCAAGCTGTGGATCGATAGGGTGGTAGGTGGGTTTAGGCACATCTTCATATCTCTACATGCCAATGCCATTTTTATGGCTTGTAAATTCATACAATGGTCCCTTGAGCCTTCACGTGAAGGTTCATGGCAAGATGACTCATTTTTCTATTTTTCATGATTTTTGAAACTTTTTGTGGTTCGGGATTTTTAAAATTTTTTCGAAAAGAGTTTTGGCGCCAAACTTGGTATACGTGATCCTTGTATTTTTGTTTGCATGCAAAAAAAAAATTCAGCTACAAACTCGAAGTGTACAAGATTTTGTGACCATTTGAAAAAAGTATCCCCAATTTGGACACTTTAATGGCTACTAGAAGCAAACCTGTAAAAGCTCAAATGCTCTTTAAGGGGGTGTGAGTTCTCAAGGTTTGATGAGGGATAGGGGCCCAATATAAGGGCCAAGGACCAGCACCCATCGCACATCATTTGCGCACACCCCCCGACCCCCCAGATCGCCGGAACCCCAATGCCGTCGGTCAAGTTCTCCGGCGATGGTACCTGGCGAAGAAAACTGCTGCACCAGCACATGCCCGAGCCTAGCATATGCTGTCGTAACCCTCGGTCCGATCCGATCTTCGACTGGGAATGAACTCCGTATGCTTAGATTGAGAATGAACTCCGTATGCCTAAGTTAACCCATGAAAAAAGCATGCGCGCATTTAGCCGGCCAAGGGGGCGGGATGTGCAAGCTGAGGATCGACCGGGTCCCCCTCTGCGTGCTGCCAATCCTGCTGGCACAACCCTCGATCCGGTTTGATCTTAGACTGGAAATGAACTCCGTATGCCTAAGCCAACCGACGAAACGAGCGGGCGGACGGGCGGGTGGGCGGGCACTACACCGGCCAGAGAGACGGGATGCGCAAGTCGTGGATCGATAGGGTGGTAGGTGGGTTTAGGTACATCTTCATATTTCTGTACGCCAATGCCATTTTTATGGCTTTTAAATTCATACAATGGTCCCTTAAGCCTTCACGGGAAGTTTCATGGCAAGACGACTCGTTTTCTAATTTTCATGATTTTTGAAACTTTTTGTAGTTTAGGATTTTTTAAAATTTTTTCGGAAGGAGTTTTGGCCCCAAACTAGGTAGACATGATGCTTGTATTTTTTTTTTACGCGCAAAACAATTCAGCTAAAAACTCGAGGTGTACAAGATTTTCTGACCATTTGAAAAAAGTGTCCCCATTTAAGACACTTTAATGGCTACTGGCAGCAAACCTGTAAAATCTCAAATGCTCTTTAAGGGGGTGTGAGTTCTTGAGGTTTGATGAGGGATAGGGGGCCAATATAAGGGCCAAGTACTACCACCCATTGCACATCATGTGCGCACACCCCCCGGCCCCCCCGATCGTCGGAACAGCAATGCCGCCGGTCAGGTTCTCTGACGATGCTCCTGTGATGGTGCCTCGATGAAGAAAAATACGGCACCAGCACATGCCCGAGCCCAGCATGTGCTGTCGCTACCCTCGGTCTGGTCTGATCTTAGACTAGGAATGAACTTCATATGCTTAGACTGGGAATGAACTCCGTATGCCTAAGTCAACCCATGAAACGAGTGTGCGGGTGCTCAGTCAGCCAGAGGGGGGGATACGGAAGCCGTGGATCAGTCGGGTCCCCCTTTACATGCTGTCGATCGTGCTGCCACAATGCTCGATCCGGTCCAATCTTAGACAGGGAATGAACTCTGTATGCCTAAGCCAACCGACGAAACGAGCGGGCGGGCGGGCAGGCGGGCACTATGCTGGCCAGAGAGACAGGATGCACAAGCCGTGGATCGATAGGTTGGTAGGTGGGTTTAGGCACACCTTCATATTTCTACGTGCCAATGCCATTTTTTTGGCTTGTAAATTCATACAATGGTCTCTTAAGCTTTCACGTGAAGTTTCATAGGAAGAGGACTCATTTTCTATTTTTCATGATTTTCAAAACTTTTTATGGTTCGAGATTTTTTAAAATTTTTTCGGAAGGAGTTTTGGCCCCAAACTTGGTAGACATGATCCTTGTATTTTTGTTGGCATGCACAAAAAAATTCAGCTAAAAACTCGAAGTGTACAAGATTTTGTGACCATTTGAAAAAAGTGTCCCCATTTCAGACACTTTAATGGCTACTGGCAGTAAACCTGTAAAATCTCAAATGCTCTTTAAGGGGGTGTGAGTTCTCAAGGTTTGATGAGGGATAGGTGGCCAATATAAGGGCCAAGTACCAGCACCAATCACTCATCTTGTACGCACACCCCCGGGCCCCCCCATCGTCGAAACCCCAATGCACCAGTCAGGTTCTCCGGCGATGCTCCGGCTATGGTGCCCTGGCAAACAAAAATGCAACACCAGCACATGCTCGAGCCCAGCATGTGCTGCCGCAAACCTTGGTCCAGTCCGATCTTAGACTGGGAATGAACTTTGTATGCTTAGACTGGGAATGAACTCCGTATGCCTAAGTGAACCCACGAAACAAGCGTACGGGCATTCAGCCGGCCAGAGGGGCGAGATGCACAAGCCGGGGATAGTCGGGTCCCCATTTGCGTGCTACCGATCCTGCTGCCACAACCCTCGATCCGGTCTGATCTTAGACTGGGAATGAACTCCGTATGCCTAAGCCAACCGACAAAACGAGCGGACGGGCGGGCGGTCGAGCACTACGTCGGCCAGAGATACAAGATGCGCAAGCTGGGATCGGTCGGGTCCCCCTCTGTATGCTATCGATCTTGTTGCCAGAACCCTTGGTCCAGTTTGATCTTAGACTGGGAATGAACTCTGTATGCCTAAGCCAACTGACAGAATGAGCGGGCGGGCGATCGGGCACTACGTCGACCAGAGAGACAGGATGCACAAGACGTGGATTGATAGGGTGGTAGGTGGGTTTAGGCACATCTTCATATTTCTGCATGCCAATGCCATTTTTATGGCTTGCAAATTCATACAATGGTCCCTTAAGCCTTCACGTGAAGTTTCATGGCAAGACGACTCGTTTTCTATTTTTCATGATTTTTGAAACTTTTTTGGGTTCGAGATTTTTTAAAATTTTTTCGGAAGGATTTTTGGCCCTAAACTTGGTAGACATGATCCTTGTATTTTTGTTGGCATGCACAAAAAAATTCAGCTAAAAACTCGAAGTGTATAAGATTTTGTGACCATTTGAAAAAAGTGTCCCCATTTCTGACACTTTAATCGCTATGGTAGCAAACCTATAAAATCTCAAATGCTCTTTAAGGGGGTGTCAGTTCTCAAGGTTTGATGAGGGATAGGGGCTAATATAAGGGCCAAGTACCGGTACCCATCGCACATCATGTGCGCACACCCCTCGGCCCCCCCGATCGTCAAAACCCTAATGCCACCGGTCAGGTTCTCCGATGATGCTCCGACGATGGTGCCCCGGTGAAGAAAAATGTGGCACCAGCACATGCCCGAGCCCAGCAGGTGCTGTCGCAAACCTCGATCCGTTCTGATCTTAGACTGGGAATGAACTCCGTATGCTTAGACTGGGAATGAACTCCGTATGCCTAAGTGAACCCAAGAAACAAGCGCACGGGCGCTCAGCCGGCCAGAGGGGTAGGATGCGCAAGCCGGGGATAGTCGGGCCCCCATTTGCGTGCTGCCGATCTTGCTGCTACAACCCTCGATCTGATCTGATCTTAGACTGGGAATGAACTCCGTATGCCTAAGCCAACCGACGAAACGAGCGGGCGGGCTGGCGGTCGGGCACTATGCCGACCAGAGATACGGGATGCACAAAATGTGGATTGATAGGGTGGTAGGTGGGTTTAGGCACATCCTCATATTTCTGTGTGCAAATGCCATTTTTATGGCTTGTAAATTCATACAATAGTCCCTTAAGCCTTCACGTGAAGTTTCATGGAAAGACGACTCGTTTTCTCTTTTTCACGATTTTTCAAACTTTTTGTGGTTCGGGATTTTTTAAAATTTTTTCGGAAGCAATTTTGGCCCCAAACTTCGTAGATGTGATCCTTGTATTTTTTTTGGCATGCATAAAAAAATTCAGGTAAAAGCTCAAAGTGTGCAAGATTTTGTGACCATTTGAAAAAAGTGTCCCCATTTCAGACACTTTAATGGCTATGGCAACAAACCTATGAAATCTCAAATGCTCTTTAAGGGGGTGTGAGTTCTCGAGGTTTGATGAGGGATAGGGGGCTAGTATAAGGGCCAAGTACTAGCACCCATTGCACATCATGTGCGCACACCCCCCACGCCCCCCGATCGTCGGAACCCTAATGCCGCCGGTCAGGTTCTCCGGTGATGTTCTGGCGAGGGTGCCCCGACGAAGAAAAATGCGACACCAGCACATGCCTGAGCCCAGCATGTGCTACCGCAACCATCAGTCCGGTCCGATCTTAGAGTGGGAATGACCTCCGTATGCCTGGACTGGGAATGAACTCCGTATGCCTAAGTCATCCCATGAAACGAGCGTGCGGGCGCTCAGCCGACCAGAGGGGCAGGATGCGTAGGCCGGGGATAGGCCGGGTCCCCCTCTGCGTGCTGTCGATCCTGTTGCTGCAACCCTTGGTTCGGTCCAATCTTAGATTGGGAATGAACTCTGTATGCTTAAGCCAACCGATGAAACGAGCGACAGGCGGGCGGGCGGGCACTACATCGATCAGAGAGACAGGATGCGTAAGCCGTAGATCGATAGGGTGGTATGTGGGTTTAGGCACATCTTCATATTTCTGCATGCCAATGCCATTTTTATGGCTGGTAAATTCATACAGTGGTCCCTTAAGCCTTCACGTGAAGTTTCATGGCAAGATGACTCGTTTTCTATTTTTCACAATTTTCAAAACTTTTTGCGGTTTGGGATTTTTTAAAATTTTTTCAGAAGGATTTCTGGCCCCAAACTTGGTAGACGTGATCCTTGTATTTTTGTTGGCATGCACAAAAAAATTCAGCTAAAAATTCGAAGTGTAGAAGATTTTGTGACCATTTGAAAAAAGTGTCCTCATTTCAGACACTTTAATGGCTATGGCAGCAAAGCTGTAAAATCTCAAATGCTCTTTAAGGGGGTGTGAGTTCTTGAGGTTTGATGAGGGATAGGGGGCCAATATAAGGGCCAAGTACCAGCACCCATCACACATCATGTGCGCACACCCCCCCGGCCCACCCGATCGTCGGAACCCCATTGTCGTCGGTCAGGTTCTCTGGCGATGCTCCGGTGATGGTGCCCCGACGAAGAAAAATGTGGCACCAGCATATGTCCGAGCCCAGCATGTGCTGCCGTAACCCTCGGTCTGAAATGATCTTAGACTGGGAATGAACTTCGTATGCTTAGACTGGGAGTGAACTCCGTATGCCTAAGTCAACCCACGAAATGAGCGTGCAGGCACCCAGCCGGCCAGAAGGGTGGGATGCGCAAGCCGGGGATCAGCCGGGTCTCCCTCTGTGTGCTACCGATCTTGCTACCGTAACCCTCGTTCTGGTCCGATCTTAGATTGGGAATGAACTCCTTATGCCTAAGCCAACCGACGAAACGAGCGTGCGAGCGGGCGGGCGGGCGGGCGGGCAGTATGCCGGCCAGAGAGATGGGATGCGTAAGCCATGGATCGATAGGGTGGTAGGTGGGTTTAGGCACAACTTCATATTTCTGCATGCCAATGCCATTTTTATGGCTTGTAAATTCATACAATGGTCCCTTAAGCCTTCACGTGAAGTTTCATGGCAAGACGACTCTTTTTCTATTTTTCACGATTTTTGAAACTTTTTGCGGTTCGAGATTTTTTAAATTTTTTTGGAAGGAGTTTTGGCGCCAAACTTGGTAGACATGATCCTTGTATTTTTACAGGCGGGCGGGCACTACGCCGGGCAGAGAGACAGGATGCGTAAGCCACAGATCGATAGGGTGGTAGGTGGGTTTAGGCACATCTTCTTATTTCTGCATGCCAATGCCATTTTTATGGCTTGTAAATTCATACAATGGTCCCCTAAGCCTTCACGTGAAGTTTCATGGCAAGATGACTCGTTTTCTATTTTTCATGATTTTTGAAACTTTTTACGGTTTAGGATTTTTTAAAATTTTTTTGGAAGGATTTTTGGCCCCAAACTTGGAAGACATGATCCTTGTATTTCTGTTGGCGTGCACAAAAAAATTCAGCAAAAACATCGAAGTGTACAAGATTTTGTTACCATTTGAAAAAAGTGTCCCCATTTCAGACACTTTAATGGCTTTTGGCAACAAACCTGTAAAATCTCAAATGCTCTTTAATGAGGTGTGAGTTCTCGAGGTTTGATGAGGGATAGGGGGCCAATATAAGGGCCAACTACCAGCACCCATCGTACATCATGTGCGCACACCCCCCCGGCCCCCCGATCGTTGGAACCCCAATGCCGTCGGTCAGGTTCTTCGGTGATGCTTCGGTGATGCTTCGGTGATGGTGCCCCGACAAAGAAAAATGCGGCACCAACACATGCTCGAGCCCAGCATGTGCTACCGTAACCATGGATCTGATATGATCTTAGACTGGGAATGAACTCCGTATGCTTATACTAGGAATGAACTCCGTATGCCTAAGTCAACCCATGAAACGAGCGTGCGGGCGCTCAATCGACCAGAAGGGCGGGACACGCAAGCCGGGGATCGGTCGGGTCCCCCTCTGCGTGCTACCGATCTTGCTGCCGTAACCCTCAGCCTGGTTTGATCTTAGACTGGGAATGAACTCCGTATGCCTAAGCCAACCGACGAAACGAGCGGGCGGGCAGGCGGGCGGGCACTATGCCGGCCAGAGAGATGGGATGTGTAAGCCATGGATCGATAGGGTGGTAGGTGGGTTTAGGTACAACTTCATATTTCTGCTTGCCAATGCCATTTTTATGGCTTGTAAATTCATACAATGGTCTCTTAAGCCTTCACGTGAAGTTTCATGGCAAGACGACTCATTTTCTATTTTTCAACATTTTTTAAACTTTTTGCGGTTTGAGATTTTTTAAAATTTTTTCAGAAGGAGTTTTCACCCCAAACCTGGTAGACGCGATCCTTGTATTTTTGTTGGCATGCACAAAAAAATTCAGCTAAAAACTCGAAGTGTACAAGATTTTGTGATAATTTGAAAAAAGTGTCCCTATTTTAGACACTTTAATAGCTACTGGCAACAAACCTGTAAAATCTCAAATGCTCTTTAAGGGGGTGTGAGTTCTCAAGGTTTGATGAGGGATAAGGGGCCAATATAAGGGTCAAGTACCAACACCCATCAGACATCATGTGCGCACACCCCCCCGGCCCACCCGATCGTCGGAACCCCATTGCTGCCGGTCAGGTTCTCCAGCGATGCTCCGGTGATGGTGCCCTGGCAAAGAAAAATACGGCCCCAGCCCATGCCTGAGCCCAGCATGTGCTGTCATAACCCTTGATCCAGTCCGATCTTAGACTGGAAATGAACTCCGTATGCTTATACTAGGATTGAACACCGTATGCCTAAGTCAACCCATGGAACGAGCGTGTGGGCGCTCAACCGGCCAGAGGGGCGGGATCCACAAGTCGAGGATCGATGGGGTCCCCCTCTGTATGCTGCCAATCCTACTACTGCAACCCTCGGTCTGGTCCAATCTTAGACTGGGAATGAACTCCATATGCCTAAGTCAACCGATGAAACGAGCGGGCGGGTGGCCAGGCGGGAACTACCCCGACCAGAGAGGCGGGATGCGCAAGCCGTGGATCAATAGGGTGGTAGGTGGGTTTAGGCACATCTTCATATTTCTACGCACCAATGCCACTTTTATGGCTTCTAAATTCGTACAATGGTCGCTTAAGCCTTCACGTGAAGTTTCATGGCAAGACGACTCATTTTTTATTTTTCACGATTTTGGAAACTTTTTACGGTTTGGGATTTTTTAAAATTTTTTTGGAAGGAGTTTTTGTCCCAAACAAGGTAGACGTGATCCTTGTATTTTTGTTGGCATGCACAAAAAAATTCGGCTAAAAATTCAAAGTGTACAAGATTTTGTGACCGTTTGAAAAAAGTGTCCCCATTTCGGACACTTTAATTGCTACTGGCAGAAAACCTGTAAAATCTCAGATGCTCTTGAAGGGGGTGTGAGTTCTCGAGGTTTGATGAGGGATAGGGGGCCAATATAAGGGCCAAGAACCAGCACCCATCACACATCATGTGCACACACCCCCCGGCCCCCCGATCGTCGGAACCCCAATGCCGTCGGTCAGGTTCTCATGCGATGGTACCCCGACGAAGAAAAATGCAGCACCAGCACATGCCCGAGCCCAGCATGTGCTGCCACAACCCTCGGTCCGGTCCGATCTTAGACTGGGAATGAACTTCGTATGCCTAACTCAACCCACGAAACGAGCGTGCGGGCGCTCAACCGGCTAGAGGGGCAGGATAGGCAAGTCGGGTCCCCTTCTGTGTGCTGCCGATCTTGCTGCCACAACCCTCGGTCCAGTCTGATCTTAGAATGGGAATGAACTCCGTATGCCTAAGCCAACCGACGAAACGAGTGGGCGGGCGGGCGGGCACTACGTCGGCCAGAGAGACGGGATGCGCAAGCCGTGGATCGATAGGGTGGTAGGTGGGTTTTGGCATATCTTTACATTACTATGTGCCAATGCCAATTTTATGGCTTGTAAATTCATACAATGGTCCCTTAAGCCTTCATGTGAAGTTTCATGGCAAGACGACTCGTTTTCTATTTTTCACGATTTTTGAAACTTTTTACGGTTCGAGATTTTTTAAAATTTTTTTGAAAGGAGTTTTGCCCCAAACTTGGTAGACGTGACCCTTCTATTTTTGTTGGCATGCACAAAAACATTCAGCTAAAAACTCGAAGTGTACAAGATTTTGTGACCATTTGAAAAAAGTGTCCCCATTTTAGAAACTTTAATGGTTACTGGCAGCAAACCTGTAAAATCTCAAATGCTCTTTAAGGGGGTCTGATTTCTCGAGGTTTGATGAGGGATAGGGGGCCAATATAAGGGCCAAGTACCAGCACCCATCGCACATCACATGCGTGCACCCCCGGCCCCCCCGATCGTTGGAACCCCAATGCCGCCGGTCAGGTTCTCCGACGATGCTCCGGCAATGGTGCCCCGATGAAGAAAAATACGGCACCAGCACATGCTCGAGCCCAGCATGTTCTGCCGCAACCCTCGGTCTGGTCCGATCTTAGACTGGGAATGAACTCCATATGCTTAGACTGGGAATGAACTCCGTATGCCCAACTCAACCCACGAAACGAGCGTACGGGCACTCAACCGGCTAGATGGGTGGGATACGTTAGGCGGGGATCGGCCGGGTCCCCCTCTACGTGCTGTCGATCTTGCTGCCGTAACCCTCGGTCTGGTCCAATCTTAGACTGGGAATGAACTCCGTATGCCTAAGCCAACCGACGAAACGAGCGGGCAGGCAGGCGAGCACTAGACCGGCCAGAGAGACGGGATGCGCAAGCCATGGATCGATAGGGTGGTAGGTGGGTTTAGGCACATCTTCATATTTCTACGTGCCAATGCCATTTTTGTGGCTTGTAAATTCATACAGTGGTCCCTTAAGCCTTCACGTGATGTTTCATGGCAAGACGACTCGTTTTCTATTTTTGATGATTTTTGAAACTTTTTGCGGTTCGGGATTTTTTAAAATTTTTTTGGAAGGTGTTTCAGCCCAAACTTTGTAGACATGATCCTTGTATTTTTGTTGGCATGCACAAAAAACTTCAGCTACAAAATTGAAGTGTACAAGATTTTGTGACCATTTGAAATAAGTGTCCCCATTTCAGACACTTTAATGGCTACTGGCAGCAAATATGTAAAATCTCAAATGCTCTTTAAGGGGGCATGAGTTCTCGAGGTTTGATGAGGGACAGGGGGCCAATATAAGGGCCAAGTACCAGCACCCATCGCTCATCATGTCCGTACACCCCCCCGGCCCCCCCGATCGCCGAAACCCTAATGCCGCCGTTGAGGTTCTCCGGCGATGCTCTGGCGATGGTGTCCCGACGAAGAAAAATGCGGCAGCAGCACATGCCCGAGCCCAGCATGTGCTGCCGCAACCCTCGGTCTGGTTCGATCTTAGACTGGGAATGAACTCCGTATGCTTAGACTGGGAATGAACTCTGTATGCCTAAGTCAACCAACGAAACGAGCATGCGGGCGCTCAGCCGGCCAGAGGGGCAGGATACGCAAGCCAGGGATCGGCCGAGTCCCCCTCTGCGTGCTACCGATCTTGCTGTCGAAACCCTCTGTCCAGTCTGATCTTAGACTGGGAATGCACTCCGTATGCCTGAGCCAACCGACGAAATGAGCGGGCGGGCGGGCGGGCACTACGCCGGCCAGAGAGACGGGATACGCAAGCTGTGAATCGATAGGTTGGTAGGTGGGTTTAGGCACATCTTCATATTTCTACCTGCCAATGCCATTTGTATGGCTTGTAAATTCATACAATGGTCCCTTAAGCCTTCACGTGAAGTTTCATGGCAAGACGACTCGTTTTATATTTTTCATGATTTTTGAAACTTTTTGCTGTTCGAGATTTTTTAAAATTTTTCGAAAGGAGTTTTGGCCCCAAACTTGGTAGACATGATCCTTGTTTTTTTTTTGGCATGCACAAAAAAATTCAGCTAAACACTCGAAGTGTACAAGATTTTGTGACCATTTGAAAAAAGTGTCCCCATTTCAAACACTTTAATGGCTACTGGCAGCAAACCTGTAAAATCTCAAATGCTCTTTAAGGGGGTGTGAGTTCTCGAGGTTTGATGAGGGATAGGGGGTCAATATAAGGGTGAAGTACCAGCACCCATCGCACATCCTGTGCGAACACCCCCCCTGGCCCCCCCGATCGCCGAAACCCCAACGCTGCTGGTCAGGTTCTCCGGCGATGCTCCGGCGATAGTGCCCCGACGAAGAAAATTATGGCACCAGCACAAGCCCGAGCCCAATATGTGCTGCCGTAACCCTCGGTCCGATCTGATCTTAGACTGCAATGAACTCCGTATGCCTAAGTCAACCCATGAAATAAGCGTGCGGGTGCTCAGTCGGTCAGAGGGGCGGGATGCGCACACCGAGTCCACTGAGTGTACTACGGCCGATTTGTGCCTGCAACCCTGGTCGAACGTCAGACTGGGAATGACTCCGTATCTAAGCCAACGATTAAACGAGCGGACGTGGTGCGGTTGGGGCACAGCGCTGGCCAAAGAACGGGTGCACAAGTGGATCGAAGGTTAGGTGGTAGCAACATCTTCATAGTTTTTGTGTGCCAATTGATTTTAGGCTTTAAAGATCATACAATGGGGCCTTAACCCTTCCATGAAGTTTCATGGCCAGTAAGACTCGTTTTCTATTTTTCATGATTTTTGGAACTTTTTGTGATTCGGGATCTTGATTTTTTAAAATTTTTCGAAAAAATTTCTTGGCACCCAAATTGGTAGACGTGCAGTCCTTGTATTTTTGTTGGCATGCACAAAAAAATTCAGCTAAAAACTCGAAGTGTACAAGATTTTGTGACCATTTGAAAAAAGTGTCCCCATTTTAGACACTTTAATGGCTACTGGCAGCAAACCTATAAAATCTCAAATGCTCTTTAAGGGGGTGTGAGTTCTCAAGGATTGATGAGGGATAGGGGGCCAATATAAGGGCCAAGTACCAGCACCCATCGTACATCATGTGCGCACACCCCCCGACTCCCCCAATCGTCGGAGCCTCAATGCCGTCGGTCAGGTTCTCCGGCGATGCTCCGACGATGGTGCCCCGGTGAAGAAAAATGCGGCACCAGCATATGCCTGAGCCCAGCATGTGCTGTCGCAACCCTCAGTCCAGTCCCATTTTACACTGGGAATGAACTCCATACGCTTAGACTGGGAATGAACCCCGTATGCCTACATCAACCCACGAAATGAGCGTGCGGGCGCTCAGTCGGCCAGAGGGGCGGGATGCGTAAGTCGGGGATCGGTCGGGTCCCCCTCTGCGTGCTACCGATCTTGCTACAGCAACCCTCGGTCCGGCCTGATCTTAGACTGGGAATGAACTCCGTATGCCTAAGCCAACCCACGAAACGAGTGGGCGGGCACTACGTTGGCCAGAGAGATGGGATGCACAAGCCGCAGATCGATAGGGTGGTAGGTGGGTTTGGGCACATCTTCATATTTCTGCATGCCAATGCCATTTTTATTTCTTGTAAATTCATACAATGGTCCTTTAAGCCTTCACGTGAAGTTTCATGGCAAGACGACTCATTTTCTATTTTTCATGATTTTTAAATCTTTTTACGGTTTGAGATTTTTTTAAATTTTTTTGGAAGGAGTTTTGTCCCCAAACTTTGTAGACGTGATCCTTGCATTTTTGTTGGCATGCATAAAAAAATTCAGCTACAAATTCAAAGTGTACAAGATTTTCTGACCATTTGAAAAAAGTGCCCCAATTTCGGACACTTTAATGGCTACTGGCAGCAAACCTGTAAAATCTCAAATGCTCTTTAAGGGGGTGTGAGTTCTCGAGGTTTGATGAGGGATAGGGGGCCAAAATAAGGGCCAAGTACCAGCACCCATCGCACATCATGTGCGCACCCCCCCCGGCCCCCTGATCGTTGAAACCCCAATGGCGTCGGTCAGGTTCTCCGACGATGCTCCGGCGATGGTGCCCCGACGAAGAAAAATACGGCACCAGCACCAGGCCAAGACCAGCATGTGCTACCGCAACCCTCGGTCTAGTCTGTTCTTAGACTGGGATTGAACTCTGTATGCTTAGACTGGGAATGAACTCCGTATGCCTAAGTCAACCCATCAAACGAGCGTGCGGGCGCTCAGCCGTCCAGAGGGGCGGGATGCGCAAGCCGGGTATCGGCTGGGTCCCCCTTTGCATGTTACAAATCCTGCTACCGCAACACTCTATTAGATCCGATCTTAGACTGGGAATAACTCCGTATGCCTGAGCTAACCGATGAAAGGAGGGCGCGGGCGGGCGGGCACTACGTCGGCCAGAGAGACGGGATGCGCAAGCCGTGAATCGATAGGGTTGTAGGTGGGTTTAAGCACATCTTCTTATTTTTGCATGCCAATATAATTTTTATGGCTTGTAAATTCATACAATGGTCCCTTAAGCCTTCACGTGAAGTTTCATGGCAAGATGACTCGTTTTTTATTTTTCACGATTTTTGACACTTTTTACGGTTCGAGATTTTTTAAAATTTTTTGGAAAGAGTTTTAGCATCAAACTTGGTAGACGTGATCCTTGTATTTTTGTTGGCATGCACAAAAAAATTCAGCTAAAAACTCGAAGTGTACAAGATTTTGTGACCATTTGAAAAAAGTGTCCCCATTTTAGACACTTTAATGGCTACTGGCAGCAAACCTGTAAAATCGCAAATGCTCTTTAAGGGGGTGTGAGTTCTCGAGGTTTGATGAGGTATAGGGGGCCAATATAAGGGCCAAGTACCAGCACCAACCGCACATCATGTGCGCACACCCCCGGCCCCCCCGATCGTCGGAACCCCAATGCCACCGGTCAGGTTCTCCGACAATGCTCCGACGATGGTGCCCCGACGAAGAAAAATGTGGCACCAACGCATGCCCGAGCCCAGCATGTGCTGCCGTAACCCTCGGTCTGGTCCGATCTTCGACTGGGAATGAACTCTGTATGCTTAGACTGGGAATAAACACCGTATGCCTAAGTCAACCCACAAAACGAGCGTGCGGGCACTCAGCGGGCCAGAGGGGCGGGATGCGCAAGCCGGGGATCGGTCGGGTCCCCCTTTGCGTGCTATCGATCCTACTACTGCAACCTTCAGTCTGATCTGATCTTAGAATGGGAATGAACTCTGTATGCCTAAGCCAATCGATGAAACGAGTGAACGGGCGGACGGGCGGGCGGGCACTACGTCAGCCAGAGAGACGGGATGTGCAAGCCGCGAATCGATAGGGTTGTAGGTGGGTTTAGGCACATCTTCATATTTCTGCATGCCAATGCCATTTTTATGGCTTGTAAATTCATACAATGGTCCCTTAAGCCTTCACGTGAAGTTTCATGGCAAGACGACTTGTTTTTTATTTTTCACAATTTTTGAAACTTTTTATGGTTCCAGAATTTTTTAAAATTTTTTCGGAAAGAGTTTTGGCCCCAAACTTCATAGACATGATCCTTCTATATTTTGTTGGCATGCAAAAAAAAATTCAGCAAAAAACTCGAAGTGTACAAGATTTTGTGACCATTTAAAAAAAGTGACCCCATTTCAGACACTTTAATGGCTACTGGCAGCAAACCTGTAAAATCTCAAATGCTCTTTAAGAGGGTGTCAATTCTCGAGCTTTGATGAGGGATATGGGGCCAATATAAGGGCCAAGTACCAACACCCATTGCACATCATGTGCGCACACCCCCACGGCCCCCCCGATCGCAAAAACCCTAATGCCGTCGGTCAGGTTCTCCGACGATGCTCCAGCGATGGTGCCCCAGCGAAGAAAAATGTGACACCAGCACATGCCCGAGCCCAACATGTGCTGTCGCAACCTTCGGTCCGGTCCGATCTTAGACTGGGAATGAACTCCATATGCTTAGACTAGGAATGAACTCCGTATGCCTAAGTCGACCCACGAAACGAGCGTGCGGGCGCTCAGCCGACCAGAGGGGCGAGATGCACAAGCCGGGGATCAACCGAGTCCCCCTCTACGTGCTGTTGATCCTGCTGCCGCAACCCTCGGTCTGGTCTAATCTTAGACTAGGAATGAACTCCGTATGCTTAGACTGGGAATGAACACCGTAAGCCTAAGTCAACCCACAAAACGAGCGTGCGGGCACTCAGCGGGCCAGAGGGGCGGGATACGCAAGTCGGGGATCGGTCGGGTCCTCCTCTGCGTGCTATCGATCCTACTACTGGAACCTTCAGTCTGATCTGATCTTAGACTGGGAATGAACTCTGTATGCCTAAGCCAACCGATGAAACGAGCGGACGGGCGGGCGGGCGGGCACTACGCCGACCAGAGAGACGGGATGCGCACGCCGTGGATCGATAGGGTGGTTAGGTAGGTTTTGGCACATCTTCATATTTGTGCATGCCAATGCCATTTTTATGGCTTGTAAATTCATACAAAGGTCCCTTAAGCCTTCACGTAAAGTTTCTTGGCAAGACGACTCGTTTTCTATTTTTCATAATTTTTTGAAATTTTTACGATTCGGGATTTTTTAAAATTTTTTCGAAAGTAGTTTTGACCCCAAACTTGGTAGACATGATCCTTGTATTTTTTTTGGCATGCATAAAAAAATTCAGCAAAAAACTTGAAGTGTACAAGATTTTGTGACCATTTGAAAAAAATGTCCCCATTTCAGACACTTTAACGGCTACTGGCAGTAAACCTGTAAAATCTCAAATGCTCTTTAAGGGGTTGTGAGTTCTTCGAGGTTTAAAGAGGGATAGGGGGCCAATATAAGGGCCAAGTACCAGCACCCATCGCACATCATCTGCGCACACCCCCGGCCCTCCGATCGTCGGAACCCCAATGCCACCGGTCAGGTTCTCTGACGATGCTCCAGTGATGGTGCCCCGACAAAGAAAAATGTGACACTAGCACATGCCCGAGCCTAGCATGTGCTACCGTAACCCTCAGTCCAGTCCGATCTTAGACTGGGAATGAACTCCGTATGCTTAGACTGGGAATGAACTCTGTATCCCTAAGTCAACAATGAAAGGAGCGTGCGGGCTCTCAGCCGGCCAGAGGGGCAGGATGCGCAAGTCAGGGATCGGTCGAGTCCCCCTCTACGTGCTACTGATCCTGATACGGCAACCCTCGGTCTGGTCTGATCTTAGACTGGGAATGAACTCCGTATGCCTAAGCCAACCGACGAACGAGGGGGCGGGTGGACGGGCGGGCACTACGTCAACTAGAGAGACGGGATCCGCAAGCCGTGGATCGATAGGGTGGTAGGTGGGTTTAGGCACATCTTCATATTTCTGCTTGCCAATGCCATTTTTATAGCTTGTAAATTCATACAATGGTCACTTAAACCTTCACGTGAAGTTTCATGGCAAAACGACTTGTTTTCTATTTTTCATGATTTTCAAAACCTTTTACGGTTCAAGATTTTTTAAAATTTTTTCGGAAGGTGTTTTGACCCCAATCTAATTAGACATTATCCTTGTACTTTTTTGGCATGCACAAAAAAATTTAGCTAAAAACTCGAAGTGTACAAGATTTTGTGACCATTTGAAAAAAGTGTCCTCATTTCAGACACTTTAATGGCTATTGGCAGCAAACCTGTAAAATCTCAAATGCTCTTTAAGGGGGTGTGAGTTCTCGAGGTTTGATGAGGGATAGGGGGCCAATATAAGGGCCAAGTACCAGCACCCATCGCACATCATGTGCGCACAACCGCCCCGGGCCCCCTGATCGCTGGAACCCCAATGTTGCCGGTCAGGTTCTTCCGGCGATACTCCGACGATGGCGCCCCGTCGAAGAAAAATGCGACACCAGCACATGACCGAGCCCAGCATGTGCTGTCGCAACCCTTCGTCTGGTCCAATCTTAGACTGGGAATGAACTCCATATGCTTAGACTGGGAATGAACTCCGTATGCCTATGCAGCCCACGAAACGAGCGTACGGGCGCTCAGCAGGCCAGAGGGGCGAGATGCACAAGCTGAGGATCGACCGGGTCCCCCTCTGCATGCTACCGATCCTGCTAACGTAACCCTCACTCTGGTCTAAACTTAGACTGGGAATGAAGTCCGTATGCCTAAACTAACCGATGAAACGAGCAGGCGGGTGGGCAGGCGGGCACTACGCTGGCCAGAGAGACGGGATGCGCAAGCCATTGATCGATAGGGTGGTATGTGGGTTTAGGCACATCTTCATATTTCTACATGCCAATGCCATTCTTATGGCTTGTAAATTCATACAATGGTCCCTTAAGCCTTCACGTGAAGTTTCATGGCAATGCGAATCGTTTTCTATTTTTCATGATTTTCGAAAGTTTTTGCAGTTTGGGATTTTTAAAATTTTTTGGAAAGGATTTTTGGCCCCAAACTTCGTAGCGTGATCCTTGTATATTTTGTTGGCATGCATAAAAAAATTCAGCTAAAAACTCGAAGTGTACAAGATTTTGCGACCATTTGAAAAAAGTGTCCCCATTTCAGACACTTTAATGGCTACTGGCAGCAAACCTGTAAAATCTCAAATGCTCTTTAAGGGGGTGTGAGTTCTCGAGGTTTGCTGAGGGATAGCGGGCCAAATAAGGGCCAAGTACCAGCACCCATCGCACATCATGTGCGCACACCCCCCGGCCCCCCGATCGTTGAAACCCCAATGCCGCCGGTTAGGTTCTCCGGCGATGCTCCGGCGATGGTGCCCCGGCGAAGAAAATTGCGGCACTACCACATGCCCGAGCCCAGTATGCGCTATCGCAACCCTTGGTTTGATCGGATCTGGGACTGGGAATGAACTCCGTATGCCTAAGCCAACCGTCGAAACGAACGGGCGGGCGGGCGGGCGGGCACTACGTCAGCCAGAAAGATGGGATGCATAAGCCGTGGACCGATAGGTTGGTAGGTGGGTTTAGGCACATCTTCATTTTTCTGCATGCCAATGCCATTTTTATGCCTTGCAAATTCATACAATGGTCCCTTAAGCCTTCACGTGAAGTTTCATGGCAAGACGACTCGTTTTCTGTTTTTCACGATTTTTGAAACTTTTTGTGGTTCAAGATTTTTTAAAATTTTTTCGGAAGGAGTTTTGGCCCCAAACTTGGTAGACGTGATCCTTGTATTTTTTTTGGCATGCACAAAAACATTCAGCTAAAAAATCGAACTGTTCAAGTTTTTGTGACCATTTGAAAAAAGTATCCCCATTTCAGACACTTTAATGGCTACTGGCAGCAAACCTGTAAAATCTCAAATGCACTTTAAGGGGTGTGAGTTCTCGAGGTTTGAAGAGGGATAGGGGGCCAATATAAGGGCCAAGTACCAGCACCCATCACACATCGTGTGCGCACACCCCTCGGCCCCCCCGATCATCGGAACCCCAATGCCGCCGGTCAGGTTCTCCGACCCTGCTCCGACGATGGTACCTCGATGAAGAAAAATGCGGCACCAGCACATCCCCGAGCCCAGCATGTGTTGCCGCAACCCTTGGTCCGGTCCGAGCTTAGACTGGAATGAACTCCATATGCTTAGACTGGTAATGAACTCCGTATGCCTAAGTCAACCCAGGAAACGAGCGCGCGGGCACTCAGCCGGCCAGAGGGGCGGGATGCGCAAACTAGGGATCGACCGGGTCCCCCTCTGTGTGCTACTAATCCTGGTGCCGCAACCCTCGTTCCAGTCTGATCTTAGACTGGGAATGAACTCCGTATGCCTAAGCCAACCACCGAAACGAGCGGGCGGGCGGGCCAACGATCACTACGCCGGCCAGAGAGATGGGATGCGCAAGCCGTGGATCGATAGGGTGGTAGGTGGGTTTAGGCACATCTTTATATTTCTGCATGCCAATGCCATTTTTAAGGCTGGTAAATTCATACAATGGTCCCTTAACCCTTCACGTGAAGTTTCATGGAAAGATGACTCGTTTTATATGTTTCACGATTTTTGAAACTTTTTGCGGTTCAGGATTTTTTAAAATTTTTTTAGAAGGAGTTTTGGCCCCAAACTTGGTAGACGTGATCCTTGTATTTTTGTTGGCATGCAAAAAAAAAATTCAGCTAAAAACTCAAAGTGTACAAGATTTTGTGACCATTTGAAAAAAGTGTCCCCATTTTAGATTCTTTAATGGCTACTGGCAGCAAACCTGTAAAATCTCAAATGCTTTTTAAGGGGGTGTGAGTTCTCGAGGTTTGATGAGGGATAGGGGGCCAATATAAGGGCCAAGTACCAGCACCCATAGCACATCATGTGCGCACACCCCCCGGCCCCCCCGATCGTCGGAACCCCAATGCCGTCGATCAGGTTCTCCGTCGATGGTCCGACGATGGTGCCCTGGCGAAGAAAAAAGTGGCACCAGCACATGCCCGAGCCCAGCATGTGCTATCGCAACCCTCGGTATGGTCCGGTCTTAGACTGGGAATGAACTCCGTATGCTTACATTGGGAATGAACTCCGTATGCCTAAGTCAACCCATGAAATGAGCGTACGGGCGCTCAGTCGGCCAGAGGGGTGGGATACGTAAGCTACTTAAGCCTTCACTTGAAGTTTTATGGCAAGACGACTCTTTTCTTGTTTTTACGATTTTCAAAGCTTTTTGCGGTTCGGGATTTTTTATAATTTTTTCAGAATGATTTTTGGCCCCAAACTTGGTAGTCATGATCCTTGTATTTTTGTTGGCATGCACAAAAAAATTTAGCAAAAAACTAGAAGTGTACAAGATTTTGTGACCATTTGAAAAAAGTGTCCCCATTTCAGACACTTTAATAGCTACTGGCAGCAAACCTGTAAAATCTCAAATGCTCTTTAAGGGGGTGTGAGTTCTCGAGGTTTGATGAGGGATAGGGGGCCGATATAGGGGCCAAGTACCAGCACCCATCGCACATCATGTGCGCACACCCCCCGGCCCCCCCGATCGTCGGAACCCCAATCCCGCCGATCAGGTTCTCCGACGATGCTCGACGATGATGCCCCAGCGAAGAAAAATACGACACCAGCACATGCCCGAGCCCAGCATGTGCTACCACAACCCTCAGTCCGATACGATCTTAGACTGGGAATGAACTCCATATGCTTAGACTGGGAATGAACTCCGTATGCCTAAGTCAACCCACGAAACGAGCCTGTGGGCGCTCAGCCGGCCATAGGGGCAGGAAGCGCAAGCCAGGGATCGGTCGGGTCCCCCTCTGTGTGCTACCGATCTTGCTACCGTAACCCTCGGTCTGGTCCGATCTTAGACTTCGAATGAACTCCGTATGCCTAAGCCAACCGACGAAACGAGCGGGCGGGCGGGCGGGCACTACACCGGCTAGAGAGACGGGATGCGCAAGTCGTGGATCTATAGGATGGTAGGTGGGTTTACGAACATCTTCATATTTCTACATGCCAATGCCATTTTTATGGCTTGTAAGTTCATACATTGGTCCCTTAAGCCTTCACGTGAAGTTTCATGGCAAGACGACTCGTTTTTTATATTTCACGATTTTTAAAATGTTTTACGGTTCAGGATTTTTTAAAATTTTTTCAGAAGGATTTTTGACCCCAAACTTGGTAGACGTGATCCTTGTATTTTTGTTGGCATGAGCAAAAAAATTCAGCTAAAAACTCGAAGTGTACAAGATTTTGTGACCATTTGAAAAAAGTGTCCCCATTTCAGACACTTTAATGGCTACTGGCAGCAAACCTGTAAAATCTCAAATGCTCTTTGAGGGGGTGTGAGTTCTCAAGGTTTGATAAGGGATAGGGGGCCAATATAAGGGCCCAGTACCAGCAACCATTGCGCATCATGTGCGAACGTCCCCCCCGGCCCCCCCGATCGTTGGAACCCTAATGTCGTTGGCCAGGTTCTCCGACGTTGCTTCTGTGATGGTGCCCCGGTGATGAAAAATGCGGCACCAGCACATGCCCAAGCCCAGCATGTGCTGCCGCAACCCTCGGTCTGGTCCCATCTTCGACTGGGAACGAACTCCGTATACTTAGACTGGGAATGAACTCCGTATGCCTAAGTTAACTCACGAAACGAGCTTGCAGGCGCTCTACCGACTAGAGGGGCGGGATGTGCAAGCCGGGGATCGGTTGGGTCCCCCTCTACGTGCTGCTGATCCTGCTACCACAACCCTCGATCCTATCTAATCTTAAACTGGGAATGAACTCCGTATGCCTAAGCGAACTGACGAACGAGTGAGCGGGCGGGCACTATGCCGGCAGAGAGACGGGATGCGGAAGCCGTGGATTGATAGGATGGTACATGGGTTTAGCCACATCCTCATATTTCTACGTGCCAATGCCATTTTTGTGGCTTGTAAATTCATACAATGGTCCCTTAAGCCTTCACCTAAGTTTCATGGCAAGACGACTCGTTTTCTATTTTTCATGATTTTTGAAACTTTTTACGGTTCGGGATTTTTTTAAATTTTTTCGTAAGGAGTTTTGGCCCCAAACTTAGTAGACGTGATCCTTGTATTTTTGTTGGCATGCGCAAAAAATATCAGCTAAAAACTCGAAGTGTACAAGATTTTGTGACCATTTGAAAAAAGTGTCCCCATTTCAGACACTTTAGTAGCTACTGGCAGCAAACCTGTAAAATCTCAAATGCTCTTTAAGGGGTGTGAGTTCTCGAGGTTTGATGAGGGATAGGGGCCAATATAATGGCCAAGTACCAGCACCCATCGCACATCATGTGCGCACACCCCCCCGACCCCCCCGATCACCGAAACCCCAATGCCGCCGGTCAGGTTCTCCGGCGATGCTCCGACGATGGTGCCCCGATGAGGAAAAATGCGGCACCAGCACATGCCCGAGCCTAGCATATGCTACCGTAACCCCCGGTCCGGTCCGATCCGATCTTAGACTAGGAATGAACTCCATATGCTTAGACTGGGAATGAACTCCGTATGCCTAAGTCAACCCATGAAACGAGCGTGCGGGTGCTCAGTCGGCCAGAAGCGCGGGAAGCGCAAGCTGGGGATCGGTCGGGTCCCCCTCTGCGTGCTGTCGATCCTACTGCCGCAACCCTCGATCCGTATGATCTTAGACATGGAATGAACTTTGTATGCCTAGGCCAACCGACGAAACGAGCAGACGGGCGGGCGAGCACTACGTGAGCTAGAGAGACGGGATGCGCAAGCCGTGGATCGATAGGGTGGTAGGTGGGTTTAGGCACATCTTCATATTTCTGCATGCCAATGCCATTTTTATGGCTTCTAAATTCATACAATGGTCCCTTAAGCCTTCACGTGAAGTTTCATGGCAAGACGACTCGTTTTCTATTTTTCATGATTTTTGAAACTTTTTATGGTTTGGGATTTTTAAAAATTTTTTCGAAAGGAGTTTTGACCCCAAACTTGGTAGACATGATCCTTGTATTTTTGTTGGCATGCACAAAAAAATTCAGCTAAAAACTCGAAGTGTACAAGATTTTGTGATCGTTTGAAAAAAGTGTCCCCATTTTAGACACTTTAATTGCTACTAGCAGCAAACCTGTAAAATCTCAAATGCTCTTTAAAGGGGTGTGAGTTCTCGAGGTTGGATGAGGGATAGGGGGCCAATATAAGGGCCAAGTACCAGCACCCATTGCACATCATGTGCGCACACCCCACCCGACCCCCCCGATCGTCGAAACCCCAATGCCGTCGGTCAGGTTCTCCGACGATGCTCCGGTGATGGTGCCCCGGCGATGAAAAATACGACACCAGCACAAGCCCGAGACCAGCATGTGCTGCCGTAACCCTCGATCCGGTCCCATCTTAGACTGGGAATCAACTCCGTATGCCCAGACTGGGAATGAACTCCATATGCCTAAGTCAAGGCACAAAATGAGCATGCGGGAGCTCAATCGGCTAGAGGGGCGGGATGCGCAAGCTCGGATCGGTCGGGTCCCCCTCTGTGTGCTACCGATCTTGCTACCGCAACCCTCAGTCCGGTCCAATCTTAGACTGGGAATGAGCTCCGTATGCCTAAGCCAACCGACGAAACGAGTAGGCAGGCGGGCGAGCGGGCATTACGCCGGCCAGAGAGACGGGATGCGCAAGCCGTGGATCAATAGGGTGGTAGGTGGGTTTAGTCACATCTTCATATTTCTACATGCCAATGCAATTTTTATGGCTTGTAAATTCATACAATGGTCCCTTAAGTCTTCACGTGAAGTTTCATGGGAAGACGACTCGTTTTCTATTTTTCACGATTTTTAAAATTTACAGTTGAGATTTTTTAATTTTTTTGAAGGTTTTGCCCCAACTGGGTAACTGATCCTGATTTTTTTTTACAAAAAATTGAGCTAAAAACTCAAGTGTCAAGATTTGTGATCATTTGAAAAATAGTCCCATTCCATCAAACCTTAATGCTACTGGCAGCAACCCTGTAAAAATCTCAATTTTTAAGGGGTGTGAGTTCCTGAGGTTTGTGAGGATGGGGGCCAATATAAGGGCCAAGTACCCAGCACACGCACATCATTGTGGCACACCCCCGGCCCCGCGATCGTCGAAACCCAATGCGGGTCAGGTTCTCCGACAAGATTCCGGATGGTGCCCGACGAGAAAAATCGACAGCAAACGCAAAGGCCGCAGATGTGCTGCCGCATCCTCGTCCGTTCGATCTTAGACTGGATGAACTCTATATGCTTAGATGGGAATGAACTCTGTATGCCTAAGTCAACCCATGAAACAAGCGTGCGGACGCTCAGTCGGCCAGAGGGGCGGGATGTGCAAGCCAGGGATCGGCCCGGTCCCCTTTTGCGTGCTACAGATCCTGCTACCACAACCCTCGTTCGGTCCAATCTTAGACTGGGAATAACTCCGTATGGCTAAGCTAACCGATGAAATGAGCGGGCGGACGGGCGGGCGAGCTTTACCCCAACCAAAGAGACGGGATGCGCAAGCCGTGTATCGATAAGGTGGTAGGTGGGTTTGCGTGCCAATGCAATTTTTATGGCTTTTAAATTCATACAATGGTCCCTTAAGCCTTCACGTGAAGTATCCTGGCAAGACGACTCATTTTTTATTTTTCACGATATTCAAAACTTTTTGTGGTTCGAGATTTTTTTAAATTTTTTGGAAGGAGTTTTGGCATCAAACTTGGTAGACGTGATCCTTGTATTTTTGTTGGCATGCACAAAAAAATTCAGTTAAAAACTCGAAGTGTACAAGATTTTGTGACTATTGAAAAAAAAGTGGTCCCTAATTAGACACTTTAATGCTACTGGCGCAAACCTGTAAAATCTCAAATGCTCCTTAATGGGTGTGAGTTTTCGAGGTTTGATGAGGGATAGGGGCAATATAAGGGCCAAGTACCAGCACCCATTCGCACAATCATATGCGCACACCCCCCAGCCTAGTCCTCCTCCCCGACCGTCGGAACCCAATGCCGTCGATCAGGTTCTCTGGCGATGGTGCCCCGGTGAAGAAAAATACGACACCGCACATCCCGAGCCTGGCATGTGCGGCCGCAACCTCGGTCTGGTCCGATCTTAGACTGGGAATAACTCCGTATGTTTAGACTAGGAAATGAACTTTGTAATGCCTAAGTCAACACGAAACGAAACGTCGGCGCTCAGCCAGCCAGAGGGGTAAAGCGAGATGCGCAAATTGGGGATCGGTCGGGTCCCCTACTGCTTGCTACCGATCTTGCTACCACAACCCTCGGTCTGGTCTGATCTTAGACTGGGAATGAACTCCGAATGCCTAAGCCAACCGACGACACGAGCAGGCGGAAGGGCGGGCGGGCACTACGCCAGCCAGAGAGACGGGATGCGTAAGCCGTGGATCGATAGGGTGGTAGGTGGGTTTAGGTAGATCTTCATATTTCTGTTTGCCAATGCCATTATATGGCTTGAAAATTCATACAACGGTCCCTTAAGCCTTCACGTGAAGTTTCATGGCAAGACGACTCGTTTTCTATTTTTCATGATTTTCGAAACATTTTACGATTCGGGATTTTTTAAAATTTTTTCGGAAGGAGTTTTGGCCCCAAACTTGGTAGACGTGATCCTTGTAATTTTGTTGGCATGCACAAAAAAATACAGCTAAAAACTCGAAGTGTACAAGATTTTGTGACCATTTGAAAAAGTGTCCCCATTTCGAACACTTTAGTGGCTACTGGCAGCAAACCTGTAAAATCTCAAATGCTCTTTAAGGGGGTGTGAGTTCTAGAGGTTTGATGAAGGATACGGGGCCAATATAAGGGCCAAGTACCAGCACCCATCGCACATCATGTGCGCACACCACCCCGGCCCCCCGATTGCCGGAACCCCAATGCCGTCGGTTAGGTTCTCCGACGATGCTCCGACGATGGTGCCCCGACGAAAAAAAATGCGGCACCAGCACATGCTCGATTCCAGCATGTGCTGCGCTACCCTCGGTCCATTCTGATCTTAGACTAGGAATGAACTCCGTATGCTTAGACTGGGAATGAACTCCGTATGCCTAAGTCAACCCACGAAACGAGCGTGGGGCGCTCAGCCAACCAGAGCAGTGAGACGCCCAAGCCGGGGATCGGTCGGGTCGCCCTCTGCATGCTGCTGATCCTGCTACCGTAACCTCTGGTCTGGTCCGATCTTAGGCTGGGAATGAACTCCGTATGCCTAAGCCAACCGACGAAACGAGTGGGCGGGCGGACGGGCACTACGCCGGCTAGAGAGGCGGGATGCGCAAGCCGTGGATCGATAGGGTGGTTGGTGGGTTTAGGCGCATCTTCATATTTCTACATACCAATGCCATTTTTATATCTTGTAAATTCATCCAATGGTCCCATAAGCCTTCACGTGAGGTTTCATGGCAAGACGGCTCGTTTTCTATTTTTCATGATTTTTGAAACTTTTTACGATTCGAGATTTTTTAAAATTTTTTCAGAAGGAGTTTTGGCCCTGAACTTGGTAGACGCGATCCTTGTATTTTTGTTGGCATGCACAAAAAAATTCAGCTAAAAACTCAAAGTGTACAAGATTTTGTGACCATTTGAAAAAAGTGTCCCCATTTCAGACACTTTAATGGCTACTGGCAACAAACCTGTAAAAGCTCAAATGCTCTTTAAGGGGGTGTGAGTTCTAGAGGTTCGATGAGGGATAGGGGGCCAATACAAGGGCCAAGTACCAGCACCCATCGCACATCATGTGCGCACACCCCCTGGCACCCACGATCGTCGGAACCCTAATGCCGCCGGTCAGGTTCTCCGGTGATGCTTCGGCGATGGTGCCCCGACGAAGAAAAATACGGCACCAGCACATGCTCGAGCCCAGCATGTGCTGTCGTAACCCTCATTTCGGTCTGATCTTAGACTGGGAATGAACTCTGTATGCTTAGACTACGAATGAACTCTGTATGCTTAAGTTAGCCCACGAAACGAGCGTGCGGGCGCTCAGCCGGCCAGAGGGGCGGGATGCACAAACCGGGGATCAAAAGGGTCCCTCTCTGCGTGCTGTTGATCCTGCTGCTACAACCCTCAGTCTGGTCTGATCTTAGACTGGGAATGAACTCCGTATGCCTAAGCCAACGGATGAAACGGGCGGGCGGACGGGTGGGCACTACGCCAGCCAGAGAGACGGGATGCGCAAGCCGTGGATAGATAGGGTGGTAGGTGGGTTTAGGCACATCTTCATATCTCTACCTGCCAATGCCATTTTTACGGCTTGTAAATTCATACAATGGTCCCTTAAGCCTTCACGTGAAGTTTCATGGCAAGACGACTCGTTTTCTATTTTTCACGATTTTTGAAACTTTTTGTGGTTCAGGATTTTTTAAAATTTTTTCGAAAGGAGTTTTGGCCCCAAACTTGGTAGACGTGATCGTTGTATTTTTGTTGGCATGCACAAAAAATTCAACTAAAAACTCGAAGTGTACAAGATTTTGTGACCATTTGAAAAAAGTGTCCCCATTTCAGACACTTCAATGGCTACTGGCAGCAAACCTGTAAAATCTCAAAAGCTCTTTAAGAGGGTGTGAGTTCTTGAGGGTTGATGAAGGATAGGGGGCCAATATAAGGGCCAAGTCCCAGCACCCATCGCACATCATGTGCGCACATCCGCCCCGGCCCCCCGGATCTCCGGAACCCCAATTCCGTCGGTCAGCTTCTCCAGCGACGCTCCGACGATGGTGCCCCGATGAAGAAAAATGTGGCACCAGCACATGCCCGAGCCCAGCATGTGCTGCCGCAACCCTCAGTCTGGTCTGATCTTAGATCGGGAATGAACTCCGTATGCTTAGACTGGGAATGAACTCCGTATGCTTAAGTTAACCCACGAAATGAGCGTGCGGGCGCTCAGCCGGCCAGCGGGGTGGGATACGCAAGCCGGGGATCGGTCGAGTCCCCCTCTGTGTGCTACTGATCCTGCTGCTGCAACCCTCCTTCTAGTCCGATCTTAGACTGGGAATGAACTCCGTATGCCTAAGCCAACCGACGAAACGAGCGGGTGGGCACTGCTTCGACCAAAGCCGGATGCGTAAGCCGTGGATCGGTAGGGTGGTAGATGGGTTTGGGTACAACTTCATATTTCTACATGCCAATGCCATTTTTATGGCTTGTAAATTCATACAATGCTCCCTTAAGCCTTCACGTGACGTTTCATGGCAAGATGACTCGTTTTTCATTTTTCATGATTTTGGAAACTTTTTGCGGTTTGGGATTTTTTAAAATTTTTTCGGAAGTTGTTTTGGCCCCAAACTTGGTAGACATGATCCTTGTATTTTTGTTGGCATGCACAAAAAAATTCAGCTAAAAAATTGAAGTGTACAAGATTTTGTGACCATTTGAAAAAGTGTCCCCATTTCAAACACTTTAATGGCTAGTGGCAGCAAACCTGTAAAATCTCAAATGCTCTTTAAGGGGGTGTGAGTTCTTGAGGTTTGATGAGGGATAGGGTGCCAATATAAGGGCCAAGTACCAGCACCCATTGCACATCATGTGCGCACACCCGCTGGCCCCCCGATCGTCGGAACCCCAATGCCGCCGGTCAGGTTCTCCGACGATGCTCTGACGATGGTGCCCCGACGAAGACAAATGCGGCACCAGAACATTCCCGAGCCTAGCATTTGCTGCCGCAACCCTTAGTCTGGTCTGATCTTAGACTGCGAATGAACTCCATATGCTTAGACTGGGAATGAACTCCGTATGCCTAAGTCAACCCACGAAACGAGCGTGCGGGTGCTTAACCGGCCAGAGGGGCGGATGCGCAAGCCAGGGATCGAAAGGGTCCCCCACTGTGTGCTGCCGATCCTGCTGCTACAACTTTGGTCCGGTCTGATCTTAGACTGGGAATGAACTCCGTATGCCTAAGCCAACCGATGAAATGAGCGGGCCGGCAGGCGGGCGGGCACTACGCCGGTCAAAGAGACGGGATGCGCAAGCCGTCTATCGATAGGGTGGTAGGTGGGTTTTGGCACATCTTCATATTTCTACATCCCAATGCCATTTTTCTGGCTTGTAAATTCATACAATGGTCCCTTAAGCCTTCACGTGAAGTTTCATGGCAAGACGACTCGTTTTCTATTTTTTATGATTTTCAAAACTTTTTGCGGTTCGGGATTTTTTAAAATTTTTTCAGAAGGAGTTTTGGCCCTAAACTTGGTAGACGTGATCCTTGTATTTTTGCTGGCATGCACAAAAAAATTCAGCTAAAAACTCAAAGTGTACAAGATTTTGTGACCATTTGAAAAAAGTGTCCCCATTTCAGACACTTTAATGGCTACTGGCAGCAAAAATCTCAAATGCTCTTTAAGGGGGTGTGAGTTCTTGAGGTTTGATGAGGGATAGGGGGCAAATATAAGGGTCAAGAACCAGCACCCATCGCACATCATGTGCGCACACCCCCGCGGCCCCCCCGATTGTCGGAACCCCAGTGCCACCGGTCAGGTTCTCCGATGATGCTCCGACGATGGTGCCCCGACGAATGAACTCCGTATTCTTAGACTGGGAATGAACTCCATATGCCTAAGTCAACCCACGAAATGAGCATGCGGATGCTCAACCGGCCAGAGGGGCAGGATGCGTAAGCCGGGGATCGACCGGGTCCCCCTCTGCGTGCTGTCGATCTTGCTACCGTAACCCTCGGTCTGGTGTGATCTTAGACTGGGAATGAACTTAGTATGCCTCAGCCAACTGACGAAACGAGCGGGCGGGCAGGCACTATGCCGACCAGAAAGACGAGATGTGCAAGCCGTGGATCGATAGGGAGGTAGGTGGGTTTAGGCACATCTTCATATTTTTGTGTGCCAATGCCATTTTTATGGCTTGTAAATTCATACAATGGTCCATTAAGCCTTCACGTGAAGTTTCATGGCAAGATGACTCGTTTTCTATTTTTCATGATTTTTGAAACTTTTTATGGTTCCAAATTTTTTAAAATTTTTTTAGATGGAGTTTTGGCCCCAAACTTGGTAGACGTGATCCTTGTATTTTTGTTGGCAAGCACAAAAACATTCAGCTAAAAACTCGATGTGTACAAGATTTTTTGACCATTTGAAAAAAGTGTCCCCATTTCGAACACATTAATGGCTACTGGCAGTAAACCTGTAAAATCTCAAATGCCTTTTAAGGGGGTATGAGTTCTCGAGGTTTGATGGGGGATAGGGGGCCAATATAAGGGCCAAGTACCAGCACCCATCGCACATCATGTGCGCACACCCCCCGGCCCCCCCGATCATCGGAACCCCAATGCCGTCGGACAGGTTCTCCGACGATGCTCCGACGATGGTGCCCCAGTGAAGAAAAATATGGCAGCAGCACATCCCTGAGCCCAGCATGTGCTGGCGCAACCCTCGATCTTGTCCAATATTAAACTGGGAATGAACTCCGTATGCCTAAGTAAACCCACGAAACGAGCGTGCGGGCGCTCAGCCGGCCAGAGGGGTGGGATGCGCAAGCCGGGGATCGACCGGTTCCCCCTCTATGTGCTGCCGATCCTGCTGCCACAACCCTTGGTCCGATCCGATCTTAGACTGGGAATGACCTCCGTATACCTAAGCCAACCAACGAAATAGCGGCCAGGCAGACGCTACACCTACCAGAGAGACGGGATGCGCAAGCGGTGGATCGATAGGGTGGTAAGTGGGTTTAGGCACATCTTCATATTTTTGCATGCCAATACCATTTTTATGGCTTGTAAATTCATACAATGGTCCCTTAAGCCTTCACGTGAAGTTTCATGGCAAGACGACTCGTTTTCTATTTCTCATGATTTTTAAAACTTTTTACGGTTTGGGATTTTTTAAAATTTTTTCATAAGGAGTTTTGGGCCCAAACTTGGTAGACGTGATCCTTGTATTTTTGTAGGCATGTACCAAAAAATTCAGCTAAAAACTCGAAGTGTACAAGATTTTGTGACCATATGAAAAAAGTGTCCCCATTTCAAACACTTTAATGGCTACTAGCAGCAAACCTGTAAAATCTCAAATTCTCTTTAAGGGGGTGTGAGTTCTTGAGGTTTGATGAGGGATAGGGGGCCAATGTAAAGGCCAAGTACCAGCACCCATCGCACGTGTAAAGGCCAACTACCGGCCCCCCCGATCGTCGAAACCCCAATGTTACCGGTAAGTTTCACCGGCGATGCTCCTACGTTGGTGCCCCGACGAAGAAAAACGCAGACCAGCACATGCTCGAGCCCAGCATGTGCTGTCGCAACCCTCGGTCTGATCCAATCTTAGACTGGGAATGAACTCCATATGCTTAGACTAGGAATGAACTCTGTATGCCTAAGTCAACCCACGAAATGAGCGTGCAGGCGCTCAGCCGACCAGAGGGGCAGGAAGCGCAAGCTGGGGATCGACCGGGTCCGCCTCTACGTGCTATCTATCCTGCTGCCACAACCCTCAGTTCGGTCCGATCTTAGACTGGGAATGACCCCCGTATGCCTAAGCCAACCAACGAAACAAGCAGGTGGGCGGGCGCTACGCCGGCCAAAGGGACGGGATGCGCATGCCGTGGATCGATAGGGTGGTAGGTGGGTTTAGGCACATCTTCATATTTCTACGTGCCAATGCCATTTTTATGGCTTGTAAATTCATACAATGGTCCCTTAAGCCTTCACGTGAAGTTTCATGGCAATACGACTCGTTTTCTATTTTTCATAATTTTCAAAAGTTTTTACGGTTCAGGATTTTTTAAAATTTTTTCGGAAGGAGTTTTGGCTGCAAACTGGGTAGACGTGATCCTTGTATTTTTTTTGGCATGCACAAAACAATTCACCAAAAAACTCGAAGTGTACAAGATTTTGTGACCATTTGAAAAAAGTGTCCCCATTTCGGACACTTTAATGGCTACTGGCAGCTAACCTGTAAAATCTCAAATGCTCTTTAAGGGGGTGTGAGTTTTTGAGGTTTGATGAGGGATACAGGTCCAATATAAGGGCCAAGTACCAGCACCCATCGCACATCATGTGCGCACACCCCCCCGCCCCCACCGATCGTCGGAACCCCAATGCCGCCGGTCAGGTTCTCCGACGATGCTCCAGTGATGGTGCCCTGACGAAGAAAAATGCGGGGCTAGCACATTCCCGAGTCCAACATATGCTGCTGCAACCTTCGGTCTGGTCTGATGTTAGACTAGGAATGAACTCCGTATGCCTAAGTCAACTCACGAAACGAGCGTGGGGGCGCTCAACTGGCCAGAGGGGCGGGATGCGCAAGCCGAGGATCAATCGGGTCCACCTCTACGTGCTGTCGATCCTGCTGCCGTAACCCTCGATCCGATCCAATCTTAGACTAGGAATGAACTTCGTATGCCTAAGCCAACCGATGAAACGAACAGGCGGGCAGGCGGGCACTACGCCTGAGAGAGAGATGGGATACGCAAGCCGTGGATCGATAGGGTGGTAGGTGGGTTTAGGAACATCTTCATATTTTTGCATGCCAATACCATTTTTATGGGTTGTACATTTATACAATTGTCCCTTAAGCCTTCACGTGAAGTTTCATGGCTAGACGATTCGTTTTTTATTTTTCACGATTTTCAAAACTTTTTACGGTTCGAGATTTTTTAAAATTTTTTTGGAAGGAGTTTTGGCCCCAAACTTGGTAGACGTGATCCTTGTATTTTTGTTGGCATGCACAAAACAATTCAACTAAAAACTCGAAGTGTACAAGATTTTGTGACCATTTGAAAAAAACGTCCCAATTTTAGACACTTTAAAGGCTACTGGCAACAAACCTGTAAAATCTCAAATGCTCTTTTAGGGGGTGTGAGTTCTCGAGGTTTGATAAGGGATAGGGGGCCAATATAAGGGCCAAGTACCAGCACCAATCACACATCATGTGCGCACACCCCCCTCGGCCCCCCCGATCGTCGGAACCCCAATGCCGCCAGTTAGGTTTTCTGGTGATGCTCCGACGATGGGGCCCTGACGAAGAAAAATGCGGCACCAGCACATGCTTGAGCCCAGCATGTGCTGTCGTAACCCTCGGTCTGATCCGATCTTAGACTGGGAATGAACTCTGTATGCCTAAGCCAACCGATGAAACGAGCAAGCGGGCGGGCGGGCGGGCACTACGTCGACCAGAGAGACGGGATGCGTAAGCCGTGGATCGATAGGGTGGTAGGTGGGTTTAGGCACATCTTCATATTTCTGCATGCCAATGCCGATTTTATTGCTTGTAAATTCATACAATGGTCACTTAAGCCTTTACGTGAAGTTTCAAGGCAAGACGACTCGTTTTCTCTTTTTTACGATTTTTGAAACTTTGTGTGGTTCGGGTTTTTTTAAAATTTTTTTGGAAGGAGTTTTGGCCCCAAACTTGGTAGACGTTATCCTTGTATTTTTGTTGGCATGCACAAAAAAATTCAGCTAAAAACTCGAAGTGTACAAGATTTTGTGAGCATTTGAAAAAAGTGTCCCCATTTCAGACACTTTAATGGCTATTGGCAGCAAACCTTTAAAATCTCAAATGCTCTTTAAGGGGGTGTGAGTTCTCGAGGTTTGATGAGGGATAGGGTTCCAATATAAGGGCCAAGTACCAGCACCCATTGTAAATCATGTGCGTACTCCCCCCCGGCCCCCCTGATCGTCGGAACCCCAATACCGCCGGTCAGGTTCTCCGATGATGGTACCCCAGTGAAGAAAAATACGGCACCAGCACATGCCAGAGCCTAGCATGTGCTGCCACAACCCTTGATCTGATCCGATCCTAGACTGGGAATGAACTTCGTATGCTTAGACTGGGAATGAACTCCATATGCCTAAGTCAACCCACGAAACGAGCGTGCGGGTGCTCAACCGGCCAGAGGGGCAGGATGCGCAAGCCGGGGATCGACCGGGTCCCCCTCTGCATGCTGCCGATCCTACTATCGAATCTTCAGTCTGGTCTAATCTTACACTGGGAATGAACTCCGTATGCCTAAGCTAACCGATGAAACGAGCGGGTGGGTGGGCGGGCGAGCACTGCGTCAACCAGAGAGACGGGATGTGCAAGCCGTGAATCGATAGGGTGGTAGGTGGGTTTAGGCACATCTTCATATATCTAGGTGCCCATGCCATTTTTATGGCTTGCAAATTCATACAATGGTCCCTTAAGCCTTCACGTGAAGTTTCACGGCAAGACGACTCGTTTTCTATTTTTCATGATTTTCAAAACTTTTTGCGGTTCGGGATTTTTTAAAATTTTTTCGGCAGGAGTTTTGGCCCCAAACATGGTAGACGTGATCCTTGTATTTTTTTTGGCATGCACAAAAAAATTCACCTAAAAACTCGAAGTGTACAAGATTTTGTGACCATTTGAAAAAAGTGTCCCCATTTCAGACACTTTAATGGCTACTGGTAGCAAACCTGTAAAATCTCAAATGCTCTTTAAGGGGGTGTGAGTTCTCGAGGTTTGATGAGGGATAGGGGGCCAATACAAGGGCTGAGTACCAGCACCCATCGCACATCATGTGCGCACACTCCCCCGGCCCCCCCGATCGTCGGAACCCCAATGCCGTCGGTCAGGTTCTCCGACGATGGTGCCCCGACGAAGAAAAATGCGACACCAACACATGCCTGAGTCCAGCATGTGCTGTCGCAACCCTCAGTCCGATCTGCTCTTAGACTAGGAATGAACTTCGTATGCTTAGACTGGGAATGAACTCTGTATGCCTAAGTCAACCCATGAAACGAGCGTGTGGGTGCTCAGCCGACCAGAGGGGCGAGATGCGCAAGTCGGGGATCGGTCTGGTCCCCCTCTGTGTGGTGCCGATCCTACTACAAGGACCTTCGGTCTGGTCTGATCTTAGACTGGGAATGGGCTTCGTATGCGTAAGCCAACCGACGAAATGAGCGGGCGGGCGGGTGAGCGGGCACTACGTCGGCCAGAGAGACGGGATGCGCAAGCCATGGTTAGATAGGGTGGTGGGTGGGTTTAGGCACATCTTCATATTGTTGCGTGCCAATGCCCGAGCCCAGCATGTGCTGTCGTAACCCTCGGTCCGGTCTGATCTTAGACTGGGAATGAACTCCATATGCTTAGATTGGGAATGAACTCCATATGCCTAAGTCAACCCACGAAACGAGCGTGTGTGTGGTCAACCGACCAGAGGGGCGGGATGTACAAGTCGGGGATCGGTCTGGTCCCCCTCTGTGTGCTGCCGATCCTACTACAAGGACCCTCGGTCTGGTCTGACCTTAGACTGGGAATGGGCTTCGTATGCCTAACCCAACCGACGAAACGAACGGGCGGGCGGGCACTACATCGGCCAGAGAGACGGGATGCGCAAGCCATGGTTAGATAGGGTGGTAGGTGGGTTTAGGCACATCTTCATATTGTTGCGTGCCAATGCCCGAGCCCAGCATGTGCTGTCGTAACCCTCGGTCCGGTCTGATCTTAGACTGGGAATGAACTCCATATGCTTAGACTGGGAATGAACTCCGCATGCCTAAGTCAACCCACGAAACGAGCGTACGGGCACTCAACCGGCCTGAGGGGCGGGATGCGTAAGCCGGGGATCAATCGGGTCCCCCTCTGCATGCTATCGATCCTGCTATCGAACCTTCGGTCTGGTCTGATCTTAGATTGGGACTGAACTCCGTATGCCTAGGCCAACGGACAAAACGAATGAGCGGGCGAGCGGGCGAGCGGGGCACTACGCCGGCCAGAGAGACGGGATGCGTAAGCCGTGGATCGATAGGGTGGTAGGTGGGTTTAGGCACATCTCCATATTTCTATGTGGCAAAGCCATTTTTATGGCTTGTAAATTCATACAATGGTCCCTTAAGCCTTCACATGAAGTTTCATGGCAAGACGACTCGTTTTCTATTTTTCATAATTTTTGAAACTTTTTACGGTTCGAGATTTTTAAAAATTTTTTCGGATGGAGTTTTGGCCCCAAACTTGGTAGACGTGATCCCTGTATTTTTGTTGGCATGCACAAAAAAATTCAGCTAAAAACTCGAAGTGTACAAGATTTTGTGACCATTTGAAAAAAGTGTCCCCATTTCAGACACTTTAATGGCTACTGGCAGCAAACCTATAAAATCTCAAATGCTCTTTAAGGGGGTGTGAGTTCTTGAGGCTTGATGAGGGATACGGGTCCAATATAAGGGCCAAGTACCAGCACCCATCACACATCATGTGCGCACACCCTCCCAGCCACCCGATCATCGGAACCCCAATGCCATCGGTCAGGTTCTCCGACGATGCTCCGGCGATGGTGCCCCGACGAAGAAAAATGCAGCACCAGCACATTCCTGAGCCTAGCATGTCTGCCGCAACCTTCATTTCGGTCCGACCTTAGACTGGGAATGAACTCCATATGCCTAAGTCAACCCACGAAACGAGCGTGCAGGCGCTCAGCCAACCAGAGGGGTAAGATGCGCAAGCCGAGGATCGATCGCGTCTCCCTCTGCGTGTTGCCGATCCTGCTGCCGCAACCCTCGGTCTGGTCTGATCTTAGACTGGAATAAACTCTGTATGCCTAAGCCAACCGACGAAACAAGCGGGCGGGCGGACGGGCGGGCGCTACGGCGGCCAGAGAGACGGGATGCCCAAGCCGTGGATCGATAGGGTGGTTGGTGGGTTTAGGCACATCTTCATATTTCTGCATGCCAATGCCATTTTTATGGCTTGTAAATTCATATAATGGTCCCTTAAGCCTTCACGTTAAGTTTCATGGCAAGACGACTCGTTTTCTATTTTTCACGATTTTTGAAACTTTTTACGGTTAGGGATTTTTTAAAATTTTTTCGGAAGGATTTTTGGCCCTAAACTTGGTAGATGTGATCCTTGTATTTTTGTTGGCATGCACAAAAAAATCAGCTAAAAACAGGAAGCGTACAAGATTTTGTGGCCATTTTAAAAAAGTGTCCCCATTTCAGACAATTTAATGGCTACTGGCAGCAAACCTGTAAAATCTCAAACGCTCTTTAAGGGGGTGTGAGTTCCCAAGGTTTGATGAGGGATAGGGGGCCAATATAAGGGCCAAGTACCAGCACCCATAGCACATCATGTGCGCACACCCCCCCGACCCCCCGATCGTCGAAACCCCAATGCCGTCGGTCAGGTTCTCCGACGACTCTCCGACGATGGTGCCCGGGCGAAAAAAATACGACACCAGCACATGCCCAAGCCCAGCATGTGGTGCCGCAACCCTCGGTCCAGTCCGACCTTAGACTGGGAATGAAATCCATATGCCTAAGTCAATCCATGAAACGAGCGAGCGGGCGTTCAGCAGGCCAGAGGGGCGGGATGCGCACGCCGGGGATCGGCCGGGACCCCCTCTGTGTGCTGCCGATCCTACTGCCGCAACGCTCGATCCAGTCTGATCTTAGGCTGGGAATGAACTCCGTATGCCTAAGCCAACCGACGAAACGAGCGGGCAGGCACAACGTGGGCCAGAGAGAGGGGATTCGCAAGCCATGGATCGATAGGGTGGTAGGTGGGTTTAGGCACATCTTCATATTTCTGCATGGCAATGCCATTTTTATGGCTTGTAAATTCATACAATGGTCCCTTAAGCCTTCACGTGAAGTTTCACGGCAAGACAACTTGTTTTCTATTTTTCAAGATTTTCAAAACTTTTTGCTGTTCGGGATTTTTTAAAATTTTTTTGGAAGGAGTTTTGGCCCCAAACTTGGTAGACGTGATCCTTGTATTTTTGTTGGCATGCACAAAAATATTCAGCTAAAAACTGGAAGTGTACAAGATTTTGTGATCATTTGAAAAAATTGTCCCCATTTTAGATACTTTAATGGCTACTGGCAGCAAACCTGTAAAATCTCAAATGCTCTTTAAGGGGGTGTGAGTTCTCGAGGTTTGATGAGGGATAGGGGGCCAATATAAGGGCCGAGTACCAGCACCCATCGCACATCATGTGCGCACACCCCCCGGCCCCCCCGATCGTCGGAACCCTAATGCCGCCGGTCAGGTTCTCCGACGATGGTGCCCCGACGAAGAAAAATGCGGCACCAACACATGCCTGAGTCCAGCATGTGCTGTCGTAACCCTCAGTCCGGTCTGATCTTAGACTGGGAATGAACTTCGTATGCTTAGACTGGGAATGAACTCCGTATGCCTAAGTCAACCCACGAAACGAGCGTGCGGGTGCTCAGCCGACCAGAGGGGCGAGATGCGCAAGCCGGGGATCGGTCGGGTCCCCCTCTGTGTGCTGCCGATCCTACTATAAGGACCCTCGGTCTGGTTTGATCTTAGACTGGGAATGAACTTTGTATGCCTAAGCCAACCGACGAAATGAGCGGGCGGGCGGGCGAGCGGGCACTACGTCGGCCAGAGAGACGGGATGCGCAAGCCGTGGATAGATAGGGTGGTAGGTGGGTTTAGGCACATCTTCATATTGCTGCGTGCCAGTGCCCGGGCCCAGCATGTGCTGTCGTAACCTTCGGTCTGGTCTGATCTTAGACTGGGAATGAACTCCATATGCTTAGACTGGGAATGAACTCCGTAAGCCTAAGTCAACCCACGAAACGAGCGTGCGGGCGCTCAACGGGCTTGAGGGGGGGATGCGTAAGTCGGGGATCAGTCGGGTCCCCCTCTGCATGCTGTCGATCCTGCTACCGAACCTTCAGTCTGGTCCGATCTTAGACTGGGACTGAACTCCGTATGCCTAAGCCAATGGACGAAACGAACGGGCGGGCGAGGGGGCGGGCACTACGTCGGCCAGAGAGATGGGATGCGTAAGCCATGGATCGATAGGGTGGTAGGTGGGTTTAGGCACATCTCCATATTTCTATGTGGCAAAGCCATTTTTATGGCTTGTAAATTCATACAATGGTCCCTTAAGCCTTCACATGAAGTTTCATGGCAAGACGACTCGTTTTCTATTTTTCACGACTTTTGAAACTTTTTACGGTTTGAGATTTTTTAAAATTTTTTCGGATGGAGTTTTGGCCCCAAACTTGGTAGACGTGATCCTTGTATTTTTGTTGGCATGCACAAAAAAATTCAGCTAAAAACTCGAAGTGTACAAGATTTTGTGACCATTTGAAAAAAGTGTCCCCATTTCAGACACTTTAATGGCTACTGGCAGCAAACCTATAAAATCTCAAATGCTCTTTAAGGGGGTGTGAGTTCTTGAGGTTTGATGAGGGATAGGGGGCCAATATAAAGGCCAAGTACCAGCACCCATCACACATCATGTGCGCCCACCCCCCACGACCCCCCCGATCGTCGGAACCCCAATGCCGCCGGTCAAGTTCTCCGGCAATGCTCCGACGATGGTGCCCCGACGAAGAAAAATATGGCACCAGGACATGCTCGAGCCCAGAATGTGCTGCCCCAACCCTTGGTCCGGTCCGATCTTAGACTGAGAATGAACTCCGTATGCTTAGACTGGGAATGAACTCCGTATGCCTAAGTCAACCCACAAAACGAGCGTACGAGGGCTCAGCCACCCAGAGGGGCGGGATGCGCAAGCCAGGGATCGACCGAGTCCCCCTCTCCGTGCTGTCAATCCTGTTGCTGCAACCCTCAGACCGATCTAGTCTTAGACTAGGAATGAACTCCGTATGCTTAAGCCAACCGACGAAACGAACGGACGGGCGGGCACTACGTCGGCCAAAGAGACGGGATGCGCAAGCCGTGGATCGATAGGGTGGTAGGTGGGCTTAGGCACATCATCATATTTCTACGTGCCAATGCCATTTTTATGGCTTGTAAATTCATACAATGGTCCCTTAAGCCTTCACGTGAAGTTTCAAGGCAAGACGACTCGTTTTCTATTTTTGAAACTTTTTACGATTTGGGATTTTTTAAAATTTTTTCGGAAGGCGTTTTGGCCCCAAACTTGGTAGACATGATCCTTGTATTTTCATTGGCATGCACAAAAAAATTCAGTTAAAAACTAGAAGTGTACAAGATTTTGTGACCATTTGAAAAAAAATGTCCCCATTTCAGACACTTTAATTGCAACTGACAGCAAACCTGTAAAATCTCAAATGCTCTTTAAGGGGGTGTGAGTTCTCAAGGTTTGATGAGGGATAGGGGGCCAATATAAGGGCCAAGTACCAGCACCCATCGCACATCATGTGCGCACACCCCCCCGGCCCCCCCGATCGTCGGAAGCCCAATGCCGCCAGTTAGGTTCTCCGACGATGCTCCGACGATTGTGCCCCGACAAAGAAAAATGCGGCACCAGCACATGCCCGAGCCCAGCATGTGCTGCCGGAACCCTCAGTCCGGTCTGATCTTAGACTGGGAATGAACTCCATATGCTTAGACTAGGAATGAACTCCGTATGCCTAAGTCAACCCACGAAATGAGAGTGCGGGCGATTAGCCTGCCAGTGAGGCGGGATGCGCAAGCCGGGGATCGGTCGGGTCCCCCTCTGCGTGCTGCCGATCCTGCTACCACAACGCTCGGTCTGGTCCAATCTTAGACTGGGAATGAACTCCGTATGCCTAAGCCAACCGACGAAATGAGCTGGCGGGCAGGCGGGTGGGCACTACACCGGCTAGAGAGAAGGGATGCGCAAGCCGTGGATCGATAGGGTGGTAGGTAGGTTTAGGCACATCTCCATATTTCTATCTGGCAAAGCCATTTTTATGGCTTGTAAATTCATACAATGGTCCTTTAAGCCTTCACATGAAGTTTCATGGCAAGACGATTCGTTTTCTATTTTTCACGATTTTTGAAACTTTTTACAGTTCGAGATTTTTAAAAATTTTTTCGGATGGAGTTTTGGCCCCAAACTTGGTAGACATGATCCTTGTATTTTTATTGGCATGCATAAAAAAATCAGCTAAAAACTGGAAGTGTACAAGATTTTGTGACCATTTGAAAAAAAACGTCCCCATTTTAGACACTTTAAAGGCTACTGGCAGCAAACCTGTAAAATCTCAAATGCTCTTTAAGGGGGTGTGAGTTCTCGAGGTTTGATGAGGGATAGGGGGCCAATATAAGGGCCAAGTACCAGCACCAATCGTACATCATGTGCGCACACCCCCAGCCCCCCCAGTCACTGAAACCCCAATGCTGTCGGTCAGGTTCTCCGACGATGCTCCGGCGATGGTGCCCCGGTGAAGAAAAATCTGGCACCAGTACATGCTCTAGCCCAGCATGTGCTGTCACAACCCTCGGTCTGATTCGATCTTAGATTGGGAATGAACTCCGTATGCCTAAGTCAACCCACGAAACGAGCGTGCGGGCGCTCAGCCGGCCAGAGGGGCAGGATGTGCAAGCCCGGGATCGGTCGGTTCCCCCTCTGCGTGCTGTCGATCCTGCTAGGTGGGAGGGTGGTAGGTGGGTTTAGGCACATCTTCATATTTCTGCATGCCAATGCCATTTTTATGGCTTGTAAATTCATACAATGGTCCCATAAGCCTTCACGTGAAGTTTCATGGCAAGGCGACTCGTTTTCTATTTTTCACAGTTTTCAAAACCTTTTACGGTTCGGGATTTTTTAAAATTTTTTTAGAAGGAGTTTTGGCCCCAAACTTGGTAGACGTGATCCTTGTATTTTTGTTGGCATGCACAAAACAATTCAGCTAAAAACTCGAAGTGTACAAGATTTTGTGACCATTAGAAAAAAGTGTCCCCATTTTAGACACTTTAAAGGCTACTGGCAGCAAACCTGTAAAATCTCAAATGCTCTTTAAGGGGGTGTGAGTTCGCAAGGTTTGATGAGGGATAGGGGGCCAATATAAGGGCCAAGTACCAGCACCAATCGCACATCATGTGCGCACACCCCCAGCCCCCCAGTCACCGAAACCCCAATGCTGTCGGTCAGGTTCTCCGACGATGCTCCGAGGATGGTGCCCCGATGAAGAAAAATCTGGCACCAGCACATGCTCGAGCCCAGCATGTGCTGTCACAACCCTCAGTCTAATTCGATCTTAGACTAGGAATGAACTTCGTATGCCTAAGTCAACCCACGAAACGAGCGTGCGGGCGCTCAGTCGGCCAGAGGGGCGGGATGTGCAAGCCCGGGATCGGTCGGGTCCCCCTCCGCGTGCTGTCGATCCTACTATCGTAACCCTCAGTCTGGTCCAATCTTAGACTGGGAATGAAGTCCATATGCCTAAGCCAACTGACGAAACGAGTGGGAGGGTAGGTGGGTGGGCACGACGCTGGCCAGAGAGACGGGATGCCCAAGCCGTGGATCAATAGGGTGGTAGGTGGGTTTAGGCATGTCTTAATATTTCTACATGCCAATGCCATTTTTATGGCTTGTAAATTCATACAATGGTCCCTTAAGCCTTCATGTGAAGTTTCATGGCAAGACGACTCGTTTTCTTTTTTTCACGATTTTCAAACCTTTCTGCGGTTCAGGATTTTTTAAAATTTTTTCGCATGGAGTTTTGGCCCCAAACTTCTTAGACGTGATACTTGTATTTTTGTTGGCATGCACAAAAAAATTCACCTAAAACCTCGAAATGTACAAGATTTTGTGACCATCTGAAAAAAGTGGTCCCATTTTAGACACTTTAATTGCGACTGGCAGCAAACCTGTAAAATCTCAAATGCTCTTTAAGGGGGTGTGAGTTCTCGAGGTTTGATGAGGGATAGGGGGCCAATATAAGGGCCAAGTACCAGCACCCATCGTACATCATGTGCGCACACCCCCCAGTCCCCCCGATCGTCGAACCCCAATGCCGTCGGTCAGGTTCTCTGGCGATGCTCCAGCGATGGTGCCCCGACAAAGAAAAATGCGGCACCAGCAAATGCCTGAGCCAAGCATGTGCTGCCGCAAGCCTCGGTCCGGTCCGATCTTAGACTGGGAATGAACTCCATATGCTTAGACTGGGAATGAACTCCGTATGCCTAAGTCAACCCACGAAACGAGCGTACGGGCCCTCAGCCGACCAGAGGGACAGGATGTGCAAGCCGGGTATCGATCGGGTCCCATTCTGTGTGCTACCAATCCTGTTGCCACAACCTTCACTCCGGTCTGATCTTAGACTGGGAATGAACTCCGTATGCCTTAAGCCTTCCCGCGAAGTTTCATGGCAAGATGACTCGTTTTCTATTTTTCACGATTTTTGAAACTTTTTACGGTTCGGGATTTTTTAAAATTTTTTCGAAAGGAGTTTTGGCCCGAAACTTGGTAGACGTGATTCTTGTATTTTTGTTGGCATGCACAAAAAAATTCAGCTAAAAACTCGAGTGTACAAGATTTTGTGACCATTTGAAAAAAGTGTCCCCATTTTAGACACTTTAATGGCTACTGGCAGCAAGCCTGTAAAATCTCAAATGCTCTTTAAGGGGGTGAGAGTTCTTGAGGTTTGATGAGGGATAGGGGGCCAATATAAGGGCCAAGTACCAGCACCCATCGTACATCATGTGCGCACACCCCCCAGTCCCCCCGATCGTCGAACCCCAATGCCGTCGGTCAGGTTCTCTGGCGATGCTCCAGCGATGGTGCCCCGACAAAGAAAAATGCGGCACCAGCAAATGCCTGAGCCAAGCATGTGCTGCCGCAAGCCTCGGTCCGGTCCGATCTTGGACTGGGAATGAACTCCATATGCTTAGACTGGGAATGAACTCCGTATGCCTAAGTCAACCCACGAAACGAGCGTGCGGGCGCTCAGTCGGCCAGAGGGACGGGATGCGCAAGCCGGGGATCGGTCGGGTCACCCTCTACGTGCTGTCAATCGTACTGCTGCAACCTTCAATCCAGTCTAATCTTATACTGGAAATGAACTCCGTATGCCTAAGCCAACTGACGAAACAAGCGGGCGGGCGGGCACTACGCCGGTTAGAGAGACGGGATGCGCAAGCAGTCGATCGATAGGGTGGCAGGTGGGTTTAGGCACATCTTCATATTTCTATGTGCCAATGCCTTTTTTATGGCTTTTAAATTCATACAATGGTCTCTTAAGCCTTCACGTGAAGTTTCATGGCAAGACGACTCGTTTTCTATTTTTCACGATTTTCGAAACTTTTTGGGGTTCAAGATTTTTTAAAATTTTTTCAGAAGGATTTTTGGCGCCAAACTTGGTAGACGTGATCATTGTATTTTTGTTGGCATGCACAAAAAAAATCAGCCAAAAACTCAAAGTGTACAACATTTTGTGACCATTTGAATAAAGTGTCCCCATTACAGACACTTTAATGGCTACTGGCAGCAAACCAGTAAAATCTCAAATGCTCTTTAAGGGGGTGTGAGTTCTTGAGGTTTGATGAGGGATAGGGGGCCAATATAAGGGCCAAGTACCAGCACCCATCGCACATCATGTGCGCACACCCCCCAGCCCCCCGATCGCCGGAACCCTAATGCCGTCGGTCAGGTTCTCCAGCAATGCTACGACGATGGTGCCCCGGTGAAGAAAAATGCGGCACCAGCACATGCCCGAGGCCAGCATCTACTGCCGTAACCCACGGTCCAATCCGGTCTTAGACTGGGAACGAACTCCGTATGCCTAAGTCAACACACGAAACGAGCGTGCGGGCGCTCAGCCGGCCAGAGGGGCGGGATGCGCAAGCCAGGGATCGGTCGGGTCCCCCTCTGCGTGCTGCCGATCCTTCTGCCGCAACCCTTGGTCTGGTCTGATCTTAGACTGGCAATGAACTCCGTATGCCTAAGCCAACCGACGAAGCGAGTGCGCGGGTGGGCGGGCGGGCACTACGCCGGCTAGAGAGACGAGATGTGCAAGCTGTGGATCGATAGGCTAGTAGGTGGGTTTAGGCACATCTTCATATTTCTGCATGTGAATGCCATTTTTATGGCTTGTAAATTCATACAATGGTCCTTTAAGCCTTCACGAGAAGTTTCATGGCAAGACGACTCGTTTTTTATTTTTCACGATTTTCAAAAATTTTTGCGGTTCGAGATTTTTTAAATTTTTTTCGAAAGGAGTTTTGGCCCCACACTTGTTAGACGTGATCCTTGTATTTTTGTTGGCGAGCACAAAAAAATTCATCTAAAAAGTCGAAGTGTATAAGATTTTGTGACCATTTAAAAAAAGTGTCCCCATTTCAGATACTTTAATGGCTACTGGCAACAAACCTGTAAAATCTCAAATGCTCTTTAAGGGGGTGTGAGTTCTTGAGGTTTGATGAGGGATAGGGGGCCATTATAAGGGCCAAGTACCTGTACCCATCCCACATCATGTGCGCACACCCCCCCGGCCCCCCCGATCGTCGGAACCCCAATGCCGCCTGTCAGGTTCTCTAGCGATGCTCCGCGATGGGCCCCTGGTGAAGAAAAATGCGGCACTAGCACATGCCCGAGGCCAGCATGTGCTGCCACAACCCTCAGTCCGATCCGATCTTAGACTGGGAATGAACTCCGTATGCTTAGACTGAGAATGAACTCCGTATGCCTAACTCAACCAACGAAACGAGCGTGCGGGCGCTCAGCTGGCCAGAGGGGCGGGATGCGCAAGTTAGGGATAGGTCGGGTCCCCCTCTGCGTCCAGCCGATCCTACTACTGCAACCCTCAGTCTGGTCCAATCTTAGACTGGCAATGAACTCCGTATGCCTAAGCTAACCGACGAAACGAGCGAGCGGGGCGGACGGCGGACGGGCGGGCGGGCACTACGCCGGCTAGAGAGACGGGATGCGCAAGTCGTGGATCGATAGGCTGGTAGGTGGGTTTAGGCACATCTTCATATTTCTGCATGCCAATGCTGTTTTTATGGCTTGTAAATTCATACAATGGTCCCTTAAGCCTTCACGAGAAGTTTCATGGCAAGACGACTCGTTTTCTATTTTTCATGATTTTCAACAATTTTTACGGTTCGAGATTTTTTAAAATTTTATCAGAAGGAGTTTTGGCTCCAAACTTGGTAGACGTGATCCTTGTATTTTTGTTGGCATGCACAAAGAAAAATCAGCTGAAAACTCGAAGTGTACAAGACTTTGTGACCATTTGAAAAAAATGTCTCCATTTCAGACACTTTAATGGCTACTGGCAGCAAATCGGTAAAATCTCAAATGCTCTTTAAGGGGGTGTGAGCTCTCAAGGCTTGATGAGGGATAGGGGGCCAATATAAGGGCCAAGTACCAGCACCCATCGCACATCATGTGCGCACACCCCCCGACCCCCCGATCATCGGAACCCCAATGTCGCTGGTCAGGTTCTCCGGTAATGCTCCGACAATGGTGCCCCGACAAAGAAAAATACGGCACCAGCACATGCTCGAACCCAGATTGTGCTGTCGTAACCCCCGGTCCGATCTGATCTTAGACTGAGAATGAACTCTGTATGCCTAAGTCAACCCATGAAACGAGCGTGTGGACGTTCAGCCAGCCAGAGGGGCAGGATGCGTAAGCCGGGGATCGGTCGGGTCCCCCTCTGCATGTTGTCGATGTTGCTGTCGCAACCCTCGGTCCAGTCCAATCTTAGACTGGGAATGAGCTTCGTATGCCTAAGCCAACTGACGAAACGAGCGGGTGGGCAGGCGGGCGGGCACTACGTCGGCCAAAGAGACGGGATGCGCAAGCCGTGGATCGATAGGGTGGTAGTTGGGTTTAGGCACATCTTCATATTTCTACGCGCCAATGCCATTTTTATGGCTTGTAAATTCATACAATGGCCCCTTAAGCTTTCATGGTAAGATGACTGATTATCTAACATGCCTAAGTCAACCCACGAAAATGAGCTCGCGTGCGCTCAACCGACCAGAGGGGCGGGATGTGCAAGCCGCGGATCGACTAGGTCCCCCTCTGCGTGCTGTCGATCCTACTACCGCAACCCTCGATCTGATCTGATCTTAGACTGGGAATGAACTCCGTATGCCTAAGCCAACCGACAGAACGAGCGGGCAGGCAGGCGGACGGGCACTACGTCGGCCAGAGTGACGGGATGCGCAAGCCGTGGATCGATAGGGTGGTAGGTGGGTTTAGGCACATATTCATATTTCTATGTGCCAATGCCATTTTTATGTCTTGTAAATTCATACAATGGTCCCTTAAGCCTTCACGTGAAGTTTCATGGCAAGACGATTCGTTTTCTATTTTTCACGATTTTTGAAACTTTTTACGGTTCGGGATTTTTTAAAATTTTTTCGGAAGGAGTTTTGGCCCAAGACTTGGTAGACGTGATACTTGTATTTTTGTTGGCCTGCTCAAAAAAATTCAGCCAAAAACTCGAAGTGTACAAGATTTTGTGACCATTTGAAAAAAGTGTCCCCATTTAAGACACTTTAATGGCTACTGGCAGCAAACCTGTAAAATCTCAAATGCTCTTTAAGCGGGTGTGAGTTCTCGAGGTTTGATGAGGGATAGGGGGCCAATATAAGGGCCAAGTACCAGCACCCATTGCACATCTTGTGCGCACACCCCCCGGCCCCCACGATCGCCGGAACCCGAATACCGCTGGTCAGGTTCTCCGACGATGGTGCCCCGTTGAAGAAAAATGTGGTACCAGCACATGCCCGAGCCCAGCATGTGCTACTGCAACTCTCGGTCCGATCAGATCTTGGACTGGGAATGAACTCCATATCCTTAGACTGGGAATGAACTCTGTATGCCTAAGTCAACCCACGAAACGAGCATGCGGGCACTCAGCCGGCCAGAGGGGTGGGATGCGCCAGTCGGGGATCGATCGGGTCACCCTCTACGTGCTACCGATCTTAGACTGGGAATGAACTCCGTATGCCTAAGCCAACTGACGAAACGAGTAGGCGGGCGAGCAGGCGGGCACTACGTCGGCCAGAGAGACGAGATACGCAAGCTGTGGATCGATAGGGTGGTAGGTGGATTTAGGCACATTTTCATATTTCTGCATGCCAACGCCATTTTTATGGCTTTTAAATTCATACAATGGTCCCCTAAGCCTTCACGTGAAGTTTCATGGCAAAACGACTCATTTTCTATTTTTCATGATTTTTGAAACTTTTTGCGGTTTGGGATTTTTTAAAATTTTTTCGGAAGGGGTTTTGGCCCCAAACTTGGTAGAAGTGATCCTTGTATTTTTGTTGGCATGCACAAAACAATTCAGCTAAAAACTCGAAGTGTACAAGATTTTGTGACCATTTGAAAAAGTGTCCCCATTTCAGACACTTTAATGGCTACTAGCAGCAAACCTGCAAAATCTCAAATGCTCTTTAAGGGGGTGTGAGTTCTCGAGGTTTGATGAGGGATAGGGGGCCAATATAAGGGCCAAGTACTAGCACCCATCGCATATCATGTGCGCACACCTCCTGGCCCCTTCATCACCGGAACCCCAATGCCACCGGTCAGGTTCTCCGACGATGCTCTGACGATGGTGCCCCGACGAAGAAAAATGTGGCACCAGCACATGCCTGAGCCCAGCATGTGCTACTACATCCCTCGGTCCGGTCCGATCTTAGACTGGGAATGAACTCCGTATGCCTAAGCCAATCGACGAAATGAGCGGGCGGACGGGCAGGCGGGCACTACGCCGAGCAGAGAGACAGGATGCGCAAGTCGTGGATCGATAGGGTGGTAGGTGGGTTTAAGCACATCTTCATATTTCTGCATTCCAAGGTAATTTTTATGGCTTGTAAATTCATACAATGGTCCCTTAAGCCTTCACGTGAAGTTTCATGGCAAGACGACTTGTTTTCTATTTTTCATGATTTTTGAAACTTTTTGTAGTTCAGGATTTTTTAAAACTTTTTCGGAAGGAGTTTTAGCCCCAAACGTTTTAGATGTGATCCTTGTATTCTTGCTGGCATGCACAAAAAAAATCAGATAAAAACTCAAAGTGTACAAGATTTTGTGACCATTTGAAAAAAGTGTCCCCATTTTGAGACACTTTAATGGCTACTGGCAGCAAACCTGTAAAATCTTAAATGCTCTTTAAGGGGGTGTGAGTTCTCAAGGTTTGATGAGGAATAGGGGACCAATATAAGGGCCAAGCACTAGCACCCATTGCACATCATGTGCGCACACCCCCCCGGCCCCCCCGATCACCGGAACCCTAATGCCGCTCGTCAAGTTCTCCGGCGATGCTCCGGTGATGGTGCCCCAGGGAAGAAAAATGCGGCACCAGGACATGCCCGAGCCCAGCATGTGCTACTGCAACCCTCGGTCTGGTCCGATTTTAGACTGGAATGAACTTCGTATGCCTAAGCCAACCAACGAAACGAGCGGGCGGGCGGGCACTACGTCGACCAGAGAGACGGGATGCGCAAGCCATAGATCGATAGGGTGGTCGGTGGGTTTAGGCACATCTTCGTATTTCTGCATGCCAATGCCATTTTTATGGCTTGTAAATTCATACAATGGTCCCTTAACCTTCACGTGAAATTTCATGGCAAGACGACTCGTTTTCTATTTTTCATGATTTTTGAAACTTTTTATAGTTCGAGATTTTTTAAAACTTTTTCGAAAGGAGTTTTGGCCCCAAACTTGGTAGACGTGATCCTTGTATTTTTGTTGGCACGCACAAAAAAATCAGCTAAAAACTCGAAGTGTACAAGATTTTGTGACCATTTGAAAAAAGTGTCCCCATTTTTAGACACTTTAATGGCTAATGGTAGCAAACCTGTAAAATCTCAAATGCTCTTTAAGGGGGTGTGAGTTCTCAAGGTTTGATGAGGGATAGGGGGCCAATATAAGGGCCAAGTACCAGCACCCATCGCACATCATGTGCGCACACCCCCCGGCCCCCCGATCGTCGGAACCCTAATGCCGCCCGTCAAGTTCCCCGGCGATGCTCCGACGATGGTGCCCCGGGGAAGAAAAATGCGGCACCAGCACATGCCCGAGTCCAGCATGTGCTGCTGCAACCATCGGTCTGGTCTGATTTTACACTGGGAATGAACTACGTATGCCTAAGCCAACCGATGAAACGAGGGGGCGGGCAGGCGGACGGGCACTACGCCGACCAGAGAGACGGGATGCGCAACCCGTGGATCAATAGAGTGGTACGTGGGTTTAGGCACATCTTCATATTTTTGAATGCCAATGCCATTTTTATGGCTTGTGAATTCATACAATGGTCCCTTAAGCCTTCACGTGAAGTTTCATTGCAAGACGACTCGTTTTCTATTTTTCACGATTTTTGAAACTTTTTGCGATTCGAGATTTTTTAAAATTTTTTCAGAAGGAGTTTTGCCACAAACTTGGTAGATGTGATCCTTGTATTTTTATTGGCATGCACAAAAAAATTCAGCTAAAAACTCGAAGTGTACAAGATTTTGTGACCATTTGAAAAAAGTGTCCCCATTTCAGACACTTTAATGGCTACTGGCAGCAAACCCGTAAAATCTCAAATGCTCTTTAAGGGGGTGTGAGTTCTTGAGGTTTGATGAGGGATAGGGGGCGAATATAAGGGCCAAGTACCAGCACCAATCACATATCATGTGCGCACACCTACCCCAGCCCCCCCGATCGCCGAAACCCCAATGCCGCCGGTCAGGTTCTCCGGCGATGCTCCAATGATGGTGCCCTGGTGAAGAAAAATGCAGCACCAGCACATGCCCGAGCCCAACATCTACTGTCGCAACCCTCGGTCTGATCCGATCTTAGACTGGGAATGAACTCTGTATGCTTAGACTAGGAATGAACTCCGTATGCCAAAGTCAACCCACGAAACGAGCGTGCGGGTGCTCAGTCGGCCAGAGGGACGGGATGCACAAGTCAGGGATCGACCGAGTCCCCCTCTGTGTGCTACCGATCTTGCTGCCACAACCCTCGGGCCGGTCTGATCTTAGATTGGGAATGAACCCCGTATGCCTAAGCCAACCGATGAAATGAGCGGGCGGGCGAGCGGGCACTACTCCGGCCAAAGAGACGGCATGCGCAAGTTGTGGATAGATAGGGTGGTTGGTGGGTTTAGGCACATCTTCATATTGCTGCGTGCCAATGCCATTTTTATGGCTTGTAAATTCATACAATGGTCCCTTAAGCCTTCACATGAAGTTTCATGGCAAGACGACTCGTTTTTTATTTTTCATGATTTTGGAAACTTTTTATGGTTCGTAATTTTTTAAAAATTTTTTGGAAGGATTTTTGGCCCCAAACTTGGTAGACGTGATCCTTGTATTATTTTTGGCATGCACAAAAAAATTCAGCTAAAAACTCGAAGTGTACAAGATTTTGTGACCATTTGAAAAAAGTGTCCGTATTTCAGACACTTTAATGGCTACTGGCAGCAAACCTATAAAATCTCAAATGCTCTTTAAGGGGGTGTGAGTTCTCGAGCTTTGATGAGGGATAGGGGGCCAATATAAGGGCCAGGTACCAGCACTCATCACACATCATGTGCGCACACCTGTCGGCCCCACCGATCATCGTAACCCTAATGCTACCGGTCAAGTTCTCCGACGATGCTCCGGCGATGGTGCCCCGGGGAAGAAAAATGCAACACCAGCACATGCCCGAGCCCAGCATGTGCTGCCGCAACCCTCGGTCCAGTCCAATCTTAGAATGGGAATGAACTCCGTATGCTTAGACTGGGAATGAACTCCGTATGCCAAAGTCAACCCACGAAACGAGTGAGCAGGGGCTCAGCCGGCCAGAGGGGCGGGATGCACATGCCGAGGACTGACCTGGTCCCCCTCTACGTGCTACTGATCCTGCTGTCGCAACCCTCAGTCTGGTCTAATCTTAGACTGGGAATGAACTCCGTATGCCTAAGCCAACCGACGAAACGAGCGGGCGGACGGGCGGGTGGGCTTTATGCCGGCCAAAGAGACGGGACGCGCAAGCCGTGGATCAATAGGGTGGTCAGTGGGTTTAGGCACATCTTTATATTTCTGCATGCCAATGCCATTTTTATGGCTTGTAAATTCATACAATAGTCCCTTAAGCCTTCACGTGAAGTTTCATGGCAAGACGACTCTTTTCTATTTTTCATGATTCTGGAAACTTTTTATGGTTCGTGATTTTTTAAAATTTTTTCGGAAGGATTTTTGGCCCCAAACTTGGTAGACATGATCCTTGTATTATTTTTGGTATGCACAAAAAAATTCAGCTAAAAACTCGAAGTGTACAAGATTTTGTGACCATTTGAAAAAAGTGTCCCTATTTCAGACACTTTAATTGCTATTGGCAGCAAACCTGTAAAATCTCAAATGCTCTTTAAGGGGGTGTGAGTTCTCAAGCTTTGATGAAGGATAGGGGCCTAATATAAGGGCCAGGTACCAGCACCCATCACACATCATGTGCGCACACCCGCCGGCCCCACTGATCATCGTAACCCTAATGCTACCGGTCAAGTTCTTCGACGATGCTCCGGTGATGTTTTAAATTGCTTTTCGAAAGAGGTTTTGGCCCCAAACTTTGTAGACGTGATCCTTATATTTTTTTTGCATGCACAAAAAAAATTGGCTAAAAACTCGAAGTGTACAAGATTTTTGTGACCATTTGAAAAAGGTGTCCCCATTTTAGACATTTTAATGGCTACTGCAGCAAACCTATAAAATCTCAAATGCTCTTTGAGGGGGGGTGAGTTCTCGAGGTTTGATGAGGGATAGGGGCCAATATAAGGGCCAAGTACCTGCACCCATCACACATCATGTGCGCACATGCCCCCCGGCCCCCCCGATCACCGAAACCCTAATGCCGCCGGTCAGGTTCTCCGGTGATGCTCCGACGATGGTGCCTCGGTGAAGAAAAATACGGCACCAGCACATGCCCGAGCCTAGAATGTGCTGCCGCAACTCTTCAGTCCAGTCCGATCTTAGACTGGGAATGAACTTCGTATGCTTAGACTAGGAATGAACTCCATATGCCTAAGTCCACCCACGAAACAAGCGTACGGACGCTCAGCCAGCCAGAGGGGCGGGATGCGCAAGTCGGGGATTGGTGGGTCCCCCTCTGCGTGCTGTCGATCCTGCTACCGCAACTCAATTTGGTCTGATCTTAGACTGGGAATGAACTCCGTATGCCTAAGCCAACCGACAAAACGAGCGGGCGGGCGGGCGGGCGGGCACTACGTCGGCCAGAGAAACGGGATGCACAAGCTATGGATCGATAGGGTGGTTGGTGGGTTTAGGCACATCTTCTTATTTCTATGTGCCAATGCCATTTTTATAGCTTTGTAAATTCGTACAATGGTCCCTTAAGCCTTCACGTGAAGTTTCATGGCAAGACGACTCGTTTTCTATTTTTCATGATTTTTTAAACTTTTTACGGCTCGGGATGTTTTAAACTTTTTTTTGAAGGAGTTTTCACGCCAAACTTGGTAGACGTGATCCTTGTATTTTTGTTGGCATGCACAAAAAAATTCATCTAAAAACTCGAAGTGTACAAGATTTTGTAACCATTTGAAAAAAGTGTCCCCATTCCGACCACTTTAATGGCTACTGGCAGCAAACCTGTAAAATCTCAAATGCTCTTTAAGGGAGCGTGAGTTCTCGAGGTTTGATGAGGTATAGGGGGCCAATATAAGGGCCAAGTACCAGCACCCATCGCACATCATGTGCGCACACCCCTCCCGGGCCCCCAGATCGTCGGAACCACAATGCCGTCGGCCAGGTGCTCTGGCGATGCTCCGACGATGGTGCCCCAGCAAAGAAAAATGCGGCACCAGCACATGCCCGAGCCCAGCATGTGCTGTCGCAACCCTCGATCTGGTCTGATCTTAGATTGGGAATGAACTCCGTATGTTTAGACTGGGAATGAATTTCGTATGCCTAAGTCCACCCATGAAACAAGCGTACGGACGCTTAGTCGGCCAGAGGGGCGGGATGCGCAAGTCGGGGATCGGCCGAGTACCCCTTTGCATGCTGTCGATCCTGCTACCACAACCCTCGATCCCGTCCAATCTTAGACTGAGAATGAACTTCGTATGCAAAAGCCATCTGACGAAATGAGCGAGCGGGCGGGCAGGCGGGTACTACACCGGCCAGTGAGACAGTATGCGCAAGCCGTGGATCGATAGGGTGGTAGGTGGGTTTAGGCACATCTTCATATTTCAGCGTGCCAATGCCATTTTTATGGCTTGTCAATTCATACAATCGTTCCTTAAGCCTTCACGTGAAGTTTCATGGCAAGAAGACTCGTTTTCTATTTTTCACAATTTTCAAAACATTTTATGGTTCGGAATTTTTTAAAATTTTTTCAGAAAGATTTTTGGGCCCAAACTTGGTGGACGTGATCCTTATATTTTTTTTGGCATGCACAAAAAAATTCAGCTAAAAACTCAAAGTGTACAAGATTTTGTGACCATTTGAAAAAGGTGTCCCCATTTCAAACACTTTATTGGCTACTGGCAGAAAACCTGTAAAATCTCAAATGCTCTTTAAGGGGGTGTGAGTTCTCGAGGTTTGATGAGGGATAGGGGGCCAATATAAGGGCCAAGTACCAACACCCATCGCACATCATGTGCGCACACCCCCCCGGCCCCCCCGATCGACGGAACCCTAATGCCGCCGGTCAGGTTCTCCGGTGATGCTCGGACGATGGTGCCCCGGCGAAGAAAAATACGGCACCAGCACATGCCCGAGCCCAACATGTGCTGCCACAACCCTCGGTTTGGTCTGAGCTTAGACTGGGAATGAACTCCGTATGCTTAGACTGGGAATGAACTCCGTATGCCTAAGTCAACCAACGAAACAAGCGTGCGGGCGCTCAGCCGACCAGAGAGCGGGATGCGTAAGTCGTGGATCGGTCGGGTCCCCCTCTACATGCTGCCAATCCTGCTGCCGCAACCCTCAGTCTGGTCCAATCTTAGACTGGGAATGAACTCCATATGCCTAAGCCAACTGTCGAAACGAGCGGGCGGGCGGGCACTACGTCGGCCAGAGAGTCAGGATGCGTAAGCCGTGGATCGATGGGGTGGTAGGTGGGTTTAGGCACATCTTCATATTTCTGCATGCCAATGCCATTTTTATGGCTTGGAAATTCATACAATGGTCCGCTAAGCCTTCACGTGAAGTTTTATGGCAAGACGACTCGTTTTTTTGAAACTTTTTGCGGTTAGAGATTTTTTAAAATTTTTTCGGAAAGAGTTTGGCCCCAAACTTGGTAGAGCGTGATCCTTGTATTTTTGTTGGCATGCACAAAAATAATCAGCTAAAAACTCGAAGTGTACAAGATTTTGTGACCATTTGAAAAAAGTGTCCCCATTCCAGACTTTAATGGCTACTGGCAGCAAACCTGTAAAATCTCAAATGCTCTTTAAGCGAGCGTGAGTTCTCGAGGTTTGATGAGGGATAGGGGGCCAATATAAAGGCCAAGTACCAGCACCCATGGCACATCATGTGCGCACACCCCCTCGGCCCCCCAGATCGCCGGAACCCCAATGCCGCCGGCTAGGTTCTCTGACGATGCTCCGACGATGGTGCCCTAGCAAAGAAAAAAGTGGCACCAGCACATGCCCGAGCCCAGCATGTCCTGCCGCAACCCTCTATCTGGTCCGATCTTAGATTGGGAATGAACTCTGTATGCCTAAGTCAACCAACGAAACGAGCATACGGGCGCTCAGCCGGCCAGAGGGGTGGGATGCGCAAGTCCTGGATCGATCGAGTCCCCCTCTGTGTGCTACCGATCCTGTTGTCGCAACCCTCAGTCTGGTCTGATCTTAGACTGGGAATGAACTCCGTATGCCTAAGCCAACCATCGAAACGAGCGGGCGGGACTATGCCAGCCAGAGAGACGGGATGCGTAAGCCGTGGATTGATAGGGTGGTAGGTGGGTTTAGGCACATATTCATATTTCTGCATGCCAATGCCATTTTTATGGCTTGGAAATTCATACAATAGTCCCTTAAGCCTTCACGTGAAGTTTCATGGCAAGACGACTCGTTTTCTATTGTTCACGATTATCGAAACTTTTTACGGTTCAATATTTTTTAAAATTTTTTTGGAAGGACTTTTGGCCCCAAACTTGGTAGACGTGATCCTTGTATTTTTGTTGGAATGTACAAAAAAATTCAGCTAAAAACTCGAAGTGTACAAGATTTTGTGGCCATTTCAAAAAAGTGTCCGCATTTCAAACACTTTAATCGCTATTGGCAGCAAACCTGTAAAATCTCAAATGCTCTTTAAGGGGGTGTGAGTTCTCGAGGTTTGATGAGGGATAGGGGGCCAATATAAGGGCCAAATACCAACACCCATCGCACATCATGTGCGCACACCCACCTGGCCCCCCCGATCATCGGAACCCCAATGCCACCAGTCAGGTTCTCCGGCGATGCTCCGACGATGGTGCCCCGACGAAGAAAAATGCGGCACCAGCACATGCCCGAGCCCAACATGTGCTGCCACAACCCTCAGTTTGGTCTGAGCTTAGATTGGGAATGAACTCCGTATGCCTAAGTCCACCCACGAAACAAGCGTACGGACGCTCAGTCGGCCAGAGGGGCGGGATGCACAATTCGGGGATCTACTAGGTACCCCTCTGCATGCTGTTGATCCTGCTGTCGCAACCCTCAATCTCGTTCGATCTTAGACTGAGAATGAACTCCATATGCCTAAGCGAACCGACGAAACGAGCGGGCGGGCGGGCAGGCGAGCACTACACCGGCCAGAGAGACCGTATGCGAAAGCCGTGGACCGATAGGGTGGTTTGTGGGTTTAGGTTCATCTTCATATTTCGGCATGCCAATGTGATTTTTATGCCATGTCAATTCATACAATGGTCCCTTAAGCCTTCACGTGAAGTTTCATGGCAAGACGACTCGTTTTCTATTTTTCATAATTTTCAAAACATTTTATGGTTCAGAATTTTTTAAATTTTTTCAAAAAGATTTTTCGCCCCAAACTTGGTAGACATGATCCTTATATTTTTTTTGGCATGCAAAAAAAAATTCAGCTAAAAACTCGAAGTGTACAAGATTTTGTGACCATTTGAAAAAAGTGTCCCCATTTCAAACACTTTATTGGCTACTGGCACCAACCTGTAAAATCTCAAATGCTCTTTAAGGGGGTGTGAGTTGTCAAGGTTTGATGAGGGATAGGGGGCCAATATAAGGGCCAAGTACCAGCACCTATCGCACATCATGTGTGCACACCCCTCGGCCCCCCCGATCGCCAGAACCCCAATGCCGTCGGTCAGGTTCTCCGACGATGCTCCGGTGATGGTGCCCCGGTGAAGAAAAATGTGGCACCAACACATGCCCGAGCCCAGCATGTGCTGTCGCAACCCTCGGTCTGGTTCGATCATAGACTGGGAATGAACTCTGTATGCTTAGACTAGGAATGAACTCCGTATGCCTAAGTCAACCAACGAAACGAGCGTGCGGGCGCTCAGCTGACCAGAGGGGCGGGATGCACAAGTCGTGGATCGGCCGGGTTCCCCTCTACATGCTGCCCATCCTGCTGCCACAACCCTCAGTCTGGTCCAATCTTAGACTGGGAATGAACTCCATATGCCTAAGCCAACTGTCGAAACGAGCGGGCGGGCGGGCACTACGCCGGCCAGAGAGACAAGATGCGTAAGTCGTGGATCGATAGGGTGGTAGGTGGGTTTAGGCACATCTTCATATTTCTGCAAGCCAATGCCATTTTTATGGCTTGGAAATTCATACAATGGTCCGTTAAGCCTTCACCTGAAGTTTCATGGCAAGACGACTCGTTTTTTATTTTTCACGATTTTCGAAACTTTTTGCGGTTCAAGATTTTTTTAAATTTTTTCGGAAGGAGTTTGGCCCCAAACTTGCTAGATGTGATCCTTGTATTTTTGTTGGCATGCACAAAAATATTCAGCTAAAAACTCGAAGTGTACAAGATTTTGTGACCATTTGAAAAAAATGTCCCCATTCTAGACACTTTAATGGCTACTGGCAGCAAACCTGTAAAATCTTAAATGCTCTTTAAGCGAGCGTGAGTTCTCAAGGTTTGATGAGGGATAGGGGGCCAATATAAGGGCCAAGTACCAGCACCCATCGCACATCATGTGCGCACACCCCCCGACCCCACAGATCACCGGAACCCCAATGCCGTCAGCCAAGTTCTCCGGTGACACTCCGACGATGGTGCCCCAGCAAAGAAAATTGCAGCACCAGCACAGGCCCGAGCCCAACATGTACTGCCACAACCCTCGGTTCGGTCTGAACTTAGACTGGGAATGAACTCCGTATGCTTAGACTGGGAATGAACTCTGTATGCCTAAGTCAACCCACGAAACAAGTATACGGACGCTCAGCCGGCCAGAGGGGTGGGATGTGCAAGTCGGGGATCGACCGTGTCCCCCTCTGCGTGCTGTCGATCCTGCTACCGAAACCTTCGGTCCTGTCCAATCTTAGACTAAGAATGAACTCCGTATGCCTAAGCCAACCGATGAAACAAGTGGGTGGGTGGGCGGGCGGGCGGGCATTACACCGGCCAGGGAGACGGGATGCGCAAGCCGTGGATCGATAGGGTGGTAGGTGGGTTTAGGCACATCTTTATATTTTGGCATGCCAATGCCATTTTTATGGCTTGTAAATTCATACAATGGTCCCTTAAGCCTTCACGTGAAGTTTCATGGCAAGACGACTCGTTTTCTATTTTTCACGATTTTCAAAACTTTTTACGGTTCAGAATTTTTTTAAATTTTTTCGGAAAGAGTTTTGGCCTGAAACTTGGTAGACGTGATCCTTATATTTTTTTTGGCATGCACAAAAAAATTCAGCTAAAAACTCGAAGTGTACAAGATTTTGTGACCATTTGAAAAAAGTGTCCCATTTTAAGCACTTTAATGGCTACTGGCAGCAAACCTGTAAAATCTCAAATGCTCTTTAAGGGGGTGTGAGTTCTTGAGGTTTGATGAGGGATAGGGGGCCAATATAAGGGCCAAGTACCAGCACCCATCGCACATCATGTGCGCACACCCCCCGGCCCCCCCGATCGTCGGAACCCCAATGCCACCTGTCAGGTTCTCCGATGATGCTCCGACGATGGTGCCCCGACGAAGAAAAATACAGCACCAGCCCATGCTCGAACCCAGCATGTGCTGCCGAAACCCTCATTCTGATCCGATCTTAGATTGGGAATGAACTCCGTATGCTTAGATTGGGAATGAACTCTGTATGCCTAAGTCAACTCATGAACCGAGTGTGCGGGCGGTCGACCGGCCAGAGGGGTGGGATGCGCAAGCCAGGGATCAATCGGGTCCCCCTCTGCATTCTCCCGATCTTGCTGCTGCAACCCTCAGTCCGATCTGATCTTAGACTGGGAATGAACTCCTATGCCTAAGCCAACCGACGAAACGAGCGGGCAGGCACTACGCCGGCAAGAGAGACGGGATGCGGAAGCCGTGGATCGATAGGGTGGTAGGTGGGTTTAGGCACATCTTCATATTTTTGCATGCCAATGCCATTTTTATGGCTTGTATATTCATACAATGGTCCCTTAAGACTTCACGTGAAGTTACATGGCAAGATGACTCGTTTTCTATTTTTCATGATTTTTGAAACTTTTTACGGTTTGAGATTTTTTAAAATTTTTTCGGAAGGAGTTTTGGCCCAAACAGGGTAGACGTGATCCTTGTATTTTTTTTGGCATGCACAAAAAAATTCAGCTAAAAACTCGAAGTATACAAGATTTTGTGACCATTTGAAAAAAGTGTCCCCATTTCAGACACTTTAATGGCTACTAGCAGCAAACCTATAAAATCTCAAATGCTCTTTAAGGGGGTGTGAGTTCTCGAGGTTTGATGAGGGATAGGGGGCCAATATAAGGGCCAAGCACCAGCAGCCATCCACATCATGTGCGCCCACCCCCCAGCCCCTCAATCGTCGGAACCCTAATGCCACTGGTCAGGTTCTCCGGTGATGCTCTGACGATGGTGCCCCGACGAAGAAAAATTTGGCACCAGCACATGCCCGAGCCCAGCATGTGCTGCCACAACCCTCGGTCTGGTTCGATCTTAGACTGGGAATGAACTCCGTATGTTTAGACTGGGAATGAACTCCGTATGCCTAAGTCAACCAACGAAACGAACGTGCGGGCGTTCAACCGGCCAGAGGGGTGGGATGCGCAAGCCAGGGATCAGCTAGGTCCCCCTCTGTGTGCTACCGATCTTGCTGCCGTAACTCGGTTTGGTCCGATCTTAGGCTGGGGATGAACTCCATATGCCTAAGCCAACCGACGAAACGAGCAGGCAGGCGGGCGGGCGGGCACTACGCCGACCAGAGAGGTGGGATGCGCAAGCCGCGGATCGACAGGGTGGTTGGTGGGTTTAGGCACATCTTCATATTTCTGTGTGCCAATGCCATTTTTATGGCTTGTAAATTCATACAATGGTCCCGTAAGCCTTCACATGCAGTTTCATGGCAAGACGACTCGTTTTCTATTTTTCACGATTTTTGAAACTTTTTACGGTTCAGGATTTTTTAAAATTTTTTCGAAAGGATTTTTGGCCCCAAACTTGATAGACGTGATCCTTGCATTTTTGTTGGCATGCACAAAAGAATTCAGCTAAAAACTCGAAGTGTATAAGATTTTGTGACCATTTAAAAAAAGTGTCCCCATTTAAGACACTTTAATGGCTACTGGCAGCAAACCTGTAAAATCTCAAATGCTCTTTAAAGGGGTGTGAGATCTCAAGGTTTGATGTGGGATAGGGGCCCAATATAAGGGCCAAGTACCAGCACCCATCGCACATCATGTGCGCACACCCCTCCCGGCCCCCCGATCGTCGGAACCCCAATGCCACCGATCAGGTTCTCCGGCGAAGCTCCGATGATGGTGCCCCAACGAAGAAAAATGCGACACCAGCACATGCCCGAGCCCAGCATGTGCGGCCTCACCCCTCTGTCCGATCCGATCTTAGACTGGGAATGAACTCCATTTGATTAGACTGAGAATGAACTTCGTACGCTTAGACTGGGAATGAACTCCGTACGCTTAGACTGGGAATGAACTCCGTATGCCTAAGTCAACCCACGAAATGAGCATGCGGGCACTCAACCGGCTAGTGGGGCGAGATGCGTAAGCCGGGGATCGACCGGGTCGCCCTCTGCGTGTTGCCGATCATGCTATCGTAACCCTCGGTCTGGTCCGATCTTAGACTAGGAATGAACTTCGTATGCCTAAGCCAACCGACGAAATGAGCAGGCGGGCGGGCGGGCACTACGTCGGCCAGAGGGATGGGATGCGTAAGCAGTGGATCGATAGGGTGGTAGGTGGGGCACATCTTCATATTTCTGCATGCCAATGCCATTTTTATGGTTTGTAAATTCATACAATGGTCCCTTAATCCTTCACGTGAAGTTTCATGGCAAGACGACTCGTTTTCTATTTTTCATGATTTTCAAAACTTTTTGTAGTTCAAGATTTTAAAAAAAATTTTTGGATGGAGTTTTGGCCCCAAACTTGGTAGATGTGATCCTTGTATTTTTGTTGGCATGCATAAAAAAGTCAGCTAAAAACTTGAAGTGTACAATATTTTGTGACCATTTGAAAAAAGTGTCCCCATTTTAGACACTTTAATGGCTACTGGCAGCAAACCTGTAAAATCTCAAATGCTCTTTAAGGGGGTGTGAGTTCTCGAGGTTTGATGAGGGATAGGGGGCCAATATAAGGGCCAAGTACCAGCACCCATCGCACATCATGTGCGCACACCCCCGTGGCCCCCCCGATCGTCGGAACCCCAATGTCGTCGATCAGGTTCTCTGGCGATGCTCCGACGATGGTGCCCCGACGAAGAAAAATATGACACCAGCACATGCCCAAGCCCAGCATGTGCTGCCGCAACCCTTGGTCTGATCCGATCTTAGACTGGGAATGAACTCTGTATGCCTAAGTCAACCCATGAAACGAGCTTGCGGGTGCTCAGCTGGCCAGAGGGGCAGGAAGTGCAAGTCGGGGATCGATCGGGTCCCCCTCTGCGTGCTACCGATCCCGTGCCACAACCCTCGGTCCACTTCGATCTTAGACTAGGAATGAACTCCGTATGCCTAAGCCAACCGACAAAATGAGCGGGCGGGCAGGCGGGCCAGGACTACGTCGGCCAGAGAGACGGGATGCGCAAGCCGTGGATCGATAGGGTGGTAGGTGGGTTTAGGCACATCTTCATATTTCTGCATGCCAGTGCCATTTTTATGGCTTGTGAATTCATACAATGGTCCCTGAAGGCTTCACGTGGAGGTTCATGGCATGACGACTCGTTTTCTATTTTTCATGATTTTTGAAACTTTTTACGGTTTGGGAATTTTTAAAATTTTTTCGGAAGGAGTTTGGGGCCCAAACTTGGTAGACGTGATCACTATATTTTTTTTGGCATGCAAAAAAAAATTCAGCTAAAAACTCAAAGTGTACAAGATTTTGTGACCATTTGAAAAAAGTGTCCCCATTTCAAACACTTTAATGGCTACTAGCGGCAAACCTGTAAAATCTCAAATGCTCTTTAAGGGGGTATGAGTTCTTGAGGTTTGATGAGGGATAGGGGGCTAATATAAGGGCCAAGTACCAGCACCCATCGCACATCATGTGCGCACACCCGCGCCGACCCCCCGATCACCGAAACCCTAATGCTGCCGGTCAGGTTCTCCGGCAATGCTCCGACGATGGTGCCCCGACGAAGAAAAATGCGGCACCAGCACATGCCCGAGCTGAGCATGTGCTATCGCCACCCTAGGTCTGGTCTGATCTTAGACTGGGAATGAACTCCGTATGCTTAGACTGGGAATGAACTTCGTATGCCTAAGTCAACCCACGAAATAAGCGTGCGAGCGCTCAGCCGGCCAGAGGGGCGGGATGCGCAAGCCGGGGATCGGTTGGGTCCCTCTCTATGTGTTGCCAATCCTGCTGCCGTAACCTTCGGTCTGGTCAGATCTTAGACTAGGAATGAACTCCGTACGCCTAAGCCAACCGATGAAACGAGCGGGCAGACGAGCGAGCGGGCACTACACCGGCCAGAGAGATGGGATGCGTAAGCCGTGGATCGATAGGGTGGTAGGTGGGTTTAGTCACATCATCATATGTGACCATTTGAAAAAAGTGTCCCCATTTCAAACACTTTAATGGCTACTAGCAGCAAACCTGTAAAATCTCAAATGCTCTTTAAGGGGGTGTGAGTTCTTGAGGTTTGATGAGGGATAGGGGGCCAATATAAGGGCCAAGTACCAGTACCCATCGCACATCATGTGCGCATGCACCCCCCGGCCCCCCGATCGCTGGAACCCCAATGCTGCAGGTTAGGTTCTCCGGCGATGCTCCGATGATGGTGCCTCGATGAAGAAAATACGGCACCAGCACATGCCCAAGCTCAGCATGTGCTGCCGCAACCCTCGATCTGGTCCGATCATAGACTGGGAATGAACTCCGTATGCTGAGACTGGGAATGAACTCCGTATGCCTAAGTCAACCCACGAAATGAGCATGCGGGCGGGCAGGCGGGCGAGCACTACGTCGGCCAGAGAGACAGGATGCGTAAGCCGTGGATCGATAGGGTGGTTGGTGTGTTTAGGCACATCTTCATATTTCTACGTGCCAATGCCATTTTTATGGCTTGTAAATTAATACAATGGTCCCTTAAGCCTTCACGTGAAGTTTCATGGCAAGACGACTCGTTTTCTATTTTTCATGATTTTTGAAACTTTTTGCGGTTTGGGATTTTTTAAAATTTTTTCGAAAGGATTTTTGGCCCCAAACTTGATAGACGTGATCCTTGTATTTTTGTTGGCATGCACAAACTTAGACTGGGAATGAACTCCGTAAGCTTAGACTGGGAATGAACTTTGTATGCCTAAGTCAAGCCACGAAACGAGCGTGCGGGCGCTCAGTCGGCCAGAGGGGCGGGATGCGCAAGCCATGGATCGGTCGGGTCCCCTTCTGTGTGCTGTCGATCCTGTTGCCACAACCCTCGGTCTGGTCCAATCTTAGACTGGGAATTAACTCCGTATGCCTACGCTAACCGATGAAACGAGCGGGCGGGGCCGGGCGGGGACACTATGCCGGCTAGAGAGACGGGATTCGCAAGCTGTGGATCGATAGGGTGGTAGGTGGGTTTAGGCACATCTTCATATTTCTGCATGCCAATGCCATTTTTATAGCTTGTAAATTCATACAATGGTCCCTTAAGCCTTCACGTGAAGTTTCATGGCAAGACAACTCATTTTTTATTTTTCAGGATTTTTAAAACTTTTTGCGGTTCGGGATTTTTAAAAATTTTTTTGGATGGATTTTTGGCCCCAAACTTGGTAGACGTGATCCTCTTAGTTTTGTTGGTATGCACAAAAATATTCAGCTAAAAACTCGAAGTGTACAAGATTTTGTGACCATTTGAAAAAACTGTCCCCATTTCAGACACTTTAATGGCTACTAGCAGCAAACCTGTAAAATCTCAAATGCACTTTAAGGGTTGTGAGTTCTCAAGGTTTTGATGAGGGATAGGGGGCCAATATAAGGGCCAAGTACCAGCACCCATCGCACATCATGTGCGCACACCCCTCGGCCCCCGATCGCCGGAACCCCAATGCCGCCGGTCAGGTTCTCCGACGATGCCCCGGCGCTGGTGCCCCGGTGAAGAAAAAAGTGGCACCAGCACATGCCTGAGCCCAGTATGTGCTACCGCAACCTTCTGTCCTGTCCGATCTTAGACTGGGAATGAACTCCGTATGCTTAGACTGGGAATGAACTTCGTATGCCAAAGTCAACCAATGAAACGAGCGTGCGAGCGCTCAGTCGGCCAACGGGACGGGATGCCAAAGGGACGGGTCCTCCTCTGCGCGCTGCTGATCCTACTACTGCAACCCTCAGTCCGGTCTAATCTTAGACTGGGAATGAACTCTGTATGCCTAAGCCAACCGATGAAACGAGCGGACGGGCAGGCGGGCACTATGCCGGCCAGAGAGACGGGATGCGCAAGGCGTGGATCGATAGGGTGGTAGGTGGGTTTAGGCACATCTTCATATTGCTGTGTGCCAATGCCATTTTTATGGCTTGTAAATTCATGCAATGGTCCCTTAAGCCTTCACGTGAAGTTTCATGGCAAGACGACTTGTTTTCTATTTTTCATGATTTTTGAAACTTTTTGTGGTTCAAGATTTTTTAAAATTTTTTCGGAAGGATTTTTGGCCCCAAACTTGGTAAACGTGATCCTTGTATTTTTGTTGACATGCATAAAAAAATTCAGCCAAAAACTCGAAGTGTACAAGATTTTGTGACCTTTTGAAAAAAAGGTCCCCATTTCAGACACTTTAATGGCTACTGGCAGCAAACCTGTAAAATCTCAAATGCACTTTAAGGGGTTGTGAGTTCTCGAGGTTTGATGCGGCATAGGGGGCCAATATAAGGGCCAAGTAGCAGCACCCATCTCACATCATGTGCGCACACCCCCCGGCCCCCCCGATCGCCGGAATCCCAATGCCGTCGATCAGGTTCTCCGGTGATGCGCCGCTGATGGTGCCCCGGTGAAGAAATATACGGCACCAGCACATGCCCAAGCCCAGCATGTGCTGTCGCAACCCTTGGTCTGGTCTGATCTTAGACTGGGAATGAATTCTGTATGCTTAGACTGGGAATGAACTCCGTATGCCTAAGTTAACGCACGAAATGAGCGTGCAGGCACTCAGCTGGCCAGAGGGGCGAGATGCGCAAGCCGGGGATTGGTCGGGTCCCCCTCTGCGTGCTGCCGATCCTACTACCACAACCCTCAGTTCGGTCTGATCTTAGACTGGGAATGAACTCCGTATACCTAAGCCAACCGACAAAATGAGTGGGCGGGCAGGAGGGGGGCACCACGCCGGCCAGAGAGACGGGATTCTCAAGCCGTGGATCGATAGGGTGGTAGGTGGGTTTAGGCACATCTTCATATTTCTACGTGCCAATGCCATTTTTATGGCTTGTAAATTCATACAATGGTCCCTTAAGCCTTCACGTGAAGGTTCATGGCAAGACGACTCGTTTTCTATTTTTCACGATTTTCAAAACTTTTTGCGGTTCGAGATTTTTTAAAATTTTTTTGGAAGGATTTTTGGCCCCAAACTTGGTAGACGTGATCCCTGTACTTTTATTGGCATGCACAGAAAAATTCAGCTAAAAACTCGAAGTGTATAAGATTTTGTGACCATTTGAAAAAAGTGTCCCCATTTTAGACACTTTAATCGCTACTGGCACCAAACCTGTAAAATCTCAATTGCTCTTTAAGGGGTGTGAGTTCTTGTGTTTTGATGAGGGATAGGGGGCCAATATAAGGGCCAAGTACCAGCACGCATCACACATCTTGTGCGCACACCCCCCTGACCCCCCCGATCGCCGGAACCCTAATGCCGTCGGTTCGGTTCTCCGACGATGCTCCTGCAATGGTGCCCCGACGAAGAAAAATGCAGCACCAGCACATGCCCGACCCTAGTATGTGCTATCGCAACCCTCGGTCCGTTCCGATCCTAGACTGGGAATGAACTCCGTATGCCTAGGCCAACCGACAAAACGAGCGGGCGGGCAGGCGGGTGAGCACTACGCCGGCCAGAGAGACGGGATGCGCAAGCCGTGTATCAATAGGGTGGTAGGTGGGTTTAGGCACATCTTCATATTTCTGCATGCCGATGCCATTTTTATGGCTTGTAAATTCATACAATGGTCCCTTAAGCCTTCACGTGAAGTTTCATGACAAGACGACTCATTTTCTATTTTCCATGATTTTTGAAACTTTTTACGGTTCGGGATTTTTTAAAATTTTTTCGAAAGGTTTTTTGGCCCCAAACTTGTTAGATTTGATCCTTATATTTTTGTTCGCATGCACAAAAAAATTCAGCTAAAAACTCGAAGTGTACAAGATTTTATGACCATTTGAAAAAAGTGTCCCCATTTCAGACACTTTAATGGCTACAGGCAGCAAACCTGTAAAATCTCAAATGCTCTTTAAGGGGGTGTGATTTCTTGAGGTTTGATGGGGGATAGGCAGCCAATATAAGGGCCAAGTACCAGCACCCATCGCACATCATGTGCGCACAACCCCCCCGGCCCCCCGATTGTCAGAACCCCAATGCCGCCGGTCAGGTTCTCCGATGATGCTTCTGGCGATGGTGCCTCGACGAAGAAAAATGCGGCACCAGCACATGCCTGAGCCCAGCATGTGCTGCCGTAACCCTCGGTCTGGTTCAATCTTAGACTGGGAATGAACTCTGTATGGTTAGATTGGGAATGAACTTCGTATGCCCAATTTAACCCACGAAACGAGCGTGCGGGCGCTCAGCCGGCCAGAGGAGCGGGATGTGCAAGCCGGGGATCGACTGGGTCAACCTCTGTGTGCTATCGATCCTACTGCCACAACCCTCGGTCCGGTCTGATCTTAGACTGGGAATGAACTCCGTATGCCTAAGCCAACCGACAAAACGAAGCGGGCGGCAATCGGGCGGGAACTACCCCGGCCAGAGAGACAGGATGCGCAAGCCGAGGATCGATAGGGTGGTAGGTGGGTTTAGGCACATCTTCATATTTCTGCATGCCGATGCCATTTTTATGGCTTGTAAATTCATACAATGGTCCCTTAAGCCTTCACGTGAAGTTTCATGACAAGACGACTCATTTTCTATTTTCCATGATTTTTGAAACTTTTTACGGTTCGGGATTTTTTAAAATTTTTTCGAAGGTTTTTTGGCCCCAAACTTGTTAGATTTGATCCTTATATTTTTGTTCGCATGCACAAAAAAATTCAGCTAAAAACTCGAAGTGTACAAGATTTTGTGACCATTTGAAAAAGTGTCCCCATTTCAGACATTTTAATGGCTACTAGCAGCAAACCGATAAATTCTCAAATGCTCTTTAAGGGGGCGTGAGTTTTTGAGGTTTGATGAGGGATAGGGGGCCAATATAAGGGCCAAGTACCAGCACCCATCGCACATCATGTGTGCACACCCCCTCGGCTCCCCCTATCGTCGAAACCCCAATGCCGTCGGTCAGGTTCTTTGGCGATGCTCCAGTATGGTGCCCTGGTGCAGAAAAATGCATCACCAGCATATGCCCAAGCCCAGCATGTGGTGCCGCAACCCTCGGTCCGGTCCGATCTTAGACTGGAATGAACTTCGGATGCTTAGACTGGGAATGAACTCCGTATGCCTAAGTCAACCCACGAAACGAGCGTGCGTGCGCTTAGTCGACCAGAGGGGCTGGATGCACAAGCCGGGGATCGGCCGGGTCCCTCTCTGCGTGCTGCGGATCCTGCTGCCACAACCCTTGATCTGGTCTGATAGACGTGTTCCTTGTATATTTGTCGGCATGCACAAAAGAATTCAGCTAAAAACTCGAAGTGTACAAGATTTTTTGACTATTTGAAAAAAGTGTCCCCATTTCAGACACTTTAATGGCTACTGGCAGCAAACCAGTACCCATCGTATATCATGTGCGCACGTACCCCCCGGCCCCCATGATCGCTGGAACCCCAATGCCGCCGGTCAGGTTCTCCAACGATGCTCCGACGATGATGCCCCGACGAAGAAAAATGCGGCACTAGCACATGCCCGACCTCAGCATGTGCCGCTGCAACCCTCAGTCTGGTTCGATCATAGACTGGGAATGAACTCTATATGCTTAGACTAGGAATGAACTCCGTATGCCTAAGTCAACCCATGAAATGAGCGTGCAGGTGGACGGGCGGGCACTACGTCAGCCAGAGAGACAGGATGCGTAAGCCGTGGATCGATAGGGTGGTTGGTGGGTTTAGGCACATCATCATATTTCTATGTGCCAATGCCATTTTTATGGCTTGTAAATTCGTACAATGGTCCCTTAAGCCTTCACATGAAGTTTCATGGCAAGACGACTCGTTTTCTATTTTTCACGATTTTCAAACCTTTTTACGGTTCAGGATTTTTTAAAATTTTTTCGAAAGGACTTTTGGACCTAAACCTAGACGTGATCCTTGCATTTTTGTCAGCATGCACAAAAAATTTAGCTAAAAACTCAAAGTGTACAAGATTTTCTGACCATTTGAAAAAAGTGTCCTCATTTCTGACACTTTAATTGCTACTAGCAGCAAACCTGTAAAATCTCAAATGCTCTTTAAGGGGGTGTGAGTTCTCGAGGTTTGATGAGGGATAGCGGGCCAATATAAGGGCCAAGTACTAGCACCCATCACACATCATGTATGTACACCCCCCGACCCCCCCGATCGTCGGAACCCTAATACCGACGGTCAGGTTCTTCGATGATGCTCTGACGATGGTGCCCCAACGAAGAAAAATGTGGCACCAGAACATGCTCGAGCCCAGCATGTGCTACCGCAATCCTCAGTCTGGTCCGATCTTAGACTAGAAATAAACTCCGTATGCCTAAGTCAACCCACAAAACGAGCGTGCTGGCGCTCAGTTGGCTAGAGCGTGGGATGCGCAAGCCAGGGATCGGTCGGGTCCCCCTCTGTATACTGCCGATCCTGCTGCCGCAACCCTCAGTTCGGTTTGATCTTAGACTGAGAATGAACTCCGTATGCCTAAGCCAATCGATGAAACGAGCAGGCGGGCGGGCAGGCGGGCACTATGCCGGCCTAAGAGACGGGATGTGCAAGCCGTGGATCTATAGGGTGGTAGGTTAGCTTAGGCACATCTTCATATTTCTACGTGCCAATGCCATTTTTATGGCTTGTAAATTCATACAATGTTCCCTTAAGCCTTCACGTGAAGTTTCATGGCAAGACGACTCGTTTTCTATTTTTCAAGATTTTTGAAACTTGTTACGGTTCGGGATTTTTTAAAATTTTTTCGGATGGAGTTTTGGCCCCAAACTTGGTAGACGTGATCCTTGTTATTCACAAAACAATTCAGATAAAAACTCAAAGTGTACAAGATTTTGTGACCATTTCAAAAAAGTGTCCCCAGTTCAGACACTTTAAAGGCTACTGGCAGCAAACCTGTAAAATCTCAAATGCTCTTTAAGAGGGTGTGAGTTCTCGAGGTTTGATGAGGGATAGGGGGCCAATATAAGGGCCAAGTACCCGCATCAATCGTACATCATGTGCACACACCCCCCGGCCACCCCGATCATAGAAACCCCAATGCCGTCGGTCAGGTTCTCCGATGATGCTCCGGTGATGGTGCCCCGATGAAGAAAAATGCGGCACCAGCACATGCTCGAGCCCAGCATGTGCTGTCACAACCCTCGGTCCGATCTGATCTTAGACTGGGAATGAACTACGTATGCTTAGAATGGGAATGAACTTCGTATGCCAAAGTCAACCCATGAAACGAGCGTGGGGGCGCTCAACCGGCACGAGCGACGGGTTGTGCAAGTCGGGGATCGGTCGGGTCCCCCTCTACGTGCTACCGATCTCGCTATTGGAACCCTCAGTCTGGTCCGATCTTAGACTGGGAATGAACTCCGTATGCCTAAGCCAACCAGAGAGACGGGATACGCAAGCCGTGGATCAATAGGGTGGTAGGTGGGTTTAGGCACGTCTTCATATTTCTACGTGCCAATGCCATTTTTATGGCTTGTAAATTCATACAATGGTCCCTTAACCCTTCACGTGAAGTTTCATGGCAAGACGACTCGTTTTCTATTTTTCTCGATTATCAAACCTTTTTACGGTTCAAGATTTTTTAAAATTTTTTCGGATGGAGTTTTGGCCCCAAACTTCGTAGACGTGATCCTCGTATTTTTTTTGGCATGCACAAAACATTCAGTGAAACACTCGAAGTGTACAAGATTTGGTCACCATTTGAAAAAAGTGTCCCCATTTCAGACACTTTAATGGCTACTGGCAGCAAACCTGTAAAATCTCAAATGCTGTTTAAGGGGGTGTGAGTTCTCGAGGTTTGATGAGGGATAGGGGGCCAATAAAAGGGTGAAGAACCAGCACCCACCGTACATCATGTGCGCACACCCCCCGCCCCCCCGATCGTCGAAACACCAATGCCGTCGGTCAGGTTCTCCGACGATGGTACCTCGACGAAGAAAAATGTGGCACCAGCACATGCCCGAGCCCAGCATGTGCTGCCACAACCCTTGGTCCAGTCTGATCTTAGACTGGGAATGAACTTCGTATGCTTAGACTGGGAATGAAATCCGTATACCTAAGTCAACCCACGAAACGAGTGTGCGGGCGCTCAGCCGGCCAGAAGGGCAGGATGTGCAAGCCGGGGATTGGTCGGGTCCCCCTCTGTGTTCTACCGATCCTGCTGCCGCAACTAGGTTTGGTCCGATCTTAGACTGGGAATGAACTCTGTATGCCTAAGCCAACCAACGAAACGAGCGGGTGGGCGGGCGGACACTACGTCTGCCAGAGAGGCGGGATGCGCAAGCCGTGGATCGATAGGGTAGTAGGTAGGTTTAGGCACATCTTCATATTTTTGCGTGCCAATGCCATTTTTATGGCTTGTAAATTCATACATTGGTCCCTTAAGCCTTCACGTGAAGTTTCATGGCAAGACGACTCGTTTTCTATTTTTCATGATTTTTGAAACTTTTTACGGTTCGGGATTTTTCAAAACTTTTTCGGAAGGGGTTTTGGCTGCAAACCTGGTAGACGTGATCCTTCTATTTTTGTTGGCATGCACAAGAAAATTCAGCTAAAAACTTGAAGTGTACAAGATTTTATGACCATTTGAAAAAAGTGTCCCCATTTCAGACACCTTAATGGCTACTGGCAGCAAACCTGTGAAATCTCAAATGCTCTTTAAGGGGGTGTTGTGAGTTCCCGAGGTTTGATGAGGGATAGGGGGCCAATATAAGGGCCAAGTACCAGCACCCATCGCACATCATGTGCGCACACCCCCCAGCCCCCCTATCACTGGAACCCCAATGCCGTCGGTCAGTTTGTCTGGTGTCTGGCGATGCTCCGACGATGGTGCCCCAGCGAAGAAAAATGCGGCACCAACACATTTTCGAGCCCAACATGTGCTACCGCAACCCTCGGTCCGGTCCGATCTTAGACTGGGAATGAACTCTGTCTGCCTAAGTCAACACACGAAACGAGTGTGCGAGCACTCAGCTAGCCAGAGGGGCGGGATGCGCAAGTCGGGGATCGACCGAGTACCCCTCTGCATGCTGCCGATCCTGTTGCTGCAACCCTCGATCTGGTCTGATCTTAGATTGGGAATGAACTATGTATGCCTAAGCCAACTGACGAAACGAGCGGGCGTGCGAGTTGGCACTACACCGACTAGGGAGACGGGATGCGCAAGCCGTGGTTCGATGGGGTGGTAGGTGGGTTTAGGCACATCTTCATATTTTTGTGCACCAATGCCATTTTTATGGCTTGTAAATTCATACAATGGTCCCTTAAGCCTTCACGTGAAGTTTAATGGCAAGACGACTCGTTTTCTATTTTTCACGATTTTCAAAACTTTTTGCAGTTCGGGATTTTTTAAAATTTTTTCCGTATGAGTTTTGGCCCCAAACTTGGTAGACGTGATCCTTGATTTTTGTTGGCTTGCACAAAAAAATTCACCTAAAAACTCGAAGTGTACAAGATTTTGTGACCATTTGAAAAAAGTGTCCCCATTTCGAACACTTTAATGGCTACTAGCAGCAAACCTGTAAAATCTCAAATGCTCTTTAAGGGGCAATGAATTCTCGAGGTTTGATGAGATATAGGGGGCCAATATAAGGGCCAAGTACTAGCACCCATCATACATCATGTGCCCACACCCTCCCCCGGCCCCCCCGATCGTCGGAACCTCGATGCCGTCGGCCAGGTTCTTTGACGATGCTCTGACGATGGTGCCCCGGCAAAGAAAAATACGGCACCAACAGATGCATGAGCCCAGCATGTGCTGCTGTAACCCTCAGTCTGGTCCGATCTTAGACTGGGAATCAACTCCGTATGCCTAAGTCAACCCACAAAACGAGCGTACGGGCGTTCAGCCGGCCAGAGAGGCGGGATGTGCAAGTCGGGGATTGACCGGGGCCCCCTCTACGTGTGGCCGATCCTACTGTCGTAACCTTCAGTTCGCTCCAACCTTAAACTAGGAATGAACTCCGTATGCCTAAGCCAACCGACGAAACAAGCAGGCGGGCGGGCGAGCGAGCACTATGCCAGCCAGAGAGACGGAATGCGCAAGCTGTGGATCGATAAGGTGGTAGGTGGGTTTAGGCACAACTTCATATTTCTGCATGTCAATGGCATTTATATGGCTTGTAAATTCATACAATGGTCCCTTAAGCCTTCACGTGAAGTTTCATGGCAAGACGACTCGTTTTCTATTTTTCATGATTTTCAAAACTTTTTACGGTTCAGGATATTTTAAAATTTTTTTGGAAGGATTTTTGGTCCCAAACTTGGTAGATGTGATCCCTATATTTTTGTTGGCATGCATAAAAAAATTCAGCTAAAAAAGCAAAGTGTACAAGATTTTGTGACCACTTGAAAAAAGTGTCCCCATTTCAGACACTTTAATGGCTACTGGCAGCAAACCTGTAAAATCTCTAATGCTCTTTAAGGGGGTGTGAGTTCTCGAGGTTTGATGAGGGATAGGGGGCCAATATAAGGGCCAAGTACGAGCACCCATCGCACATCATGTGCCCACACCCTCCCCCCGGACCCCGATCGCCGGAACCCCGATGCCGTCGGTCAGGTTCTTCGACGATGCTGCGGCGATGGTGCCCCGGCAAAGAAAATTCACCACGAGCACATGCCCGAGCCCAGCATGTGCTAACGTAACCCTCAGTCCGGTCCAATCTTAGACTGGGAATGAACTCCGTATGCCTAAGTCAACCCAAGAAACGAACGTATGGGTGCTCAGCCGACCAGAGGGGCAGGATGCGCAAGCCGAGGATTGACCGGGGCCCCCTCTATGAGCAGCCGATCCTGCTACTGTAACCCTCAGTTCAGTCCCATCTTAAACTAGGAATGAACTCTGTATGCCTAAGCCAACTGACAAAACGAGCAGGCGGGCAGGCGGGCGCGCACTACACCAGCCAGAGAGACGGGATGCGCAAGCCGTGGATCAATAGGGTGGTAGGTGGGTTTAGGCACATCTTCATATTTCTGCCTACCAATGCCATTTTTATGGCTTGTAAATTCATACAATGGTCTCTTAAGCCTTCACGTGAACTTTCATGGCAAGGTGACTCATTTTTTATTTTTCATGATTTTTGAAACTTTTTACGGTTCGACATTTTTTAAAATTTTTTCGAAAGGTGTTTTGGGCCCAAACTTGGTAGACCTTATCCTTGTATTTTTGTTGGCATGCACAAAATTCAGCTAAAAACACAAAGTGTACAAGATTTTGTGACCATTTGAAAAAAGTATCCCCATTTCAGATACTTTAATGGCTACTGGCAACAAACCTGTAAAATCTCAAATGCTCTTTAAAGGGGGTGTGAGTTCTCGAGGTTTGATGAATGATATGGGGCCAATATATGGGCCAAGTACTAGCACCCATCACACATCATGTGCGCACACCCCCCGGCCCCCCCGATCGTCGGAATGCCAATGCCGCTGGTCAGGTTCTCCGTCGATGCTTCGGTGATGGTGCCCCGGTGAAGAAAAATGCAGAATCAGCAGATGCCCAAGCCCAGCATGTGCTGTCGTAACCTTCGGTCCAGTCCGATCTTAGACTGGGAATGAACTCCGTATGCTTAGACTGGGAATGAACTCCGTATGCCTAAGTCAACCCACGAAATGAGCGTGCAGGTGCTCAGCCAGCCTGAGGGGTGCGGTGCGTAAGTCGAGGATCGGCCGGGTCCCCCTCTGCGTGCTATCGATCTTGCTACCACAGCCCTCATTTCGATCTGATCTTAGACTGGGAATGAACTCCGTATGCCTAACCAAACCGATGAAACGAGCAGATGGGCGGGCGGGCGGGCACTACACCGACCAGAGAGACGGGATGCGCAAGTCGTGGATCGAAAGGGGGATAGGTGGGTTTAGGCACATCTTCATATTTCTGCGTGCCAATGCCATTTTTATGGCTTGTAAATTCATACAAAGGTCCCTTAAGCCTTCACGTGAAGTTTCATGGCATGACGACTCGTTTTCTATTTTTCACAATTTTTGAAACTTTTTATGGTTCGAGATTTTTAAAAATTCTTTCGAAAGGATTTTTTGCCCCAAACTTGGTAGACATGATCCTTGTATTTTTGTTGGCATGCACAAAAAAATTCAGCTAAAAACTCGAAATGTACAAGATTTTGTGACCATTTGAAAAAAGTGTCCCCATTTTAGACACTTTAATGGCTACTAGCAGCAAACCTGTAAAATCTCAAATGCTCTTTACGGGGGTGTGAGTTCTCAAGGTTTGATGAGGGATAGGGGGCCAATATAAGGGCCAAGTGCCGGCACCCATCGTACATCATGTACGAACACCCCCCGACCCCCCCGATCGTTGGAACCCCAATTTCGCCGGTCAGGTTCTCCGACGATGCTCCGGTGATGGTGCCCCGACAAAGAAAAATGCGACACCAGCACATGCCCGAGCCCAGCATGTGCTACCGTAACCCTTGGTCCGATTCGATCTTAGACTGGGAATGAACTCCGTATGCTTAGATTGGGAATGAACTCCGTATGCCTAAGTCAACCCATGAAATGAGCGTGCGTGCGCTCAGCCGGCCAGAGGGGCGGGATGCGCAAGCCGATGATCGGCTGGGTCCCCCTCTGCATGTTGTTGATCCTGCTGCCACAGCCCTCGTTTCGATCTGATCTTAGACTGGGAATGAACTCTGTATTCCTAAGCCAACCGACGAAACGAGCGGGCGGGCGGGCAGGTGGGCGGGCACTACGCCGGCCAGAAAGACAGGATGCGTAAGTCATGGATCGATAGGGTGGTAGGTTGGTTAAGGCACATCTTCATATTTCTATGTGCCAATGCCATTTTTATGGATTGTAAATTCATACAATGGTCCCTTAAGCCTTCACGTGACGTTTCATGGCAAGACGACTCGTTCTCTATTTTTCATGATTTTTGAAACTTTTTGCGGTTCGACATTTTTTAAAATTTTTTCGGAAGGAGTTTTACCTGTAAACTTGGTAGATGTGATCCTTGTATTTTTGTTGGCATGCACAAAAAAATTCAGCTAAAAACTCGAAGTGTACAAGATTTTGTGACCATTTGAAAAATGTGTCGCCATTTCAAACACTTTAATGGCTACTGGCAGCAAACCTGTAAAATCTCAAATGCTCTTTAAGGGGGTGTGAGTTCTCGAGGTTTGATGAATGATATGGGGCCAATATATGGGCCAAGTACCAGCACCCATCACACATCATGTGAGCACACCCCCCGGCCCCCCGATCGTCAGAATGCCAATGCCGCTAGTCAAGTTCTCCACCGATGCTTCGGTTATGGTGCCTCGGCGAAGAAAAATGCGGTACCAGCAGATGCCCAAGCCCAGCATGTGCTACCACAACCCTCGGTCCGGTCTGATCTTAGACTGGGAATGAACTCCGTATGCTTAGACTGGGAATGAACTCCATATGCCTAAGTCAACCCACGAAACAAGCGTGGGGGCGCTCAGCCGGTCAGAGGGGCGGGATGCGCAAGCCGAGGATCGACCGGGTTCCCCTCTGTGTGCTGCTGCAACCCTCGGTCTGGTTTGATCTTAGACTGGGAATGAACTCCGTATGCTTAGATTGGGAATGAACTTCGTATGCCTAAGTTAACCCATGAAACGAGCGTGCGGGCTCTCAGTCGGCCAGAGGGGCGGGATGCGCAAGCCGGGGATTGACCGGGTCCCCCTCTGCGTGCTGCCACAACCTTCGGTCCGATCCAATCTTAGATTGGGAATACACTCTGTATGCTTAGACTGGGAATGAACTCAGTATGCCTAGGTCAACACATGAAACGAGCATGCGGGCGCTCAGTCAGCCAGAGGGGCGGGATGTGCAAGCCGGGGATCGACCGGGTCCCCCTCTGTGTGCTACCGATCCTACTGTCGCAACCCTCAGTTCGGTTTGATCTTAGACTAGGAATGAACTCCATATGCCTAAGCCAACCGACGAAACGAGCGGGCGGGCGGGCGGACGGGCACTATGCCGGCCAGAGAGACGGGATGCGCAAGCCGTGGATCGATAGGGTGGTCGGTGGGTTTAGGCACATCTTCATATTTCTGCATGCCAATGCCTTTTTTATGGCTTGTAAATTCATACAATGGTCCCTTAAGCCTTCACGTGAAGTTTCATAGCAAGACGACTCGTTTTCTATTTTTCATGATTTTCAAAACTTTTTGCGGTTCGACATTTTTGAAAATTTTTTCGGAAGGATTTTTGGCCCCAAACTTGGTAGACGTGATCCTAGTATTTTTTTTGGCATGCACAAAAAAATTCAGCTAAAAACTCGAAGTGTACAAGATTTTGTAACCATTTGAAAAAAGTGTCCCTATTTCAGACACTTTAATGGCTACTGGCAGCAAACTTGTAAAATCTCAAATGCCCTTTAAGGGGGTGTGAGTTCTCGAGGTTTGATGAGGGATAGGGGGCCAATATAAGGGCCAAGTACCAGCACCCATCGCACATCATGTGTGCACACCCCCCGGCCCCCTCGATCGTCGAAACCCCAATACCGTCGGTCAGGTTCTCCGGCGATGCTCCGGTGATAGTGCCCCGACGAAGAAAAATGCGACACCAGCAGATGCCCGAGCCCAGCATGTGTTGCCGCAACCTTCGCTCCGATCTGATCTTAGACTGGGAATGCACTCCGTATGCTTAGACTGGGAATGAGCTCTGTATGCTGAGACTGGGAATGAACTCCATATGCCTAAGTCAACCCACAAAACGAGCGTGTGGGCGCTTAGCCGGCCAGAGGGGCAGAATGCGCAAGTCGGGGATCGACCGGGTCCCCCTTTGCGTGCTATCGATCCTACTGCCGTAACCCTCCGTCTGGTTTGATCTTAGACTGGGAATAAACTCCGTATGCCTAAGCCAACTGACGAAACGAGTGGACGGGCGGGCGGGCACTACGCCAACCAGAGAGACGGGATGCGCAAGCCGTGGATCGATAGGGTGGTAGGTTGGTTTAGGCACACCTTCATATTTCTACGTACGAATGCCATTTTTATGGATTGTAAATTTATACAATGGTCCCTTAAGCCTTCACGCGAAGTTTCATGGCAAGACGACTCATTTTCTATTTTTCACAATTTTTGAAACTTTTTACGATTTGGCATTTTTTAAAACTTTTTCAGAAGGAGTTTTAGCTGCAAACTTGGTAGACGTGATCCTTGTATTTTTTTTGGCATGCACAAAAAAATTCAGCTAAAAACTCGAAGTGTACAAGATTTTGTGACCATTTGAAAAAAGTGTCCCTATTTCAGACACTTTAATGGCTACTGGCAGCAAACCTGTAAAATCTCAAATGCTCTTTAAGGGGGTGTGAGTTCTCGAGGTTTGATGAGGGATACGGGCCCAATATAGGGGCCAAGTACCAGCACCCATCGCACATCATGTGCGCACACCCCCCGGCCCCTTCGATCGTCTGAATCCCAATTCCGTTGGTCAGGTTCTCTGATGATGCTCCGGCGATGGTGCCCCGGCCCCCCCGATCGTCGAAACCCTAATGCCGTTGGTCAGGTTCTTCGATGATGGTACCCCGGTAAAGAAAAATGCGGCACCAGCACATGCCCGAGCCCAGCATGCGCTACCGCAACCCTCGGTCTGGTCTGATCTTAGACTGGGAATGAACTCCGTATGCCTAAGCCAACCGACGAAACGAGCGGGCGGGTAGGCGGGCGGGCATTACACCGGCCAAAGAGACGGGATGCGCAAGCCATGGATCGATAGGGTGGTAGGTTGATTTAGGCACATCTTCATATTTTTGCATGCCAATGCCATTTTTATGGCTTGTAAATTCATACAATGGTCCCTTGAGCCTTCACGTGAAGTTTCATGGCAAGACGACTCATTTTCTATTTTTCATGATTTTTGAAACTTTTTACGGTTCAGGATTTTTTAAAATTTTTTCGAAAGGAGTTTTGGGCCCAAACTTATTAGACGTGATCCTTCAATTTTTGTTGGCATGCTAAAAAAAAATTAGCTAAAAACTCAAGGTGTACAAGATTTTGTGACCATTTGAAAAAAGTGTCCCCCTTTCAGACACTTTAATGGCTACTAGCAGCAAACCTGTAAAATCTCAAATGCTCTTTAAGGGAATGTGAGTTCTCGAGGTTTGATGAGGGATAGGGGGCCAATATAAGGGCCAAGTACCAGCACCCATCGCACATCATGTGCGCACACCCCCCTCGGCCCCCCTGATCGTCGGAACCCCAATTCCGTCGATCAAGTTCTCCGATGATGCTCCGATGATGGTGCCCCGATGAAGAAAAATGCGGCACCAGCACATGCCCGACCCCAGCATGTGCTGCCGTAACCCTCGGTCTAGTCGGATCTTAGACTGGGAATGAACTCCGTATGCCTAAGTCAACCCACGAAACGAGCATGCGAGCGCTCAGCCGACCAGAGGGGCGGGATGCACAAGCTGGGGATCGACCGGGTCCCCCTCTAGGTGCTGCCGATCCTACAACCGTAACCCTCGGTCTGGTCCGATCTTAGACTAGGAATGAACTCCGTATGCCTAAGCCAACTGAGGAAACAAGCGGGCGGGCGTGCGAGCGGGCACCACGTCGGCCAGAGAGACGGGATACGCAAGCTATGGATCGATAGGGTGGTAGCTGGGTTTAGGCACATCTTCATATTTCTGCATACCAATACCATTTTTATGGCTTCTAAATTCATACAATGGTCCCTTAAGCCTTCACGTTAAGTTTCATGGCAAGACGACTCGTTTTCTATTATTCACGATTTTTGAAACTTTTTACGGTTTGGGATTTTTTTAAATTTTTTCGAAGGAGTTTTGGCCCCAAACTTGGTAGACGTGATCCTTGTATTTTTGTTGGCATGCACAAAAAAATTCAGCTAAAAACTCGAAGTGTACAAGATTTTGTGACCATTTGAAAAAAGTGTCCCCATTTCAGATACTTTAATGGCTACTGGCAGCAAACCTATAAAATCTCAAATGCTCTTTAAGAGGGTGTGAGTTCTTGAGGTTTGATGAATGATAGGGGGCCAATATAAGGGCCAAGTACCGGCACCCATCGCATATCATGTGCACACACCGCCTCGGCCCCCCTGATCGTCGAAACGCCAATGCCGTCGGTCAAGTTCTCCGGTGATGCTCCTGTGATGATGTCCCGACGAAGAAAAATGTGATACCGGCACATGCCCAACCCCAGCATGTGCTGCAGCAACCCTCGGTCCGGTCCGATCTTAGATTGGGAATGAACTCCGTATGCTTAGACTGGGAATGAACTCCGTATGCCTAAATCAACCCACGAAACGAGCTTGCGGATGCTCAGCCGGCCAGAGGGGCGGGATGCGCAAGCCAGGGATCGACCGGGTCCCCCTCTGCGTGCTGTCGATCCTGCTACTGGAATTCTCTTGGTCCGGTCTGATCCTAGACTGGGAATGAACTCCGTATGCCTAAGCCAACCGATGAAACGAGCGACGGGTGGGTGGGCGGGCACTACGTCGGCCAGAGAGATAGGATTGTAGCTGGGTTTAGGCACATCTTCATATTTCTATGAGCCAATGCCATTTTTATGGCCTGTAAATTCATACAATGGTCCCTTAAACCTTCACATGAAGTTTCATGGCAAGATGACCTGTTTTTTATTTTTCACGATTTTTGAAACTTTTTACGGTTCGGGATTTTTTAAAATTTTTTCGGAAGCAGTTTTGGCCCCAAACTTGGTAAACGTGATCCTTGTATTTTTGTTGGCATGCATAAAAAATTCTGCTAAAAACTCGAAGTGTACAAGATTTTGTGACTATTTGAAAAAAATGTCCCCATTTCAGACACTTTAATGGCTACTGGCAGCAAACCTGTAAAATCTCAAATGCTTTTTAAGGGGGTGTGAGTTCTCAAGGTTTGACGAGGGATAGGGGGCCAATATAAGGGCCAAGTACCAGCACCCATCGCACATCATGTGCGCACACCACCCCCCGGCCCCCCGATCGTCAGAACCCCAATGCCGCGTCAGGTTCCGGTGATGCTCCGGTGATGGTGCTCCGACGAAGAAAAATGTGGCACCAACACATGCTCGAGCCCAGCATGTCCTGCCGCAACCCTCAGTCTGGTCTGATCTCAGACTGGGAATGAACTCCGTATGCTTAGACTGGGAATGAACTGCGTATGCCTAAGTCAACCCATGAAACGAGCGTACGGGCGCTCAGCTAGCTAGAGGGGCGGGATGCACAAGCTGGGGATCGATCGGGTCCCCTTCTGCATGCTGTCGATCCTGCTGCCACAACCCTTCAATCTGGTCTGATCTTAGACTGTGAATGAACTATGTATGCCTAAGCCAACCGACAAAACGAGCCGACGGGCGGGCGGGCACTACGTCGGCTAGGGAGACGGGATGCGCAAGCCGTGAATCGATAGGGTGGTAGGTGGGTTTAGGCACATCTTCATATTTCTGCGTACCAATACCATTTTTATGGCTTGTAAATTCATACAATGGTCCCTTAAGCCTTCACGTGAAGTTTCATGACAAGACGACTCGTTTTCTATTTTTCATGATTTTTGAAACTTTTTATGGTTCGAGATTTTTTAAAACCTTTTCAAAAGGAGTTTTGGCCCCAAACTTGGTAGACGTGATCCTTGAATTTTTGTTGGCATGCAAAAAAAAAATCAGCTACAAACTCGAAGTGTACAAGATTTGGCCCTGAACTTGGTAGACGTGATCCTTGTATTTTTATTGGCATGCACAAAAAAATTCAGCTAAAAAGTCGAAGTGTACAAAATTTTGTGACCATTTGAAAAAAGTGTCCCCATTTCAGACACTTTAATGGCTATTGGCAGCAAACCTATAAAATCTCAAATGCTCTTTAAGGGGGTGTGAGTTCTCGAGGTTTGATGAGGGATAGGGGGCCAATATAAGGGCCAAGTACCAGCACCCATCACACATCATGTGCGCACACCCCTCGGCCCCCCGATCGTCGGAACCCCAATGCCGTCGGTCTGGTTCTCTGACGATGGTCCGGCTATGGTGCCTCGGTAAAGAAAAATGTGGCACCAGCAAATGCCCGTGCCTAGCATGTGCTGTCGCAACCTTCGGTCTGATCCGATCTTAGACTGGAATGAACCCCGTATGCTTAGACTGGGAATGAACTCCGTATGCTGAAACTGGGAATGAACTCCGTATGCCTAAGTCAACCCACGAAACAAGCGTGCGGGCGCTCAGCCGGCCAGAGGGGCGGGAACCACAAGCTGGGGATCGGTCGGGTCCCCCTCTGCGTGCTGCGATCCTACTACCGTAGCCATCGGTATGGTCTGATCTTAGACTGGGAATGAACTCCGTATGCCTAAGCCAACCGACGAAACGAGCGAGTGGGCGTGCGGGCGGGCACTACGTCGACCAGAGAGACGGGATGTGCAAGTCATGGATCGAAAGGGTGGTACATGGGTTTAGGCACATCTTCATATTTCTGCGTGCCAATGCCATTTTTATGGCTTGTAAATTCATACAATGGTCCCTTAAGCCTTCACGTGACGTTTCATGGCAAGACGACTCATTTTCTATTATTCACGATTTTTGAAACTTTTTACGGTTCGGGATTTTTTAAAATTTTTGGGAAGGAGTTTTGGCCCCAAACTTGGTAGACGTGATCCTTGTATTTTTGTTGGGATGTACAAAAAAATTCAGCTAAAAACTCGAAGTGTACAAGATTTTGTGACCATTTAAAGAAAATGTCCTTATTTCAGACACTTTAATGGCTACTGGTAGCAAACCTGTAAAATCTCAAATGCTCTTTAAGGTGGTGTGAGTTCTCAAGGCTTGATGAGGATAGGGGGCCAATATAAGGGCCAAGTACCAGCACCCATCGCACATCGTGTGTGCACACCCCCCCGACCCCCACGGTCATCGAAACCCTAATGCCATCGGTCAGGTTCTCCGACGATGCTCCGGTGATGGTGCCCCGACGAAGAAAAATGCAGCACTAGCACATGCTCAAGTCCAGGATTTTCTACCGTAACCCTCGATCCGATCCGATCATAGACTGGGAATGAACTCCGTATGCCTAAGTCAACGCACGAAATAAGCGTGCGGGCGCTTAACCGGCCAGAGGGCGAGATGCACAAGCCGAGGATCGGTCGGGTCCCCCTCGACGTGCCGCCGATCCTGCTGCAGCAACCCTCGGTCCAGATTGATCTTATACTGGGAATGAACTCCGTATGCCTAAGCCAACCGACGAAACGTGCGGGCAGACGGGTGGGCATTATGCCGACCAGAGAGACGGGATGCGTAAGCCGTGGATCGATAGGGTGGTAGGTGGGTTTAGGCACATCTTCATATTCTTACATTGCAATATCATTTTTATGGCTGTAAATTCATAAAATGGTCCCTTAACCCTTCACGTGAAGTTTCAAGGCAAGACGACTCGTTTTCTATTTTTCATGATTTTTGAAACATTTTTCGGTTCAGGATTTTTTAAAATTTTTTCGGAAGGCATTTTGGCCCCAAACTTGGTAGACATGATCCTTGTATTTTTGTTGGCATGCACAAAAAAAATCAGCTAAAAACTCAAAGTGTACAAGATTTTGTGACCATTTGAAAAAAGTGTCCCCATTTCAGACACTTTAATGGCTACTGGCAGCAAACTTGTCAAATCTCAAAAGCTTTTTAAGGGGGGGTGAGTTCTCGAGGTTTGATGAGGGATAGGGGGGCAATATAAGGGCCAAGTACCAGCACCCATTGCACATCATGTGTGCAGACCCCCCGACCCCCCGATCGTCGAAACCCCAATGCTGCCGGTCAGGTTCTCCGGCGATGCTCCGGAGATGGTGCCCCGATGAAGAAAAATGCAGCACCAGCAGATGCCCGAGCCCAGCATGTGCTGCTGTAACCCTCGATTAGGTCCGATCTTAGACTGTGAATGAACTCTGTATGCTTAGACTGGGAATGAACTCTGTATGCCTGAGTCAACCACGAAACGAGCGTGTGGTCGCTCAACTGGCCAGAGGGGCGGGATGCGCAAGCCGAGGATCGGTTGGGTCCCCCTCTGCGGGCTGCCGATCCTGCTACTGCAACCCTCGGTCCGATCCAATCTTCGACTGGGAATGAACTCCGTATGCCAAAGCCAACTGATGAAACGAGAAGGCAGGCGGGTGGGCCGACGGGCGAGCACTACGCCGGCCAGAGAGACGGGATACGTAAGCTGTTGATCGATAGGGTGGTACGTGGGTTTAGGCACATCTTCATATTTCTGCATGCCAATGCCATTTTTATGGCTTGTAAATTCATACAATGGTCCCTTAAGCCTTCACGTGAAGTTTCAGGGCAAGACAACTCATTTTCTATTTTTCACGATTTTCAAAATTTTTACGGTTTGGGAAGGAGTTTTGGTCCCAAACTTGGTAGACGTGATCCTTGTATTTTTGTTGGCACGCAAAAAAAAATTCAGCTAAAAACTCAAAGTGTACAAGATTTTGTGACCATTTGAAAAAAGTGTCCCCATTTCAGACACTTTAATGGCTACTGGCAGCAAACCTATAAAATCTCAAATGCTCTTTAAGGGGGTGTGAGTTCTTGAGGTTTGATGACGGATTGGGGGCCAGTATAAGGGCCAAGTACCCGCACCCATCGCACATCATGTGCGCACACCCCCCGACCCCCCAATCGTCGGAACCCCAATACCGCCGGTCAAGTTCTCCGACGATGGTGCCCCGGCGAAGAAAAATGCGGCACCAACAAATGCCTGAGCCCAGAATGTGTTGCCGCAACCCTTGGTCCGGTCCGATCTTAGACTGGGAATGAACTCAGTATGCTTAGAATGGGAATGAACTCCGTATGCCTAAGTCAACCCACGAAACGAGCGTGCGGACGCTCAGTCGGCCAGAGGGGCGGGATGCGTAAGCCGGGGATCGATCGGGTCCCCCTCTGCGTGATACCAATCCTGCTACCGCAACCTTCAATTCGGTTTGATCTTAGACTGGGAATGAACTCCGTATGCCTAAGCCAACCGATGAAACGAGAGGGTGGGCATTACGTCGGCTAGAGTGACGGGATGCGCAAGTCGTGGATCGATAGGGTGGTAGGTGGGTTTAGGCACATCTTCATATTTTTGCATGCCAATGCCATTTTTATGGCTTGTAAATTCATACAATGGGCCCTTAAGCCTTCACGTGAAGTTTCATGGAAAGACGACTCGTTTTCTATTTTTCAAGATTTTTGAAACTTTTTAAGGTTCGGGATTTTTTAAATTTTTTTTGGAAGGAGTTTTGGCCCTAAACTTGGTAGACGTGATCCTTGTATTTTTGTTGGCATGTACAAAAAAATTCACCTAAAAACTCAAAGTGTACAAGATTTTGTGACCATTTGAAAAAAGTGTCCCCATTTCAAATACTTTAATGGCTACTGGCAGCAAACCTGTGAAATCTCAATTGCCCTTTAAGGAGGTGTGAGTTCTCAAGGTTTGATGAGAGATAGGGGGCCAATATAAGGGCCAAGTACCAGCACCCATCGTACATCATGTGCGCACACCCCCCGGCCCCCCCGATCATCGGAACCCCAATACCGTCGATCAAGTTCTCTGACGATGCTCCGACGATGGTGCCCCGATGTAGAAAATTGCGGCACCAGCACATGCCCGAGCCTAGCATGTGCTGCCGTAACCCTCGGTCGGATCTGATCTTAGACTGGGAATGAAGTCTGTATGCCTAAGCCAACCGACAAAATGAGCTGGCGGGCAGGCGGGCGGGCATTATAACGGCCAGAGAGATGGGATGCGCGAGTCGTGGATCGATAGGGTGGTACGTGGGTTTAGGTACATCTTCATATTTCTGCGTGCCAATGCCATTTTTATGGCTTGTAAATTCATACAATGGTCCCTTAAGCCTTCACGTGAAGTTTCATGGCAAGACGACTCGTTTTCTATTTTTCACGATTTTCAAAACTTTTTAAGGTTCAGGATTTTTTCAAATTTTTTCGAAAGGAGTTTTGTCCCCAAACGTGGTAGACCTGATCCTTGTATTTTTTTGGCACGCAAAAAAAAATTTAGCTAAAAACTCGAAGTGTACAAGATTTTGTGACCATTTGAAAAAAGTGTCCCCATTTCAGACACTTTAATGGCTACTGGCAGCAAACTTGTAAAATCTCAAATGCTCTTTAAGGGGGTGTGAGTTCTCGAGGTTTGATGGGGGATAGGGGGAAAATATAAGGGCCAAGTACCAGCACCCATCACACATCATGTGCGCACACCCCCCCGGCCCCCCGATCGCCGGAACTCCAATGTCGTCGGTCAGGTTCTCCGACGATGCTCCGACGATGGTGCCTTGACGAAGAAAAATGCGGCACCAGCACATGCCCGAGCCCAGTATGTGCTACCGTAGCCCTCAGTCCGGTCCTATCTTAGACTGTGAATGAACTCCGTATGCTTAGACTGGGAATGAATTTCGTATGCCTAAGTCAACCCACGAAACGAGTGTGCAGGCACTCAGCCGGCCAGAGGGGCGGGATGTGCAAGCCGGGGATTCGTCGGGTCCCCCTCTGTGTGCTATCGATCTTGCTGCTGCAACCCTCAATCTGGTCCAATCTTAGACTGGGAATGAACTCCGTATGCCTAAGCCAACCGATGAAACAAGCGGGCGGGCGTGCGGGCGGGCACTACGTCGGCCAGAGAGACGATATGCGCAAGTCATGGATCGATAGGGTGGTAGGTGAGTTTAGGCACATCTTCATATTTCTATGTGCCAATGCCTTTTTAATGGCTTGTAAATTCATACAATTGTCCCTTAAGCCTTCACGTGAAGTTTCATGGCAAGATGACTCATTTTCTATTTTTCATGATTTTCAAAACTTTTTGCGGTTTGGGATTTTTTTAAATTTTTTTAGAACGAGTATTGGTCCAAAACTTGGTAGACGTGATCCTTGTATTTTTTTTCATATGCAAAAAAAAAAATTAGCTAAAAACTCGAAGTGAACAAGATTTTGTGACCATTTGAAAAAAGTGTCCCCATTTCAGACACTTTAATGGCTACTGGCAGCAAACCTATAAATTTTTAAATGCTCTTTAAGGGGGTGTGAGTTCTCAAGGTTTGATGAGGGATAGGGGGCCAATATAAGGGCCAAGTACCAGCACCCATCACACATCATGTGCGCACACCCCCCCGGCCCCCCCGATCGTCAGAACCCCAATGCCGCCGGTCAGGTTCTCCAGCGATGCTCCGGTGATGGTGCCCCAGCGAAGAAAAATGCGGCACCAGCACATGCCCGAGCCCAGCATGTGCTGCCATAACCCTCAGTTCGGTCAGATCTTACACTAGGAATGAACTCCGTATGCCTAACCCAACCGATGAAACGAGCGGGCGGGCGGGCATGCAGGCACAACGTCGACTAGAGAGACCGGATGCGCAAGCCATGGATCGATACGGTGGTAGGTGGGTTTAGGCACATCTTCATATTTCTGCATTCCAATGCCATTTTTTTGGCTTGTAAATTCATACAATGGTCCCTTAAGCCTTCACGTGAAGTTTCATGGTGAGACGACTCGTTTTCTATTTTTCATGATTTTCAAAACTTTTTGCAGTTCAGAATTTTTTAAAATTTTTTTGGAAGGATTTTTGGCCCCAAACTTGAAGACGTGATCCTTGTATTTTTTTGGCATGCACAAAAAAATCAGCTCAAAACTCGAGTGTACAAGATTTTGTGACCATTTGAAAAAAAGTGTCCCCATTTTAGACACTTTAATGGCTACTGGTAGCAAACCTGTAAAATCTCAAATGCTCTTTAAGGGGGTGTGAGTTCTCGAGGTTTGATGAGGGATAGGGGGCCAATATAAGTGCCAAGTACCAGCACCCATCGCACATCATGTGTGCACACCCCCCGCCCCGCAATCGTCGGAACCCCAATGCCGCCGGTTAGGGTTCTCCGGCGATGGTGCCCCGACGAAGAAAAATGTGGCACCAGCACATGCCCGAGCCCAGCATGTGCTGCCGCAACCCTCGGCCCGGTCTGATCTTAGACTGCAAATGAACTCCGTATGCTTAGACTGGGAATGAACTCCGTATGCCTAAGTCAACCCATGAAATGAGCATGCGGGTGCTCAACCGGCTAGAGGGGCAGGATCAGTAAGTCGGGGATCGGACGGGTCCCTCTCTGCGTGCTGCTGATCCTACTGCCACAACCCTCGGTCTGGCTTGATCTTAGACTGGGAATGAACTCTGTATGCCTAAGCCAATCGACGACACGAGCGGGCGGGCTGGCAGGCAAACACTACGTCGACCAGAGAGACGAGATGCGCAAGCCGTGGATCGATAGGGTGGTAGGTGGGTTTAGGCTCATCTTCATATTTCTGCATGACAATGCCATTTTTATGGCTTGTAAATTCATACAATGGTCCCTTAAGCCTTCACCTGAAGTTTCATGGCAAGACGACTCGTTTTCTATTTTTCATGATTTTCAAAACTTTTTACGGTTCGGGATTTTGTAAAATTTTTTCAGAAGGATTTTTGGATCCAAACTTGGTAGATGTGATCCTTGTATTTTTTTTGGCATGTACAACAAAATTCAGCTAAAAACTCAAAGTGTACAAGATTTTGTGACCATTTGAAAAAAGTGTCCCCATTTCAAACACTTTAATGGCTACTGGCAGCAAACCTGTAAAATCTCAAATGCTTTTTAAGGGGGTGTGAGTTCTCAAGGTTTGATGAGGGATAGGGGGCCAATATAAGTGCCAAGTACCAGCACCCATCGCACATCATGTGCGCACACCCCCCGGCCCCCTCGATCACCGGAACCCCAATGCCGCCGGTCAGGTTCTCCAGCGATGCTCCGGTGATGCTGCCCCGCGAAGAAAATTACGGCACCAGCACATGCCCGAGCCCAGCATGTGCTGCCGCAACCCTCGGTCTGGTTCGATCTTAGACTGGGAATGAACTCCGTATGCCTAAGCCAACCGACGAAACGAGCGGGCGGGCATTACGCAGGCCAGAGGGACGGGATGCGCAAGCCGTGGATCGATAGGGTGGTAGGTGGGTTTAGGCACATCTTTATATTTCTACAAACCAATGCCATTTTTATGGCTTGTAAATTCATACAATGGTCCCTTTAGCCTTCACATGAAGTTTCATGGCAAGACGACTCGTTTTTTATTTTTTACGATTTTTAAAACTTTTTACGGTTTGGGATTTTTTTAAATTTTTTTGGAAGGATTTTTGGCCCCAAACTTGGTAGAGGTGATCCTTGTATTTTAGTTGGCATGCACAAAACAAATCAGCTAAAAACTCGAAGTGTACAAGATTTTGTGATCATTTGAAAAGAGTGTCCCCATTTCGAACACTTTAATGGCTACTGGCAGCAAACCTGTAAAATCTCAAATGCTCTTTAAGGGGGTTTGAGTTCTCGAGGTTTGATGAGGGATAGGGGGCCAATATAACGACCAAGTACCAGCACCCATCGCACATCATGTGCGCACACCCCCCTCAGCCCCCCGATTGTTGTAACCCTAATTCCGCCTGTCAGGTTCTCCGACGATGCTCCGGTGATGGTGCCCCGACAAAGAAAAATGCGGCACCAGCACATGCTCGAACCCAGTATGTGCTACCGCAACCCTCGGTCTTGTCCGATCTTAGACTGGGAATGAACTCCGTATGCCTAAGTCAACCCGTGAAACGAGCGTGCGGGTGCTCAACCGGCCGGAGGGGCTGGATGCGCAAGCCAGGGATCGGTCGGGTCCCTCTCTACGTGCTGCCGATCCTGCTGCCGCAAAACTCAATCCTTCCAATCTTAGACTGGGAATGAACTCCGTATGCCTAAGCCAACCGACGAAACGAACAGGCGGGTGGGCAGGCAGTACGCCGACCAGAGAGACGGGATGCGCAAGCCGTGGATCGATAGGGTGGCAGGTTGGTTTAGGCACATCTTCATATTTCTGCATGCCGATGCCATTTTTATGGCTTGTAAATTCATACAATGGTCCCTTAAGCCTTCACGTGTAGTTTCATGGCAAGACGACTCGTTTTCTATTTTTCATGATTTTTGAAACTTTTTGCGGTTCGAAATTTTTTAAAATTTTTTCGGAGAAAGTTTTGGCCCCAAACTTGGTAGACGTGATCCTTTTATTTTTTTTGTCATGCATAAAAAAATTAGCTAAAAACTCGAAGTGTACAAGATTTTGTGACCATTTGAAAAAAGTGTCCTCATTTTAGACATTTTAATGGCTACTGGCAGCAAACCTGTAAAATCTCAAATGCTCTTTAAGGGGGTGTGAGTTCTCGAGGTTTGATGAGGGATAAGGGGCCAATATAAGGGCCAAGTACCAGCACCCATCACACATCATGTGCGCACACCCCCGGCCCCCTTGATCGTCGAAACCTCAATGCCGTCGGTCAGGTTCTCCAGCGATGCTCCGACGATGGTGCCCCGACGAAGAGAAATGCGGGACCAGCACATGCCTAAGCCCAGCATGTGCTGCCGCAACCCTCAGTCTAATCCGATCTTAGACTGGGAATGAACTCCATCTGCTTAGACTGGGAATGAACTCCGTATGCCTAAGTCAACCCACGAAAAGAGCGTACAGGCGCTCAGTCGGCCAGAGGTGCGGGATGCACAAGCCGGGGATCGACCAGGTCCTCCTCTGTGTGCTGCCGATTCTACTACCGCATCCTTCGGTCTGATCCGATCTTAGATTGGGAATGAACTCCGTATGCCTAAGCCGACTAACGAAATTAGCGGGCGGCGGGGCACTACGCCGGCCAGAGAGACAAGATGCGCAAGCCGTGGATTGATAGGGTGGTAGGTGGGTTTAGGTACACCTTCATATTTCTGCATGCTAATTACATTTTTATGGCTTGTGAATTCATACAACGGTCCCTTAAGCCTTCACGTGAAGTTTCAAGGCAAGACGACTCATTTTCTATTTTTCACGATTTTCAAAACTTTTTACGGTTTGGGATTTTTTAAAATTTTTTTGGAAGGAGTTTTGGCCCTAAACTTGGTAGACGTGATCCTTGTATTTTTGTTGGTATGCACAAAAAATTCAGCTAAAAACTCGAAGTGTACAAGATTTTGTGACCATTTGAAAAAAGTGTCCCCATTTAAGACACTTTAATTGCTACTGGCAGCAAACCTGTAAAATCTCAAATGCTCTTTAAGGAGGTGTGAGTTCTTGAGGTTTGATGAGGGATAGGGGGCCAATATAAGGGCCAAGTACAAGCACCCATCGCACATCATGTGCGCACACCCCCCGGCCCCCCCGATCGCCGGAACCCCAATGCCGCCGGTCAAGTTCTCCGACGATGCTAGACGATGGCGCCCCAACGAAGAAAAACGGCACCAGCACATGCTCAAACCCAGCATGTGCTGCCGCAACCCTCGGTCCGGTCCGGTCTTAGACTGGGAATGAACTTCGTATGCCTAAGTCAACCTGCGAAACGAGCGTGCGGGCGCTTAGCTGACCAGAGGGGCGGAATGTGCTAGCCGGGGATCGGTCGAGTCCCCCGCTACGTGCTGCTGATCCTGCTACTGTATACCTCAGTCCGGTCCGATCTTAGATTGGGACTGAACTCCGTATGCCTAAGCCAACCGACGAAACAAGCGAGCGGGCACAACGTCGGCCAGAGACGCGATGCGCAAGCCGTGGATCGATTGGGTGGTAGGTGGGTTTCGGCACATCTTCATTTTTCTGCATGCCAATGCCATTTTTATGGCTTGTAAATTTATACAATGGTCCCTTAAGCCTTCACGTGAAGTTTCATGGCAAGACGACTCGTTTTCTATTTTTCACGATTTTCAAAACTTTTTACGGTTAGAGATTTTCTAAAATTTTTTCAGAAGGAGTTTCGGCCCCAAAATTGGTAGACGTTATCCTTGTATTTTTTTTGGCATGCACAAAAACATTCAGCTAAAAACTTGAAGTGTACAAGATTTTGTGACCATTTGAAAAAAGTGTCCTAATTTCAGACACTTTAATGGCTACTGGCAGTAAGCCTTTAGAATCTCAAATGCTCTTTAAGGGGGTGTGAGTTCTCGAGGTTAGATGAGGGATAGGGGGCCAACATAAGGGCCAAGTACCAGCACCCATCGCACATCATGTGCGCACACCCCCCGGCCCCCCGATCGCCGAAACCCCAATGTCGTCGATCAGGTTCTCCGGCGATGGTGCCCCAGTGAAGAGAAATGCGGCACCAGCACATGCCCGAGCCCAGCATGTGCTACCGTGACCCTCGGTCCGGTCTGATCTTAGACTGGGAATGAACTCCGTATGCTTAAGCCAACCGACGAAATGAGCGGGCGGACGGGCGGACGGGCACTACGCCGGCAAGAGAGACGGGATGCGCAAGCCGTGGATCAATAGGGTGGTAGGTGGGTTTAGGCACATCTTCATATTTCTAGGTGCCAATGCCATTTTCATGGTTTGTAAATTCATACAATGGTCCCTTAAGCCTTTACGTGAAGTTTTATGGCGAGACGACTCGTTTTCTATTTTTCACGATTTTTGAAACTTTTTATGGTTCGAGATTTTTTAAAATTTTTTCAGAATGAGTTTTGGCCCCAAACTTGGTAGACGTGATCCTTGTATTTTTGTTGGCATGCGCAAAATCAATCAGCTAAAAACTCGAAGTGTACAAGATTTTGTGTCCATTTGAAAAAAGTGTCCCCATTTCAGACACTTTAATGGCTACTGGCAGCAAACTTATAAAATCTCAAATGCTCTTTAAGGGGGTGTGAGTTTTTGAGTTTTGATGAGGGATAGGGGGCCAATATAAGGGCCAAGTACCAGCACCCACTGCACATCATGTGCCCACACCCCCCGACCCCTTCGATCGCTGGAACCCCAATGCCGTCGGTCATGTTCTCTTGCGATGCTCTGGCGATGGTGCCCCGACGAAGAAAAATGCGGCACCAGCACATGCCGGAGCCCAGCATGTGCTATCACAACCCTCGGTCCGATCCGATCTTAGACTGGGAATGAACTCCGTATGCTTAGACTGGGAATAAACTTCGTATGCCTAAGTCAACCCACGAAACGAGCGTGCGGGCGCTCAGCCAGCCAGAGGGGTGGGATGCGCAAGCCGGGGATCGACTGGGTCCCCTTTTGCATGCTGCCGATCCTGCTACTGCAACCCTCGGTCTGATCTTCGACTAGGAATGAACTCCATATGCCTAAGCCAACCGACGGAACGAGCAGGCGAGCGGGCGGGCGGGCACTACGCCGGCCAGAGAGACGGGATGTGCAAGCCGTGGATCGATAGGGTAGTAGGTGGGTGTAGACACCCAATTTGGTCCAGGCCCGGATCAATTGGGCCTGGTCCAAATGGGTAGGTCCAATTTTATCTTTGTCATTTTTATTTTTATTTTTATTTTATTTTATATTTTATGTATATCCTATGTATTTATTATTTTTTTATTATTATTAATATTTTTTTTATTTTCTATTTTATTTATTTTTGTATTTTTATTTATTTAATTATATATTATTGTTTTTATTTTTTTATCCTATAATATTTTTTTATTATCTTTTCTAATTATCTAATATTTTTTTATTTATTTGATTTTTATTTTGGAGGGCTGAGATTAAAGGGTGAAGAATGCTATTGGGAATGGGGATTCAATCAAAAGAGTCCAGATCGGATTCAAAGATTGAATCCCCGTCCAAAGAGAAATTGGGATTGATCAGAAACTCCTGATCAATCCCTATAAAAGGGACCCTCTGGAACTGATGCAACAGAAGAAAACAGTAAGCAAAGGCTACTGATTTAAGGGAAAAGAGACGTATAGAAGGCTAAGAAAAGGTGTAGAAGGGTTCTGGGAATTAGAAGAAATTTTTTGAAGATTTTTGGCATTTTTTTTTCTGGGAATTTCTAGAAAATTCCAGATTCTGGTGAATTTTCCGACGAAGTTTGAATTTTTCGGCGAAAATTCCGGCCAACCTTGAAGTTTTCGGTGACTTGCCCAGTTTTCGACAAAGAATCCCAAAAATCGATGATCTTTCGATGAACTTCTGACGAAAAAACCTAGATTCCGACGACAAAACCCAGAATTCGATGAATCTTCAACCGGAGTTCTTTGACGTTTTAGAGAGAAGAGAGAGGAAAAAGGAAGAAGAGAGAGAGAGAAGAGGAGCTTTCTGTCGAAAAACAGAGGGAAGGGCCTTAAATACCCTCCCAGAATGACGTCGTTTTGACCTTAAGTAACCCAGAGGATGCGCGCGTTTTGTCGAGATCTGACCCGACCCGAGCGTCGACCCGCGTCTTGACCCGCGCGTGCCTCGCCCCTCCGAGCCAAGCCGAGCCGAGCCGAGCTTCCCAAGCCGCCCTCTGAGCCGTTTTCTCTTCCTTGAGCCGAGCCGCACTCCGAGCCGCTCCAGGTTTTTTTTTTTTGAATTTTTTTATTTATTTGTTTATTTTATTTGTTTTTATATTTATTAGATTAGGTTTTATTTAATATTTTTTATCTTTATCTTATTTTTATTTTTGTTTTACTTTTCTTTATTTTTATTTTTATTTTTATTTATTTTCACTTTTATTTTTTTTATTATTCTATTTTCTTTAAATAAAAATCAAAAGTTCCAAAAAAAATATTTTTGGGGAAAAGTTGAAAGTATCAATCTTCCTTGAAAATCAAAATTTCTAAAAAATATTTTTAGGGAAAAGTTGAAAGTATCCATTTTCCTTAAAAATAAATTTTCAAAAAAAAAAAAGGGATTTTTGAGGAAAAGTTGAAAGTATCAATTTTCCTTTGAAATAAATTTTCAAAAAAAATATTTTTGGGGAAAAGTTGAAAGTATCAATTTTCCTTAAAAATAAATTTCCAAAAAATATTTTTAGGGAAAAGTTGAAAGTATCAATTTTCCCTACACAAGAACAATCATCTTTTCCTTTCTTTTTATTTTTATTTTGTTTTGATTTTTCTTTAACTAATCCGACGACGGAACCTCTGCAAGTGAAACAGTAGTTTTTTCTTGCATACTCTTGAGGTGAGGGAATTTTCTCAATTTTCTGCTAAAAGTATTGAGTCAATTGAGAAAATTTTCCAATAATTAATTACTTGGTAAAATTTTAAGGCTTTTGGATAACACAAATTTAAGCTGCTACCATCTTTTGATGGGCGTTGTAAGGGTACTATAGCCTTCCTCACATGTAACCGAACTCCCGAACCCTGTTCTGGTTAGCAGACCTGAACCTATTCTTTTAGGGACCCTTAAACTTAGGTGTCCCCTAAAAGGACTGATTCTTTAGGTGGCCAATCGCACCTAGATAAAAAAGATTGTTGGCGAAAGTCAATGTCTAGTGATAGATCCCCGGATCTAGACGTTATGACAGCTTGGTGACTCCACTGGGGACTTTGAGAGTCAGGCCAGCAAATAATTTGTGTTATCCAAAAGCCTAATAAAATTGAACCTTTTTGTATATATGTGTTATTATTCATTCATGTTTATTTACCTTGTTAATCATGTCATTCATATACATGTGCATAGCATGAGCTCTATACCCGAGCTCCGTCCCTCTAGAAGGGAGTAAAGTACCTATTGCTTTCGTGAGGTCTAATGCCTCTGCAGTGGCTAGCGAAATACTCCCACTCAAATTGAACCTTTTCCACTTGTAACTTGTAATGGGTGAGGATTAGGGTGCCTTACTAGTTTGTGATGGACAAGGATGTAAGGAACAATTTGAGGACCTTTAGACTTTGACCCTTAAAACCGCATATAGTGAACCTTAAGAGTGCCTAAACCTAGGATAGAGCCCTTTCTACCCAATGATAGATATACCCTGAAATTAAGACACAAAAAAGGTGTTTATCTGATCATTTTGATTGTTTAACTTTGTGCATCATTTTCATTATCATATGTAACATTATGCATCAGCATCACTTTCATTTCATCCATGGAACTAACTATGTTGTTTGTCTAATTGTATGCATCTGCATTATTTTTATGATCATGTTTTAACACAATCATTTACATCCATTTCATACTAGATTTCATTTAGGAAAATGTACATTCCATTCGTGCATCAAAGCATCATACACAAAGCGTAGCATAACATTTCTAATCATAAGTATGGTGCTCAAGGTCCAAGGATAGCTCCGTTTAGTGAAAACCCTACTCATCCATACAACACAAGATCCAGAGCAAGGCAAATGGAGGAGGAAAGTTCCCATAGATTTGAAAAGATAGAAAAAGCCTAGGAGAAGATCGAAAGTGAACTAAGCAAGATTCTGGAGGCTCTTAATAACATGAATAAAGGAAAAAAAGTTGAAGAAAATGCAAGCCAACAAGTTCCCTCACTGCAAGAAGTGGCTGACCCTTTATATCCTCCAGGTTTTGGCCCACCTCAAGTCTAGTCTACTCAAGAGGTCCCGCCACAACACTTCGCATATCCAACATATCCTAGAATGCCATCAACTTTTAACCCAGGGCAGTATAACAGCTATGTAAATACTATCTTCACTGAAAAAGTCGTAGAACCAATTCCTGATCTAGATGATTTAAAAGAGAAGGAGAAAGAAAAGATAAGAGTGAAAGTTCAGGAAAGCTCCAAGATTAGTATGCTAGAGCAAAGGTTACGGGCTGTGGAAAGATTTAGCTTTTATGGGTCAGTTGATGCTGCTGGGCTCTGCCTAGTCCCTGATGTGGTCATTCCTCATAAGTTCAAAGTACCAAAATTTGAAAAATATGATGGTACAAAGTGCCCCAAAACTCACATCACAATGTATTGTCGAAAAATGGCAGCTCATGCTCATGATGAAAAACTCTTAATGCAAGTCTTTCAGGATAGCCTTACAGGCTCAGCGGCCAGGTGGTATGTTCAGCTGGACAGAACTCGCATTCATTCTTGGAGCGATATGGCACATGACTTGATCGATCAGTATCGACATATTATCGATTTGGCCCCTGATCGTTTGTCTTTATAGAATCTGGAGAAAAAGGCAAACGAGTCTTTTAAAGAGTATGCCCAGAGGTGGAGAGATGTTGCTTCTCAAGTACAACCTCCTTTGACAGAGAAAAAAACTACAGTGTTATTTGTCAGCACTTTGAAGTCTCCCTATTATGAAAAGAAGATAGGAAATGCAACAAAGAATTTCGCTGACATGGTAATCTCTGGAGAAATTATTGAAAGTGCCATCAAATATGGCAAGTTAAAAGGAGGAGAAACCAAGAAGACATCAGAAAAGAAAGAAGCTCAAGCTCAAGCTGTGAGCTTTGATAGACAATAATTTAGGGGTTATCAACCCTATCCATCTCAAGGTTACTCTTCATACTATTCTACTGTGAATAATGCCTCATCCTACCCATACCAACTAGTTCCACAACCACCTTATTCATCCACACACCAATCAATTTTTAGCCCCCAAGATCTTACATATAGCCTTAACATTCAAGCTCTTGCAAGAAACCAAATTCGCCCTATTTACCCAGCAAGTGGTTCACGAGAACAACGAACTACTCGAGAAAAACCTGTATTTGATCCAATCCCTATGACTTATATAGAGTTATATCGAGAACTCTATAATAGCCATTTGATTGCCCCCAGCCATGTAGAGCTGCTTAAACCACCCTATCCAAAGTGGTATGATCCTACAGCCCACTGCGACTACCACTATGGAATTACTGGCCATTCTACTAAAAATTGTACTGCTTTAAAGTATAAGGTGCAACGGTTGATCAATGATGGAATGGTAAGTTTTGATAAAGGGAAAGCAACAACACCTAATGTTAGCGTTTTGAGTGAAAGTCAAGAACAGAAAGGGTCCGGAGAGTCACAATGACTTGAGGGGCAAGATGTCAATAGAGATTCTTCACCTGATTACATAAGGGGACAATTTTAAAGAATGGAGATAAGGTTGGTTGAAGGTTTCTTTTGTCATGTTAGGATTTCTTTTCGAATGATTGTTGGATTTTTTTTTTGCAATATGATTTCACTTGTTATCATCTTAATAAGGGCAAGTCAATGCATTTCATTACATTTTCTCTTTCACTCGACCATTATTCCATGCCCTGTTACCTTTCATAACTTCACATTCCCATTCTCAAATTTCGGATGATGAATATTTAGACAATGATAACAATAATTCTGAAATTTAATTTTGAAAACTCATCCACATTAATATAAGAAGACCATTTGAGTAAAAAAGTAAGCTGTTATCAGAGGTGAAATAGATATATGTCTTGAAGATGTACAATCTTTTATACAGATTCATGAGCTTTGTTTAATAGATGATGTTCAAGAAAGGTATTCACAATTGAGATGAAAAATGGCCATCTTTCTTTTACCATTCGAAAAACCATTTATTGCTACCCCTTTGAGCCTATTATGATTTCTTTTTCTAAAGAACCCCAACCAAGGATCACCCTCGACACTGGAGGGCAATTTTTGAAAGAAAAAAAACCCACAAAAAGAAAGAGAAAGAAAAGCAAAAGAACATTAAATGCCACAAATGATTTGAGGCAAAGTAACGAAGATCCTTTGTGTGAAGAAAGAAAAAATAGTGAAATGATGTGAGGGCAAAATGCCAAGTTGTGTCAATTGATCCTTTGGTTTTGAACCTTTTTAATACATGTTTTGAGCCTATTGTATCCATTTTTTTTATGACCCCTCACCTTGACCTACATTACAACCTTGAAAAGCCCATTAGGATCAAGTGTGAATGCTTAACTTGAATGATCATATGTTGAGCGAAGGCATGCTCATGATGAAGCAATGGAATCATGCTACATTACTCTAAAGTTTGATGTATGAAAGATATCAACAATGGATGAAAAATGAGAAAAAAAAAGAGAAGATGATGAAAAAAAAAGAAAAAAATGAGAAAAAAAGAAAAAAATGAGAAAATGAAAAAAAAAGATTCAAATTGAAAACCTGAAAATGTGATTCTGGTAGAAAAAGATCCAGGTCAAATGGCTCACATGAATGGAAGATCAAAGACATCTGAAGATCCCTCAAAGACTTGGGCAAAGTTCACCAAGCTCAAGATGACTTCAACAGTAAATGGAATGAGTTTTTGAAAGAATCCTAGATTAATATTGAGAATTGTCTGAATATTCATCATTTGGACATACCATTCATCCCAATGACATGTATCCAATTTATTTCCTTTTCCATTTGTTTTGTACCAAAATAGATCTTCATTGATTATCTTTACCATAATTCACCTTGTGTTCTCTTATTGTTTCACCCCTAGAATGAATTGAGAAAACGCTTGATTGCATTGTATTTGTCAAGAATTGAAATGATAATGAATGAATGAATATGTGCTTAAAAGAGTCTTGCATTCATTTGAAAGAAAATCTAAGATGATGGTGGTAACAAAATGAAGAAATGGTAGAAACCTAAAAGAGATGATTTGGAAGGATATATGATGTGACCAAATGGAGAATATAATGGGGCAAATTTTGAAAAATGGTATAACCAAGTGATGAATACAAAGATGAATTGGTCGATATGACTTGCAAGTTATGATTGAATGATGAAAGCAATCAGTGGACAAAGTTTGTTTTGGAATGGTTAATGCTGAGACACTTATGAGTAATGACTCAGTGATGGTGGGTGAAACTTGTTCTGAAATTTTTAGTGCTGAGAAGTCTATGAATAGTGGTCAAGTGATGATTGATTGATGAAACTTGTTTCAAAATATGGAGAAACTGAACAAGGAAGACATGTGAAATGGTGGAGTTTTGAGAGCCATATCACCATAATTATTTAGAATTTTGTTGCATAGACATTTGCATTACATGCATCATGGTGGCATCGTCGCTTGGATAATACATGCATATGATTTGATTGGACATGCATGGCACTATGAGAATATAGGTTGCCACATTTGCATCATTAAGAAAGCATTTGCATCTTTGGTCATAACATTCATTCATGCAAAATTTTGAGTCACTTGAAAAAGAAATTGTGAATGTTTTGATGAGAATTTTTGAGAACTCAAATGAGAATCTTTGAATTTCAAAATGAGAATCTTTGAGGAGTGAAACCCTAAAGTTCATCGAATGTGAATTTTTGAACAAATGAAAAGTTTTGAACTTTTGGATGTGGATCTCCAAAATACAAAACTTCAACCTTTTGGATATGAATTTCCAATGTTTTAAATGAGAGCCTTTGAACTTAGATGTGAAACTCTAAGTTTTATTGCATGTGAGCCTTTGAACTCAAATGAAAAGCTTTGAATTTTTGGATGTGAATTTCCAAAATTCAAATGAAAAGCTTTAGATTTTTGGATATGAATTCCAAGTTTGCCAAATAAGAACCTTTAACTTTTGGATGTGAGCCTCCAAAATTCAAATGAGGATCTTTCATGCGAGTCTTACAAGTTGCAAATGCAAATCTTGAGATCTTGCAAATTTGAGAAGAAATTTGTCAGGTAAGTTCCTAATCCTTGAAATAGGATGTCTTGTGGTATTAGGATTGATTTATAAGACCTTTGGGCATAATCTATTGAAACTCTTTCAAACATAATTTTCAACTCCTTTGGACATGATTGTCAGGAGCAATTTACTTTCCAAAAGTCGTGGTGCCTCTGTTTAGAGGAGCAATTTACTTTCCAAAGTCGTGGTGCCTCTATTTAGAGGGGAAAGTCATGGTGCCTCTGTTTAGAGGAGCAATTTGGTGCCTCTGTTTAGAGGAGCAATTTACTTTCTCAAAGTCGTGGTGCCTCTGTTTAGAGGAGCAATTTACTTTTCCAAAGTCGTCGTGCCTCTGTTTAGAGGAGCAATTTACTTTCCAAAGTCGTGGTGCCTCTGTTTAGAGGAGCAATTTACTTTTTAAAATTCGTGGTGCCTCTGTTTAGAGGAGCAATTTACTTTTCAAAGTCGTCGAGCCTCTGTTTAGAGGAGCTTTTAAAAAAAAAACAAAAAAAAACAAAAAAGTTGCCTCTATTTAGAGGAGCTTCATTTATGTTTCTCAAAGTCATTGAGCCTCTGCTTAGAGGAGCTTTGATCATTTTTTAAAAAAAAAAAAAAAAACAAAAAAAAACAAAAAAAAATTACCTCTATTTAGAGGAGCTTTGTTTATGTTTCTCAAAGTCATTGAACCTCTGCTTAGAGGAGCTTTGATCAATTTAAAAAAAAAAGCAAAAAGAAACAAAAAAAGTAAGAAAATGAAAAAAAGTTACCTCTATTTAGAGGAGCTTTATTTATGTTTCTCAAAGTCGTTGAACCTCTGTTTAAAGGAGCTTTGGTAAAACAAAAAAAAAAAAAAAAACAAAAAAAATGAAAATGTTGAGTTGAGTCTTGATTGGGTGTCTACGTCTTTGCACAATTTCTGTTTCACAGAAAATGTGCAAAGAGGGGCAGCTGTAGACACCCAATTTGGTCCAGGCCCGGATCAGTTGGGCCTGGTCCAAATGGGTAGGTCCAATTTTATCTTTGTCATTTTTATTTTTATTTTTATTTTATTTTATATTTTATGTATATCCTATGTATTTATTTATATATTATTATTTTTTTATCTTATAATATTTTTTATTATCTTCTCTAATTATCTATTATTTTTTTTATTTATTTGATTTTTATTTTGGAGGGCTGAGATTGAAGGGTGAAGAATCCTACTGGGAATGGGGATTCAATCAAAAAAGTCCAGATCGAATTCAAAGATTGAATCCCCGTCCAAAGAGGAATTGGGATTGATCAGAAACTCCTGATCAATCCCTATAAAAGGGACCCTCTGGAACAGATGCAACGGAAGAAAACAGTAAGCAAAGGCTACTAATTTAAGGGCAAAGAGATGTATAGAAGGCTAAGAAAAGGTGTAGAAGGGTTCTGAGAATTAGAAGAAATTTTTTGAAGATTTTTGGCATTTTTTTTTCTGGGAATTTCTGGAAAATTCCTGATTTCGATGAATTTTCTAATGAAGTTTGAATTTTTTGATGAAAATTTTGGCCAACCTTGAAGTTTTCGACGACTTGCCCAATTTTCGGCAAAGAATCCCAAAAACCGGTGATCTTCCGATGAACTTTCGGTAAAAAACCCAGATTTTGATGACGAAACCCAGAATTCGATGAATCTTCAATCGGAGTTCTTCGACCTTTTAAAGAGAAGGGAGAGGAAAAAGGAAGAAGAGAGAGAGAGAGAAGAGCAGCTTTCTGCCGAAAAATAGAGGAAAGCGCCATAAATACCCTCCCAAAACGACGTCGTTTTGACTTTAAGTAACCTAGAGGATCCGCGCGTTTTGCCAAGATCCGACCCGACCCGAACGTCGACCCGCGTCCTAACCCACGCGTGCCTCCCCCCTCCGAGCCAAGCCGAGCTAAGACGAGCTTCCCAAGCCGCCCTCCGAGCTATTTTCTCTTCCTTGAGCTGAGCCGCACTCCGAGCTGCTCCAGGTTTTTTTTTATTTATTTGTTTATTTATTTTTTATTTTATTTGTTTTTATATTTATTAGATTAGGTTTTATTTAATATTTTTTATCTTTACCTTATTTTTATTTTTGTTTTACTTTTCTTTATTTTTATTTTTATTTATTTTCACTTTTATTTTTTTTATTATTCTATTTTCTTTAAATAAAAATCAAAAGTTCAAAAAAAATATTTTTGGGGAAAAGTTGAAAGTATCAATCTTCCTTGAAAATCAAAATTTTCGAAAAATATTTTTAGGGAAAAGTTGAAAGTATCCATTTTCCTTAAAAATAAATTTTCAAAAAAAAAAGGGATTTTTGAGGAAAAGTTGAAAGTATCAATTTTCCTTTGAAATAAATTTTCAAAAAAAATATTTTTGAGGAAAAGTTGAAAGTATCAATTTTCCTTAAAAATAAATTTCCAAAAAATATTTTTAGGGAAAAGTTGAAAGTATCAATTTTCCTTGAAAATCAAAATTTCCAAAAAAATATTTTTGGGGAAAAGTTGAAAGTATCAATTTTCCTTAAAAATAAATTTCCAAAAAATATTTTTAGGGAAAAGTTGAAAGTATCAATTTTTCTTAAAAATAAATTTCAAAAAATATTTTTAGGGAAAAGTTGAAAGTATCAATTTTCCCTACACAAGAACAATCATCCTTTCCTTTCTTTTTATTTTGATTTTGATTTTGATTTTTCTTTAACTAATCCGACGACGGAGCCTGTGCAAGTGAAACAGTAGTTTTTTCTTGCATACTCTTGAGGTGAGGGAATTTTCTCAATTTTTTGCTAAAAGTATTAGAGTCAATTGAGAAAATTTTCCAATAATTAATTACTTGGTAAAATTTTAAGGCTTTTGGATAACACAAATTTAAGCTGCTACCATCTTTTGATGGGCGTTGTGAGGGTGCTATAACCTTTCTCACACGTAACCGAACTCCCGAACCCTGTTCTGGTTAGCAGACCTAAACCTATTCTTTGAAGGACCCTTAAACTTAGGTGTCCCCTGAAAGGACTGATTCTTTAGGTGGCCAATTGCACCTAGATAAAAAAGATTGGTGGCAACTCCCTAAAGTCAATGTCTAGCGATAGATCCCCGGATCTAGACGTTATGACAGTGGGTTTAGGCACATCTTCATATTTCTGCGTGCTAATGCCATTTTTATGGCTTGTAAATTCATACAATAGTCCCTTAAGCCTTCACATAAAGTTTCATGGCAAGACAACCCGTTTTCTATTTTTCACGATTTTTGAAACTCTTTGCGGTTTGGGATTTTTTAAAATTTTTTCAGAAGGATTTTTGGCCCCAAACTTAGTAGACATGATCCTTGTATTTTTGTTGGCATGCAAAAAAAATTTCAACTAAAAACTCGAAGTGTACAAGATTTTGTGACCATTTGAAAAAAGTGTCCCCATTTTAGACACTTTAATGGCTACTGGCAGCAAACCTGTAAAATCTCAAATGCTCTTTAAGGGGGTGTGAGTTCTTGAGGTTGGATGAAGGATAGGGGGCCAATATAAGGGCCAAGTACTAGCACCAATCGCACATCATGTATGCATACCCCCTCGGCCCCCCCGATCACCGGAACTCCAATGCCGCCGATCATGTTCTCCGATGATGGTGCCCCGACGAAGAAAAATACGGCACCAGCACATGCCCGAGCCCAGCATGTGCTACCGTAACCCTCGGTCTGGTCCAATCTTAGAGTGGGAATGAACTCCGTATGCCTAAGCCAACTGATGAAACGAGTGGGCGGGCGGGCAAGCACTACGCCGGCCAGAGAGACGGGATGCGCAAGTTGTGGATCGATAGGGTGGTAGGTGGGTTTAGACACATCTTCATATTTTTATGTGCCAATGCTATTTTTCTCACTTGTAAATTCATACAATGGTCCTTCAAGCCTTCACGTGAACTTTCATGGCAAGACGACTCGTTTTCTATTTTTCAGGATTTTTGAAACTTTTTACGGTTCGGGATTTTTAAAAAATTTTTGGATGGAGTTTTGGCCCTAAACTTGGTAGACGTGATCCCTGTATTTTTTTTGGCATGCACAAAAAATTCAGCTAAAAACTCGAAGTGTACAAGATTTTGTGACCATTTGAAAAAAGGGTCCCCATTTCAAACACTTTAATGGCTACTGGCAGTAAACCTGTAAAATCTCAAATGCTCTTTAAGGGGGTGTGAGTTTTCAAGGTTTGATGAGGGATAGGGGGCCAATATAAGAGCCCGGTACCAGCACCCATCGCACATCATGTGCGCACACCCCCCGACCCCCCCAGTCGTCGGAATCCCAATGCCGTCGGTCAGGTTCTCCCGGTGATGGTGCCCCGACGAAGAAAAATCTGGCACCAGAACATGCCCAAGCCTAGCATGTGCTACCACAAAACTCTTAGACTGGGAATGAACTCCGTATGCTTAGACTGGGAATGAACTCTGTATGCCTAAGTCAACCCAACAAAACGAGTGTGCGGGCGCTCAGCCGGCCAGAGGGACAACATGCGTAAGCTGGGGATTAGCTAGGTCCCCCTCTGTGTGCTGCTGATCCTACTGCCGCAACCCTCGATCCAGTCTGATCTTAGACTGGGAATGAACTCCGTATGCATAAGCCAACCGACGAAACGAGCGGGCGGGCGGGCGGGCGGACGGGCACTACGCCGGCCAGAGAGACGAGATGCGCAAGCCGTGATCGATAGGGTGGTAGGTGGGTTTAGGTACATCTTCATATTTCTGCGTGCCAATGCCATTTTTATGGCCTATAAATTCATACAATGGTCCCTTAAGCCTTCACATGAAGTTTCATGGCAAGATGACTCGTTTTCTATTTTTCACGATTTTTGAAACTTTTTGCCTTTCGGGATTTTTTTTAAATTTTTTCAGAAGGAGTTTTGGCCCCAAACTTGGTAGACATGATCCTTGTATTTTTTTTGGCATGCATAAAAAAATACCGCTAAAAAATCGAAGTGTACAAGATTTTGTGACCATTTGAAAAAAGTGTCCCCATTTTAGACACTTTAATGGCTACAGGCAGCAAACCTGTAAAATCTCAAATGCTCTTTAAGTGGGTGTGAGTTCTCGACATTTGATGAGGGATAGGGGGCCAATATAGGGGCCAAGTACCAGCACCCATTGCACATCATGCGCACACCCCCTCGACCCCTCCCATCGTCGGTACTCCAATACTACCGATCAGGTTCTTCGATGATGCTCCGACGATCATGCCCCGACGAAGAAAAATACGGCACCAGCACATGCTCGAGCCCAGCATGTGCTTTCGCAACCCTCGATCTGGTCTGATCTTAGACTAGGAATGAACTCTGTATGCTTAGACTGGAAATGAACTCCGTTTGCCTAAGTCAACCAATGAAACAAGCGTGCAGGCGCTGAACCGGCCAGAGGGCGGGATGCGCAAGCCGGGGATCGGACCGAGTCCCCCTCTGTGTGCTGCCGATCCTGCTGTCGTAACCCTCAGTCTGGTCCGATCTTAGACTGGGAATGAACTCCGTATGCCTAAGCCAACTGATGAAACGAGCGGGCGGGTGGGAGGGCGGGCACTACGTCGGCCAGAGAGACGGGATGCGCAAGCTGTGGATCGATAGGGTGGTAGGTAGGTTTAGGCACATCTTCATATTTCTACGTGCCAAAACCATTTTTATGGCTTGTAAATTCATACAATGGTCCCTTAAGCCTTCACGTGAAGTTTCATGGCAAGATGACTCGTTTTCTATTTTTCACGATTTTTGAAACTTTTTGCGGTTTTGGATTTTTTAAAATTTTTTTGGAAATAGTTTTGGCCCCAAACTTGGTAGACGTGATCCTTGTATTTTTGTTGGCATGCACAAAAAAATTCAGCTAAAAATTCGAAGTGTACAAGATTTTGTGACCATTTGAAAAAAACGTCCCCATTTCAGACACTTTAATGGCTACTGGCAGCAAACCTGTAAAATCTGAAATGCTCTTTAAGGGGGTGTGAGTTCTCGAGGTTTGATGAGGGATAGGGGGCCAATATAGGGGCCAAGTGCCAGCACCCATTGCACATCATGTGCGCACACCCCCCGGCCCCCCAGAACGCTGGAACCCCAATACCGCCGGTCAGGTTCTCCGGTGATGGTGCCCCGGCAAAGAAAAATACAGCACCAGCACATGCTCGAGTCCAGCATGTGCTGCCGCAACCCTCGGTTCGATCCGATCTTAGACTGGGAATGAACTCCGTATGCCTAAGTCAACCCACGAAACGAGCGTGCGGGCGCTCAGCCGGCCAGAGGGGTTGGATTCGCAAGCCGCGGATCGACCGGGTCTCCCTCTGCGTGCTGTCGATCCTACACCCGTAACCCTCAGTCCAGTTTGATCTTAGATTGGGAATGAACTCCTTATGCCTAAGCCAACCAACGCAAATGAGCAGGCGGGCAGGCGCGCACTACGTCGCCCAGAGAGACGAGATGCGTAAGCCGTGGATCGAAAGGGTGGTAGGTGGGTTTAGGCACATCTTCATATTTCTATGTGCCAATGCCATTTTATGGCTTGTAAATTCATACAATGGTCCCTTGAGCATTCACGTGAAGTTTCATGGCAGGACGACTCATTTTCTATTTTTCACGATTTTTGAAACTTTTTACGGTTCGAGATTTTTTAAAATTTTTTCGGAAGGATTTTTGGCCCCAAACTTCGTAGACATGATCCTTGTATTTTTTTTGGGATGCACAAAAAAATTCAGCTAAAAACTCAAAGTGTACAGGATTTTGTGACCATTTGAAAAAAGTGTCCCTATTCCGGACACTTTAATGGCTACTGGCAGCAAACCTGTAAAATCTCAAATGCTCTTTAAGGGGGTGTGAGTTCTTGAGGTTTGATGAAGGATAGGGGGCCAATATAAGGGCCAAGTACCAGCACCCATCGCACATCATGTGCGCACACCCACCCCCCGGCCCACCCGATCGTTGGAACCCTAATGTCGTCGGTCAGGTTCTCGGCGATGCTCCGACGATGGTGCCCCGACGAAGAAAAATGCAGCACCAGCACGTGCCCAAGCCCAGCATGTGCTGCCGCAACCCTCGGTCTGGTCCAATTTTAGATTGGGAATGAACTCTGCATGCTTAGACTGGGAATGAACTCGTATGCCTAAGTTGACACATGAAACGAGCGTCCGGGCGGCTTCAGCCGGCCATAGGGGAGGGATGCGCAAGCCTGGGGATCGATCGGTGCCCCTCTACATGTTGTCGATCCTGCTGCTGTACCTTCGGAGTCTGGTCCTAATCTCAGACTGGGATGACTCCGTATGCCTAAGCCCAACCGATGAACGAGGCGGGTGGGCGGGCGGGCAGGGCACTACCCGGCCAAATGAGAGACGAGATAGCGCAAGCCGTGGGATCGATAGGGTGGTAGGTGGGTTAGGCCACGTTCATATTTCTACGTGCCATGGCATTTTTGTTTCTTGTAAATTCATACACATGGTTCCCTTAAGCCTTCACGTGAAGTTTTATGACAAGACGACTCATTTTCTATTTTTTCACGATTTTGAAACTTTTTAGGGGTTCGAGATTTTTTAAATTTTTTCGCCACTAGTTTTGGCCCAAAACTTTGTAGATGTGATGGCCTTGTATTTTTTGTTGGCATGCCAACAAAAACCATCCAGCTAAAAAACCTCGAAGTGTACAAGATTTTTGACCATTTTGAAAAAAGTGTCCCCATTTTAGACACTTAATGCTACTGGCAGCAAAGCTGTAAAATCTCAAATGCTTTTAAGGCGGTGTGAGTTCTCTAGGTTTGATGATGGGATATGGGGCCAATATAAGGGCCAAGTACCGGTACCATTGCCATCCATGTGCGCACACCCCCTCCGGACCCCTCGATTACCGGACCCCAATGCCGTCGGCCAGGTTCTCCGACGATGCTCCGACGATGCTGCCTCGATGAAGAGAAATACAGCACCAGCACATGCCAGAGCCCAGCATGTGCTACCGTAACCCTCTGCCGGTCCGATCCTATATTAGACTAGGAATGAACTCCGTATGCTTAGACTGGGAATGAACTCCGTATGCCTAAGTCAACCCATGAAACGAGCGTGCGGGCGCTTAGCCGGCCAGAGGGGCGGGATGCGCAAGCCAGGGATCGGTCAGGTCCCCTTCTACATGCTGCCGATCCTACTGCTGTAACCCTCAGTCTGATCCGATCTTAGACTGGGAATGAACTCCATATGCCTAAGCCAACCGACGAAACGAGGGGCGGGCGGGCAGGCACTACGTCGGCCAGAGAGACGGGATACGCAAGCCGTGGATCGATAGGGTGGTAGGTGGGTTTAGGCACATCTTCATATTTCTACGTGCCAATGCCATTTTATGGCTTGTAAATTCATACAATGGTCCCTTAAGCCTTCACGTGAAGTTTCATGGCCCCAAACTTCGTAGACGTGATCATTGTATTTTTGTTGGCATGCACATCATGTGCACCCACCCCCCGGCCCCCCGATCGCCGGAACCCCAAGGCCGCTGGTCAGGTTCTTCGGCAATGCTCCGACGATGGTGCCTCGATGATGAAAAATGCAGCACCAGCACATGCCCGACCCCAGCATGTGCTGCTGCAACCCTCGGTCCAGTTTGATCTTAGACTGGGAACGAGCTCCGTATGCTTAGACTGGGAATGAACTACGTATGCCTAAGTCAACCCATGAAACGAGCGTGCGGGCGCTCAGTCAGCCAGAAGGGTGGGATGCACAAGTCGGGGATCAATCGGGTCCCCCTCTGCGTGCTGCCGATCCTGCTGCCACAACCCTCGGTCCGATCTAATCTTAGACTGGGAATGAACTCCGTATGCCTAGGCCATCCGACATTTTTACGATTCGGCATTTTTTGAAATTTTTTCAAGAGTTTTGGCTGCAAACTTGGTAGACGTGATCCTTGTATTTTTCTTGGCATGCACAAAAAAATTCAGCTAAAAACTCGAAGTGTACAAAATTTTGTGACCATTTGAAAAAAATGTCCCCATTTCAGATACTTTAATGGCTACTGGCAGCAAATCTGTAAAATCTCAATTGCTTTTTAAGGGGGTGTGAGTTCTCAAGGTTTGATGAGGGATAGGGGGCCAATATAAGGGCCAAGTACCAGCACCCATCACACATCATGTGCACACACCCCCCCCGGCCACCCCGATCGGCGGAACCCCAATGCCGCCGTCAGATTCTCTGACGATGCTCCGGTGATTGTGCCCCGATGAAGAAAAATACGGCTTCAGCACCTACCCGAACCCAGAATGGGCTGCCACAACCCTTGGTCCGGTCTGATCTTAGAGTCAGAATGAACTTTGTATGCTTAGACTGGGAATAAACTCCGTGTGCCTAAGTCAACCCATGAAACGAGCGTGCGTGCGCTCAGCCGGCTAGAGGGGTGGGATGCGTAAGCCGGAGATCGATCGGATCCCCCTCTATGCTACCAATCCTGCTACTGCAACTCGTGATCCGGTCCAGTCTTAGACTTGGAATGAACTCTGTATGCCTAAGCCAACCGACGAAACGAGCGGCCAGAGAGGCGGGATGCACAAGCCGTGGATCGATAGGGTGGTAGGTGGGTTTAGGCACATCTTCATATTTCTGTGTGCCAATGCCATTTTTATGTCTTGTAAATTCATACAATGGTCCCTTAAGCCTTCACGTGCAGTTTCATGGCAAGACGACTCGTTTTCTATTTTTCATGATTTTCAAAACTTTTTGTGGTTCAATATTTTTTAAAATTTTTTCAGAAGGAGTTTTGGCCCCAAACTTGGTAGACGGGATCCTTGTATTTTTATTGGCATGCACAAAAAAATTCTGCTAAAAACTCGAAGTGTACAATTTTTTGTGACCATTTGAAAAAAGTGTCCCCATTTTCAGACACTTTAATGGCTACAGGCAGCAAACCTGTAAAATCTCAAATGCTCTTTAAGGGGGGTGAGTTCTCGAGGTTTGATAAGGGATAGGGGACCAATATAAGGGCCAAGTACCAGCATCCATCGCACATCATGTGTGCCCACCCCCTCGGCCCCCCCGATCACCGGAACCCCAATGCCGTCGGTCAGGTTCTCCGGCCATGCTCCGACGATGGTGCCCCGGTGAAGAAAAATGCGGCACTAGCACATGCCCGAACCCAGTATGGGCTGCCACAACCCTCGGTCTGGTCTGATCTTAGACTCAGAATGAACTTTGTATGCTTAGACTGGGAATGAACTCCGTATGCCTAAGTCAACCCATGAAACGAGCGTACGGGTGCTCAGCCGGCCAGAGGGGCGGGAGGCGTAAGCTGGGGATCGGCCAGGTCCACCTCTGCATGCTACCAATCCTGCTGCTGCAACCCTCGATCTGGTCTGATCTTAGACTGGGAATCAACTCCGTATGCTTAAGCCATCCGACGAAGCGAACGGGCGGGCAATATGCCGGCCAGAGAGGCGAGATGCGCAAGCCGTGGATCGATAGAGTGGTAGTTGGGTTTAGGCACATCTTTATATTTCTGCATGCCAATGCCATTTTTATGGTTTGTAAATTGATACAATGGTCCCTTAAGCCTTCACGTGAAGTTTCGTGGCAAGACGACTCGTTTTCTATTTTTCATGATTTTTGAAACTTTTTACGGTTCGGGATTTTTTAAAATTTTTTCGAAAGGATTTTTGGCCTCGAACTTGGTAGACGTGATCCTTGTATTTTTGTTGGCATGAACAAAAAAATTCAGCTAAAAATTCGAAGTGTACAAGATTTTGTGGCCATTTGAATAAAGTGTCCCCATTTTAGACACTTTAATGGCTACTGGCAACAAACCTGTAAAATCTCAAATGCTCTTTAAGGGGGTGTGAGTTCTCAAGGTTTGATGAGGGATAGGGGGCCAATATAAGGGCCAAGTACCAGCACCCATCGCACATCATGGAGCACCCCCCGGCCCCCGATCGCTGGTCAGGTTCTCCGGCAATGCTCCGACGATGGTGCCTCGACGATGAAAAATACGGCACCAGCACAAGACCAAGCCCAGCATGTGCTGCCGCAACCCTCGGTTTGGTCTGATCATATACTTGGAATGAACTTCGTATGCTTAGACTGGGAATGACTTCTGTATGCCTAAGTCAAACCACGAAAAGAACGCACCGGCGCTCGGCCAGCCAAAGAGGCGGGATGCGCAAGCCGGGGATCAGTCGGGTCCCCATCTGCATGCTACCGATCATGCTGCCATAACCCTCAGTTCGGCCCTATCTTAGACTGGGAATGAACTCCGTATGCCTAAGCCAACCGACGAAACGAGTGGGCAGGCGGCCGGGCACTACATCGACCAGAGAGACGGGATGCCAAGCCGTGCATCGATCGAGTGGTAGGTTGGTTTAGGCACATCTTCATATTTTTGTGTGCCAATGCCATTTTTATGGCTTGTGAATTAATACAATGGTCCCTTAAGCCTTTACGTGAAGTTTCATGGCAAGACGACTCGTTTTCTACTTTTCATGATTTTTGAAACTTTTTACGGTTCGGGATTTTTTAAAATTTTTTTAGAAGGAGTTTTTGTCGCAAACTTGGTAGACGTGATCCTTGTATTTTTGTTGGCATGCAAAAAAAAAATTCAGCTAAAAAATCAAAGTGTACAAGACTTTGTGACCATTTGAAAAAAGTGTCCCCATTTCAGACACTTTAATGGCTACTGGCAGCAAACTTGTAAAATCTAAAATGCTCTTTAAGGGGGTGTGAGTTCTCAAGATTTGATGAGGGATAGGGGGCCAATATAAGGGCCAAGTACCAGCACCCATCGCACATCATGTGTGCACACCCCCCGGCCCCCCCGATCACCGAAACCCCAACGCCGCCGGTCAGGTTCTCCGGCGATGGTGGCCCGACGAAGAAAAATGCAGCACCAGCACATGCCCGAGCCGTGCATGTGCTACCGCAACCCTCGGTCTGGTCTGATCTTAAACTGGGAATGAACTTTGTATGCCTAAGTCAACCCATGAAACGAGCGTGCGGGCGCTCAGCTGGCCAGAAGGGTGGGATGCGCAAGCCGGGGATCGATCGGATCCCCCTCTGTGTGCTATCGATCCTACTGCCGCAACCTTCAGTCTGGTCTGATCTTAGACTGGGAATGACCTCCGTATGACTAAGCCAACTGATGAAACGAGCAGGTGGACGGGCAGGTGGGCACTACGCCGACCGGAGAGACGGGATGCACAAGCCGTGGATCGATAGGGTGGTAGGTGGGTTTCGGCACATCTTCATATTTCTAGGTGCCAATGCCATTTTTATGGCTTGTAAAATCATACAATGGTCCCTTAAGCCTTCACGTGAAGTTTCATGGCAAGACGACTCGTTTTCTATTTTTCACGATCTTCCAAACTTTTTACGGTTCGGGATTTTTTAAAATTTTTTTGGAAAAAGTTTTGGCTCCAAACTTGGAAGACTTGATCCTTGTATTTTTTTTTGGCATGCATAAAAAAATTCAGCTAAAAACTCGAAGTGTACAACATTTTGTGACCAATTGAAAAAAGTGTCCCCATTTCAAACACTTTAATGGCTACTGGCAGCAAACCTGTAAAATCTCAAATGCTCTTTAAGGGGTGTGAGTTCTCAAGGTTTGATGAGGGACAGGGGGCCAATATAAGTGCCAAGTACCAGCACCCATCGCACATCATGTGCGCACACCCCCCCTTGACCCCCCGATCGCCGTAACCCCAATGTCGCCGGTCAGGTTCTCCGACGATGCTCCGGTGATGGTGCCCCGGCAAAGAAAAATACGGCACCAGCACATGCCCGAGCCTAGCATGTGCTGCCACAACCTCGGTCTGGTCCGATCTTAGACTGGGAATGAACTCCGTATGCTTAGACTGGGAATGAACTCCGTATGCCTAAGTCAACCCATTAAAATGAGTGTGCAGGCGCTCAGCCGACCAGAGAGGCGGGATACGCAAGCCGGGGATCGGTCAGGTCCCCCTTGCATGCTACCGATTTTGCTGACACAACCCTCGATTTGATCCGATCTTAGATTGGGAATGAACTCCTTATGCCTAAGCCAATCGACGAAACGAGCGGGCGGGCGGGCGGGTGGGCACTACGCCGGCCAAAGAAACGGAATGTGCAAGCCGTGGATCGATAGGGTGGTCGGTGGGTTTAGGCACATCTTCATATTTCTGTGTGCTAATGCCATTTTTATGGCTTGTAAATTCATACAATGGTCCTTTAAGCCGTCACGTGAAGTTTGATGGCAAGACGACTCGTTTTATATTTTTCATGATTTTTGAAACTTTTTACGGTTCAGGATTTTTTAAATTTTTTTCTGAAGGATTTTTGGCCCCAAACATGGTAGACGTGATCCTTGTATTTTTATTGTCATGCACAAACACAATTCAGCCAAAAACTCGAAGTGTACAAGATTTTGTGACCATTTGAAAAATGTCTCCACATTTCAGACACTTTAATGGCTACTGGCAACAAACCTATAAAATCTCAAATGCTCTTTAAGGGAGTGTCAGTTCTCGCGATTTGATGAGGGATAGGGGGCCAATATAAGGGCCAAGTACCAGCACCCATCGCACATCATGTGCGCACACCACCCTAGCCCCCCGATCGTCGGAACCCCAATGCTGCCGGTCAGGTTCTCCAGCGATGCTCCGGTGATGGTGCCCCGGCGAAGAAAAATGCGGCACCAGCATATGCCTGAGGCGAGCATGTGCTGCCATAACCCTTGGTCCGGTCCAATCTTAGATTGGGAATGAACTTCGTATGCTTAGACTGGGAATGAACGCCGTATGCCTAAGTCAACCCATGAAATGAGCGTACGGGCGCTCATCGGCCAGAGGGGCGGGATGCGCAAGCCGGGGATCGGTCGGATCCCTCTCTACGTGCTGCCAATTTTACTACTGCAACCCTCAGTCCGGTCTGATGTTAGATTGGGAATGAACTCCGTATGCCTAAGCCAACCGACAAAACGAGTGAGCGGGCGGGCGGGCGGGTACTACGTCAGCTAGAGAGACAGGATGCGCAAGCCGTGGATCGATAGGCTGGTAGGTGGGTTTAGGCACATCTTCATATTTCTACGTGCCAATGCCATTTTTATGGCTTGTAAATTCATACAATGGTCCCTTAAGCCTTCCGTGAAGTTTCATGGCAAGATGACTCGTTTTTTATTTTTCACGATTATCAAAAATTTTTGCGGTTCAAGATTTTTTAAAATTTTTTTGGAAATCCTTTTGGCCCCAAGCTTGGTAGACGTGATCCTTGTATTTTTTTTGGTATGCACAAAAAAAATCAGCTAAAAACTCGAAGTGTATAAGATTTTGTGACCATTTGAAAAAAGTGTCCCCATTTCAGACACTTTAATGGCTTCTGGCAGCAAACCTGTAAAATCTCAAACGCTCTTTAAGGGAGTGTGAGTTCTCGAGGTTTGATGAGGGATAGGGGGCCAATATAAGGGCCAAGTACCAGCACCCATCGCACATCATGTGCGCACACCCCCCTCAACCCCCCCGATCGCCGTAACCCCAATGCCGCCGGTCAGGTTCTCCGACGATGCTCCGACGATGCTGCCCCGGCCTAGAAAAATATGACACCAGCACATGCCTGAGCCTAGCATGTACCGCCGTAACCCTCGGTCTGATCCGATCTTAGACTGGGAATGAACTCTATATGCTTAGACTGGGAAGAAACTCCGTATGCCTAAGTCAACCCACGAAATGAGCGTGTGGGTGCTCAGTCGGCCAGAGGGGCGGGATACGTAAGCCGGGGATCGACCGAGTCCCCCTTTGCATGCTATCAATCCTACTGCCACAACCCTCAGTTTGATCTGATCTTAGACTGGGAATGAACTCCGTATGCCTAGGCCAACCGACGAAACGAGTGGGCGAGAGGGCACTACGTAGGCCAGAGAGACGGGATGCGCAAGCCATGGATCGATAGGGTGGTAGGTGGGTTTAGGCACATCTTCATATTTTTGCATGCCAATGCCATTTTTATGGCTTGTAAATTGATACAATGGTCCCTTAAGCCTTCACGTGAAGTTTCATGGCAAGACGACTCGTTTTCTATTTTTCACGATTTTCAAAACTTTTTAGGGTTCGGGATTTTTTCAAATTTTTTCGAAAGGAGTTTTTGCTCCAAACTTGGTAGACGTGATCCTAGTATTTTTGTTGGCCTGCACAAAAAAATTCAGCCAAAAACTCAAAGTGTACAAGATTTTGTGACCATTGTGAAAAAGTGTACCCCATTTCAGACAATTTAATGGCTACTGGGCAGCAAACCTGAGAAATCAATTGCTCTTAAGGAGTGTGAGTTCTGAGGTTTGATGATGGATAGGGGGCCAATATAAGGGCCAAGTACCGGCACCGCATCGGACATCATGTGCGCGCAGCCCCCCGGCTACTCGATCACCGGAACCCCAATGCTGTCGGTCAGGTTCTCGACGATGCTCTGGCGATGGTGCCCCGATGAAGAAAACTACCGGACCAGCACATCCTAGCCCAAGGCATGTGCTTTGGGCAACCTCGTCTGGTCGGCGATCTTAGGCTGGGAAGACTCCATATGCTTAGACTGGAAATGAACTCAGATATGGCCTAAGAGTCAACCCATTAAAATGAGCGCGTGCGGGCGCTCAGCCGGCCAGAGGAGCGGGATGCACAACCGGGGATCAGTCAGGTCCCCTTACGTGCTATCCGATCTGCTGCCACGACCCTTGATCCGATCCGATCTTAGACTTGGAATGAACTCTGTATGCCTAAGCCAACCGATAAGACGAGTGGCGGGCGGGCACTACGTCAACCAGAGAGACGGAATGCGCAAGCCGTGGATCGATAGGGTGGTCGGTGGTTTTAGGCACATCTTCATATTTCTCCGTGCCAATGCCATTTTTATGGCTTGTAAATTCATACAATGGTCCCTTAAGCCTTCACGTGAAGTTTCATGGCAAGATGACTCGATTTTTATTTTTCACGATTTTTGAAACTTTTTACGGTTCAGGATTTTTAAACATTTTTTTTTGAAGGTGCTTGGCCAAACTTGGTAAACGTGATCGCTTGTATTTTTGTGGCATGCAAAAAACAATCAGCCAAAAACTCGAAGTGTGCAAAGATTTGTGACCAATTTTAAAAATTTGCCCCATTTAGACACTTTAATGGCTGACTGGGAGCAAACCTGTAAAATCTCAAATGCTCTTTAAGGGAGTGTATTCTCAAGTTGATTTAGAGGATAGGGGGCCATATAAGGGCAAGTACCAGCCATCCCACTTGCCACACCCTCCTGACCCGATTCACCGAACCCCAATGCCGAGTCAGGTTCTCGGATGATGCTCCGCGATGGTGCCCCTACGTAAAAAAAATGCGCACGGCAACTCGACCAGCATGTGCACCACAACCCCAGTTGGCCGATCTAACCTTGGGAATGAACTCCCGTATCTTAGACTGGGAATGAACTCCGTATGCCTAAGTCAACCCACGAAACGAGCGTGTGGGCGCTCAGCCGGCCAGAGGGGCGGGATACGTAAGCCGGGGATCGGTCGGGTCCCCCTTTGCGTGCTGCCAATCCTGCTACCGCAACCCTCGATCTGGTCCAATCTTAGACTAGGAATGAACTCCGTATGCCTAAGCCAATCGACAAAACGAGTGGGCGGGAGGGCGGGCGGGCACTACGTCAGCCAGAGAGGCGGGATGCGCAAGCCGTAGATCGATATGGTGGTAGGTGGGTTTTGGCACATCTTCATATTTTTGCGTGCCAATGCCATTTTATGGCTTGGAAATTCATACAATGGTCCATTGAGCGTTGACGTGAAGTTTCATGGCAGGACGACACGTTTTCTATTTTTCACGATTTTTGAAACTTTTTGCAGTTCGAGATTTTGTAAAAATTTTTTCGAAGGGTTTTTGGCCCCAAACTTGGTAGATGTGATCCTTGTATTTTTTTTTGCATGCACAAAAAATTTCAGCTAAAAACTTGAAGTGTACAAGACTTTGTGACCATTTGAAAAAAGTGTCCCCATTTTAGATACTTTAATGGCTACTGGCAGCAAACCTGTAAAATCTCAAATGCTTTTTATGGGGGTGTGAGTTCTCGAGGTTTGATGAGGAATAGGGGGCCAATATAAGGGCCAAGTACCAGTACCCATCGCACATCATGTACGCACACCCCCCCCGGCCCCCCGATAGTCGGAACCCCAATGCCGCCGGTCAGGTTCTCCGGCGAAGAAAAATGTTACACCAGCACATTCCCGAGCCCAGCATGTGCTGCCGCAACCCTCGGTCCGATCTGATCTTAGACTGGGAGTGAACTCTGTATGCTTAGACTGGGAATGAACTCCGTATGCCTAAGTCAACCCACAAAATGAGCGTGCGGGCACTCAGCCGGCCAGCGGTGCGGGATGCGCAAGTCGGGGATCGGCTGGGTCCCCCTCTGTGAGCTACCGAACCTACTACTATGACCCTCAGTCTGGTCTGATCATAGACTGGGAATGAACTCTGCATGACTAAGCCAAACGACGAAACGAGCGAGCGGGCGAGCGGACGGGCACTACGCGGGCCAGAGAGGCGGGATGCGCAAGCCGTGGATCGATAGGGTGGTAGGTGGGTTTAGGCACATCTTCATATTGCTGCGTGCCAATGCCATTTTTATGGCTTGTAAATTCATACAATGGTCCTTTAAGCCTTCACGTGAAGTTTCATGGCAAGATGACTCGTTTTCTATTTTTCATGATTTTTGAAACTTTTTAGGGTTCGGGATTTTTTAAAATTTTTTTGGAAGGAGTTTTGGCACAAAACTTGGTAGACATGATCCTTGTATTTTTGTTGGCATGCACAAACAAATTCAGCTAAAAACACGAAGTGTACAAGATTTTGTGACCATTTGAAAAAAGTGTCCCCATTTCAGACACTTTAATGGCTACTGGCCGCAAACCTGTAAAATCTCAAATGCTCTTCAAGGGGGTGTGAGTTCTTGAGGTTTGATGAGGGATAGGGGGCCAATATAAGGGCCAAGTACCAGCACCCATCGCACTTCATGTGCGCACACCCCCTGGCCCCCCCGATCGTAGGAACCTCAATGCTGCCGTTCAGGTTCTCCGGCGATGCCCTGGCGATGGTGCCCCGAAGAAAAAAAATGTGGCACCAGCACATGCGCGAGCCCAGCATGTGCTGCCGTAACCCTCGGTCTGATCCGATCTTAGACTGGGAATGAACTCCTTATGCTTAGACTAGGAATGAACCCCATATGCCTAAGTCAACCCACGAAACGAGCGTACGGGCGCTCAGCCGGCCAGAGTGGCGGGATGCCACAACCCTCAGTCCGGCTTGATCTTAGACTGGGAATGAACTCCGTATGCCTAAGCCAACTGACGAAATGAGCGGGCGAGCAGGCGGGCGGGCACTGCGCGGGCCAGAGAGGTGGGATGCGCAAGCCGTGGATCATAGGGTGGTAGGTGAGTTTAGGCACATCTTCATATTGCTGTGTGCCAATGCCATTTTTATGGCTTGTAAATTAATACAATGGTCCCTTAAGCCTTCACGTGAAGTTTCATGGCAAGACGGCTCGTTTTCTATTTTTCACAATTTTTGAAACATTTTGCGGTTCGAGATTTTTTTAAATTTTTTCGAAAGGAGTTTTGGCTCCAAACTTGGTAGACGTCATCCTTGTATTTTTTTTGGCATGCACCAAAACATTCAGCTAAAAACTCGAAGTGTACAAGATTTTGTGACCATTTGGAAAAAGTGCCCCATTTCAGACACTTTAATTGCTACTGGCAGCAAACCTCTAAAATCTGAAATGCTCTTTAAGGGGGTGTGAGTTCTCGAGGTTTGATGAGGGATAGGGGGCCAATATAAGGGCCAAGTACCAGCACCCGTCGCATATCATGTGCGCAGACCCCCCACCGGCCCCCCCGATCGCCATAACCCCAATGCCATCTGTCAGGTTCTCTGACGATGCTCTGGTGATGGTGCCCCAATGAAGAAAAATACGGCACCAGCACATGCTCGAGCCCAGCATGTGCTGTCGCAACCCTCGGTCCGGTCCGATCTTAGACTGGGAATGAACTCCGAATGCTTAGACATGGAATGAACTCCGTATGCCTAAGTCAACACACGAAACGAGCGTGCGGGCACTCAGCCGGCCAGAGGGGCGGGATGTGCAAGTCGGGGATCGACCGGGTCCCCCTCTGCGTGCTGCCGATCCTACTACCGCAACCCTCGGTGTGGTCCAATCTTAGACTGGGAATGAACTCCGTATGCCTAAGCCAACCGACGAAACGAGCGGACGGGCGGACAGCTGGGCGGAAACTGCGTTGGCCAGAGAGACGGGATAAGCAAGCCATGGATCGATAGGGTGCTAGGTGGGTTTAGGCACATCTTCATATTTCTACATGCCAATGCTATTTTTATGGCTTGTAAATTCATACAATGGTCCCTTAAGCCTTCACGTGAAGTTTCATGGCAAGACGACTCGTTTTCTATTTTTCACGATTTTCAAAACTTTTTACGGTTCGGGATTTTTTAAAATTTTTTCGAAAGAAGTTTTGGCCCCAAACTTGGTAGAAGTGATCCTTGTATTTTTGTTGGCATGCATAAAAAAATTCAGCTAAAAACTCAAAGTGTACAAGATTTTGCGACCATTTGAAAAAAGTGTCCCCATTTCAAACACTTTAATGGCTACTGGCAGCAAACCTGTAAAATCTCAAATGCTCTTTAAGGGGTGTGAGTTCTCAAGGTTTGATGAGGGACAGGGGGCCAATATAAGTGCCAAGTACCAGCACCCATCACACATCATGTGCGAACACCCCCACGGCCCCCCCGATCGTCGGAACCCCAATGCTGCCGGTCAGGTTCAACGGCGATGCTCTAGTGATGGTGCCCCGGTGAAGAAAAATGCGGCACCAGCACATGCCCGAGCCCAGCATGTGCTACCGCAACCGTTGGTCCGGTCCGATCTTAGACTGGAAATGAACTCCGTATGCTTAGACTGGGTATGATCTCCGTATGCCTAAGTCAACCTACAAAACGATCGTGCGGGCGCTTAGCCGGCCAGAGGGGCGGGATGCGAAAGTCGGGGATTGACTGGGTCCCCCTCTGTGTGCTGCCAATCCTGCTGTGGCAACCCTCGATCTGGTCCAATTTTAGACTGGGAATGAACTCCGTATGCCTAAGCCAACTGACGAAAACAGCAGGTGGGCGGGCACTACGCCGGTCAGAGAGATGGGATGCGCAAGCCGTGGATCGATAGGGTGGCAGGCGGGTTTAGGCACATCTTCATATTTCTGTGTGCCAATGCCATTTTTATGGCTTGTAAATTCATAGAATGGTCCCTTAGGAGTTCAAATGAAGTTTCATGGCAGGACGACTCATTTTTTATTTTTCACGATTTTTGTTGGTAGATGCAATCCTTGTATTTTTGTTGGCATGCACAAAAGAATTCATCTAAAAACTGGAAGTGTACAAGATTTTGTGACCATTTGAAAAAAGTGTCCCATTTCAGACACTTTAATGGCTACTGGAGCAAACTTGTAAAATCTCAAATGCTCTTTAAGGGGGTGTGAGTTCTCGAGGTTTGATGAGGGATAGGGGGCCAATATAAGGGCCAAGTACCAGAACCCATCGCACATCATGTGTGCACACCCCCCCCGGCCCCCCAGATCGTCGGAACCCTAATGCCGTCGGTCAGGTTCTCCGACGATGCTTCGTCGATGGTGCCCCGGTGAAGAAAAATGTGGCACCAACACTTGCCTGAGCCCAGTATGTGCTGTCGCAACCCTCGGTCCGATCTGATCTTAGACTGCGAATGAACTCTGTATGGTTAGACTAGGAATGAACTTCGAATGCCTAAGTCAACCCATAAAACAAGCGTACATGCGTGCTGTCGATCCTGCTAACGTAACGCTTGGTTCGGTCCGATCTTAAACTGGGAATGAACTCCGTATGCCTAAGCCAACTGATGAAACGAGCGGCGGGCGGGCGGGCACTACGTCGGCCAAAGAGAAGGGATGCGCTAGCCGTGGATCGAGAGGGTGGTAGGTGGGTTTAGGCACATCTTCATATTTCTGCATGCCAATGCCATTTTTATTGCTTGTAAAATCATACAATGGTCCTTTAAGCCTTCACGTGAAGTTTTATGGCAACACAACTCGTTTTCTATTTTTCATGATTTTCGAAACTTTTTGCGATTTGGGATTTTTTAAAATTTTTTCGAAAGGAGTTTTGGCCCCAAACTTGGGAGGCTTGATCCTTGTATTTTTGTTGGCATGCAAAAAAAAATTCAGCTAAAAACTCGAAGTGTACAAGATTTTGTGACCATTTGAAAAAAGTGTCCACATTTCAGACACTTTAATGGCTACTGGCAGCAAACCTGTGAAATCTCAAATGCTCTTTAAGGGGGTGTGAGTTCTCGAGGTTTGATGAGGGATAGGGGGCCAGTATAAGGGCCAAGTACCAGGACCCATTGCACATCATGTGCTCTTTAAGGGGGTGTGAGTTCTCGAGGTTTGATGAGGGATAGGAGGCCAGTATAAGGGCCAAGTACCAGGACCCATTGCACATCATGTGCGCACACCCCCCCGATAATCGAAAACCCAATTCCGCCGGTCAGCTTCCCCGGCGATGCTCCAGCGATGGTGCCGCGGAGAAGAAAAATGCAGCACCAGCATGTGCTGCCGCAACCCTCGATCTGATTCGATCCTAGACTGGGAAAGAACCTTCTATGCTTAGATTGGGAATGAACTCTATATGCCTAAGTCAGGCCACGAAACGAGCGTGCGGGCGCTCGGTCGGCCAGAGGGGCGAGATGCACAAGCCGAGGATCGGCCGGGTCCCCCTCTGCGTGCTGCCAATCCTACTGCCATAACCCTCGGTCTGGTCTAATCTTAGACTGGGAATGAACTCCGTATGCCTAAGCCAACCGACGAAACGAGCAGGCAGGCGGGCGGGCGGGTGGGCACTATGTCGGCTAGAGAGACGGGATGCGCAAGCCGTGGATCGATAGGGTGGTAGGTGGGTTTAGGCACATCTTCATATTTCTACCTGCCAATGCCATTTTTATGGCTTGTAAATTCATACAATGGTCCCTTAAGCCTTCACGTGAAGTTTCATGGCAAGACGACTCGTTTTCTATTTTTCAAGATTTTTGAAACTTTTTGAGGTTCGTTATTTTTTAAACTTTTTTCGGAAGGAGTTTTGGCCCCAAACTTGGTAGACATGATCCTTGTATTTTTGTTGGCATGCACAAAAAAATTCAGGTAAAACTCGAAAGTGTACAAGATTTTGTGACCATTTGAAAAAGTGTCCCAATTTCAGACACTGTATATGGCTACTGGCAGCAAACCTGTAAAATCTCAAATGCTGGTTTAAGGGGGTGTGAGTTCTTGAGGTTTGATGAGGGAATAGGGGCCAATATAAGGGCCAAGTACCAGCAACCCATCCACCATTATGTGCGCACACCCCCTCGGCCCCCACTGATCGCCGGACCCAATACGCGTCAAGTTTCTCCGACGATGCTCCAGGCGATGGTGCTCCGGCAAAGAAAATGCGCGCACAGCACATGCCGAGCCAGCATTTGTACCACAACGCTCGGTCACTGGGTCTGATCTTAGACTGGGAATTGAAGTTCGTATACTTTAGACAGGAATGAACTTCGTATGCTTAAGTCAACCGCATGAAACCGAGCAATGCCAGGCGTCAGCTGACAGATGGGCGGGATGCGCGCAAGCGGGATTGGCCGGGTCCCCCTGTGTGCTGTCGATCCTGCTACCATAACCCTTGGCCCGATCAGATCTTAGACTAGGAATGAACTCCATATGCCTAAGCCAACCGACAAAACGAGCGGGCGGGCAGGCACTACACCGGTAAGAGAGACGAGATGCACAACCCGTGGATCGATAGGGTGGTAGGTGGGTTTAGGCACATCTTCATATTTTTGCATGCCAATGCCATTTTTTATGGCTTGTAAATTCATACAATGGTCCCTTAAACCTTGACGTGAAGTTTCATGGCAGGACGAATCATTTTCTATTTTTGATGATTTTGAAAACTTTTTGCGGTTCGAGATTTTTAAAATTTTTTTGAAAAGAGTTTTGGCTCCAAACTTGGTAGACATGATCCTTGTATTTTTGTTGGCATGCACAAAAAATTCAGCTAAAAATTCAAGTTCTCTGACGATGCTCTGGTGATGGTGCCCCGACGAAGAAAAATACGGCACCAGCACATGCCCGAGCCCAGCATGTGCTGTCGCAACCCTCGGGCCGGTCCGATCTTAGACTGGGAATGAACTCCATATGCCTAAGTCAACCCACGAAACAAGCGTGCGGGCGCTCAGTCGGCCAGACGGGTAGGATGCATAAGCCGAGGAGCGACCGGGTCTACCTTTACGTGCTGTCGATCCTGCTACCGCAACCCTCGGTCTGGTCTGATCTTAGATTGGGAATGAACTACGTATGCCTAAGCCAATTGACGAATGAGCGGGAGGGCGGGCGGGCGGGCGCTACGCCGGCCAGAGAGAACGGGATGCGTAAGCGTGGATCAATAGGGTGGTAGGTGGGCTTAGGCACATCTTTATATTTCTGCGTGCCAATGCATTTTTCTAGCTTGTAAATTCATACAATGGTCCCTTAAGCCTTCACGTGAAGTTTCATGGCAAGACGACTCATTTTCTATTTTTCATGATTTTTGAAACTTTTTACGGTTCGAGATTTTTTAAAATTTTTTAGGAAGGATTTTTGGGCCCAAACTTGGTAGATGTGATCCTTGTATTTTTGTTGGCATGCACAAAAAAAGTCAGCTAAAAACTCGAAGTGTACAAGACTTTGTGACCATTTGAAAAAAATGTCCCCATTTCAGACACTTTAATGGCTACTGGCAGTAAACCTGTAAAATCTCAAATGCTCTTTAAGAGAGTGTGAGTTCTCGAGGTTTGATGAGGATAGGGGGCAATATAAGGGCCAGTCCAGCACCCATCGCACATCATGTGCGTAACCCCCGGCCCCCCGATCGCCGTAACCCCAATGCCATCGATCAGGTTCTCTGACGATGCTCCAACGATGGTGCCCCGATGAAGAAAAATACGGCACCAGCACATGCCCGACGCCCAGCATGTGCTGGCCACAAAAACCCTCGGTTCGGTCCGATCTTAGATTGGGAATGAACTCCATAAGCTTAGACTGGCAATGAAATCCGTATGCCTAAGTCAACTCACGAATTGAGCGTACGGGCGCTCAGCCTGCCAGAGGGGCGGGATGTGCAAGCCGGGGATCGATCGGGTCCCCCTCTGTGTGCTGCCGATCCTGCTACCCAACCTTCGGTCCGATCTGATCTTAGACTGGGAATGAACTCCGTATGCCTAAGCCAACAGACGAAACGAGCGGACGGGCGGACAGCTGGGCGAAAACTGTGTCGGCCAGAGAGACGGGATAAGCAAGCCATGGATCGATAGGGTGCTAGGTGGGTTTAGGCACATCTTCATATTTCTACGTGCCAATGCTATTTTTATGGCTTGTAAATTCATACAATGGTCCATTAAGCCTTCACGTGAAGTTTCATGGCAAGACGACTCGTTTTCTATTTTTCACGATTTTCAAAACTTTTTGCGGTTCGAGATTTTTTAAATTTTTTCGGAAGAAGTTTTGGCCCCAAACTTGGTAGAAGTGATCCTTGTATTTTTGTTGGCATGCATAAAAAAATTCAGCTAAAAACTCAAAGTGTACAAGATTTTGTGACCATTTGAAAAAAGTGTCCCCATTTCAGACACTTTAATGGCTACTAGCAGCAAACCTGTAAAATCTCAAAGGCTCTTTAAGGGGGTGTGAGTTTTCGAGGTTTGATGAGGGATAGGGGGCCAATTTAAGCGGCAAGTACCAGCACCCATCGCACATCATGTGCACACAACACCCCGCCGGCCCCCCCGATCGTCGGAACCCCAATGCCGCCGGTCAGGTTCTCCGGTGATGCTCCAGCAATGGTGCCTTGGCAAAGAAAAATGCGGCACCAGCACATGCCTGAGCCCTCCATGTGCTGCCGCAACCCTCGATCTAGTCTGATCTTAGACTAGGAATGAACTTCGTATGCTTAGACTGGGAATGAACTGCGAATGCCTAAGTCAACCCACGAAACAAGCGTGCGGGCGCTTAGCCGGCCAGAGGGGTGGGATGCGCAAGCCGGGGATCGGTCGGTTCCCTATTTACGTGCCGCCGATCTTGCTGCTGCAATGCTCGGTAGGGTCTGATCTTAGACTGGGAATGAACTTTGTATACCTAAGCCAACCGACGAACCGAAGGGGCGAGCAGGAGGGCGGGCACTACGCCGGCCAGAGAGACGGGATGCGCAAGCCGTGGATCGATAGGGTGGTAGGTGGGTTTAGGCACATCTTCATATTTCTGTATGCCAATGCCATTTTTATGGCTTGTAAATTCATACAATGGTCCTTTAAGCCTTCACGTGAAGTTTCATGGCAAGACGACTCGTTTTCTATTTTTCACGATTTTCAAAACTTTTTATGATTCGGGATTTTTGAAAATTTTTTCAGAAGGGGTTTTGGCCCCAAACTTGGTAGACGTGATCTTTGTATTTTCGTTGGCATGCAGAAAACAATTCAGCTAAAAACTCGAAGTGTACAAGATTTTGTGACCATTTGAAAAAAGTGTCCCATTTTCAAACACTTTAATGGCTACTGGCAGCAAACCTATAAAATCTCAAATGCTCTTTAAGGGGTGTGAGTTCTCGAGGTTTGATGAGGGATAAAGGGCCAATATAAAGGCCAACTACCAGCACCTATCGCACATCATGTGCGCACCCC
>NW_019167849.1:2647121-2698280 GCF_002303985.1 Durio zibethinus | reverse complement strand
GGCACAATCGTCGGAGCATCATTGGAGAACCTGATCGGTGGCACTAGGGTTCCGACGATCGGGGGGCCAAGGGGTGTGCGCACATGATGTCGAATGTGTGCTGGTACTTGGCCCTGATATCGGCCCCCCTATTTCCACATCAAACCTCGGAGAACTCACACGCCCCTTTAAAGAGCATTTGAGATTTTTACAGGTTTTGCTGGTCAGTAGCCATTAAAGTGTCTTGAAATGCGGATACTTTTTTCAAATGGTCACAAAAAACTTGTACACTTCGAGTTTTTAGCTGACATTGTTTTGTGCATGCCAACAAAAATACAAGGATCAAGTCTACAAGTTTGGGCCAAAACTCCTTCCAAAAAAAATTTTAAAAAATCCCAAACCGTAAAAAGTTTCAAAAATCGTGAAAAATAAAAAACGAGTCGACTTGCCATGAAACTTCACGCGAAGGCTTAAGGGACCATTCTACGAATTTAGAAGCCATAAAAATGGCATCGACACGCAGAAATATGAAGATGTGCCTAAACCCACCTACAACCATATCAATCCACGGCTTGCACATCCTGTCTCTCTGGCCTACGTAGTGCCCGCCCGCCCGCCCGCTCGTTTCATCGGTTGGCTTAAGCATATAGAGTTCATTCCCTATCTAAGATCGGACAGGACCGAGGGTTGTGGCAGTTGGATCGGCAGCACGCAGAGGGGGACCCAACTGATCCCCGACTTGCGTATCCCGCCCCTCTGGCTGGCTGAGTGCCCGCACGCTCGTTTCGTGGGTTGACTTGGGCATACGGAGTTCACTCCCAGTCTAAGCATACGGAGTTCATTCCCAGTCTAAGATCAGACCAGATCGAGGGTTGAGGCAGCACATGCTGGGCTCAGGCATGTGCTGGCACTGCATTTTTCTTTGCCGGGGTACCATCGTCGGAGCATCGTCGGAGAACCTGACCGACGGCATTAGGTTACGGCACAACTGGGGGGGCCGGGGGGCTCGTGCGCACATGATGTGTAATGGGTGCTGGTACTTGGCCCTTATATTGGCCCCTTATCCCTCATCAAACCTCGAGATCTCACACCCCCTTAAAGAGCATTTGAGATTTGACAGGTTTGCTGCCAGTAGCCATTAAAGTGTCTTGAATGGGGACACTTTTTTTCAAATGGTCACAAAATCTTGTACATTGCGAGTTTTTAGCTGAATTTTTTTTTTGGCATTGCCAACAAAAATACAATGAGCACGTCTATATAGTTTGGGGCAAAACCCCTTCCGAAAGAATTTTAAAAAATCCCAAACCCAATAAGTTTAAAAAATCATGAAAAATAGAAAACGAGTCGTCTTAACATGAAACTTCGTGTGAAGGCTTAAAGGACCATTGTATGAATTTAGACGCCATAAAAATGGCATTGGCATGCAGAAATATGAATATGTGCCTAAACCCACCTACCACCCTATCGATCCACGGCTTGCGCATTCCGTCTTTCTGGTCGGCGTAGTGCCCGCCCGCCCGCCCGCCCGCTCGTTTCGTTGGTTGGCTTAGGCATACGGAGTTCATTCCCAGTCTAAGATCAGACCGGATTGAGGGTTTACGACAGCAGGATCGATAGCACGCAGAGGGGGACCTGGCCGATCCCCGGCTTGCGCGTCCCTTCCCTCTGGCTGGTTGAGCCCCCACACCCTCGTTTCGTGGGTTGACTTAGGGATACGGAGTTCATTCCCAGTCTAGGCATACGGAGTTCACTCCCAGTTTAAGATCGGACCAGACCAAGGGTTACTGCAGCAGATGCTGGGCTCAAGCATGTGCTGGTGCCGCATTTTTCTTCGCCAGAGCATCACCGGAGAACCTGACTGACGGCATTGGGGTTCCGACGATCGGGGGGCTGGGGGGGTGTGCACACATGATGTACGATGGGTGCTGGTACTTGGCCCTTATATTGGCCCCCTATCCCTTATCAAACCTCGAGAACTCACACCCCCTTAGAGAGCATTTGAGATTTTACAGGTTTGTTGCCAGTAGCAATTAAAGTGTCTGAAATGGGGATACTTTTTTCAAATGGTCACAAAATCTTGTACACTTCGAGTTTTTTAGCTGAATTTTTTTGTGCATGCCAACAAAAATACAAGATCATGTCTACCAAGTTTGGGGCCAAAACCCCTTCGAGAAAAATTTTAAAAAAAATCCCGAACCACAAAAAGTTTCAAAAATCATGAAAAATAGAAAATGAGTCATCTTGCCATGAAACTTCATGTGAAGGCTTCAAGGGCCATTGATGAATTTAGAAGCCATAAAAATGGGCATTGGCATGCAGAAATATGAAGATGTGCCTAAACCCACCTACCATCCTATCGATCCACAGCTTGCGCATCCGTCTCTCTAGCCGGCCGTAGTGCTCGCCCGCCCGCCTGCTCGTTTCATCGGTTGGCTTAGGGCATACGGAGTTTATTCCCAGTCTAAGATCAGACACGGGCTGAGGGTTGCGGTTAAGATCGACAGCACGTTAGAGGGGACCCGACCGGATCCCATGACTTACGCGTCTCCGCCCCCTGGCCGGCTGAGCGCCCCGCACGCCATTTCATGCGGCTGATTAGGGATACGGAGTCATTCCCATCAAGCGTTACGAGGTCATTCCCGAGTCTAGATCGGGGACCGGCCCAAGGTTGCGCAGGCACATGCTAGGCTCGGACGGTCTGGTGTCGCATTTTTCTTCGTCGTAGCATTGTCGGAGAACCTGACTGGCCGATCCCTGGCTTGTGCATCCCGCCCCTCTGGCCGACTGAGCGCCCACACGCTCGTTTCATGGGTTGACTTGGGATACGGAGTTCATTCCCAGTCTAAACATACGGAGTTCATTCCCAGTCTAAGATCGGATCGGACCAAGGGTTGCGACAGCACATGCTGGGCTCGGGCGCGTGCTGGTGCCTGCATTTTTCTTCACCGAAGCATCGTTGGAGAACTTGACTGGCCGATCCCCAGCTTGAGCGTCCCGCCCCTCTGGCCGACTGAGCGCCTGCATGCTCGTTTCATGGGTCGGGGGGGTGTGCACACATGATGTGTGATGGGTACTGGTACTTGGCTCTTATAATGGCCTCCTATCCTTCATCAAACCTCGAGAACTCACACCCCCTCAAAGAGCATTTGAGATTTTACAGGTTTACTGTCAGTAGCCACTAAAGTGTCTAAAATGGGGACACTTTTTTCAAATGGTCACAAAATCTTGTACACTTTGAGTTTTTAGCTGAATTTTTTTTGTGCATGCCAACAAAAATACAAGGATCACGTCTACCAAGTTTGGGGCCAATACTCCTTTTGAAAATTTTTAAAAAAATCTCGAACCGTAAAAAGTTTCAAAAATTGTGAAAAATAGAAAATGAGTCGTCTTGCCATGAAACTTAACGTGAAGGCTTAAGGGACCATTGTATGAATTTACAAACCATAAAAATGGCATTGGCACACAGGAAATATGAAGATGTGCCTAAACCCACCTACCACCCTATCGATCCACGTGCTTGTGCATCCCTCATCTCTGCTAGTTTCGGTGCCAAGCCCTTCATTCGTGGTTGCGCTTTGCATAAGATCCCCAGTCTAAGACTTCACTGAGGTTGCTGCACAGCATAATTGACATGAGGGGGGGACCCGATCCGATCCCGACATATGCACTCCACCCCTTGGCCAGTGATGGCCCGCACATCTTGTATTCGTGGCGTGACTAGGCATACGGGAGTCATTCCCAGTCACATACGGAGTTTCTTCCCAGACTAAGATGGATCCGATTTGCGACAGCATATACTGGGCTCAGGCATGTGCTGGTGAAGCCATTATCTGTCGGGCACCATCGTGAGCATCGTCGAAGAACCTGACAGGCGCATTGAGGTTCGACGATCGCGGGGGTCGAGTGGTGTGCGCACGATGGATCTGATATGGGTGCTGCTACTTGGCCCTTATATTGGCCCCCTATCCCTCATCAGACCTCGAGAACTCACACCCCTTAAAGAGCATTTGAGATTTTACAGGCTTGCTGCCAGTAGCCATTAAAGTGTCTGAAATGGGGACACTTTTTTCAAATGGTCACAAAATCTTGTACACTTCGAGTTTTTAGCTGAATGTTTTTGAGCATGCCAACAAAAATACAAGGATCACATCTACCTAGTTTGGGGCCAAAACTCCTTCCAAAAATATTTTAAAAAATGTCAAACCGTAAAAAGTTTCAAAAATTGTGAAAAATAGAAAATGAGTCGTCTTGCCATGAAACTTCACGTAAAGGCTTAAGGGACCATTGTATGATTTTACAAGCCATAAAAATGGCATTGGCACTCTAAAATATGAATATGTTCCTAAACCCACCTACCACCCTATCTATCCACGGCTTGCGCATCCCGTCTCTCTGGCCGGCGTAGTGCCCACCCGCTCGTTTCTTTGGTTGGCTTAGGCATACGGAATTCAGTCCAGTCTAAGATCGGACCACACTGAGGGTTGCGGCAGCACATGCTGGGCTAGGGCATGTGCGGGTACCATAATTTTCTTCATCGGGCACCATTACCGGAGCACCGCCAGAGAACCTGACCGACGGCATTAGGGTTCCGGCGATCGGGGGGGCTGGGGGGGGTGTGCGCACATGGTGTGTGATGGGTGCTGGTACTTGGCCCTTATATTGGTCCCCTATCCCTCATCAAACCTCGAGAACTCACACCCCCTTAAAGAGCATTTGAGATTTTACAGGTTTGCTGCCAGTAGCCACTAAAGTGTACGAAATGGGGACACTTTTTTCAAATGGTCAAAAATCTTGTACACTTGGAGTTTTTAGCTGAATTTTTTTGTGCATGCCGACAAAAATACAACGATCACGTCTATCAAGTTTGGGGCAAAACTACTTCCGAAAAAATTTTAAAAAATCTCGAACCTTAAAAAGTTTCGAAAATCATGAAAAATTGAAATCGAGTTGTCTTGCCATGAAACTTCACGGGAAGGCTTAAGGGACCATTGTATGAATTTACAAGCATTAAAAATGGCATTGGCATGCAGAAATATGAAGATGTGCCTAAACCCACCCACCACCCTATCGATCCACGGCTTACGCATCCTGTCTCTCTGGCCGTCGTAGTGCCTATCCGCCCGCTCGCCCGCTCGTTTCATCGGTTGAGTTAGGCATACGGAGTTCATTCCCAGTCTAAGATCAGACCAGACCGAGGGTTGCGGCAGCACATGCTGGGCTCGGGCATGTGCTGGTGCCGCATTTTTCTTCGTCGGGGCACCATCACCAGAGCATCGCCGGAGAACCTGACCTGCGACATTGGGGTTCCGGCGATCGGGGGGGCCGGGGGGTGCGCGCACATGATGTGCGATGGGTGCTAGTACTTGGCCCTTATATTGGCCTGCTATCCCCCATCAAACCTTGAGAACTCACACCCCCTTAAAGAGCATTTGAGATTTTACAAGTTTGTTGCCAGTGGCCATTAAAGTGTCTGAAATGGGGACACTTTTTTCAGATGGTCACAAAATCTTGTACACTTCGAATTTTTAGCTAATTTTTTTTGTGTATGCCAACAAAAATACAAGGATCACGGTCTAGCAAGTTTTCGGGGCCAAAACTACTGTTCGAAAAAATGTTGAAGAATCTCGAACCGTAAAAAGTTTTTGGAAAATTGTGAAAAATAGAAAATGAGTCGTTCTTGCAATGAAACTTCACGGAAGGCTTAAGGGACCATTGTATGAATTTACAAGCCATAAAATGGCCATTGGCACGTAGAAATATGGAGATGTGCCTAACGCAACCTACCACACCTATCGAATCCAGGGCTTGCGCATCCCGTCTCTTTGGCCGGCGTAGTGCCAGCCCTGCTCGCCCACCCGGTCGGCCCGCTTGTTCTTCGGTTGGCTTAGGCATACGGAGTTCATTCCTAGTCTAAAATCAGACCGGACCAAGGGTTCCGGCAGCACATGCTGGGCTCGGGCATGTGTTGGTGTCGCATTTTTCTTCATCGGGGCACCATCACCGGAGCATCGTCGGAGAACCTGACAGGCGGCATTGAGGTTCCGGCGATCGAGGGGGCCGGGGGGGTGTGCGCACTTGATGTGCGATGGGTGCTGGTACTTGGCCCTTATATTGGCAGCTCATCCCTCATCAAACCTCGAGAACTCACACCCCCTTAAAGAGCACTTGAGATTTTACAAGTTTGCTGCCAGTAGCCATTAAAGTATCTAAAATGGGGACACTTTTTTCAATTGGTCACAAAATCTTGTACACTTCGAGTTTTTAGCTGAATTTTTTTGTGCATGCCAATAAAAATACAAGGATCACGTCTACCAAGTTTAGGGCCGAACTCCTTCTGAAAGAATTTTAAAAAATCTCGAACTGTAAAAAGTTTCAAAAATCCTGAAAAATAGAAAATGAGTCATCTTGCCATGAAACTTCACGTGAAGGCTTAAGGGACCATTGTATGAATTTACAACGCATAAAAATGGCATTGGCATGCAGAAATATGAAGATGTGCCTAAACCCACCTACCACCCTATCGATCCATGGCTTGCGCATCCCGCCTCTCTGGCCGGCGTAGTGCCCGCCTGCCCGCTTGTTTCATCAATTGGCTTAGGGATACGGAGTTCATTCCCAGTCTAAGATCAGACTGGAATGAGGGTTGCGGCAGCAGGATCGGCAGCACGCAGAGGGGGACCCAGCTGATCCCCGGCTTACACATCCCACCCCTCTGGCCGGCTGAGCGCCCGCACGCTTGTTTCATGGGTTGACTTAGGCAGACGGAGTGCATTCCTAGTCTAAGCATACAGAGTTCATTCCCAGTCTAAGATCGAACAGGACCGAGGGTTGCGGTGGCACATGCTGGAATCGGGCATGTGTCGGTGCCACATTTTTCTTCGCCTGGGCACCATCGCCGGAGAACTTGACCCGCGGAATTGGGGTTCCGACGATCGGAGGGGTCGGGGGGTGTGCGCACATGATGTGGGATGGGTGCTGGTACTTGGCCCTTATATTGGCCCCCTATCCCTCATCAAACCTCAACAACTCACACCCCCTTAAAGAGCATTTGAGATTTTATAGGTTTGCTACCAGTAGCCATTAAAGTGTCTGAAATGGGGACACTTTTTTCAAATGGTCACAAAATCTTGTACACTTCGAGTTTTTAGCTGAATTTTTTTGTGCATGCCAACAAAGCTAAGAGGATCATGTCTACCAAGTTTGGGGCCAAAACTCCTTCCGAAAGAATTTTAAAAAATCCCGAACCGTAAAAAGTTTCGAAAATCATGAAAAATAGAAAACGAGTTGTCTTGCCATCAAACTTCACGTGAAGGCTTAAGGGACCATTGTATGAATTAACAAGCCAGAAAAATGGCATTGGCACGTAGAAATATGAAGATGTTCCTAAACCCACCTACCACCCTATCGATCCACGGCTTGCGCATCCCGTCTCTCTGGTCGGCGTAGTGCCGGCCCGTCCGCCTACCCGCTCGCTCGTTTCGTCGGTTGGCTTAGGCATACGGAGTTCATTCCCAGTCTAAGATCGGACCAAACCGAGTTGTGATAGCAGGATTGGCAGCACGTAGAGGGGGACCCGACTGATCCCTGGCTTGCGCATCCCGCCCCTCTGGCCAGCTGAGCGCCCGTACGCTCGTTTCGTGGGTTGACTTAGGCATACAGAGTTCATTCCCAGTCTAAGCATACGGAGTTCATTCCCAGTCTAAGATCGGACCGGACCGAGAGTTACGACAGCACATGCTGGGGTCGAGCATGTGCTAGTGCCGCATTTTTCTTCGCCAGGGCACCATCACCGGAGCATCGCGGGAGAACCTGACCGGCGGCATTGGGGTTCCGGTGATCGGGGGGGCCGAGGGGGTTGTGGGCACATGATGTCCGATGGGTGCTGGTACTTGGCCCTTATATTGGCCCCCTATCCCTCATCAAACCTCAAGAACTCACACCCCCTTAAAGAGCATTTGAGATTTTACAGGTTTGCTGCCAGTAGCCATTAAAGTGTCTTAAATGGGGACATTTTTTTCAAATGGTCACAAAATCTTGTACATTTCGAGTTTTTAGCTGAATTTTTTTGTGCATGCCAAAAAAATACAAGGATCACGTCTGCCAAGTTTGGGTCTAAAACTCCTTCTGAAAAAATTTTAAAAAATCCCAAACTGTAAAAAGTTTCAAAAATCGTGAAAAATAGAAAACGAGTCGTCTTCCCATGAAACTTCACGTGAAGGCTTAAGGGACAATTGTATGAATTTACAAGCCATAAAAATGGCATTGGCACGTAGAAATATGAAGATGTGCCTAAACCCACCTACCACCCTATCAATCCACGGCTTGTGCATCCCGTCTCTCTGGCCGGCATAGTACCCGCCCGCCCGCCCGCCCACTCGTTCCGTCGGTTGGCTTAGGCATACAGAGTTCATTCCCAGTCTAAGATCGGACCAGACCGAGGGTTGTGGCACCAAGATCGATAGCATGCAGAGGGGGACCCCGCCGATCCCTGGCTTACGCATCCCGTCCCTCTGGCCGGCTGAGCGCCCGCACGCTCGTTTCGTGGGTTGACTTAGGCATATGGAGTTCACTCCCAGTCTAAGCATACGGAGTTCATTCCCAATCTAAGATCGGACCGGACTGAGGGTTGCGGCAGCACATGCTAGGCTCTGGAATGTACTGGTGTCGTATTTTTCTTCGTTGGGGCACCATCGCCGGAGCATTATCAGAGAACCTGACTAGCGGCATTGGGGTTCCGGTGATCGGGGGGGCCAGGGAGGGTGTGCGCACATGATGTGCGATGGGTGCTGGTACTTGGCCCTTATATTGGCCCCCTATCCCACATCAAACCTCGAGAACTCACACCCCCTAGAAGAGCATTTGAGATTTTAGAGGTTTGCTGCCAGTATCCATTAAAGTGTCTGAAATAGGGACACTTTTTTCAAATGGTCACAAAATCTTGTACACTTCGACTTTTTAGCTGAATTTTTTTGTGCATGCCAAAAAAAATACAAGGATCACGTCTACCAAGTTTGGGCCAAAACTCCTTCTAAAAAAATTTTAAAAAATCCCGAACCCTAAAAAGTTTCAAAAATCGTGAAAAATAGAGAACGAGTCGTCTTGCCATGAAACTTCATGTGAAGGCTTAGGGGACCATTGTATGAATTTACAATCCATAAAAATGGCATTGGCACATAGCAATATGAAGATGTGCCTAAACCCACCTACCACCCTATCGATCCACGACTTGCGCATCCCGTCTCTCTGGCCGGCATAGTGCCGGTCCGCCCGCCCGCTCGCTCGTTTCGTCGGTTGGCTTAGGCATACGGAGTTCATTCCCAGTCTCAGATCGGATCGGATTGAGGGTCGCAAAAGCAGGATCGGCAACACGTAGAGGGGCACCCGGTTGATCCCAGGCTTACGCATCCCGTCCCTTTGGCCGGCTGAGTGCCCGCACGCTCGTTTCGTGGGTTGACTTAGGCATACGAAGTTCACTCCCAGTCTAAGCATATGGAGTTCATTCCCAATCTAAGATCGGACCGAACCGAGGGTTGCGGCAGCACATGTTGGGCTCGGGCATGTGCTGGTGCCGCATTTTTCTTCGTCGGGGCACCATCGCCGGAGAACCTGACCGGCGGCATTGGGGTTCCGACGATCGGGGGGGCCGGGGGGTGTGCGCACATGATGTGCAATGGGTGCTGGTGGTTGGCCCTTATATTGGCACCCTATCCCTCATCAAACCTCGAGAACTCACACCCCCTTAAAGAGCATTTGAGATTTTATAGGTTTGCTAGCCATAGCCATTAAAGTGTTTGAAATGGGGACACTTTTTTCAAATGGTCACAAAATCTTGTAGACTTCGAGTTTTTAGCTGAATTTTTTTGTGCATGCCAACAAAAATACAAGGATCACGTCTACCAAGTTTGGGGCCAAAAGTCCTTCCGAAAAAATTTTAAAAAATCTCGAACCGCAAAAAGTTTTGAAAATTGTGAAAAATAAAAAACAAGTTGTCTTGCCATGAAACTTCACGTGAAGGCTTAACGGACCATTGTATGAATTTCCAAGCCATAAAAATGGCATTGGCACACAAAAATATGAAGATGTGCCTAAACCCACCTACCACCCTATCGATCCACGACTTACGCTTCCCATCTCTCTGGCCGACGTAGTGCCCGCCCGCTCGTTTCGACGGTTGGCTTAGGCATACGGAGTTCATTCCTAGTCTAAGATTAGACCGGACTAAGGGTTGTGGTAGCAGGATCGAGAGCACGTAGAGGGGGACCCGACCGATCCACGGCTTGCGCATCTCGCCCCTCTAGCCGGTTGAGCTCCCGCACGCTCGTTTTGTTGGTTAACTTAGGCATACGAAGTTCATTCCCAGTCTAAGATCAGACCAGACAGAGGGTTGCGGTAGCACATGCTGGGCTCAGGCATGTGCTGGTGCCGTATTTTTTTTTGTTGGGGCACCATCGTCGAAGCATCGCCGGAGAACCTGGCCGACGACATTGGGGTTCCGACGATCTGGGGGGTCGGGGGGGCTGTGCGCACATGATGTGTCATGGGTGCTGGTACTTGGCCCTTATATTGGCCCCCTATCCCTCATCAAAACTTGAGCACACACGCTCCCTTAAAGAGCATTTGAGATTTTACAGGTTTGCTGCCAGTAGCCATTAAAGTGTCTGGAATGGGGACACTTTTTTCAAATGGTCACAAAATCTTGTACACTTCGAGTTTTTAGCTGAATTTTTTTGTGCATGTCAACAAAAATACAAGGATCATGTCTACCAAGTTTGGGGCCAACCTCCTTCCGAAAAAATTTTAAAAAATCTCAAACCGCAAAAATTTTCATAAATCATGAAAAATAGAAAACGAGTCGTCTTGCCATGAAACTTCACGTGAAGGCTTAACGGACCATTGTATGAATTTCCAAGCCATAAAAATGGCATTGGCATGCAGAAATATGAAGATGTGCCTAAACCCACCTACCACCCTACCGATCCACGGCTTACGCATCCCGTCTCTCTGGCCAGCGCAGTGCCCGCCCGTCAGCCCGCCCTTTCGTTTCGACAGTTGGCTTCGGTATACGGATTTCATTCCCAGTCTAAGATCAGACCAGACTGAGGGTTACGGTAGCAGGATCGGTAGCATGCAGGGGGGGACCATATCGATCCACGGCTTGCGCATCCCGCCCCTCTGGCCGACTGAGCGCTCGCACGCTCGTTTCGTTGGTTGACTTAGGCATACGGAGTTCATTGCCAGTCTAAGCATACGGAGTTCATTCCCAGTCTAAGATCGGACCAGACCGTGGGTTACGGCAGCACATGCTGGGCTCGGGCCTGTGCTGGTGCCAGTATTTTTCTTTGTTGGGGCACCATCGTCGGAGCATCGTCGGAGAACCTGGCTAGCGGCATTGGGGTTCCGATGATTTTGGGGGTCGGGGGGGTGTGCGCACATGGTGTGCGATGGGTGCTGGTACTTGGCCCTTATATTGGCCCCCTACCCCTCATCAAACCTTGAGAACTCACGCTCGCTTAAAGAGCATTTGAGATTTTACAGGTTTGCTGCCAGTAGCGATTAAAGTGTCTGGAATGGGGACACTTTTTTCAAATGGTCACAAAATCTTGTACACTTCGAGTTTTTAGCTGAATATTTTTGTGCATGCCAACAAAAATACAAGGATCACGTCTACCAAGTTTGGGGCCAACCTCCTTTCGAAAAAATTTTAAAAAATCTCTAACCGCAAAAAGTTTCAAAGATCGTGAAAAATAGAAAATGAGTCGTCTTGCCATGAAACTTCACGTGAAGCTTAGCAGACCATTGTATGAATTTCCAAGCCATAAAAATGGCATTGGCATGCGGAAATATGAAGATGTGCCTAAACCCACCTACCACCCTATCGATCCATGGCTTACGCATCCTGTCTCTCTGGCTGGCATAGTGCCCGCCCGCCCTCTCTTTTCGACGGTTGGCTTAGGCATATGGAGTTCATTCCCAGTCTAAGATCGAACCAGACTGAGGGTTGTGGCAGCGGGATTGGCAGCACGTAGAGGGGGACCCGGCCGATCCACGGCTTGCGCATCCCACCCCTCTGGTCGGCTGAGTGCCCGCACGCTCGTTTCGTTGGTTGACTTAGGCATACGGAGTTCATTCCCAGTCTAAGCATACGGAGTTCATTCCCAGTATATGATCGGACTAGACCGAGAGTTGCGGCAACACATGCTGGGCTCGGGCATGTGCTGGTGCCACATTTTTCTTCACCGGGGCACCATCGTCGGAGCATTGCCGGAGAACCTGACCGACGGCATTGGGATTCTGGCGATCGGGGGGGCCGGGGGTGTGCGCACATGATGTACGATAGGTGCTGGTACTTGGCCCTTATATTGGCCCCCTATCCCTCATCAAACCTCGAGAACTCACACCCCCTTAAAGAGCATTTGAGATTTTACAGGTTTGCTTCCAGTAGCCAATAAAGTGTTTGAAATGGGGACACTTTTTTCAAATGGTCACAAAATCTGGTACACTTCGAGTTTTTTGCTGAATGTTTTTGTGCATGCCAAAAAAAATATAACGATCACGTCTACCAAGTTTGGGGCCAAAAATCCTTCTGAAAAAATTTTAAAAAATTCTGAACCGTAAAATGTTTTGAAAATTGTGAAAAATAGAAAACGAGTCGTCTTGCCATGAAACTTCACGTGAAGGCTTAAGCGACCATTGTATGAATTGACAAGCCATAAAAATGGCATTGGCACGCCAAAATATGAAGATGTGCCTAAACCAACCTACCACCCTATCGATCCACGGCTTGCGCATACTGTCTCTCTGGCCGGTGTAGTGCCCACCTGCCCGCTGCTTGCTCATTTCGTCGGTTGGCTTAGGCATACGTAGTTCTTTCTCAGTCTAAGATCGGACAGGACCGAGGGTTGTGGCAGCAAGATTGACAGCATATAGAGGGGTACCCGGCCGAACCCCGACTTGTGCATCCCGCCACTCTAACCAGTTAAGCGTCCGTACGCTTATTTCGTGGGTGGACTTAGGCATACGGAGTTCATTCCCAGTCTAAGCATACAGAGTTCATTCCCAGTCTAAGATCGGACCAGACCGAGGGTTGTGACAGCACATGCTGGGCTCGGGCATGTGTTGGTGCCGCATTTTTCTTTGCTGGGGCACCATAGTCGAAGCATCGCCCGAGAACCTGGCCGACGACATTGAGGTTCCGACAATCTAGGGGGCCGGGGGGGAGTGCGCACATGATGTGCGATGGGTGCTGGTACTTGGCCCTTATATTGGCCCTATATCCCTCATCAAACCTCGAGAACTCACGCTCCCTTAAAGAGCATTTAAGATTTTACAGGTTTGTTGCCAGTAGCCATTAAAGTGTCCGGAATGGGGACACCTTTTTCAAATGGTCACAAAATCTTGTACACTTCGAGTTTTTAGGCAAATTTTTTTGTGCATGCCAACAAAAATACAAGGATCACGTCTACCAAGTTTGGCTCCAAAACTCTTTCCAAAAAAAGTTTAAAAAAATCCCGAACCGCAAAAAGTTTCAAAAATCGTGTAAAATAGAAAATGAGTCGTCTTGCCATGAAACTTCACGTGAAGGCTTAAGGGACCATTGTATGAATTTAAAAGCTATAAAAATGGCATTTGCATGTAGAAATATGAAGATGTGCCTAAACCCACCAACCACCCTATCGATCCACGGCTCGCGCATCCCGTCTCTCTGGCCGGTGTAGTGCCGCCCGCCCGCCCGCTCATTTCGTCGGTTCGCTTAGGCATATGGAGTTCATTCCCAGTCTAAGATCGGACCAAATCGAGTTGAGGTAGCAGGATCAACAGCACGCAGAAGGGGACCCGACCGATCCCCGACTGGCGCATCCTGCCCCTCTGGCCGGCTGAGCATCCGTACGCTTGTCTCGTGGGTGGACTTAGGCATACGCAGTTCATTCCCAATCTAAGCATACGGAGTTCATTCCCAGTCTAAGATCGGATCGGACCGAGAGTTGCGGCAGCACATGCTGGGCTCGAGCATGTGCTGGTGCCATATTTTTCTTCATCGGGGCACCATCGTCGAAGCATCGTCGGAGAACCTGACCGGCGACATTAGGGTTCCAGGGGGCGTGTGCGCACATGATGTGCGATGGGTGCTGGTACTTGGCCCTTATATTGGCCCCCTATCCTTCATCAAACCTTGAGAACTCACCCCCCCTTAAAGAGCATTTGAGATTTTACAGGTTTGCTGCCAGTAGCCATTAAAGTGTCTGAAATGGGGACACTTTTTTCAAATGGTCACAAAAATCTTGTACACTTCAAGTTTTTAGCTGATTTTTTTTGTGCATGCCAAAAAAATACAAGGATCACGTCTACCCAGTTTGGGGCCAAAACCCCTTCCGAAAAAAATTTAAAAAATCCCCAACTGTAAAAAGTTTCAAAAATCGTGAAAAATAGAAAACAAGTCGTCTTGCCATGAAACTTCACGTGAAGGCTTAAGGGAGTATTGTATGAATTTGCAAGCCATAAAAATGGCATTGGCATGCAGAAATATGAAGATGTGCCTAAACCCACCGACCACCCTATTGATCCACAGCTTGCGCATCTCGTCTCTCTGGCCGACGTAAAGCGCACCTGCCCGTCCGCCCGCTCGTTTCGTCGGTTGGCTTAGGCATACGGAGTTCATTCCTAGTCTAAGATCAGACCAGACTGAGGATTGTGACAGCAGGATCAGCAGCACGTAGAGGGGGACCAGGCCGATCCTCGACTTGTGCATCCCGCCCCTCTGGCCGGTTGAGCCCCCGCTCGCTCATTTCGTGGCTTAACTTTGGCATACGGAGTTCATTCCCAGTCTAAGCATACGGAGTTCATTCCCATTCTAAGATTGGATTGGACCGAGGGTTACGGCAGCACATGCTGGGCTCGGGCATGTGCTGGTGTCACATTTTTCTTCCCCGGGGCACCATCATCGGAGCATCGCTGGAGAACTTGACCGGTAGCATTAGGGTTACGATGATCGGTGGGGCCAGAGAGTGTGCGCACATGATGTGTGATGGGTGCTAGTACTTGGCCCTTATATTGGCCCCCTATCCCTCGTCAAACCTTGAGAACTCACACCCCCTTAAAGAGCATTTGAGATTTTACAGGTTTGCTGCCAGTAGCCATTAAAGTGTCTGAAATGGGGACACTTTTTTCAAATGGTCACAAAATCTTGTACACTTCGAGTTTTTAGCTGAATTTTTTTATGCATGCCAAAAATAATACAAGGATCACGTCTACCAAGTTTGGGGCCAAAAATCCTTCCGAAAAAATTTTAAAAAATCACAAACTGTAAAAAGTTTAAAAAATCGTGAAAAATAGAAAACGAGTCGTCTTGCCATGAAACTTCATGTGAAGGCTTAAGGGACCATTGTATGAATTTACAAGCCATAAAAATGGCATTGGCACGCAGCAATATGAAGATGTGCCTAAACCCACCTACCACCCTATCCATCCACAACTTGCGCATGCCGTCTCTCTGGCCGGAGTAGTGCCCGCCCGCCCGCCCGCTCGTTTCATTGGTTGGCTTAGGCATACGGAGTTCATTCCAAATCTAAGATCAGACCGACCCAAGGGTTGTGGCAGCAAGATCAGCAGCACACAGAGGGGGACCCGACCGATCCCCGGCTTGCGCATCCTGCCCCTCTGGCTGGTTGAGCACCCGCACGCTCGTTTCATGGGTTGACTTAGGCATACGGAGTTCATTCCTAGTCTAAGCATATAGAGTTCACTCCCAGTCTAAGATCGGATCAGACCGAGGGTTGTGACAGTAGATGTTAGGCTCGGGCATGTGTTGGTGCTGCATTTTTCTTCATCGGGGCACCATCATCGGAGCATCGCCGGAGAACCTGACCGGCGGCATTTGGGTTCCGACGATCGGGGGTCGGGGTAGGTGTGTGCACATGATATGCGATGGGTGCTGGTACTTGGCCCTTATATTGGCCCCCTATCCCTCATCAAACCTCAAGAACTCACACCCCCTTAAAGAGCATTTGAGATTTTACAGGTTTGCTGCCAGTAGCCATTAAAGTGTCTGAAATGGGGACACTTTTTTTGAAATGGTCACAAAATCTTGTACACTTCAAGTTTTTAGCTGAATTTTTTGTGCATGCCAATAAAAATACAAGGATCACATCTACCAAGTTTGGGGTAAAACTCCTTCTGAAAAAATTTAAAAAAATCCCGAATCGCAAAAAGTTTCAAAAATCATAAAAAATAGAAAACGAGTCGTCTTGCCATAAAACTTCACGTGAAGGCTTAAGGGACAATTGTATGAATTTACAAGCCATAAAAATGGCATTGGCATGCAAAAATATGAAGATGTGCCTAAACCCACGTACCACTCTATCGATCCACAGGTGGCGCATCCTGTCTCTCTGGTCAGCGTAGTGCCCGCCTCCGCCCCCTCGTTTCATCGGTTGGCTTAGGCATACGGAGTTCATTCCCAGTCTAAAATCAGACCAGACCGAGGGTTGCAGCAGCACATGCTAGGCTCGGGCATGTGCTGGTGCCGCATTTTTCTTCCCCAGGGCACCATCACCGGAGCATCACCGGAGAACTTGACGGGCAACATTAGGGTTCCGGCGATCGGGGGGGCCGGGGGGGTGTGCGCACATGATGTGCGATGGGTGCTGGTACTTGGCCCTTATATTGGCCCCCTATCCCTCATCAAACCTCGAGAACTCACACCCCCTTAAAGAGCATTTGAGATTTTGCAGGTTTGCTGACAGTAGCCATTAAAGTGTTTGAAATGGGGACACTTTTTCAAATGGTCACAAAATCTTGTACACCTTGAGTTTTTAGCTGAATTTTTTTGTGCATGCCAAAAAAATACAAGGATCACTTCTACCAAGTTTGGGGTGAAAACACCTTCCGAAAAAATTTTAAAAAATCTCAAACCGCAAAAAGTTTCAAAAATCATGAAAAATAGAAAATGAGTCGTCTTGTCGTGAAACTTCACGTGAAGGCTTAAGGGACCATTGTACAAATTTACAAGCCATAAAAATGGCATTGGAATGCAAAAATATGAATATGTGCCTAAACCTACCACCCTATCGATCCACGACTTGTGCATCCCGTCTCTCTGGCCGGTGTAGTGCCCACCCGCCCACCCGCTCGTTTTGTCAGTTGGCTTAGGCATACGGAGTTCATTCCCAGTCTAAGATCAGACCAGACTGAGGGTTGCGGCTACAGGATCAGCAGCGCACAGAGGGGGACCCGGTCGATCCCCAGCTTGCGCATCTCGCCCTTCTGGCCGACTGAGCGCCGGCACGCTCGTTTCGTGGGTTGAGTTAGGCATACGGAGTTCATTCCCAGTCTAAGCATACGGAGTTCATTCCCAGTCTAAGATCGGACCAGACCGAGGGTTGCGGCAGCACATGCTGGGCTCGGGCATGTGCTGGTGCTGCATTTTCTTCCCCGAGGCACCATCGCCGGAGCATCGTCGGAGAACCTAACCGGCGGCATTGGGGTTCCGACGATAGGGGGGCCAGGGGGGTGTGCGCACATGATGTTCGATGGATGCTGGTACTTGGCCCTTATATTGGCCCCCTATCCCTCATGAAACCTCGAGAACTCACACCCCCTTAAAGAGCATTTCAGATTTTACAGGTTTGCTGCCAGTAGCCATTAAAGTATCTGAAATGGGGACACTTTTTTCAAATGGTCACAAAATCTTGTACACTTCGAGTTTTTAGCTGAATTTTTTTGTGCATGCCAACAAAAATACAAGGACCACGTCTACTAAGTTTGGGGGAAAAATCCTTCCTAAAAAATTTAAACGAATCTCAAACCGTAAAAAGTTTCAAAAATCGTAAAAAATAGAAAACGAGTCGTCTTTCCATGAAACTTCACGTGAAGGCTTAAGCGACTATTGTATGAATTTACAAGCCATAAAAATGGCATTGGCATGCAGAAATATGAAGATGTGCCTAAGCCCACCTACCACCCTATCGATCCACGGCTTGCGCATCCCGTCTCTTTGGCCGGCGTAGTGCTCGCACGCCAGCCCGCCAGCTTGTTTTGTCAGTTGGCATAGGCATACAGAGTTCATTCTCAGTCTAAGATCAGACCAGACCGAGGGTTGCGGTAGTAGGATCGGCAGCACGCAGAGGAGGACCCGGTTGATCCCCGGCTTACGCATCCCTCCCTTCTGCCCGGCTGGGTGCCCGTACACTCGTTTCATGGGTTAACTTAGGCATACGGAGTTCATTCCCAGTCTAAGCATACGAAGTTCATTCCCAGTCTATGATCGGATCGGACATAGGGTTGCGGCAGCAAATGCTAGGCTCAGGCATGTGCTGGTGCTGCATTTTTCTTCGTTGGGGCACCATCGCTGGAGCATCGTCAGAGAACTTGACCGGCGGCATTGGGGTTCCGGCAGTCGGGGGGCCGGGGGGGTGTGCGCCCATGATGTGCGATGGACGCTGGTACTTGGCCCTTATATTGGCCCCCTATCCCTCATCAAGCCTTGAGAGCTCACACCCCCTTAAAGAGCATTTGAGATTTTACCGGTTTGCTGCCAGTAGCCATTAAAGTGTCTGAAATGGGGACACTTTTTTCAAATGGTCACAAAATCTTGTACACTTCGAGTTTTCAGCTGATTTTTCTTTGTGCATGCCAACAAAAATACAAGGATCACGTCTACCAAGTTTGGAGCCAAAACTCCTTCCGATAAAATTTTAAAAAATCCCGAACCGCAAAAATTTTTGAAAATCGTGAAAAATAGAAAACGAGTCGTCTTGCCATGAAACTTCTCGTGAAGGCTTAAGGGACAATTGTATGAATTTACAAGTCATAAAAATGGCATTGGCATGCAGAAATATGAAGATGTGCCTAAACCCACCTACTAGCCTATCGATCCACGGCTTGCGCATCCCGTCTCTCTAGCCGGCGTAGTGCCCGCCCGCTCGCCCGCCCGCGCGCTCGTTTCATCGGTTGGCTTAGGCATACGGAGTTCATTGCCAGTCTAAGATTAGACTAGACCGAGGGTTGCGGCAGTAGGATCGGCAGCACGCAGAGGGGGACCCAACCGATCCCCGGCTTGCGCATCCCGCCCCTCTGGCCGGCTAAGCGCCCGCACGCTCATTTCGTGTGTTGACTTAGGCATACAGAGTTCATTCCCAATCTAAGACTGGATCAGACCGAGGGTTACGGCAGCACATGCTGGCCTTGGGCATGTGCTTGTGCCGTATTTTTCTTCACCGGGCACATCTCGGAGCATCGCTGGAGACCTGACCGACAGCATTGGGGTTCCGACGATCGGGGGGCTGGGGGGCTGTGCGCACATGATGTCGATGGGTGCAGTACTTGGCCCTTCTATTGGCCCCCTATCCCTAATCAAACCTTGAGAACTTACACCCCCTTAAAGAGCATTTGAGATTTTGTTGGTTTGCTGCCAGTAGCCATTAAAGTGTCTACAATGGGACACTTTTTTCAAATGGTCACAAAATCTTGTACACTTTGAGTTTTTGGCTGAATTTTTTTTTGCATGCCAAAAAAAATACAAGGATCATATCTACCAAGTTTGGGGCCAAAACTCATTCCGAAAAAATTTTAAAAAATCCTGAACCCCAAAAAGTTTAAAAAATCAAGAAAAATAGAAAACGAGTCGTCTTGCCATGAAACTTCACGTGAAGGCTTAAGGGACCATTGTATGAATTTACAAGCCATAAAAAAGGCATTGGCACATAGAAATATGAAGATGTGCCTAAACCCACCTACCACCCTATTTATCCACGGCTTGCGCATCCCGTCTCTCTAGCCGGCGTAGTGCTTGCCCACCCGCTCGTTTCGTCGGTTGGCTTAGGCATATGGAGTTCATTCCCAGTCTAAGATTAGACCGGATTGAGGGTTGTGACAGCAGGATTGACAGCACGTAGAGGGTGACCCGACCGATCCCCAGCTTGCGCATCCCATCCCTCTGGCCGGCTGAGCGCCCGCACGCTCGTTTCGTGGGTTGACTTAGGCATACAGAGTTCATTCCCAATCGAAGGATATGGAGTTCATTCCCAGTCTAAGATTGGACTGGATCGAGAGTTGTGGCAGCACATGCTGGGCTCGGGCATTTGCTGGTGCCGTATTTTTCTTCATCGGGGCACCATCACCGGAGCATCGCCAGAGAACCTGATCGGCGGCATTGGGGTTTCGACGATCGGGGGGGCCAGGGGGTGTGCGCACATGATGTACGATGGGTGCTGGTACTTGGCCCTTATATTGGCCCCCTATCCCTCATCAAACCTCAAGAACTCACACCCCCTTAAAGAGCATTTGAGATTTTACAGGTTTGCTGCCAATAGCCATTAAAGTGTCTGAAATGGGGACATTTTTTTCAAATGGTCCCAAAATCTTGTGCACTTCGAGTTTTTAGCTAAATTTTTTTGTGCATGCCAACAAAAATACAAGGATCACGTCTACCGTGTTTGGGGCCAAAACACCTTCCAAAAAAATTTTAAAAAATCCCGAACTACAAAAAGTTTCAAAAATCCTGAAAAATAGAAAATGAGTCGTCTTGCCATGAAACTTCACGTGAAGGCTTAAGGGACCATTGTATGAATTTACAAGCCATAAAAATGGCATTGGCACATAGAAATGTGAAGAGGTGCCTAAACCCACCTACCACCCTGTTGATCCACGGCTTGCGTATCCCGTCTCTCTGGCTGACGTAGTGCCTGACCGCCCGCCCACCCACTCGTTTCATCGATTGGCTTAGGCATACGGAGTTCATTCCCAGTCTAAGATCGAACCAGACCAAGGATTGCGGTAGCAGGATCGACAGCACGTAGAGGGGGACCAGGTCGATCCCCGGCTTGCGCATCCCGCCCCTCTGGCCGACTGAGAGCTCGCACGCTCGTTTCGTGAGTTGACTTAGGCATACGGAGTTCATTCCCAGTCTACGATCGGATCGGACAAGGTTGCGACAGCACATGCTAGGCTCGGAAATGTGCTGGCGTTGCATTTTTCTTCGTAGGGGCACCATCACCGGAGCATCATCAGAGAACCTGACCGGCGGCATTGGGGTTCCGATGATTGGTGGGGGCGCGGGGGGGTGTGCGCACATGATGTGCAATGGGAGCTGGTACTTGGCCCTTATATTGGACCCGTATCCCTCATCAAACCTCAAGAACTCACACCCCCTTAAAGAGCATTTGAGATTTTACAGGTTAGCTGCCAGTAGCCATTAAAGTGTCTGAAATGGGGACATTTTTTTCAAATGGTCACAAAATCCTGTACACTTCGAGTTTTTAGCTGAATTTTTTGTGCATGCCAACAAAAATACAAGGATCACGGCTACCAGGTTTGCAGCCAAAACTCCTTCCAAAAAAATTTTAAAAAATCCCGAACCACAAAAACTTTTGAAAACAGTGAAAAATAGAAAACGAGTCGTATTGCCATGAAACTTCACGTGAAGGCTTAAGGGACCATTGTATGAATTTACAAGCCATAAAAATGGCATTGGCATGCAGAAATATGAAGATGTGCCTAAACCCACGTACCACCCTATCGATCCACGGCTTGCACATCCCGTCTCTCTGGCTGGCGTAGCGCCCGCCCGCCCGCTCGTTTCGTCGGTTGGCTTAGGCATACTGAGGTCATTCCCAGTCTAAGATTGGACCGGACCGAGGGTTACGACAGTAGGATCGATAGCACGTAGAGGCGACCCGGTCGATCCCCAGCTTGCGCATCCCGTCCCTCTGGCCGACTGAGCGCCCGTACGCTCGTTTCGTAGGTTGACTTAGGCATACGGAGTTCATTCCCAGTCTAAGCATATGGAGTTCATTCCCAGTGTAAGATCGGATCGGACCTGACGGTTGTGACAGCACATGCTGGGCTCGAGCATGTGCTGGTGCTACGTTTTTCTTCGTCGGGGCATCCATCGTCGGAGCATCACCGAAGAACCTTACCGGCGGCATTGGGGTTACGGCGATCGGAGGGGCCGGAGGGGGTGTGTGCACATGATGTGCGATGGGTACTGGTACTTGGCCCTTACATTGGCCCCCTATCCCTCATCAAACCTCGAGAACTCACATCCCCTTAAAGAGAATTTGAGATTTTATAGGTTTGCTGCCAGTAGCCATTAAAGTGTCTGAAATGGGGACACTTTTTTCAAATGGTCACAAAATCCTGTACACTTCGAGTTTTTAGCTGAATTTTTTGGTGCATGCCTGTAAAAATACAAGGATCTCGTCTACCAAGTTTGGGCCCAAAACTCTTTATGAAAAATTTTAAAAAATCCCGAACCATAAAAAGTTTCAAAAATCATGAAAAATAGAAAACGAGTCGTCTTGCCATGAAACTTCACGTGAAGGCTTAAGGGACCATTGTATGGATTTACAAGCCATAAAAATGGCATTGGCATGTAGAAATATGAAGATGTGCCTAAACCCACTTACCACCCTATCGATCCAAGGCTTACGCATCCTATCTCTCTGGCCGGCGTAGCGCCCGCCTGCCCGCTCGTTTCATCGGTTGGCTTAGGTATACGGAGGTCATTCCCAGTCTAAGATTGGACCAGACCGAGGGTTGTGGTAGCAGGATCGACAACACACAGAAGGAGAACTGGTCGATCCCCAGCTTACGCATCCCACCCCTCTGGCCGGCTGAGCGCCCGCACACTCGTTTCGTGGGTTGACTTAGGCATGCCGAGTTCATTCCCAGTTTAAGATTGGACCAGACCGAGGGTTGCAGCAGCACATGCTGGGCTCAGGGATGTGTTGCTATCGTATTTTTCTTCATTGGGGCACCATCGTCGGAGCATCGTCGGAGAACTTGACCGACGGTATTGAGGTTTCGGCGATCGGGGGGAACGGGGGGTGTGCGCACGTGATGTGCGATGGATGCTGTACTTGGCCCTTATATTGGCCCCCTATCCCCCATCAAACCTCGAGAACTCACACCCCTTTAAAAGGCATTTGAGATTTTACAGGTTTGCTGCCAGTAGCCATTAATGTGTCCGAAGTGGGGACACTTTTTTCAAATGGTCACAAAATCTTGTACACATCGAGTTTTTAGCTGAATGTTTTTGTGCTTGCCAACAAAAATTCAAGGATCACCTCTACCAAGTTTGGGGCCAAAACTCTTTCTGAAAAATTTTAAAAAATTTGGAACCGTAAAAAGTTTCAAAAATCATGAAAAATAGAAAACGAGTCATCTTGCCATGAAACTTCACGTGAAGGCTTAAGGGACCATTGTATGAATTTACAAGCCATAAAAATGGCATTGGCACATAGAAATATGAAGATGTGCCTAAACCCACCTACCACCCTATCGATCCACGGCTTGCGCATCCCGTCTCTCTCGCCGGCGTAGTGCCCGCTCGCCCGTCCGCCTGTTCATTTCGTCGGTTGGCTTAGGCATACGGAGTTCATTCCCATTCTAAGATTGGACCATTCTGAGGGTTGGCGTAGTAGGATCTGCAGCACACAGAGGGGGACCCGGCCGATCCCCGGCTTGCGCATCCCGCCCCTCTGGCTGGCTGAGTGCCCGCACGCTCGTTCCGTGGGTTGACTTAGGCATACGGAGTTCATTCCTAGTCTAAGCATACGGAGTTCGTTCCCAGTCCAAGATTGCACTGGACTGAGGGTTACGGCACCACATGCCGGGCTAGGGCATGTGCTGGTGTCGCATTTTTCTTCATCGGGGCAAAATCGTCGGAGTATCGCCGGAGAACCTGACCGACGGCATTGGGTTTCCGACGATCAGGAGGCCCGGGGGGGTATGCGCACATGATGTGCGATGGGTGCTGGTACTTGGCCCTTATATTGGCCCCCTATCCCTCATCAAACCTTGAGAACTCACACCCTTTTAAAGAGCATTTGAGATTTTACATGTTTGCTGCCAGTAGCAATCAAAGTGTCTCAAATGGGGACACTTTTTTCAAATGGTCACAAAATCTTGTACACTTTGAGTTTTTAGCTGAATTTTTTGTGCATGCCGACAAAAATACAAGGATATGTCTTCCAGGTTTGGGGCCAAAACTCCTTCCAAAAAATTTTAAAAAATCCCAAACCGTAAAAGTTTCAAAAATCATGAAAAATAGAAAACGAGTCGTCTTGCCATGAAACTTCACATGAAGGCTTAAGGGACCATTGTATGAATTTACAAGCCAATAAAAATGGCATTGGCATGCAGAAATATGAAGATGTACCCAAACCCACCTAGCACCCTATCGAACCACGGCTTGCGCATCCCGTCTCTTTGGCCGACGTAGTGCCTGCCCGCCCGCCCGCTCATTTCGTCGGTTGGCTTAGGCATACAGAGTTCATTCCCAGTCTAAGATCGGACTGGAAGGAGGGTTGCAGTAGTAGGATCGATAGCACGCAGAGGGGGACCCGACCGATCCCCGACTTGCGCATCTCGCCCCTCTGGCCGGCTGAGCGCTCGCACGCTCTTTTCGTGGGTTAACTTAGGCAACGGAGTTCATTCCCAGTCTAAGCATACGGAGTTCATTCCCAGTCTAAGATCAGACTAGACTGAGGGTTGTGGTAGCACATGCTGGGCTCGGGAATGTGCTGGTGCCGCATTTGTCTTCGTCGGGGCACCATCGTGGGAGCATCGTCGGAGAACCTAACCGGTGCCATTGGGGTTCCGATGATCGGGGGGGCCGCCGGGGTGTGCGCACATGATGTGCGATGGGTGCTGGTTCTTGACCCTTATATTGGCCACCTATCCCTCATCAAACCTCGAGAACTCACACCCCCTTAAAGAGCATTTGAGATTTTTGCTGCCAGTAGCCATTAAAGTGTCTGAAATGGGGACACTTTTTTCAAATGGTCACAAAATCTTGTACACTTCGAGTTTTTAGCTAAATTGTTTTGTGCATGCCAGTAAAAATACAAGGATCACGTCTACCAAGTTTAGGGCCAAAACTCCTTCTGAAAAAATTTTAAAAAATCTCGAACTGCCAAAAGTTTTGAAAATCTTGAAAAATAGAAAATGAGTCGTCTTGCCATGAAACTTCACATGAAGGCTTAAGGGACCATTGTATGAATTTACAAGCCATAAAAATGGCATTGGCATGCAGAAATATGAAGATGTGCCTAAACCCACCTACCACACTATCGATCCACGGCTTGTGCATCCCGTCTCTCTGGCCAGCATAGTGCCCGTCCGTCCACCCGCTCATTTTGTCGGTTGGCTTAGGCATACGGAGTTCATTCCCAGTCTAAGATCAGACCGAACTGAGGGTTGAGGTAGCAGGATCGACAGCACGGAGAGTGGGATCCGGTCGATCCCCGGTTTACGCATCCCGCCCCTCTGGCAGGCTGAGCTCCCGCACGCTCGTTTTATGGGTTGACTTAGGCATACGGAGTTCATTCCTAGTCCAAGATAGGATCGGACCGAGGGTTTCGATAGCACAAGCTGGGCTCGGGATGTGCTTGTGCCACATTTTTCTTCCCCGGGGCACCATTGCTGGAGCAATGTCGGAGAACTTGACCGGCGGCATTAGGGTTCCGACGATCGGGGGGCTGGGGGGTGTGCACATGATGTGCGATGGGTGCTGGTACTTGGCCGTTATATTGGCCCCTATCCCTCATCAAACCTCGAGAACTCACTCCCCCTTAAAGAGCATTTGAGATTTTTGCTGCCAGTAGCCATTAAAGTGTCTGAAATGGGGACACTTTTTTCAAATGGTCACAAAATCTTGTACACTTCGATTTTTTAGCTAAATTTTTTTGTGCATGCCAACAAAAATACAAGGATCATGTCTACCAAGTTTGGGGCCAAAACACCTTCCGGAAAAATTTTAAAAAATCCCAAACCGTAAAAAGTTTCTAAAATCATGAAAAATGGAAAACGAGTCTTTGCCATGAAACTTCACTTGAAGGGTTAAGGGAGCATTGTATGAATTTACAAGCCATAAAAATGGCATTGGCATGCAAAAATATGAAGATGTACCCAAACCCACCTAGCACCCTATCGAACCACGGCTTGCGCATCCCGTCTCTTTGGCCGACGTAGTGCCTGCCCGCCCGCCCGCTCGTTTCGTCGGTTGGCTTAGGCATACAGAGTTCATTCCCAGTCTAAGATCGGACTGGAAGGAGGGTTGCAGTAGCAGGATCGATAGCACGCAGAGGGGGACCCGACCGATCCCCGACTTGCGCATCTCGCCCCTCTGGCCGGCTGAGCGCTCGCACGCTCTTTTCGTGGGTTAACTTAGGCATACGGAGTTCATTCCCAGTCTAAGCATACGGAGTTCATTCCTGATCTAAGATCAGATTGGACCGAGGGTTGCGGCAGCACATGCTGGGCTCGGGCATGTGCTGGTGCCGCATTTTTCTTCACCGGGGCACCATCGTCGGAGCATCGCCGGAGAACCTGACCGACGGCATTGGGGTTCCGGCGATCGGGGGGGGGGAGCGTGCGCACATGATGTGCGATGGGTGCTGGTACTTGGCCCTTATATTGGCCCCCTATCCCTCATCAAACCTCGAGAACTCACACCCCCTTAAAGAGCATTTGAGATTTTATAGGTTTGCTGCCAGTAGCCATTAAAGTGTCTGAAATGGGGACACTTTTTTCAAATGGTCACAAAATCTTGTACACTTCGAGTTTTTAGCTGAATTTTTTTGTGCATGCCAAAAAAATACAAGGATCTTGTCTACCAAGTTTGGGTCCAAAAATCCTTCTGAAAAAATTTTAAAAAATCCTGAAACCACAAAAAGTTTCGAAAATCGTTTAAAATAAAAAAGGAGTCGTCTTGCCATGAAACTTCATGTGAAGGCTTAGGGGACCATTGTATGAATTTACAAGCCATAAAAATGGCATTGGCATGCAGAAATATGAAGATGTGCCTAAACCCACCTACCACCCTATCGATCCTCGACTTGCGCATCCCACCCCTCTGGCCGGCTGAGTGCCCACACGCTCGTTTTGTGGGTTGACTTAGGCATACAGAGTTCATTCCGAGTCTAAGCATACGGAGTTCATTCCTAGTATAAGATCGTACCGGACCGAGGGTTACGACAGCACATGCTGGGCTCAGGCATGTGCTGGTGCCGCATTTTTCTTCGTCGAGGCACCATCGCCGAAGCATCACCGGAGAAACTGACCGGCGGCATTGGGGTTCTGGCGATCGGGGGGGTGCGCACATGATGTGCGATAGGTGCTGGTAGTTGGCCTTTATATTGGCCCCTTATCCCTCATCAAACCTCGAGAACTCACACCCCCTTAAAGAGCATTTGAGATTTTATAGGTTTGCTGCCAGTAGCCATTAAAGTGTTTGAAAATGGGACACTTTTTTCAAATGGTCACAAAATCTTGTACACTTCGAGTTTTTAGCTGAATTGTTTTCTGCATGCCAACGAAAATACAAAGATCACGTCTACCAAGTTTGGGGCCAAAACCCCTTCCGAAAAAATTTTCAAAAATCCCGAATCATAAAAAGTTTTGAAAATCGTGAAAAATAGAAAACGAGTCGTCTTGCCATGAAACTTCACGTGAAGGCTTAAAGGACCATTGTATGAATTTACAAGCCATAAAAATGGCATTGGCATGCAGAAATATGAAGATGTGCCTAAACCCACCTACCACCCTATCGATCCACGGCTTGCGCATCCCGTCTCTCTGGCCGGCGTAGTGCCCGCCCTCCCGCTCGCCCCTTCGGTTCGTCGGTTGGCTTAGGCATACAAAGTTCATTCCCAGTCTAAGATCAGACCCTACCGAGCATTGCAGCAGCAAGATCGGCGGCACGTAAATGGGGACCCGACCGATCCCCGGCTTGCGCATCCCACCCCTCTGGCCGGCTAAGCGCCCGCACGCTTGTTTCGTGGGTTGACTTAGGCATTCGCAGTTCATTCCCAGTCTAAGCATACGAAGTTCATTCCTAGTCTAAGATCAGACTAGATCGAGGGTTGCGGCAGCACATGGAGGGCTCAGGCATGTGCTGGTGCCGCATTTTTCTTTGCCAAGGCACCATTGCTGGAGCATCACCGGAGAACCTGACCGGCGGCATTGGGGTTCCGACGATCGGGGGGCCGGCGGGGTGTTGTGTGCACATGATGTGCGATGGGTGCTGGTACTTGCCGCTTAAATTGGCCCCCTATCCCTCATCAAACCTCGAAAACTCACACCCCCTTAAAGAGCCTTTGAGATTTTACAGGTTTGCTGCTAGTAGCCATTAAAGTGTCTGAAATGGGGACACTTTTTTCAAATGGTCACAAAATCTTGTACACTTTGAGTTTTTAGCTGAATTTTTTTATGCATGCCAACAAAAATACAAGGATCACTTCTACCAAGTTTGGGGCCAAAACTTCTTCCGAAAAAATTTTAAAAAATCTCGAACCGCAAAAAGTTTTGAAAATCGTGAAAAATAGAAAACGAGTTGTCTTGCCATGAAACTTCACGTGAAGGCTTAATGGACCATTGTATGAATTTACAAGCCATAAAAATAGCATTGGCATGTAGAAATATGAAGATGTGCCTAAACCCACCTAGCACCCTATCGATCCATGGCTTGCTTATCCCGTCTCTCTGGCCGACGCAGTTTTCGCCCAGTTGTCCGCCCGTCCGCTCGTTTCGTCTGTTGGCTTAGGCATACGGAGTTCATTCCCAGTCTAAGATCGGATCGGACCGAGGGTTGCGGTAGCAAGATCGGCAGCACACAGAGGGGGACCCGATCGATCCCCGGCTTGCACATCCCGCCCCTCTGGCAGGCTGAGCGCCCGTACGCTCAATTCGTGAGTTGACTTAGGCATACGGATTTCATTGCCAGTCTAAGCTTATGGAGTTCATTCCCAATCTAAGATCGGACCGAACCGAGGGTTGTGGCAGCACATGCTGGGCTCGGGCATGTGCTGGTGCCGTATTTTTCTTCATCGGGGCACCATCGTTGGAGCATCGTCAGAGAACCTGACTGATGGCATTGGGGTTACGGCGATCGGGGGGGCCGGGGGGGTTACGCACATGATGTGCGATGGGTGCTGGTACTTGGCCCTTATATTGGCCCCCTATCCTCATCAAACCTCGAGAACTCACACTCTCTTAAAGAGCATTTGAGATTTTACAGGTTTACTGCCAGTAGCCATTAAAGTGTCTGAAATGGGGACATTTTTTTCAAATGGTCACAAAGTCTTGTACACTTCGAGTTTTTAGCTGACTTTTTTTGTGCATGCCAACAAAAATACAAGGATCACATCTACCAAGTTTGGGCCCAAAAATCCTTCCTAAAAAATTTTAAAAAATCCTGAACCGCAAAAAGTTTCAAAAATCATGAAAAATAGAAAATGAGTCGTCTTGCCATGAAACTTCACGTGAAGGCTTAAGGGACCATTGTATGAATTTACAAGCTAGAAAAATGGCATTGGCACGCAGAAATATAAAGATGTGCCTAAGCCCACCTACCACCCTATTGATCCACGGCTTACGCATCCCGTCTCTTTGGCCGGCATAGCGCCCGCCCGCCCACCCTCCCGCTCATTTCGTCAATTGACTTAGGCATACGTAGTTCATTCCCAATCTAAGATCGAACCAGACCGAGGGTTGCGGTAGCAGGATCGACAGCATGTAAAGGTAGACCCGATCGCTCCCCGGCTTATGCATCCTACCCTTCTGGCCGACTGAGCGCCCGCACGCTTGTTTCGTGGGTTGACTTAGGCATATGGAGTTCATTCCCAGTCTAAGATCGGACTGGCCCGAGGGTTGCGACAGCACATGCTGGGCTCGGGCATGTGCTGGTGTCGTATTTTTCTTCGTCGGGGCACCATCACCAAGCATCGTCAGAGAACTTGAATTTTTTAGCTGAATTTTTTTGTGCATGCCAACAAAAATACAAGGATCATGTCTACCAAGTTTGGAGCCAAAACTCTTTTCAAAAAAATTTTAAAAATCTCGAACCGCAAAAAGTTTTCAAAATCATCAAAAATAGAAAATGATTCGTCCTGCCATGAAACTTCACGTCAAGGTTTAAGGGACCATTGTATGAATTTACAAGCCATAAAAATGGCATTGGCATGCAAAAATATGAAGATGTGCCTAAACCCACCTACCACCCTATCGATCCACGGGTTGTGCATCTCGTCTCTCTTACCGGTGTAGTGCCTGCCCGTCCGCTCGTTTTGTCGGTTGGCTTAGGCATATGGAGTTCATTCCTAGTCTAAGATCCGATCGGGCCAAGGGTTGCGGTAGCAGGATCGACAGCACACAGAGGGGGGACCCGACCAATCCCCGGCTTGCGCATCCCGCCCCTCTGGTCAGCTGAGCGCCTGCATGCTCGTTTCATGGGTTGACTTAGGCATACGAAGTTCATTCCCTGTCTAAGTATACGAAGTTCATTCCCAGTCTAAGATCATACTAGACCGAGCGTTGTGGTAGCAAATGCTGGGCTCGGGCATGTGCTGGTGCCGCATTTTTCTTTGCCGGAGCACCATCGCTGGAGCATCGTCGGAGAACTTGACCGGCGGTATTGGGGTTCCGGCGATCAGGGGGGCCGAGGGGGTGTGCGCACATAATGTGGGATGGGTGCTGGTACTTGGCCCTTATATTGGCCCCTATCCCTCATCAAACCTCAAGAACTCACACCCCTTAAAGAGCATTTGAGATTTTACAGGTTTGCTGCCAGTAGCCATTACAGTGTCTGAAATGTGGGACACTTTTTTCAAATGGTCACAAAATCTTGTACACTTCGAGTTTTTACTGAATTGTTTTTGTGCATGCAACAAAAATACAAGGATCATGTCTACCAAGTTTGGGGCCAAAACTCCTTCCGAAAAAATTTTAAAAAATAACGAACCTCAAAAAGTTTCAAAAATCTTGAAAAATAGAAAACGAGTCGTCTTGCCATGAAACTTCACGTGAAGGCTTAAGGGACCATTGTATGAATTTACAAGCCATAAAAATGGCATTGGCAGGTAGAAATATGAAGATGTGCCTAAACCCACCTACCACCCTATCGATCCACGGCTTGCGCATCCCGTCTCTCTAGCCGACATAGTGCCCACCCGCCCGCCCGCCTGCCTGCTCGTTTCGTCGGTTGGCTTAGGCATACGGAGTTCATTCACAGTCTAAGATTAGACCAGACCGAGGGTTGCGGCAGTAGGATTGGCAGCACGCAGAGGGGGACCCGACCAATCCTCGGCTTGTGCATCTCGCCCCTCTGGCCGACCGAGCGCCCTCACGCTCGTTTCGTGGTCTGACTTAGGCATATAGAGTTCATTCCCAATCTAAGCATACAAAGTTCTTTCCCAGTCTAGGATCGAATCACATCGAGGGTTGCGGCAGCACATGCTGGGCTCAGGCATGTGCTGGTGCCGCATTTTTCTTCTCCGCGGCACCATCGCTGGAGCATCGCCGGAAGCTGACCGCGGAATTGGGTTTTCGATTATCGGGGGGGTCAGGGGGGTGTGCGCACATGATGTGCAATGGGTCCTGGTACTTGGCCCTTATACTGGCCCCCTATCCCTCATCAAACCTCGAGAACTCACACCCCCTTAAAGAGCACATGATGTGCAATGGGTCCTGGTACTTGGCCCTTATACTGGCCCCCTATCCCTCATCAAACCTCGAGAACTCACACCCCCTTAAAGAGCATTTGAGATTTCACAGGTTTGCTGCCAGTAGCCATTAAAGTGTCTGAAATGGGGACACTTTTTTCAAATGGTCACAAAATCTTGTACACTTCGAGTTTTTAGCTGAATTTTTTTTTTGCATGCCAACAAAAATACAAGGATCAAGCCTCCCAAGTTTGGGGCCAAAACTCCTTTCGAAAAAATTTTAAAAAATCCCAAATCGCAAAAGGTTTCGAAAATCATGAAAAATAGAAAACGAGTTGTCTTGCCATAAAACTTCACGTGAAGGCTTAAAGGACCATTGTATGATTTTAGAAGCAATAAAAATGGCATTGGCATGCAGAAATATGAAGATGTGCCTAAACCCACCTACCACCCTCTCGATCCACGGCTAGCGCATCCCTTCTCTTTGGCCGACGTAGTGCCCGCCCGCCCGCCCGCTCATTTCATCAGTTGGCTTAGGCATACGGAGTTCATTCCCAGTTTAAGATTGGACCGAACCAAGGGTTACGTTAGCAGGATCGACAGCACGCACGTACGCTTGTTTTATGGGTTGACTTAGGCATTCGGAGTTCATTCCTAGTCTAACCATACAGAGTTCATTCCCAGTCTAAGATCAGATCGGACCGAGGGTTGCGACAGCACATACTGGGCTCAGGCAAGTGTTGGTGCCACATTTTTCTTCACCGGGGCACCATCGTCGAAGCATCGTCGGAGAACCTGACCGACGACATTGGGGTTTCGACGATCGGGGGGCCGGGGGGGTGTGCACACATGATGTGCGATGGGTTCTGGTACTTGGCCCTTATATTGGCCCCCTATCCCTCATCAAACCTCGAGAACTCACACCCCCTTAAAGAGCATTTGAGATTTTACAAGTTTGCTCCAGTAGCCATTAAAGTGTCTGAAATGGGACACTTTTTTCAAATGGTCACAAAATCTTGTACACTTCCAGTTTTTAGATGAATTCTTTTGTGCATGCCAACAAAAATACAAGGATTGCATCTACCAACAAAAATCGTGAAAAATAAAAAATGAGTCGTCCTGCCATGAAACTTCATTTGAACTCCTAAGGGACCATTGTATGAATTTACAAGCCATAAAAATGGCATTGGCACACAGAAATATGAAGATGTGCCTAAACCCGCCTGCCACCCTATCGATCCACGGCTTGCGCATCCCATCTCTCTGACCGGCGTAGTGCCTGCCCACCTGCTATTTTCGTCAGTTGACTTAGGCATACGGAGTTCATTCCCAATCTAAAATTGGACCAGATCGAGGGTTGCCACAGCAGGATTGGCAGCACACAGAGGGGGACCCAGTCAATCCCTGACTTTCGCATCCCGCCCCTCTGGCCGGCTAAGCGCCCGCATGATCGTTTTGTAGGTTGACTTAGGCATACGGAGATCATACCCAGTCTAAGCATACGGAGTTCATTCCCAGTCTAAGATCGGACCGGACCAACGGTTGCGGTAGCACATGCTAGGCTCGAGCATGTGCTGGTGCCGCATTTTTCTTCACCGGGGCACCATCACTAGAGCATCGCCGTTGAACCTGACCGACAGCATTGGGGTTCCGACGATCGGGGGGGCCGTGGGGGTGTTCGCACATGATGTGCGATGGGTGCTGGTACTTGGCACTTATATTGGCCCCCTGTCCCTCATCAAACCTTGAGAACTCACACCCCTTAAAGAGCATTTGAGATTTTACAGGTTTGCTGCCAGTAGCCATTAAAGTGTTTGAAATGGGGATACTTTTTTCAAATGGTCACAAAATCTTGTACACTTTGAGTTTTTAGTTGAATTTTTTTATGCATGCCAACAAAAATACAAGGATCACTTCTACCAAGTTTGGGGCCAAAACTTCTTCTGAAAAAAATTTAAAAAATCTCGAACCGTAAAAAGTTTTGAAAATCGTGAAAAATAGAAAACGAGTCGTCTTGCCATGAAACTTCACGTGAAGGCTTAAGGGACCATTGTATGAATTTACAAGCCATAAAAATAGCATTGGCATGTAGAAATATGAAGATGTGCCTAAACCCACCTAGCACCCTATCGATCCATGGCTTGCTTATCCCGTCTCTCTGGCCGACGCAGTTTCCGCCCAGCTGTCCGCCCGTCCGCTCGTTTCGTCGATTGGCTTAGGCATACGGAGTTCATTCCCAGTCTAAGATTGGACCACACCGAGGGTTGCGGTAGTAGGATCGGCAGCACGCAGAGGGGGACCCGGTCGATCCCCGACTTGCACATCCCGCCCCTCTGGCCGGCTGAGTGCCCGCACGCTCGTTTCGTGTGTTGACTTAGGCATACGGAGTTCATTCCATGTCTAAGCATTCAGAGTTCATTCCCAGTCTAAGATCGGACCGGACCGAGGGTTGCGACAGCACATGCTGGGCTCGCGCATGTGCTGGTGCCGCATTTTTTTTCTTCGGGGCACCATCGCCAGGGCATCGCCGAAGAACCTGAACGGCAGCATTGAGGTTCCTACGATCGGGGGGGCCAGGGGGTGTGCGCACATGAAGTGCGATGGGTGCTGGTACTTGGCCCTTATATTGGCCCCCTATCCCTCATCAAACCTCAAGAACTCACACCCCCTTGAAGAGCATTTGAGATTTTACAGGTTTGCGGCCAGTAGCCATTAAAGTGTCTGAAATGGGGACACTTTTTTCAAATGGTCACAAAATCTTGTACACTTCGTGTTTTTAGCTGAATTTTTTTGTGCATGCCAACAAAAATACAAGGATCATGTCTACCAAGTTTTGTGCCAAAACTCCTTCCAAAAACATTTTAAAAAATCCCAAACCCTAAAAAGTTTCAAAAATCATGAAAAATAGAAAACGAGTCATCTTGCCATGAAACTTCATGTGAAGGCTTAAAGGACCATTGTATGAATTTACAAGCCATAAAAATGGCATTGGCACGCAGCAATATGAAGATGTGCCTAAACCCACCTACCACCCTATCGATCCACGGCTTGCGCATCCCGCCTCTCTGGCCCGCGTAGTGCCCGTCCGCTCGCCCGCTCGCTCGTTTCGTCGTTTGGCTTAGTCATGCAGAGTTCATTCCCAGTCTATGATCAGACCAGACTGAGGGTCATGGTAGTAGGTTCGGTAGCTCACAGAGGGGGACCCAGCCGATCCCCAACTTGTGCATCCCGCACCGCAGGCCGGCTGAGCGCCTGCACGCTCATTTTATGGGTTGACTTAGGCATACGGAGTTCATTCCCAGTCTAAGCATACAGAGTTCACTCCCAGTCTAAGATCGGACCAGACCGAGGGTTGCGGCAGCACATGCTGGGCTCGAGAATGTGCTGGTGTAACATTTTTCTTCGTCGGAGAACCTGACCGGCGGCATTGGGGTTCCGACGATCGAGGGGGCCGGGGGGGGTGTTCGCACATGATGTGCGATGGGTACTGGTACTTGGCCCTTATATTGGCCCCCTATTCCTCATCAAACCTCGAGAACTCACACCCCTATAAAAAGCATTTGAGATTTTACAGGTTTGCTGCCAGTAGCCATTAAAGTATCTAAAATGGGGGACACTTTTTTCAAATGGTCACAAAGTCTTGTACACTTCAAGTTTTTAGCTGAAATTTTTTGTGCATGCAAAAAAAAATACAAGGATCACATCTACCAAGTTTGGGGCCAAAAATCCTTCGAAAAAAATTTTACAAAATCTCGAACTGCAAAAAGTTTCAAAAATCGTGAAAAATAGAAAACGTGTCGTCCTGCCATGAAACTTCACGTCAACGCTCAAGGGACCATTGTATGAATTTGCAAGCCATAAAATGGCATTGGCACACAAAAATATGAAGATGTGCCAAAACCCACCTACCACCCTATCGATCTACGGCTTGCGCATCCCGCCTCTTTGGCCGACGTAGTGCCCGCCCGCCCTCCCACCCACTCGTTTTGTCGATTGGCTTAGGCATACGGAGTTCATTCCCAGTCTAAGATTGGACCAGATCGAGGGTTGCGGCAGCAGGATTGGCAGCACGCAAAGGGGGACCCGACCGATCCCCGGCTTACGTATCCCGCCCCTCTGGCCGGCTGAGCGCCTACACGCTCGTTTCGTGGGTTGACTTAGGCATACGGAGTTCATTCCCAGTCTAAGCATACGGAGTTCATTCCCAATCTTAGATCGAACCAGACTGAGGGTTGTGGTAGCACATGCTAGGCTCGAGCATGTGCCAGTGCCGCATTTTTCTTTACCGGGGCACCATCGCCGGAGCATCATCGGAGAACCTGACTGGCGGCATTGGGGTTCCGGTGATTGGGGGGTCGAGGGAGGGTGTGCGCACATGATGTGCGATGGGTGCTGGTACTTGGCCCTTATATTGGCCCCCTATCCCCCATCAAACCTTGAGAACTCGCACTCCCTTAAAGAGCATTTGAGATTTTACAGGTTTGCTGCCAGTAGCCATTAAAGTGTCTAAAACGGGGACACATTTTTCAAATGGTCACAAAATCTTGCACACTTCGAGTTTTTGGCTGAATTTTTTTGTGCATGCCAACAAAAATACAAGGATCACGTCTACCAAGTTTGGGGCCAAAGCACCTTCAGAAAAAATTTTCAAAAATCCTGAACCGTAAAAAGTTTCAAAAATCGTGAAAAATAAAAATTGAGTCATCTTGCCATGAAACTTCACGTGAAGGCTTAAGGGACCATTGTATGAATTTACAAGCCATAAAAATGGCATTGGTACGGAGAAATATGAAGATGTGCCTAAACCCACCGACCACCCTATCGATCCACGGCTTGCGCATTCCGTCTCTCTGGTTGACGTAGTGCCCGCCCGCCGCTCGTCTTATCGGTTGGCTTAGGCATACAGAGTTCATTCCCAGTCTAAGATCGGATCGGATCAAGGGTCGTGGCAACAAATCGACAGCACGTAAGGGGGACCTGACTGATCCCCGGCTTGTGCATCCCGTCCCTCTGGCCGGCTGAGCGCCCGCACGCTCATTTTAATGGGTTGACTTAGGCATATGGAGTTCATTTCCAGTCTAAGCATATGGAGTTCATTCCCAGTCTAAGATCGAACCAGACCGAGGGTTGCGACAGCACATGCTGGGCTAGGGCATGTGCTGGTGCCGTAGTTTTCTTCGTCGGGGCACCATCACCAGAGGATCGTCGAAGAACCTGACCGGCAGCATTGGGGTTCCGGTGATCGAGCAGGCCGGGGGGGCTGTGCGCACATGATGTGCGATGGGTGCCGGTACTTGGCCCTTATATTGGCCCCCTATCCATCATCAAACCTCGAGAACTCACACCCCCTTAAAGAGCAATTGAGATTTTACAGGTTTGCTGCCAGTAGCCATTAAATTGTCTGAAATGGGGACACTTTTTTCAAATGGTCACAAAATCTTGTACACTTTGAGTTTTTGGCTGAATTTTTTTGTGCAGGCCAACAAAAATACTAGGATCACGTCTACCAAGTTTGGAGCAAAAACTCCTTTCGAAAAAATTTGAAAAAATCCCGAACCGTAAAAAGTTTTGAAAATCGTGAAAAATAGAAAACGAGTCGTCTTGCCATGAAACTTCACGTGAAGGCTTAAGGGACCATTGTATCAATTTACAAGCCATAAAAATGGTATTGGCATGCAAAAATATGAAGATGTGCCTAAACCCACCTACCACCCTATCGATCCATGGCTTGCGCATCCCGTCTCTCTGGCCGGCGTAGTGCCCTCTCGCCCACTCGTTTCGTCGGTTGGCCTAGGCATACGGAGTTCATTCCCAGACTAAGATCAGATCAAACTGAGGGTTGTGGCAGTAGGATTGATAGCATGTAGAGGGGGACTCGGTCGATCCCCGGCTTGCGTATCCCGCCCCTCTGGCCGACTGAGCACCCACACGCTCATTTCGTGGGTTGACTTAGGCATACGGAGTTTCTTCCCAGTCTAAGCATATAGAGTTCATTCCCAGTCTAAGATCGGATCAGACCGAGGGTTACGGCGGTACATGCTAGGCTCAGGCATGTGCTGGTGTCATATTGTTCTTGGCCGGGGCACCATCGTCGGAGCATCGTCGGAGAACCTGACCGACGGCATTGGGGTTACGGCGATCGGGGGGGTTGAGGGGGGTGTGCGCACATGATGTGTGATGGGTGCTGGTGCTTGGCCCTTATATTGGCCCCCTATCCCTCATCAAACCTCGAGGACTCACACTCCCTTAAAGAGCGTTTGAGATTTTACAGGTTTGCTGCCAGAAGCTATTAAAGTGTCTGAAATGGGGACACTTTTTTCAAATGGTCACAAAATCTTGTACACTTCGAGTTTTTAGCTGATTTTTTTTGTGCATACCAAAAAAAATACAAGGATCACGTCTACCAAGCTTGGGGCCAAAATGATTTCTAAAAAAATTTTAAAAAATCTTGAACCGCAAAAATTTTTGAAAATCGTGAAAAATAAAAAACGAGTAGTCTTGCCATGAAACTTCACGGAAGGCTTAAGGGACCATTGTATGAATTTACAAGCCATAAAAATGGCATTGGCACGTAGAAATATGAAGATGTGCCTAAACCCACCTACCAGCCTATCGATCCACGGCTTGCGCATCCCGTCTCTCTGGCCGACGTAGTGCCCGCCCGCCCGCCCGCTCACTCGTTTTGTCGGTTGGCTTAGGCATACGGAGTTCATTCCCAATCTAACATCAAACCGGACTGAGGGTTGCAGTAGTAAAATTGGCAGCACGTAGAGAGGGACCCGACCGATCCCCGGCTTGCGCATCCCGCCCCTCTGGCCGATGAGCGCCCGTACGCTCATTTCATGGGTTGACTTAGGCATATGGAGTTCATTCCCAGTCTAAGCATACGAAGTTCATTCCCAATCTAAGATCGGACCGGACCAAGGGTTATGGCAGCACATGCTCGCCTCAGGCATATGCTGGTGCCGCATTTTTCTTCGTCGGGGCACCATCACCGGAGCATCGCTGGAGAACCTGACCGGTAGCATTGGGGTTCCGGCGATCGGAGGGGCTGGGGTGGTGTGCGCACATGATGTGCGATGGGTGCTGGTACTTGGCCCTTATATTGGCCCCCTATCCCTCATCAAATCACGAGAACTGACACTCCCTTAAGAGCATTTGAGATTTTATAGGTTGTTGCCAGTAGCCATTAAAGTGTCTGAAATGTGGAGACATTTTTTCAAATGGTCACAAAATCTTGTTACACTTCGAGTTTTTGGCTGAATTGTTTTGTGCATGACAATAAAAATACAAGGATCACGTCTTACCATGTTTGGGGCCAAAAATCCTTCAGAAAAAAATTTAAAAAATCCTGAACCGTAAAAAGTTTCAAAAATCATGAAAATATAAAACGAGTCGTTCTTGCCATTCAAACTTCACGTGACGGCTTAAAGGACCATTGTATGAATTTACAAGCCATAAAAATGGCATTGGCACACAGAAATATGAAGATGTGCCTAAACCCACCGACCACCCTATCGATCCACGGCTTGCACATTCCGTTTCTTTGGCCGACGTAGTGCCCACCCGCCCGCCTGCTCGCTCGTTTCGTCGGTTGGCTTAGGCATACGGAGTTCAATCCCAATCTAAGATCGGATCAGATCGAGGGTTGTGTCAGCAAAATCGGTAGCATGCAAGGGGGACCTGACCGATCCCCGGCTTGCGTATCCCGCCCCTCCGGTCGACTGAGCGCCTGCACGCTCATTTTAATGGGTTGACTTAGGCATACGGAGTTCATTCCCAGTCTAAGCATACGGAGTTCATTCCCAGTCTAAGATCGGACCAGACCGAGGGTTGCGGCAGCACATGCTAGGCTCGGGCATGTGCTGGTGCCGTATTTTTCTTTGCCGAGGCACCATCACCGGAGCATCGTCGGAGAACCTGACAGGCGACATTGGGGTTACGACGATCGGGGGGTCGAGGGGGGTGTGCGCACATGATGTGTGATGGGTGCTGGTACTTGGCCCTTATATTGGCCCCCTATCACTCATCAATCCTCAAGAACTCACACCCCCTTAAAGAGCATTTGAGATTTTACAGGTTTGCTGCCAGTAGCCATTAAAGTGTTTGAAATGGGGACACTTTTTTCAATTGGTCACAAAATGTTGTACACTTCAAGTTTTTAGCTGAATTTTTTTATGCATGCCAAAAAAAATACAAGGATCAAGTCTTCCAAGTTTGGGGCCAAAACTCTTTCCGAAAAAATTTTAAAAAATCCCGAACCGTAAAAAGTTTCGAAGATCGTGAAAAATAGAAAACGAGTCGTCTTGCCATGAAACTTCACGTGAAGGCTTAAGGGACCATTGTATGAATTTACAAGCCATAAAAATATCATTGGCACCTAGAAATATGAAGATGTGCCGAAACCCACCTACCACCCTATCGATCCACGGCTTGCGCATCCCGTCTCTCCGGTCGGCGTAGTGCCCACCTGCCCGTCCACCTGCTCATTTCATCAGTTGGCTTAGTCATACGGAGGTCATTCCCAGTCTAAGATCAGACTAGACTGAAGGTTGCGGCAGTAGGATCGATAGCACACAGAGGGGGATCCGATCGATCCCCGGCTTGCGCATCCCACCCCTCTGGCCAGCTGAGCGCCCGCACACTCGTTTCGTGGGTTGACTTAGGCATACGAAGTTCATTCCCAGTTTAAGATCAGACCAGACCGAGGGTTGCGGTAGCACATGCACGGCTCGGGCATGTGCTGGTGCCGTATTTTTCTTCGTCGAGCCACCATCGCCGGAGAACCTGACCGGCGGCGTTGGTGTTTCGGTGATCGGGGGGCCCGGGGGGTGTGCACACATGATGTGCGATGGGTGCTGGTACTTGGCCCTTATATTGGCCCCCTATCCCTCATCAAATCTTGAGAACTCACACCCCCTTAAAGAGCATTTTAGATTTTACAAGTTTGCTGCCAGTAGCCATTAAAGTGTCTAAATGGGGACACTTTTTTTCAAATGGTCACAAAGTCTTGTACACTTTGATTTTTTAGCTGAATTTTTTTTTTGCATGCCAAAAAAAATACAAGGATCACGTCTACCAAGTTTGCGGCAAAAACTCCTTCTAAAAAAATTTTAAAAAATCCCAAACCGTAAAAAGTTTCAAAAATCATGAAAAGTAGAAAACGAGTCGTCTTGCCATGAAACTTCACGTAAAGGCTTAAGGGACCATTGTATTAATTCACAAGCCTATAAAAATGGCATTGGCACACAGAAATATGAAGATGTGCCTAAACCAACCTACCACCCGATCGATGCACGGCTTGGCATCCCGTCTCTCTGGTCGATGTAGTGCCCGGCCGCCTGCCCACTCGTTTCGTCGGTTGGCTTAGGCATACGGAGTTCATTCCCAGTCTAAGATAGGGCCGAACTGAGGGTTATGGCAGCATGATCGGTAGCATGCAGAGAGGGACCCGACTGATCCCCGGCTTGCGCATCCCGCCTCTCTGGCTGGCCGAGCGCCCGTGTGTTCTTTTTGTGGTTTGACTTAGGCATACAGAGTTCATTCCCAGTCTAAGCATACGAAGTTCATTCCAAGTATATGATCAAACCGAACCGAGGGTTGCGGCAGCACATGCTGGGCTTGGTCTTGTGCTGGTGCCGCATTTTTCATCGTCGAGGCACTATCGTCGGAGCATTGCCGGAGAACCTGACCAGCGATCGGGGGGCCGGGGGGTGTGCTCACATGATGTGCGATGGGTGCTGGTACTTGGCCCTTATATTGGCCCCCTATCCCTCATCAAACCTTGAGAACTCACACCCCCTTAAAGAGCATTTGAGATTTTACAGGTTTGTTGCCAGTAGCCATTAAAGTGTCTAAAATGGGGACACTTTATTCAAATGGCCACAAAATCTTGTACACTTCGAATTTTTAGCTGAATTTTTTTGTTCATGCCAACAAAAATACAAGGATCACGTCTACCAAGTTCGAGGCCAAAAATCGTTTCGAAAAAATTTTAAAAAATCCCGAACCGTAAAAAGTTTCAAAAATCATGAAAAATAGAAAACGAGTCGTCTTGCCACGAAACTTCACGTGAAGGCTTAAGGGACCATTGTATCAATTTACAAACCGTAAAAAATGGATTGGCATGCAGAAATATAAAGATGTGCCTAAACCCAACTACCACTCTATCGATCCACGGCTTGCGCATCTCGCCTCTCTGGCCGGCATATTGCCCGCCCGTTCGCTTCGTCGGATGGCTTAAGCATACGGAGTTGATTCCCAGTCTAAGATCAGACCAGATCGAGGGTTGCGGCAGCAGGATTGGTAGCATGCAGAGGTGGACCTGGCCGATCCCCAGCTTACGCCTCCCGCCCCTCTGGCAGGCTGAGCACCCGTACGTTCGTTTCATGGGTTGACTTAGGCATACGGAGTTCATTCCCAGTCTAAGCATACAAAGTTCATTCCGAGTCTAAGATCAGACCAGACCGAGGGTTGTGGCAGCCCATACTGGGTTCGGGCATGTGCTGGTGCCGCATTTTTCTTCACCGGGGCACCATCGTCGGAGCATCGTCGGAGAACCTGACCGACGGCATTGGGGTTCCGGTGATCGGGGGGCCGAGGGGGTGGGCACACATGATGTGCGATGGATGCTGGTACTTGGCCCTTATATTGGTCCCCTATCCCTTATCAAACCTCGAGAACTCACCCCCCTTAAAGAGCATTTGAGATTTTACAGGTTTGCTGCCTGTAGCCATTAAAGTGTCTGAAATGGGGACACTTTTTTCAAATGGTCACAAAAAATTGTACACTTCGAGTTTTTAGCAAAATTTTTTTGTGCATGCCAATAAAAATACAAGGATCCCGTCTACCAAGTTTGGGGCCAAAACTCCTTCTGAAAAAATTTTAAAAAATCTTGAACCACAAAAAGTTTTGAAAATCATGAAAAATAGAAAACGAGTCGTCTTGCCATGAAACTGCACGTGAAGGCTTAAGGGACCATTGTATGAATTTACAAGACATAAAAATGGCATTGGCGCACAGAAATATGAAGATGTGCCTAAACCCACCTACCACCCTATCGATCCACGGCTTGTGCATCCCGCCTCTCTGGCCGCTCGTTTCGTCGGTTGGCTTAGGCATACAGAGTTCATTCCAAGTCTAAGATTGGACCGGATCACGAGTTGCAGTAGCAGGATTGGTAGCATGCAGAGGGGGATCCGATCGATCTCTGGCTTACGCATCCCACCCCTCTAGCCGGCTGAGCGCACGCACGCTCGTTTCATGGGTTGACTTAGGCACACGGAGTTTATTCCCAGTCTAAGCATACAAAGTTCATTCTGACTCTAAGATCAGACCGGACCAAGGGTTGTGGCAGCCCATTCTGGGTTCGGGTAGGTGCTGGAGCCGCATTTTTCTTCATCGGGGCACAATCACCGGAGCATCGTCAGAGAATCTGACCGGCGGCATTGGGGTTCCGCCGATCGGGGTGGCCAGGGGGGTGTGTGCACATGATGTGTGATGGGTGCTGGTACTTGGCCCTTATATTGGCCCCCTATCCCTCATCAAACCTTGAGAACTCACACCCCTTAAAAAGCAATTGAGATTTTACAGATTTGCTGCCAGTAGCCATTAAAGTATCTGAAATGGGGACACTTTTTTCAAATGGTCACAAAATTTTGTACATTTCGAGTTTTTAGCTGAATTTTTTTGTGCATGCCAACAAAAATACAAGGATCACGTCTACCAAGTTTGCAGCCAAAACTCTTGAAAAAATTTCAAAAAATGCCGAATCGTAAAAATGTCGGATGGCCTAGGCATACGGAGTTCATTCCCAGTCTAAGATTAGATCGGACCGAGGGTTGTGGCAGCAGGATCGGCAGCACGCAGAGGGGGACCCGATTGATCCCCGGCTTGTGCATCCCGCCCTTTTGGCTGACTGAGCGCCCGCACGCTCGTTTCGTGGGTTGACTTAGGCATACGTAGTTCATTCCTAGTCTAAGCATACGGAGCTCGTTCCCAGTCTAAGATCAAACTGGACCGAGGGTTGCAGCAGCACATGCTGGGGTCGGGCATGTGCTGGTGCTGCATTTTTCATCACCGAGGCACCATCGTCGGAGCATTGCCGAAGAACCTGACCAGCGGCCTTGGGGTTCCGGCGATCGGGGGGCCGGGGGGTGGGTGCACATGATGTGCATGCCAACAAAAATACAATGATCACGTCTACGAAGTTTGGGGCCATGAAACTTCACGTGAAGGCTTAAGGGACCATTGTATGAATTTACAAGCCATAAAATGGCATTGGCACGTAGAAATATGAAGATGTGCCTAAACCTACCTACCACCCTATCGATCCACGACTTGCGTATCCCGTCTCTCTGGCCGACGTAGTGCCTGCCCGCCCGCCCCTCGTTTCGTCGGTTGGCTTAGGCATATGGAGTTCATTCCCAGTCTAAGATCGGATTAGACTGAGGGTTACAGCAGTAGGATCGGCAACATGTAGAAGGGGACCTGACCGATCCTCGGCTTGCGCATCCCGCCCCTCTGGCCGGCTAAGCGCCCGTACGCTCGTTTCATGGGTTGACTTAGGCATACGGAGTTCATTCTCAGTCTAAGCATACGGAGTTCATTCCTAGTCTAATATAGGATCGGACCGGACAGAGGGTTACGGTAGCACATGCTGGGCTCTGGCATGTGCTGGTGCTGTATTTCTCTTCATCGAGGCAGCATCGTCGGAGTATCGTCGGAGAACCTGGCCGACGGCATTGGGGTTCCGGTGATCGAGGGGTCCGGGGGGGTGTGCGCACATGATGTGCAATGGGTACCGGTACTTGGCCCTTATATTGGCCCCCTATCCCTCATCAAACCTAGAGAACTCACACCGCCTTAAAAAGCATTTGAGATTTTACAGCTTTGCTGCCAATAACCATTAAAGTGTCTAAAATGGGGACACTTTTTTCAAATGGTCAAAAAATCTTGTACACTTCGAGTTTTTAGCTGGATGTTTTTGTGCATGCCAACAAAAATACAAGGATCACATCTACAAAGTTTGGGGCCAAAACTAGTTGCGAAAAAATTTAAAAAAATCTCGAACCCTAAAAAGTTTCAAAATCGTGAAAAATAGAAAATGAGTCGTCTTGTCATAAAACTTCACGTGAAGGCTTAAGGGACCATTGTATGAATTTACAAGAAACAAAAATGCCATTGGCACGTAGAAATATGAAGATGTGCCTAAACCCACCTACCACCCTATCGATCCACGGCTTGCGCATCTCGTCTCTCTGGCCGGCGTAGTGCCTGCCCGCCCGCCCACCCGCTCGTTTCATCGGTTGGCTTAGGCATACGGAGTTCATTCCCAGTCTGAGATTAGACCAGACCGAAGGTTACAGCAGCAGGATCGACAACATGTAGAGGGGCACCGATCGATCCCCAGCTTGCGCATCCCTCCCCTATGGCCGGCTGAGCGCCCGGACGCTCGTTTCATGTGTCAACTTAGGCATACGAGTTCATTCCCAGTCTAAGCATGCGGAGTTCATTCCCAATCTAAAATTGGACCAGACTGAGGGTTGCGGCAGCACATGCTGGGCTTGGGTACGTGCTGGTGCTGCATTTTTCTTCGTCGGGGCACCATCGTCGGAGCATCGCCGGAGAACCTGACTGACGACATTAGGGTTCCAACGATCGGGTGGGCCGGGGGGTGGGTGTGCGCACATGATGTGCGATGGGTGCTGGTACTTGGCCCTTATATTGGCCCCCTATCCCTCATCAAACCTCAAGAACTCACACCCCCTTAAAGAGCATTTGAGATTTTACAGGTTTGCTGCCAGTAGCCATTAAAGTGTCCGAAATAGGGACACTTTTTTCAAATGGTCACAAAATCCTGTACACTTTGAGTTTTTAGCTGAATTTTTTTGTGCATCCCAAAAAAAATACAAGGATCATGTCTACGAAGTTTGGGGCCAAAAATCCTTCCGAAAAAATTTTAAAAAATCTCGAACCGTAAAAAGTTTCAAAAATCGTGAAAAATAGAAAATGAGTTGTCCTGCCATGAAACTTCACGTGAATGCTCAAGGGACCATTGTATGAATTTACAAGCCATAAAATGGCATTGGCACATAGAAATATGAAGATGTGCCTAAACCCACCTACCACCCTATCGATCCACGGCTTACGCATCTCGTCTCTCTGGGCGACGTAGTGCGCGCCTGCCCGCCTGCTCATTTCGTTGGTTGGCTTAGGCATAAGGAGTTCATTCCCAGTCTAAGATCGAACTGGACTGAGGGTTACGGGTGTAGGATCGACAGCACGCAGAGGGGGACCCGGTAGATCCCCGGCTTGCGAATCCAACCCCTCTGGCCGGCTGAGCGCCCGCACGCTCGTTTCATGGGTTGACTTAGGCATACGGAGTTCATTCCCAGTCTAAGATCGGATCGAACCGAGGGTTGCGGTAGCACATGCTGGACTCGAGCATGTGCTGGTGTCGTATTTTTCTTTGCCGGGGCACCATCACCGGAGAACCTGACCGGCGGCATTGGGGTTCCAGCGTTCCGAGGGGCCGGGGGGTGTGCGCACATGATGTGCAATGGGTGCTGGCACTTGGGGACGCTTTTTTCAGGTCTGCTGCCAGTAGCCATTAAAGTGTCTGAAATGGGGACGCTTTTTTCAAATGGTCACAAAATCTTGTACACTTCGAATTTTTAGCTGAATTTTTTTGTGCATGCCAACAAAAATACAAGGATCACGTCTACCAAGTTTGGGGCCAAAACTATTTCCAAAAAAATTTTAAAAAATCCAAAACCGCAAAAAGTTTCAAAAATCATGAAAAATAGAAAACGAGTCATCTTGCCATGAAACTTCACGTGAAGGCTTAAGGGACCATTGTATGAATTTACAAGCCATAAAAATGGTTTTGGCACGTAGAAATATCAAGATGTGCCTAAACCTACCTACCACCCTATCGATCCACAGCTTGCGCATCCCGTCTCTCTGGCCGACGTAGTGCCCGCCCTCCCACCCGCCCGCTCGTTTCATCAGTTGGCTTAGGCATACGGAGTTCATTCCCAGTCTAAGATTGGACCAGACTGAGGGTTACGACAGCAGGATCGGCAGCACACCGAGGGGGACCCGGTCGATCCCCGGCTTGCGCATCCCGCCCCTCTGTCCGGCTCAGCGCCTGCACGCTTGTTTCATTGGTTGACTTAGGCAAACGGAGTTCATTTCCAATCTAAGCATACAGAGTTCATTCCTAGTCTAACATCAGACCAGATCGAGGGTTGTGAAAGCACATGCTGGGCTCGAGCATGTGCTGGTGCCGTATTTTTCTTCGTCGGGGCATGATCGTCGGAGCATCATCGAAGAACCTGATCGGTAGTATGGGAGGGGCCGAGGGGGTGTGCGCACATGATGTGCAATGGGTGCTGGTACTTGGCCCCTATATTGGGCCCCTATCCCTCATCAAATGTCGAGAACTCACAACCACTTAAAGAGCATTTGAGATTTTACAGGTTTGCTGCCTGTAGCCATTAAAGTGTCTAAAATGGGGACACTTTTTTCAAATGGTCACAAAATCTTGTACACTTCGATTTTTTAGCGGTATTTTTTTATGCATGCCAAAAAAAATACAAGGATCATGTCTACCAAGTTTGGGGCCAAAACTCCTTCTGAAAAAATTTAAAAAAATCCCAAAAGGCAAAAAGTTTCAAAAATCGTGAAAAATAGAAAACGAGTCATCTTGCCATGAAACTTCATGTGAAGGCTTAAGGGACAATTGTATGAATTTATAGGCCATAAAAATGGCATTGGCACGCAGAAATATGAAGATGTACCTAAACCCACCTACCACCCTATCGATCACGGCTTGCGCATTCCCGTCTCTCTTTGGCTCGGCCGTGTGCCCGTTCCGCCCGCTCTGTTTCGTCGGTTGGCTTAGGGCGATACGGAGTTCATTCCTAGTCTAAGATCAGACCGGGATCAAAGGGTTGCGGGTAGCAAGATCAGCAGCACACAGAGGGGGAACCTGGCTGATCCCCGGCTTGCGCATCCGCGTCCGTCTGGCCGGCTGAAGCGTCCCGCACACTCATTTCGTGGGTTGACTTTGGGCATACAGAGTTCCATTCCCAGTCTAAGCATACGGAGTTCATTCCCAAGCTAAGATCAAAACCAGACTCGAGGGGTGTGGCGGTATGCACATGCTAGGCTCGGGCATGTGCTGGTGTCAGATTTTCTTCGTCGGGGCACAATCACCGGAGCATCCACCGGAGAACCTGACTGGCGACATTGGGATTCCGGCGATCGGGGGGGCCGGGGGGTGTGCGCACATGATGTGCGATGGGTGCTGGTACCTGGCTCTTATATTGGCCCCCTATCCCTCATCAAACCTTGAAAACTCACACCCCCTTAAAGAGCATTTGAGATTTTACAGGTTTACTGCCAGTAGCCATTAAAGTGTTTGAAATGGGGACCCTTTTTTCAAATGGTCACAAAATCTTGTACACTTCGAGTTTTTAGCTGAATTTTTTTGTGCATGCCAAAAAAAATACAGGGATCACGTCTACCAAGTTTAGGGCCAAAACTCCATCCAAAATTTTTTAAAAATCCCGAACCGTAAAAAGTTTCAAAAATCCTGAAAAATAGAAAACGAGTCGTCTTGCCATGAAAGTTCACGTGAAGGCTTGAGGGACCATTGTATGAATTTACAAGTGAGAAAAATGGCATTGGCACATAGAAATATGAAGATGTGTCTAAACCCACCTACCACCCTATCGATCCACGACTTGCGCATCCCGTCTCTCTGGCCGGCGTAGTGCTTGCCCGCCCGCCCACTCGTTTCATCAGTTGGCTTAGGCATACGGAGTTCATTTCCACTCTAAGATTGGACCAGACCGAGGGTTACGGTAGCACATGCTGGGCTCGGGCATGTGCTGGTGCCGTATTTTTCTTCGTCGGGGCACCATCGTCGGAGAACATGATCGGCGGCATTGGAGTTCCGGTGATCGGGGGGGCCGAGGGGGTATGCATACATGATGTGCGATTGGTGCTAGTACTTGGCCCTTATATTGGCCCCCTATCCTTCATCCAACCTCAAGAACTCACACCCCCTTAAAGAGCATTTGAGATTTTACAGGTTTGCTACCAGTAGCCATTAAAGTGTCTAAAATGGGGACACTTTTTTCAAATGGTCACAAAATCTTGTACACTTCGAGTTTTTAGCTGAATGTTTTGTGCATGCCAAAAAAAATACAAGGATCATGTCTACTAAGTTTGGGGCCAAAACTCTTTCTGAAAAAATTTTAAAAAATCTTGAACCGAAAAGAGTTTCAAAAATTGTGAAAAATAGAAAACGGGTCGTCTTGCCATGAAACTTTACGTGAAGGCTTAAGGGACCATTGTATGAATTTACAAGCCATAAAAATGGCATTGGCATGCAGAAATATGAAGATGTGCCTAAACCCACAGTCATAATGTCTAGATCTGGGGATCTATCTCTAGACATTGACTTTAGGGAGTTGCCACCAATCTTTTTTATCTAGGTGCGATTGGCCACCTAAAGAATCAGTCCTTTCAGGGGACACCTAAGTTTAAGGGTCCTTCAAAGAATAGGTTCAGGTCTGCTAACCAGAACAGGGTTCGGGAGTTCGGTTACGTATGAGAAAGGTTATAGCACCCTCACAACGCCCATCAAAAGATGGTAGCAGCTTAAATTTGTGTTATCCAAAAGCCTTAAAATTTTACCAAGTAATTAATTATTGGAAAATTTTCTCAATTGACTCTAATACTTTTAGCAAAAAATTCAGAAAATTCCCTCACCTCAAGAGTATGCAAGAAAAAACTACTGTTTCACTTGCACAGGCTCCGTCGTCGGATTAGTTAAAGAAAAATCAAAATCAAAATCAAAATAAAAAGAAAGGAAAGGATGATTGTTCTTGTGTAGGGAAAATTGATACTTTCAACTTTTCCCTAAAAATATTTTTTTGAAATTTATTTTTAAGAAAAATTGATACTTTCAACTTTTCCCTAAAAATATTTTTTGGAAATTTATTTTTAAGGAAAATTGATACTTTCAACTTTTCCCCAAAAATATTTTTTTGGAAATTTTGATTTTCAAGGAAAATTGATACTTTCAACTTTTCCCTAAAAATATTTTTTGAAAATTTATTTTTAAGGAAAATTGATACTTTCAACTTTTCCTCAAAAATATTTTTTTTGAAAATTTATTTCAAAGGAAAATTGATACTTTCAACTTTTCCTCAAAAATCCCTTTTTTTTTTTGAAAATTTATTTTTAAGGAAAATGGATACTTTCAACTTTTCCCTAAAAATATTTTTCGAAAATTTTGATTTTCAAGGAAGATTGATACTTTCAACTTTTCCCCAAAAATATTTTTTTTTGAACTTTTGATTTTTATTTAAAGAAAATAGAATAATAAAAAAAAATAAAAGTGAAAATAAATAAAAATAAAAATAAAGAAAAGTAAAACAAAAATAAAAATAAGGTAAAGATAAAAAATATTAAATAAAACCTAATCTAATAAATATAAAAACAAATAAAATAAAAATAAATAAACAAATAAATAAAAAAAACCTGGAGCAGCTCGGAGTGCGGCTCGGCTCAAGGAAGAGAAAATAGCTCGGAGGGCGGCTTGGGAAGCTCGTCTTAGCTCGGCTTGGCTCGGAGGGGGGAGGCACGCGTGGGTTAGGACGCGGGTCGACGTTCGGGTCGGGTCGGATCTCGGCAAAACGCGCGGATCCTCTGGGTTACTTAAAGTCAAAACGACGTCGTTTTGGGAGGGTATTTATGGCGCTTCCCTCTATTTTTCGGCAGAAAGCTGCTCTTCTCTCTCTCTCTTTCTTCCTTTTTCCTCTCCCTTCTCTTTAAAAGGTCGAAGAACTCCGATTGAAGATTCATCGAATTCTGGGTTTCGTCATCGAAATCTGGGTTTTTTATCGAAAGTTCATCGGAAGATCACCGGTTTTTGGGATTCTTTGCCGAAAATTGGGCAAGTCGTCGAAAACTTCAAGGTTGGCCAAAATTTTCATCAAAAAATTCAAACTTCGTCGAAAAATTCATCGAAATCAGGAATTTTCCAGAAATTCCCAGAAAAAAAAATGCCAAAAATCTTCAAAAAATTTCTTCTAATTCTCAGAACCCTTCTACACCTTTTCTTAGCCTTCTATACATCTCTTTGCCCTTAAATTAGTAGCCTTTGCTTACTGTTTTCTTCCGTTGCATCTGTTCCAGAGGGTCCCTTTTATAGGGATTGATCAGGAGTTTCTGATCAATCCCAATTCCTCTTTGGACGGGGATTCAATCTTTGAATTCGATCTGGACTTTTTTGATTGAATCCCCATTCCCAGTAGGATTCTTCACCCTTCAATCTCAGCCCTCCAAAATAAAAATCAAATAAATAAAAAAAATAATAGATAATTAGAGAAGATAATAAAAAAATATATTATAGGATAAAAAAATAATAATAATATATAATTAAATAAATAAAAATACAAAAATAAATAAAACAAAAAATAATAAAAAAAAATATATTATTAATAATAAATAAATAATAAATACATAGGATATACATAAAATATAAAATAAAATAAAAATAAAAATGACAAAGATAAAATTTGACCTACCCATTTGGACCAGGCCCAAATGATCCAGGCCTGGACCAAATTGGGTGTCTACAGCTGCCCCTCTTTGCACATTTTCTGTGAAACAAAAATTGCGCAAAGACGTAGACACCCAATCAAAACTTAACTCAACATTTTCA
>NW_019167849.1:2582241-2646121 GCF_002303985.1 Durio zibethinus | reverse complement strand
GAGCCAGGGATCGACCGGGTCCCCCTCTGCATGCAGCCGATCTTGCTGCCACAACCCTCGGTCCGGTCCGACCTTAGACTAGGAATGAACTCCGTATGCCCAAGCCAACCGACGAAACGAGCGGGCGGGCGGGCACTACATCGGCCAGAGAGACGGGATGCCCAAGTCGTGGATCTATAGCGTGGTAGGTGGGTTTAGGCACATCTTCATATTTAAGCGTGCCAATACCATTTTTATGGCTTGTAAATTCATACAATGGTCTCTTAAGCCTTCACGTGAAGTTTCATGGCAAGACGGCTCGTTTTCTATTTTTCATGATTTTCCAAACTTTTTACGGTTCGGGATTTTTTAAAATTTTTTCGGAAGGAGTTTTGGCCCCAAACTTGGTAGACGTGATCCTTGTATTTTTGTTGGCATGCACAAAAAAATTCAGTTAAAACTTGAAGTGTACAAGATTTTGTGACAATTTGAAAAAAATGTCCCCATTTCAGACACTTTAATGGCTACTGCCAGCAAACCTGTAAAATCTCAAATGCTCTTTAAGGGGGTGTGAGTTCTCAAGGTTTGATGAGGGATAGGGCCCCAAAATAAGGGCCAAGCACCAGCACCCATCGCACATCATGTGCGCACACCCCCCGGCCCCCCGATCGCCGGAACCCCAATGCCACTGGTCAGGTTCTCCGGCGATGCTCAGACGATGGTGCCCTGACGAAGAAAAATGCGGCACCAGGACATGCTCGAGCCTAGCATGTGCTGCCGTAACCCTCAGTCGGGTCTGATCTTAGACTGGGAATGAACTCCGTATGCTTGAACTGGGAATGAACTCCGTATGCCTAAGTCAACCCACGAAACGAGCGTGCGGGCGCTCAGCTGGCTAGAGGGGCGGGATGCGCAAGCCGGGGATCGGTCGGGTCCCCCTCTGCGTGCTGCCGATCCTGCTGCCACAACCCTTAGTTCGATCTGATTTTAGACTGCGAATGAACTCCGTATGCATAAGCCAACCGACGAAATGAGCGGGCGGGCAGGCACTACGCCACCCAGAGAGACGGGATACGCAAGCCGTTGGTCGATAGGCTGGTATGTGGATTTAGGCGCATCTTCATATTTCTGCAGGCCAATGCCATTTTTATGGCTTGTAAATTCATACAATGGTCCCTTAAGCCTTCACGTGAAGTTTCATGGCAAGACAACTCATTTTCTATTTTTCACAATTTTTGAAATTTTTGCGGTTCGGGATTTTTTAAAATTTTTTCGAAAGGAGTTTTGGTCCCAAACTTGGTAGACGTGATCCTTGTATTTTTGTTGGCACGCAAAAAAAATTCAGCTAAAAACTCGAAGTGTACAAGATTTTGTCACCATTTGAAAAACGTGTCCCCATTTCAGACACTTTAATTGCTACTGGCAGCAAACTTGTAAAATCTCAAATGCTCTTTAAGGGGGTGTGAGTTCTCGAGGTTTGATGAGGGATAAGGGGCCAGTATAAGGGCCAAGTACCTGCACCCATCGCACATCATGTGCGCACATGCCCTCTGACCCCCCAATCATCGGAACCCCAATGCCGCCGGTCAGGTTCTCAGGCGATGGTGCCCCGACGAAAAAAAATACGACACCAACAAATGCCTGAGCCCAGAATGTGCTACCGTAACCCTTGGTTCAGTCCGATCTTAGACTGGGAATGAACTCAGTATGCTTAGACTGGGAATGAACTCCGTATGCCTGAGTCAACCCACGAAACGATCGTGCGGATGCTCAACCGGCCAGAGGGGCGGGACGCGCAAGCCAGGGATCGATCGGGTCCCCCTTTGTGTGCTACCAATACTGCTACCGCAACCCTCGATTTGGTTTGATCTTAGATTGGGAATGAACTCCGTATGCCTAAGCCAACCGACGAAACGAGCGGGCGGGCATTACGTCGGCCCAGAGTGACGGGATGCGCAAGTCGTGGATCGATAGGGTGGTAGGTGGGTTTAGGCACATCTTCATATTTTTACGTGCCAATTCCATTTTTATGGCTTGTAAATTCATACAATGGGCCCTTAGGCCTTCACGTCAAGTTTCATGGCAAGACGACTCGTTTTCTATTTTTCACGATTTTCAAAACTTTTTACGGTTCGGGATTTTTTAAAATTTTTTCGGAAGGAGTTTTGGCCCTAAACTTGGTAGACGTGATCCTTGTATTTTTTTTCGCATGCACAAAAAAATTCAGCTAAAAACTCAAAGTGTATAAGATTTTAATGGCTACTGGCAGCAAACCTGTAAAATCTCAAATGCCCTTTAAGGGGATGTGAGTTCTCGAGGTTTGATGAGAGATAGGAGGCCAATATAAGGGCCAAGTACTAGCACCCATCGCACATCATGTGCGCACACCCCCCGGCCCGCCCGATCATCGGATCCCCAATGCCGCCAGTCAGGTTTTTCGGCAATGCTCTGGCGATGGTGCCCCGATGAAGAGAATTGTGGCACCAGCACATGCCCGAGCCCAGCATGTGCTGCCGCAACCCTCAGTTCGATCCGATCTTAGACTGGGAATGAAGTCCGTATGACTAACCCAACCGACGAAACGAGCGGGTGGGCAGGCGGGCGGGCATTATAACGGCCAGAGAGATGGGATGCGCGAGTCGTGGATCGATAGGGTGGTACGTGGGTTTAGGTACATCTTCATATTTCTGTGTGCCAATGCCATTTTTATGGCTTGTAAATTCATACAATGGTCCCTTAAGCCTTCACGTGAAGTTTCATGGCAAGACGACTCGTTTTCTATTTTTCACGATTTTCAAAACTTTTTACGGATCGGGATTTTTTCAAATTTTTTCGAAAGGAGTTTTGTCCCCAAACGTGGTAGACCTGATCCTTGTATTTTTTTTGCATGCACAAAAAAATTTAGCCAAAAGCTCGAAGTGTACAAGATTTTGTGACCATTTGAAAAAAGTGTCCTCATTTCAGACACTTTAATGGCTACTGGCAGCAAACCTATAGAATCTCAAATGCTCTTTAAGGGGGTCTGAGTTCTCGAGGTTTGATGAGGGATAGGGGGCCAATATAAGGGCCAAGTACCAGCACCCATCGCACATCATGTGCGAACACCCACCCCGATCGCCGAAACGCCAATGCCACCGGTCAGGTTCTCCAGCAATGCTCTGGCGATGGTGCCCCGACGAAGAAAAATACGGCACCAGCACATGCCCGAGCCCAGCATGTGCTGCAGCAACCCTCGGCCCGATCCGATCTTAGACTGGGAATGAACTCCGTATGCCTAAGCCAACCGACGAAACGAGCGGGCGGGCTGGTGGGCGAACACTACACCGGGCAGAGAAACGGGATGCGCAAGCCGTGGATCGATAGGGTGGTAGGTGGGTTTAGGCACATCTTCAGATTTCTACATGCCAATGCTATTTTTATGGCTTGTAAATTCGTACAATGGTCCCTTAAGCCTTCACGTGAAGTTTCAAGGCAAGACGACTCGTTTTCTATTTTTCACGATTTTCAAAACTTTTTTCGGTTCAGGATTTTTTTAAAATTTTTTCGAAAGGATTTTTGGCCCCAAACCTAGTAGACGTGATCCTTGTATTTTTGTTGGCATGTACAAAACAATTCAGCTAAAAACTCAAAGTGTACAAGATTTTGTGGCCATTTGAAAAAAGTGTCCCCATTTTAGACACTTTAATGGCTAGTGGCAGCAAACCTGTAAAATCTCAAATGCTCTATAAGGGGGTGTGAGTTCTCGAGGGTTGATGAGGGATAGGGGGCCAATATAAGGGCCAAGTACCAGCACCCATCGCACATCATGTGCGCACATCCCCCGACCCCCCCGATCATCAGAACCCCAATGCCGCCGGTCAGGTTCTCCGGCGATGCTCCGGCGAAGGTGTCCCGACGAAGAAAATTATGGCACCAGCACATGCCCTAGCCCAATATGTGCTGCCATAGCCCTCAGTCCGGTCCTATCTTAGGCTGGGAATGAACTCCGTATGCTTAGACTGGGAATGAATTCCGTATACCTAAGTCAACCCACGAAACGAGCGTGCGGGCGCTCAGTCGACCAGAGGGGCGGGATGCGCAAGTCAGGGATCGGAAGGGTCCCCCTCTGCGTGCTACTGATCCTGCTGCTACAACCCTCTATCCGGTCTGATCTTAGACTGGGAATGAACTCCGTATGCCTAAGCCAACCGACGAAACGAGCAGGCAGGCGGGCATTACGTCGGCCAGAGAGACGAGATGCGCAAGCCATGGATCGATAGGATGGTAGGTGGGTTTAGGCACATCTTCATATTTCTGCACGCCAATTCATACAATGGTCCTTTAAGCCTTCACGTGAAGTTTCATGGCAAGACGACTCGTTTTCTATTTTTCACAATTTTTGAAACTTTTTACGGTTTGGGATGTTTTAAAATTTTTTCGGAAGGAGTTTTGGCCCCAAACGTGGTAGACCTGATCCTTGTATTTTTTTTGGCACGTAAAAAAAAATTTAGCTAAAAACTCGAAGTGTACAAGATTTTGTGACCAATTGAAAAACGTGTCCCCATTTCAGACACTTTAATGGCTACTGGTAGCAAACCTGTAAAATCTCAAATGCTCTTTAAGGGGGTGTGAGTTCTCAAGGTTTGATGGGGGATAGGGGGCCAATATAAGGGCCAAGTACCAGCACCCATCGCACATCATGTGCGCACACCCCCGGCCCCCCCAATCGTCGGAACCCCAATGTCGTCGATCAGGTTCTCCGACGATGGTGCCTCGACGAAGAAAAATGCGACACCAGCACATGCCCGAGCCCATTATGTGCTGCCGTAGCCCTCAGTCCGGTCCTATCTTAGAGTGTGAATGAACTCTGTATGCTTAGACTGGGAATGAACTCTGTATGCCTAAGTCAACCCACGAAACGAGCGTGCGGGTGCTCAGTCGACCAGAGGGGCGGGATGCGTAAGCCAGGGATCGGTCGGGTCCCTCTCTGTGTGCTACCAATCCTGCTGTTGCAACCCTTGATCTGGTCCAATCTTAGACTGGGAATGAACTCCGTATACCTAAGCCAGCCGACGAAACAAGCGGGCGGGTGGGCGGGCGGGCACTACGCCGACCAGAGAGACGGGATGCGCAAGTCGTGGATCGATAGGGTGGTAGGTGAGTTTAGGCACATCTTCATATTTTTGTGTGCTAATGCCAATTTTATGGCTTGTAAATTCATACAATTGTCCCTTAAGCCTTCACGTGAAGTTTCATGGCAAGAGGACTCGTTTTCTATTTTTCATGATTTTTGAAACTTTTTGCGGTTTGGAATTTTTTAAAATTTTTTCAGAAGGAGTATTGGCCCCAAACTTGGTAGACGTGATCCTTGTATTTTTGTTGGCATGCAAAAACAAAATCAGCTAAAAACTCGAAGTGAACAAGATTTTGTGACCATTTGAAAAATGTATCCTTATTTCAGACACTTTAATGGCTACTGGCAGCAAACCTGTAAAATTTCAAATGCTCTTTAAGGGGGTGTGAGTTCTCAAGGTTTGATGAGGGATAGGGGGCCAATATAAGGGCCAAGTACCAGCACCCATCACACATCATGTGCGCACACCCCCTCGACCCCCCCGATCGTCAGAACCCAATGCCGTCGGTCAGGTTCTCCGACGATGCTCCGGCGATGGCGCCCCGATGAAGAAAAATGTGGCACCAGCACATGCCCAAGCCCAGCATGTGCTGCCACAACCCTCGGTTCGATCCGATCTTACACTGGGAATCAACTCCGTATGCCTAAGCCAACCGATGAAACGAGTGGGCAGGCGGGCAGGCGGGCACTACGTCGGCTAGAGAGACCAGATGCGCAAGCCATGGATCGATAGGGTGGTAGGTGGGTTTAGGCACATCTTCATATTTCTGCATGCCAATGCCATTTTTGTGGCTTGTAAATTCATACAATGGTCCCTTAAGCCTTCACGTGAGGTTTCATGGCAAGACGACTCGTTTTCTATTTTTCATGATTTTTGAAACTTTTTGCAGTTCAAAATTTTTTAAAATTTTTTCAGAAGTATTTTTGGCCCCAAACTTGGTAGACGTGATCCTTGTAATTTTTCTGGCATGCACAAAAAAAAATCGACTCAAAACTCGAAGTGTACAAGATTTTGTGACCATTTGAAAAAAGTGTCCCCATTTTAGACACTTTACTGGCTACTGGCAGCAAACCTGTAAAATCTCAAATTCTCTTTAAGGGGGTGTGAGTTCTCGAGGTTTGATGAGGGATAGGGGGCCAATATAAGTGCCAAGTACCAGTACCCATCGCACATCATGTGCGCACACCCCCCCGGCCCCCCCGATCGTCGGAACCCCAATGCCGTCGATTAGGTTCTCCGGTGATGCTCCGACGATGGTGCCTCGATGAAGAAAAATGCGGCACCAGCACATGCCCGAGCCCAGCATGTGCTGCCGCAACCCTCGGCCCGGTCTGATCTTAGACTGGTAATGAACTTCGTATGCTTAGACTGGGAATGAACTCCGTATGCCTAAGTCAACCCACGAAATGAGCATGCAGGTGCTTAGCCGGCTAGAGGGGCAGGATCCGTAAGCCGAGGATCGAACGGGTCCCTCTCTGCGTGCTGCCGATCCTACTGCCACAACCCTCGATCCGGCTTGATCTTAGACTAGGAATGAACTCCGTGCGCCTAAGCCAACCGACGAAACGATCGGGCGGGCTGGCGGGCAAACACTACGCCGGCCAGAGAGAAGGGATGCACAAGCCGTGGATCGATAGGGTGGTAGGTGGGTTTAGGCACATCTTCATATTTCTGCATGCCAATGCCATTTTTACGGCTAGTAAATTCATACAGTGGTCCCTTAAGCCTTCACGTGAAGTTTCATGGCAAGACGACTCGTTTTCTATTTTTCACGATTTTCAAAACTTTTTGCGGTTCTTGATTTTGTAAAATTTTTTCGAAAGGATTGTTGGCCCCAAACTTGGTCAACATGATCCTTGTATTTTTGTTGGCATGTACAAAAAAATTCAGCTAAAAACTCAAAGTGTACAAGATTTTGTGACCATTTGAAAAAAGTGTCCCCATTTCAGACACTTTAATGGCTACTGGTAGCAAACCTGTAAAATCTCAAATGCTCTTTAAGGGGGTGTGAGTTCTCAAGGTTTGATGAGGGATAGGGGGCCAATACAAGCACCAAGTACCAGCACCCATCGCACATCATGTGCGCACACCCCCCCGGCCCCTCCGATTACCGGAACCCCAATGCCGTCGGTCAGGTTCTCCGGCGATGCTCTAGCGATGCTGCACCGGCGAAGAAAATTATGGCACCAGCACATGCTCGAGCCCAGCATGTGCTGCCGCAACCCTCGGTCTAGTCCGATCTTAGACTGGGAATGAACTCCGTATGCCTAAGCCCACCGACGAAACGAGCGGGCGGGTAGGCGGACGGACGGGCATTACGCAGGCCAGAGGGACGGGATGCGCAAGCCGTGGATCAATAGGGTGGTAGGTGGGTTTAGGCACATCTTTATATTTCTGTGTGCCAATGCCATTTTTATGGCTTGTAAATTCATACAATGGTCCCTTAAGCCTTCACGTGAAGTTTCATGGCAAGACGACTCGTTTTCTATTTTTCACGATTTTCAAAACCTTTTACGATTCGGGATTTTTTAAAATTTTTTTGGAAGGAGTTTTGGCCCCAAACTTGGTAGACGTGATCCTTGTATTTTTGCTAGCATGCACAAAAAAAATCAGCTAAAAACTCGAAGTGTACAAGATTTTGTGATCATTTGAAAAGAGTGTCCCCATTTCAGACACTTTAATGGCTACTGGCAGCAAACCTGTAAAATCTCAAATGCTCTTTAAGGGGGTTTGAGTTCTTGAGGTTTGATGAGGGATAGGGGGCCAATATAAGGGCCAAGTACCAGCACCCATTGCACATCATGTGCGCACACCCGCTTCGGCCCCCTCGATTGTTGTAACCCCAATTCCGCCTGTCAGGTTCTCTGACGATACTCCGGTGATGGTGCCCCGGTGAAGAAAATGCCGCACCAGCACATGCTCGAACCCAGCATGTGTTGCCGCAACCCTCGGTCCGGTCCGATCTTAGACTGGGAATGAACTCCGTATGCCTAAGTCAACCCACGAAATGAGCGTGTGGGCGTTTAACCGGCCAGAGGGGCAGATGCGCAAGCCGGGATCAGTCGGGTCCCCCTCTATGTGCTACCGATTCTGCTGCCACAACCCTCAGTCCAGTCCGATCTTAGACTGGGAATGAACTCTGTATGCCTAAGCCAACCGACGAAATGAGCGGGCGGGCGGGCGGCAGTACGCCGACCAGAGAGACGGGATGCGCAAGCCGTGGATCGATATGGTGGTAGGTTGGTTTAGGCACATCTTCATATTTCTGCATGCCAATGCCATTTTTATGGCTTGTAAATTCATACAATGGTCCCTTAAGCCTTCACGTGAAGTTTCATGCCAAGATGACTCGTTTTCTATTTTTCATGATTTTTGAAACTTTTTACGGTTTGGGATTTTTTAAAATTTTTTTGGAAGGAGTTTTGGCCCCAAACATATTAGATGTGATCCTTGTATTTTTGTTGGCATGCACAAAAAAATTTAGCTAAAAACTCGAAGTGTACAAGATTTTGTGACCATTTGAAAAAAGTGTCCCCATTTCAGACACTTTAATGGCTACTGGTAGCAAACCTGTAAAACCAGCACCCATCGCACATCATGTGGGCACACCCCCCTGGCCCCCCCGGTCGCCGATCAGGTTCTCTGGCGATACTCCGACAATGGTGCCCCAGTGAAGAAAAATACGGCACCAGCACATGCCCGATCCCAGCATGTGCTACTGCAACCCTCGGTCTGGTCTGATCTTAGACTGGGAATGAACTCCGTATGCCTAAGCCAACCGACGAAATGAGTGGTCGGGCGGGCGGGCGGGCACTACGCCGACCAGAGAGACGAGATGCGCAAGCCATGGATCGATAGGGTGGTAGGTGGGTTTAGGCACATCTTCATATTTCTACGTGCCAATGCCATTTTTATGGTTTGTAAATTCATACAATGGCCCCTTAAGCCTTCACGTGAAGTTTTATGGCAAGACGACTCGTTTTCTATTTTTCACGATTTTTGAAACTTTTTATGGTTCGGGATTTTTTTAAATTTTTTCAGAAGGAGTTTTGGCCCCAAACTTGGTAGACGTGATCCTTGTATTTTTGTTGGCATGCACAAAATCAATCAACTAAAAACTCAAAGTGTACAAGATTTTGTGTCCATTTGAAAAAAGTGTCCCCATTTCAGACACTTTAATGGCTACTGGCACCAAACCTCTAAAATCTTAAATGCTCTTTAAGGGGGTGTGAGTTCTCGAGTTTTGATGAGGGATAGGGGGCCAATATAAGGGCCAAGTACCAGCACCCACCGCACAGCCCCCTCGATCACCGGAACCCCGATGCCGTTGGTCATGTTCTCTGGTGACGCTCCGGCGATGGTGCCCCGACGAAGAAAAATGCGGCACCAGCACTTGTCGGAGCCCAGCATGTGCTGCCGCAACCCTCGGTCCGATCTGATCTTAGACTGGAATGAACTCCGTATGCTTAGACTAGGAATGAACTCCGTATGCCTAAGCCAACCCATGAAACGAGCATGCGGGCGCTCAGCCAGCCAGAAGGGGGGGATGCGTAAGCCGGGGATCGGCTGGGTCCCCCTCTGCGTGCTGTCGATCCTGCTACCGCAACCCTCGGTCCGATCCGATCTTCGACTAGGAATGAACTCCGTATGCCTAAGCCAACCGACGGAACGAGCAGGCGGGCGGGCGGGCGGGCACTACGCCGGCCAGAGAGACGGGATGCGCAAGCCGTGGATCGATAGGGTGGTAGGTGGGTGTAGACACCCAATTTGGTCCAGGCTCGGATCAATTGGGCCTGATCCAAATGGGTAGGTCCAATTTTATCTTTATCATTTTTATTTTTATTTTTATTTTATTTTATATTTATGTATATCCTATGTATTTATTATTTATTTATTATTAATAATATATATATTTATTTTTGTATTTTTATTTATTTAATTATATATTTTTATTTTTATTTTTTTATCCTATAATATTTTTTTATTATCTTTTCTAATTATCTATTATTTTTTTATTTATTTGATTTTTATTTTGGAGGGCTGAGATTGAAGGGTGAAGAATCCTACTGGGAATGGGGATTCAATCAAAAGAGTCCAGATCGGATTCAAAGATTGAATCCCCGTCTAAAGAGGAATTGGAATTGATCAAAAACTCCTGATCAATCCCTATAAAAGGGACCCTCTGGAACTGATGCAACGAAAGAAAACAGTAAGCAAAGGCTACTGATTTAAGGGAAAAGAGACGTATAGAAGGTTAAGAAAAGGTGTAGAAGGGTTCTGAGAATTAGAAGAAATTTTTGAAGATTTTTGGCGTTTTTTTTTTCTGGGAATTTTTGGAAAATTCCAGATTTCGGTGAATTTTTCGACGAAGTTTGAATTTTTCGGCGAAAATTCTGGCCAACCTTGAAGTTTTCGGTGACTTGCCCAGTTTTCGACAAAGAATCCCAGAAATCGATGATCTTTCGATGAACTTCTGATGAAAAAACCTAGATTCCAACGACAAAACCCAGAATCCGATGAATCTTGAACCGGAGTTCTTTGACCTTTTAGAGAGAAGAGAGAGAGAGAGAGAAGAGGAGCTTTCTGTCGAAAAATAGAGGGAAGGGCCTTAAATACCCTCCCAGAATGACGTCGTTTTAACCTTAAGTAACCCAGAGGATGCGCACGTTTTGCCGAGATCTGACCCAACCCGAGCGTCGACCCGCATCCTGACCCGCGCGTGCCTCCCCCCTCTGAGCCAAGCTGAGCCGAGCCGAGCTTCCCAAGCCGCCCTCTGAGCCGTTTTCTCTTCCTTGAGCCGAGCCGCACTCCCAGCCGCTCCAGGTTTTTTTTTTTTGAATTTTTTTATTTATTTGTTTATTTATTTTTTATTTTATTTGTTTTTATATTTATTAGATTAGGTTTTATTTAATATTTTTTATCTTTATCTTATTTTTATTTTTGTTTTACTTTTCTTTATTTTTATTTTTATTTTTATTTATTTTCACTTTTATTTATTTTTATTATTCTATTTTCTTTAAATAAAAATCAAAAGTTCCAAAAAAAATATTTTTGGGGAAAAGTTGAAAGTATCAATCTTCCTTGAAAATCAAAATTTCTAAAAAATATTTTTAGGGAAAAGTTGAAAGTATCCATTTTCCTTAAAAATAAATTTTCAAAAAAAAAAAAGGGGATTTTTGAGGAAAAGTTGAAAGTATCAATTTTCCCTACACAAGAACAATCATCCTTTCCTTTCTTTTTATTTTGATTTTGATTTTGATTTTTCTTTAACTAATCCGACGACGGAGCCTCTGCAAGTGAAACAGTAGTTTTTTCTTGCATACTCTTGAGGTGAGGGAATTTTCTCAATTTTCTGCTAAAAGTATTAGAGTCAATTGAGAAAAATTTCCAATAATTAATTACTTGGTAAAATTTTAAGGCTTTTGGATAACATAAATTTAAGCTGCTACCATCTTTTGATGGGCGTTGTGAGGGTGCTATAGCCTTCCTCACATATAACCGAACTCCCGAACCCTGTTCTGGTTAGCAGACCTGAACCTATTCTTTTAGGGACCCTTAAACTTAGCTGTCCCCTGAAAGGACTGATTCTTTAGGTGGCCAATCGCACCTAGATAAAAAAGATTGTTGGCGACCCTAAGTCAATGTCTAGCGATAGATCCCCGGATCTAGACGTTATGACAGCTTGGTGACTCCACTGGGACTTTGAGAGTCAGGCCAGCAAATAATTTGTGTTATCCAAAAGCCTAATAAAATTGAACCTTTTTGTATATATGTGTTATTATTCATTCATGTTTATTTACCTTGTTAATCATGTCATTCATATGCATGTGCATAGCATGAGCTCTATACCTGAGCTCCGTCCCTCTAGGAGGGAGTAAAGTACCTATTGCTTTCGTGAGGTCTAATGCCTCTGCAGTGGCTAGCGAAATACTCTCACTCAAATTGAACCTTTTCCGCTTGTAACCTGTAATGGGTGAGGATTAGGGTGCCTTACTAGTCTGTGATGGACAAGGATGTAAGGAACAATTTGAGGACCTTTAGACTTTGACCCTTAAAACCGCATATAGTGAACCTTAAGAGTGCCTAAACCTAGGATAGAGCCCTTTCTACCCAATGATAGATATACCCTAAAATTAAGACACAAAAAAGGTGTTTATCTAATCGTTTTGATTGTTTAACTTTGTGCATCATTTTCATTATCATATGTAACATTATGCATCAGCATCACTTTCATTTCATCCATGGAACTAACTATGTTGTTTGTCTGATTGTATGCATCTGCATTATTTTTATGATCATGTTTTAACATAATCATTTACATCCATTTCATACTAGATTTCATTTAGGAAAATATACATTCCATTCGTGCATCAAAGCATCATACACAAAGCATAGCATAACATTTCTAATCATAAGTATGGTGCTCAAGGTCCAAGGATAGCTCCGTCTAGCGAAAACCCTACTCATCCATACAACACAAGATCCAGAGTAAGGCAAATGGAGGAGGAAAGTTCCCATAGATTTGAAAAGATAGAAAAAGCCTAGGAGAAGATCGAAAGTGAACTAAGCAAGATTCTGGAGGCTCTTAATAACATGAATAAAGGAAAAAAAGTTGAAGAAAATGCAAGCCAACAAGTTCCCTCGTTGCAAGAAGTGGCTGACCCTTTATATCCTCCAGGTTTTGGCCCACCTCAAGTCTAGTCTACTCAAGAGGTCCCGCCACAACACTTCGCATATCCAACATATCCTAGAATGCCATCAACTTTTAACCCAGGGCAGTATAACAGCTATGTAAATCCTATCTTCACTGAAAAAGCTACAGAAACCAATTCCTGATCTAGATGATTTAAAAGAGAAGGAGAAAGAAAAGATAAGAGTGGAAGTTCAGGAAAGCTCCAAGATTAGTATGCTAGAGCAAAGGTTACGGGCTGTGGAAGGATTTAGCTTTTATGGGTCAGTTGATGCTGCTGGGCTCTATCTAGTCCCTGATGTGGTTATTTCTTATAAGTTTAAAGTACCAAAATTTAAAAAATATGATGGTACAAAGTGCCCCAAAACTCATATCACAATGTATTACCGAAAGATGGCAGCTCATGCACATGATGAAAAACTCTTGATGCATGTCTTCCAGGACAGTCTTACTGGCTCTACGGCCAAGTGGTATGTTCAACTGGATAGAACCCGCATTCGCTCTTTGAGCGATATGGCACATGACTTCATTGGTCAGTATCGACATATTATCGATTTGGCCCCTGATCGTTTGTCTTTACAGAATCTGGAGAAAAAGGCAAATGAGTCTTTTAAAGAGTATGCCCAGAGGTGGAGAGATGTTGTTTCTCAAGTACAACCTCCTTTGACTGAGAAAGAAACTACAGTGTTATTTGTCAGCACTTTGAAGTCTCCCTATTATGAAAAGATGATAGGAAATGCAACAAAGAATTTCGCTGACATGGTAATCTCTGGAGAAATTATTGAAAGTGCCATAAAAAATGGCAAGTTAAGAGGAGGAGAAACCAAGAAGACATCAGAAAAGAAAGAAGCTCAAGCTCAAGCTGTGAGCTTTGATAGACAACAATTTAGGGGTTATCAACCCTATCCATCTCAAGGTTACTCTTCATACTATTCTACTGTGAATAATGCCTCATCCTACCCATACCAACTAGTTCCACAACCACCTTATTCATCCACACACCAATCAATTTTTAGCCCCCAAGATCTTACATATAGCCTTAACATTCAAGCTCCTGCAAGAAACCAAATTCGCCCTATTTACCCAGCAAGTGGTTCACGAGAACAACGAACTACTCGAGAAAAACCTGTATTTGATCCAATCCCTATGACTTATATAGAGTTATATCGAGAACTCTATAATAGCCATTTGATTGCCCCCAGCCATGTAGAGCCGCTTAAACCACCCTATCCAAAGTGGTATGATCCTACAGCCCACTGTGACTACCACTATGGAATTACTGGCCATTCTACTAAAAATTGTACTACTTTAAAGTATAAGGTGCAACGGCTGATCAATGATGGAATGGTAAGTTTTGATAAAGGGAAAGCAACAACACCTAATGTTAGCGTTTTGAGTGAAAGTCAAGAACAGAAAAGGTCCGGAGAGTCACAATGACTTGAGGGGCAAGATGTCAATAAAGATTCTTCACCTGATCACATAAGGGGACAATTTTAAAGAATGGAGATAAGGCTGGTTGAAGGTTTCTTTTGTCATGTTAGGATTTTTTTCGAATGATTGTTGGATTTTTTTTTGCAATATGATTTCACTTGTTATCATCTTAATAAGGGCAAGTCAATGCATTTCATTACATTTTCTCTTTCACTCGACCATTATTCCATGCCCTGTTACCTTTCATAACTTCACATTCCCATTCTCAAATTTTGGATGATGAATATTTAGACAATGATAACAATAATTCTGGAATTTAATTTTGAAAACTCATCCACATTAATATAAGAAGATCATTTGAGTAAAAAAGTAAGCTGTTATCGGAGGTGAAATAGATATATGTCTTGAAGATGTACAATCTTTTATACAGATTCATGAGCTTTGTTTAATAGATGATGTTCAAGAAAGGTATTCACAATTGAGATGAAAAATGGCCATCTTTCTTTTACCATTCGAAAAACCATTTATTGCTACCCCTTTGAGCCTATTATGATTTCTTTTTCTAAAGAACCCCAACCAAGGATCACCCTCGACACTCGAGGGCAAATTTTGAAAGAAAAAAAACCCACAAAAAGAAAGAGAAAGAAAAGCAAAAGAACATTAAATGCCACAAATGATTTGAGGCAAAGTAATGAGGATCTTTTGTGTGAAGAAAGAAAAAATAGTGAAATGATGTGGGGGCAAAATGCCAAGTTGTGTCAATTGATCCTTTGGTTTTGAACCTTTTTAATACATGTTTTGAGCCTATTGTATCCATTTTTTTTATGACCCCTCACCTTGACCTACATTACAACCTTGAAAAGCCCATTAGGATCAAGTGTGCATGCTTAACTTGAATGATCATATGTTGAGCGAAGGCATGCTCATGATGAAGCAATGGAATCATGCTACATTACTCTAAAGTTTGATGTATGAAAGATATCAACAATGGATGAAAAATGAGAAAAAAAAAAGAGAAGATGATGAAAAAAAAAGAAAAAAAATGAGAAAAAAAGAAAAAAATGAGAAAATGAAAAAAAAGATTCAAATTGAAAACCTAAAAATGTGATTCTGGTAGAAAAAGATCCAGGTCAAATGGCTCACATGAATGGAAGATCAAAGCACCTGAAGATCCCTCAAGACTGGGCATAAAGTTCGCCAAGCTCAAGATGACTTCAACAGTAAATGGAATGAGTTTTGAAAGGATCCTAGATTAATATTGAGAATGTCTGAATATCCATCATTTGGACATACCATCATCCCAATGACCATGTATCCAATTTATTCCCTTTCCATTTGTTTTGTACCAAAATAGATCTTCATTGATTATCTTTACCATAATTCACCTTGTGTTCTCTTATTGTTTCACCCCTAGAATTGAATTGAGAAAACGCTTGATTGCATTGTATTGTTCAAGAATTGAAATGATAATGAATGAATGAATATGTGCTTAAAAGAGTCTTGCATTCATTTGAAAGAAAATCTAAGATGATGGTGGTAACAAAATGAAGAAATGTAGAAACCTAAAAGAGATGATTTTGGAAGGATATATGATGTGACCAAATGGAGAATATAATGGGGCAAATTTTGAAAAATGGTATAACCAAGTGATGAATACAAAGATGAATTGGTTGATATGACTTGCAAGTTATGATTGAATGATGAAAGCAATCAGTGGACAAAGTTTGTTTTGGAATGGTTAATGCTGAGACACTTATGAGTAATGACTCAGTGATGGTGGGTGAAACTTGTTCTGAAATTTTTAGTGCTGAGAAGTCTATGACCAGTGGTCAAGTGATGATTGATTGATGAAACTTGTTTCAAAATATGGAGAAACTGAACAAGGAAGACATGTGAAATGGTGGAGTTTTGAGAGCCATATCACCATAATTATTTAGAATTTTGTTGCATAGACATTTGCATTACATGCATCATGGTGGCATCGTCGCTTGGATAATACATGCACATGATTTGATTGGACATGCATGGCACTATAAGAATATAGGTTGCCACATTTGCATCATTAAGAAAGCATTTGCATCTTTGGTCATAACGTTCATTCATGCAAAATTTTGAGTCACTTGAAAAAGAAATTGTGAATGTTTTGATGAGAATTTTTGAGAACTCAAATGAGAATCTTTGAATTTCAAAATGAGAATCTTTGAGGAGTGAAACCCTAAAGTTCATCGAATGTGAATTTTTGAACAAATGAAAAGTTTTGAACTTTTGGATGTGGATCTCCAAAATACAAAACTTCAACCTTTTGGATATGAATTTCCAATGTTTTAAATGAGAGCCTTTGAACTTAGATGTGAAACTCTAAGTTTTATTGCATGTGAGCCTTTGAACTCAAATGAAAAGCTTTGAATTTTTGGATGTGAATTTCCAAAATTCAAATGAAAAGCTTTAGATTTTTGGATATGAATTCCAAGTTTGCCAAATAAGAACCTTTAACTTTTGGATGTGAGCCTCCAAAATTCAAATGAGGATCTTTCATGCGAGTCTTACAAGTTGCAAATGCAAATATTGAGATCTTGCAAATTTGAGAAAAAATTTGTTAGGTAAGTTCCTAATCCTTGAAATAGGATGTCTTGTGGTATCAGGATTGATTTATAAGACCTTTGGGCATAATCTATTGAAACTCTTTCAAACATAATTTTCAACTCCTTTGGACATGATTGTCAGGGAGCAATTTACTTTCCAAAAGTCATGGTGCCTCTGTTTAGAGGAGCAATTTACTTTCCAAAGTCGTGGTACCTCTATTTAGAGGGGAAAGTCGTGGTGCCTCTGTTTAGAGGAGCAATTTGGTGCCTCTGTTTAGAGGAGCAATTTACTTTCTCAAAGTCGTGGTGCCTCTGTTTAGAGGAGCAATTTACTTTTCCAAAGTCGTGGTGCCTCTATTTAGAGGAGCAATTTATTTTTTAAAAGTCGTGGTGCCTCTGTTTAGAGGAGCAATTTACTTTCCAAAGTCGTCGAGCCTCTATTTAGAGGAGCTTTTAAAAAAAAACAAAAAAAAAAAAAACAAAAAGTTACCTCTATTTAGAGGAGCTTCATTTATGTTTCTCAAAGTCATTGAGCCTCTGCTTAGAGGAGCTTTGATTATTTAAAAAAAAAAAAACAAAAAAAACAAAAAAAACAAAAAAAAAATTACCTCTATTTAGAGGAGCTTTGTTTATGTTTCTCAAAGTCATTGAACCTCTGCTTAGAGGAGCTTTGATCAATTTAAAAAAGAAAAGCAAAAAAAACAAAAAAAGTAAAAAAATGAAAAAAAGTTACCTCTATTTAGAGGAGCTTTATTTATGTTTCTCAAAGTCGTTGAGCCTCTGTTTAAAGGAGCTTTGGTAAAAAAAAAAAAACAAAAAAAAATGAAAAAAAATGAAAATGTTGAGTTGAGTCTTGATTGGGTGTCTACGTCTTTGCGCAATTTTTGTTTCACAGAAAATGTGCAAAGAGGGGCAGCTGTAGACACCCAATTTGGTCCAGGCCCGGATCAGTTGGGCCTGGTCCAAATGGGTAGGTCCAATTTTATCTTTGTCATTTTTATTTTTATTTTATTTTATATTTTATGTATATCCTATGTATTTATTATTTATTTATTTATATATTATTATTTTTTTATCCTATAATATTTTTTTATTATCTTCTCTAATTATCTATTATTTTATTTATTTATTTGATTTTTATTTTGGAGGGCTGAGATTGAAGGGTGAAGAATCCTACTGGGAATGGGGATTCAATCAATAAAGTCCAGATCGAATTCAAAGATTGAATCCCCGTCCAAAGAGGAATTGGGATTGATCAGAAACTCCTGATCAATCCCTATAAAAGGGACCCTCTGGAACAGATGCAACGGAAGAAAACAGTAAGCAAAGGCTACTAATTTAAGGGAAAAGAGATGTATAGAAGGCTAAGAAAAGGTGTAGAAGGGTTCTAAGAATTAGAAGAAATTTTTTGAAGATTTTTGGCATTTTTTTTTCTAGGAATTTCTGGAAAATTCCAGATTTTGGTGAATTTTCTGACGAAGTTTGAATTTTTCGATGAAAATTTCGGCCAACCTTTAAGTTTTCGACGACTTGCCCAATTTTCGGCAAAGAATCCTAGAAACTGGTGATCTTCCGGTGAACTTTCGGTAAAAAACCCAGATTTCGGTGATGAAACCCAGAATCCGATGAATCTTCAACTGGAGTTCTTCAACCTTTTAAAGATAAGGGAGAGAAAAAAGGAAGAAGAGAGAGAGAGAAGAGCAGCTTTCTGTCAAAAAATAGAGGGAAGCACCATAAACACCCTCCCAAAACGACGTCATTTTGACTTTAAGTAACCCAGAGGATCCGCGCGTTTTGCCGAGATCCGACCCGACCCGAACGTCGACCCGCATCCTAACCCTCGCGTGCCTCCCCCCTCCGAGCCAAGCCGAGCTGAGCCGAGCTTCCCAAGCTGCCCTCCGAGCTGTTTCCTCTTCCTTGAGCCGAGCCGCACTCCGAGCTGCTCCAAGTTTTTTTTTTATTTATTTTTTATGTTATTTGTCTTTATATTTATTAGATTAGGTTTTATATAATATTTTTTATCTTTACCTAATTTTTATTTTGTTTACTTTTCTTTATTTTTATTTTTATTTATTTTCACTTTTATTTTTTTATTATTCTATTTCTTTAAATAAAAATCAAAAGTTCCAAAAAAAATATTTTTGGGGAAAAGTTGAAAGTATCAATCTTCCTTGAAAATCAAAATTTTTGAAAAATATTTTTAGGGAAAAGTTGAAAGTATCCATTTTCCTTAAAAATAAATTTTCAAAAAAAAAAGGGATTTTTGAGGAAAAGTTGAAAGTATCAATTTTCCTTTGAAATAAATTTTCCAAAAAAATATTTTTGGGGAAAAGTTGAAAGTATCAATTTTCCTTGAAAATCAAAATTTCCAAAAAAATATTTTTGAGGAAAAGTTGAAAGTATCAATTTTCCTAAAAAATAAATTTCAAAAAAATATTTTTAGGGAAAAGTTGAAGGTATCAATTTTTCCTACACAAGAACAATCATCATTTCCTTTCTTTTTATTTTGATTTTGATTTTGATTTTTCTTTAACTAATCCGATGACGGAGCCTGTGCAAGTGAAACAATAGTTTTTTCTTGCATACTCTTGAGGTGAGGGAATTTTCTCAATTTTTTGCTAAAAGTATTAGAGTCAATTGAGAAAATTTTCCAATAATTAATTACTTGGTAAAATTTTAAGGCTTTTGGATAACACAAATTTAAGCTGCTACCATCTTTTGATGGGCGTTGTGAGGGTGCTATAACCTTTCTCACACGTAACTGAACTCCTGAACCCTGTTCTGGTTAGCAGACCTGAACCTATTCTTTGAAGGACCCTTAAACTTAGGTGTCCCCTGAAAGGACTGATTCTTTAGGTGGCCAATTTCACCTAGATAAAAAAGATTGGTGGCAACTCCCTAAAGTCAATGTCTAGCGATAGATCCCCGGATCTAGACGTTATGACAGTGGGTTTAGGCACATCTTCATATTTCTGTGTGCCAATGCCATTTTTACGGCTTGTAAATTCATACAATGGTCCCTTAAGCCTTCACATAAAGTTTCATGGCAAGACAACCCGTTTTCTATTTTTCACGATTTTTGAAACTCTTTGGGGTTCGGGATTTTTTAAAATTTTTTCAGAAGGTTTTTTGGCCCCAAACTTAGTAGACATGATCCTTGTATTTTTTTTGGCATGCAAAAAAATTTCAACTAAAAACTCGAAGTGTACAAGATTTTGTGACCATTTGAAAAAAAGTGTCCCAATTTTAGACACTTTAATGGCTACTGGCAGCAAACCTGTAAAATCTCAAATGCTCTTTAAGGGGGTGTGAGTTCTCGAGGTTGGATGAAGGATAGGGAGCCAATATAAGGGCCAAGTACTAGCACCAATCGCACATCATGTGCGCACACCCCCTCGGCCCCCCTGATCGTCGGAACCCCAATACCGCCGGTCATGTTCTCCGACGATGGTGCCCCGGTCAAGAAAAATATGGCACCAGCACATGCCCGAGCCTAGCATGTGCTACCGTAACCCTCGGTCTGATCCAATCTTAGAGTGGGAATGAACTCCGTATGCCTAAGCTAACCGATGAAACGAGTGGGCGGGCGGGCAGGCACTACGCCGGCCAGAGAGACGGGATGCGCAAGCCGTGGATCGATAGGGTGGTAGGTGGGTTTAGACACATCTTCATATTTCTACGTGCCAATGCCATTTTTGATCCTTGTAAATTCATACAATGGTCCCTCAAGCCTTCACGTGAACATTCATGGCAAGATGACTCGTTTTCTATTTTTTAGGATTTTTGAAACTTTTTACGGTTCGGGATTTTTAAAAACAATTTTGGATGGAGTTTTAGCCCTAAACTTGGTAGACGTGATCCCTGTATTTTTTTGGCATGTACGAAAAAAATTCAGCTAAAAACTCGAAGTGTACAAGATTTTGTGACCATTTGAAAAAAGGGTCCCCATTTCAAACACTTTAATGGCTACTGGCAGTAAACCTGTAAAATCTCAAATGCTCTTTAAGGGGGTGTGAGTTTTCAAGGTTTGATGAGGGATAGGGGGCCAATATAAGAGCCCGATACCAGCACCCATCGCACATCATGTGCGCACACCCCCCGACCCCCCCAATCGTCGGAATCCCAATGCCGTCGTTAGGTTCTCCGGTGATGCTCTGGTGATGGTGCCCCGACGAAGAAAAATCTGGCACCAGCACATGCCCAAGCCTAGCATGTGCTACCACAACCCCCGGTCTGGTTCGATCTTAGACTGGGAATGAACTCCGTATGCTTAGACTGGGAATGAACTCTGTATGCCTAAGTCAACCCAAGAAAAGAGTGTGCGGGCGATCAGCCTACCAGAGGGACGAGATGCGCAAGCTGGGGATCAGCTAGGTCCCCCTCTGTGTGCTGCTGATCCTGCTACCACAACCCTCGATCCAGTCTGATCTTAGATTGGGAATGAACTCCGTATGCATAAGCCAACAGACTAAACGAGCGGGCGGGCAGGCAGACGGGCACTACGACGGCCAGAGAGACGGGATGCGCAAGCCGTGATCGATAGGGTGGTAGGTGGGTTTAGGTACATCTTCATATTTCTGCGTGCCAATGCCATTTTTATGGCCTATAAATTCATACAATGGTCCCTTAAGCCTTCACATGAAGTTTCATGGCAAGATGACTCGTTTTCTATTTTTCACGATTTTTGAAACTTTTTGCCTTTCAAGATTTTTTTAAATTATTTCATAAGGAGTTTTGGCCCCAAACTTGGTAGACATGATCCTTGTATTTCTGTTGGCATGCATAAAAAAATATCGCTAAAAAATCGAAGTGTACAAGATTTTGTGACCATTTGAAAAAAGTATCCCCATTTCAGACACTTTAATGGTTACAGGCAGCAAACCTGTAAAATCTCAAATGCTCTTTAAGTGGGTGTGAGTTCTCGACATTTGATGAGGGATAGGGGGCCAATATAGGGGCCAAGTACCAGCACCCATTGCACATCATGTGCGCACACCCCCCGGCCCCTCCCATCGTCGGTACTCCAATACTACCGATCAGGTTCTTCGATGATGCTTCGATGATCGTGCCCTGATGAAGAAAAATACGGCACCAACACATGCGTCCGGGCGCTGAGCCGACCAGAGGGCGGGATGCACAAGGTTGGGGGAATCGATGCGGGTCCGCCCCTCTATGTGCTGCCGATCCTAACGCTAGCCGTAACCCCTCAGTTTGGTTCGATCTTAGAATGGGAATGAACTCCGTATGCCTAAGCCAACCGACGAAACGAGCGGGCAGGCGGGAGAGCGGGCACTACGTCGACCAGAGAGATGGGATGCGCAAGCCGTGGATCGATAGGGTGGTAGGTGGGTTTAGGCACATCTTCATATTTCTACATGCCAAAACCGTTTTTATGGCTTGTAAATTCATACAATGGTCCCTTAAGCCTTCACATGAAGTTTCATGGCAAGATGACTCGTTTTCTATTTTTCACGATTTTTGAAACTTTTTGCGGTTTTGGATTTTTTAAAATTTTTTTGGAAATATTTTTGGCCTCAAACTTGGTAGACGTGATTCTTGTATTTTTTTTGGCATGCACAAAAAAATTCAGCTAAAAACTCGAAGTGTACAAGATTTTGTGACCATTTGAAAAAAGTGTCCCCATTTCAGACACTTTAATGGCTACTGGCAGCAAACTTGTAAAATCTCAAATGCTCTTTAAGGGGGTGTGAGTTCTCAAGGTTTGATGAGGGATAGGGGGCCAATATAGGGGCCAAGTGCCAGCAACCATTGCACATCATGTGCGCACACCCCCCCGGCCCCCCCGAACGATGGAACCCCAATGCCGCCGGTCAGGTTCTCCGGCGATGGTGCCCCGGCGAAGAAAAATGTGGCACCAGCACATGCCCGAGTCCAGCATGTGCTGCCGCAACCTTGGTTTGATCCGATCTTAGACTAGGAATGAACTCCGTATGCCTAAGTCAACCCACGAAATGAGCGTGCAGGCGCTCAGTCGACCAGAGGGGTTGGATTCGCTAGCCGGGGATCGACCGGGTCCCCCTCTGCATGCTGTCGATCCTACACCCGTAACCCTCAGTCCAATTTGATCTTAGACTGGGAATGAACTCTGTATGCCTAAGCCAACCGACGAAATGAGCGGGCGGGCAAGCGCACACTACGTCGCCCAGAGAGACGAGATGCGCAAGCCGTGGATCGATAGGGTGGTAGGTGGGTTTAGGCACATCTTCATATTTCTATGTGCCAATGCCATTTTATGGCTTGTAAATTCATGCAATGGTCCCTTAAGCATTCACATGAAGTTTCATGGCAAGACGACTCATTTTCTATTTTTCATGATTTTTGAAACTTTTTACGGTTCGGGATTTTTTAAAATTTTTTCGGAAGGATTTTTGTCCCCAAACTTTGTAGACATGATCCTTGTATTTTTTTTGGAATGCACAAAAAGATTCAGCTAAAAACTCAAAGTGTACAAGATTTTGTGACCATTTGAAAAAAGTGTCCCTATTTCGGACACTTTAATGGCTACTGGCAGCAAACCTGTAAAATCTCAAATGCTCTTTAAGGGGGTGTGAGTTCTCAAGGTTTGATGAGGGATAGGGGGCCAATGTAAGGGCCAAGTACCAGCACCCATCGCACATCATGTGCGCACACCCACCCCCCGGCCCACCCGATCATTGGAACCCTAAATGTCACCGGTCAGGTTCTCCAACGATGCTCCGACGATGGTGCCCCGACGAAGAAAAATGCAGCACCCTCGGTTCGGTCTGATTTTAGACTGGGAATGAACTCCGTATGCCTATGTTAACACATGAAACGAGCGTGCGGGCGCTCAACCGGCCATAGGGGAGGGATGCGTAAGCCGGGGATCGGTCGGTGCCCCTTACGTGCTATCGATCCTGCTACTGTAACCTTCAGTCTAGTCTGATCTTAGACTGGGAATGAACTCTGTATGCCTAAGCCAACCGATGAAATGAGCGGACGGGCAGGCGGGCAGGCACTACGCCGGCCAGAGAGACGAGATGCGCAAGCCGTGGATCAATAGGGTGGTAGGTGGGTTTAGGCACATCTTCATATTTCTACGTGCCAATGGCATTTTTGTTTCTTGTAAATTCATACAATGGTCCCTTAAGCCTTCACGTGAAGTTTAATGGCAAGACGACTCATTTTCTATTTTTCACGATTTTGAAACTTTTTAGGGTTCGAGATTTTTTAAAATTTTTTCGCAACGAGTTTTGGCCCCAAACTTGGTAGATGTGATCCTTGTATTTTTGTTGGCATGCACAAAAACATCCAGCTAAAAACTCAAAGTGTACAAGATTTTTTGACCATTTGAAAAAAGTGTTCCCATTTTAGACACTTTAATGGCTACTGGTAGCAAAGCTGTAAAATCTCAAATGCTTTTTAAGGCGGTGTGAGTTCTCTAGGTTTGATGAGGGATAGGGGGCCAATATAAGGGCCAAGTATCGGTACCCATTGCACATCATGTGCGCACACCCCCCCGGACCCCTCAATCACCGGAACCCCAATGTCGCCGGCCAGGTTCTCCGGTGATGCTCCGGTGATGCTGCCTCGATGAAGAGAAATACGGCACCAGCACATGCTAGAGCCCAGCATGTGCTGCCGCAACCCTCTGTCCGGTCCGATCCGATATTAGACTAGGAATGAACTCCGTATGCTTAGACTGCGAATGAACTCCGTATGCCTAAGTCAACCCATGAAACGAGCGTGCGGGTGCTTAGCCGGCCAGAGGGGCGGGATGCGCAAGCCAGGGATCGATCGGGTCTCCTTCTACGTGCTGTCGATCCTGCTGCTGTAACCCTCAGTCTGATCCAATCTTAGACTGGGAATGAACTCCGTATGGCTAAGCCAACCTACGAAACGAGGGGCGGGCGGGCAGGCACTACGTTGGCCAGAGAGACGGGATGCGTAAGCCGTGGATCGATAGGGTGGTAGGTGGGTTTAGGCACATCTTCATATTTCTACGTGCCAATGCCATTTTATGGCTTGTAAATTCAAACAATGGTCCCTTAAGCCTTCACGTGAAGTTTCATGGCCCCAAACTTCGTAGACGTGATCATTGTATTTTTGTTGGCATGCACAAAACAATTCAGCTAAAAACTCAAAGTGTACAAGATTTTGTGACCATTTGAAAAAAGTGTCCCATTTCAGACACTTTATTGGCTACTGGCAACAAACCTGTAAAATCTCAAATGCTCTTTAAGGGGGTGTGAGTTCTCGAGGTTTGATGAGGGATAGGGGGCCAATATAAGGGCCAAGTACCAGCATCCATCGCACATCATGTGCGCACACGCCCTCCGGCCCCCCCGATCGCTTGAACCCCAATGCCGTCGGTCAGGTTCTCCGGCGATGCTTCTGCGATGGTGCCCCAGTGAAGAAAAATGTGGCACCAGCACATGCCCGAGCCTAGCATGTACTGCTGTAACCCTCGGTCAGTCTGATCTTAGACTGGGAATGAACTCTGTATGCTTAGACTGGGAATGAACTCTGTATGCCTAAGTCAACCCACGAAACGAGCGTGCGGGCGCTCAGCCGGCCAGAGGGGCGGGATGCGTAAGTCAGGGATCGGCCTGGTCCCCCTCTGCGTGCTACCGATCCTGCTGTTGCAACCCTTGATCTAATCTGATCTTAGACTAGGAATGAACTCCATATGCCTGAGCCAACCGACGAAACAAGCAGGCGGGCAGGCGGGCGGGCACTACGCCGGCCAGAGAGGCAGGATGTGCAAGCCGTGGATCGATGGGGTGGTAGGTGGGTTTAGGGACATCTTCATATTTCTATGAGCCAATGCCATTTTTATGGCTTGTAAATTCATACAATGGTCCCTTAAGCCTTCACGTGAAGTTCCATGGCAAGACGACTCGTTTTCTATTTTTCACGATTTTCGAAACTTTTTACGGTTCGGGATTTTTTAAAATATTTTTTGGAAGGAGTTTTGGCCCCAAACTTGGTAGACGGGATCCTTGTATTTTTATTGGCATGCACAAAAAAATTCAGCTAAAAACTCGATGTGTACAATTTTTTGTGACCATTTGAAAAAAGTGTCCCCATTTCAGACACTTTAATGGCTACTGGCAGCAAACCTGTAAAATCTCAAATGCTCTTTAAGGGGGTGTGAGTTCTTGATGTTTGATGAGGGATAGGGGGCTAATATAAGGGCCAAGTACCAGCATCCATCGCACATCATGTGCGCCCACCCCCCGACCCCCCGATCGTCGGAAACCCAATGCCGTCGATTAGGTTCTCCGATGATGCTCCGACGATGGTGCCCCGATAAAGAAAAATACGGCACCAGCACATGCCCGAGCCCAGCATGTGCTACTGCAACCCTCGGTCCAGTTTGATCTTAGACTGGGAACGAGCTCCGTATGCTTAGACTGGGAATGAACTACGTATGCCTAAGTCAACCCATGAAACGAGCGTGCGGGCGCTCAGCCGACCAGAAGGGTGGGATGCGCAAGCCGGGGATCAATCGGGTCCCCCTCTGCGTGCTGTCGATCCTGCTGCCACAACCCTCGGTCCGGTCTAATCTTAGACTGGGAATGAACTCCGTAAGCCTAGGCCATCCGACATTTTTGCGATTCGGCATTTTTTGAAATTTTTTCAGAAAGAGTTTTGGCTGGAAACTTGGTCGACGTGATCCTTGTATTTTTGTTGGAATGCATAAAAAAATTCAGCTAAAAACTCGAAGTGTACAAGATTTTGTGACCATTTGAAAAAAGTGTTCCCATTTCAGATACTTTAATGGCTACTGGCAGCAAACCTGTAAAATCTCAATTGCTTTTTAAGGGGGTGTGAGTTCTCAAGGTTTGATGAGGGATAGGGGGCCAATATAAGGGCCAAGTACTAGCACCCATCACACATCATGTGCACACACCCCCCCGGCCACCCCGATCATCGGAACCCCAATGCTGTCGATCAGATTCTCCGATGATACTCCGGTGATTGTGCCCCGACGAAGAAAAATATGGCTCCAGCACCTACCTGAACCCAGCATGGGCTACCACAACCCTTGGTCCGGTCTGATCTTAGACTCAGAATGAACTTTGTATGCTTAGACTGGGAATAAACTCCGTGTGCCTAAGTCAACCCATGAAACGAGCATGTGGGCGCTCAGCCGGCCAGAGGGGTGGGATGCGTAAGCCGAAGATCGATCGGATCCCCCTCTGCATGCTACCAATCCTGCTACTGCAACTCGTGATCCGGTCCGATCTTAGACTTGGAATGAACTCTGTATGCCTAAGCCAACCGACGAAACGAGCGGGCGGAAGGGTGGGCGGGCACTACGTCGGCCAGAGAGGTGGGATGCGCAAGCCGTGGATCGATAGGGTGGTAGGTGGGTTTAGGCACATATTCATATTTCTGTGTGCCAATGCCATTTTTATGTCTTGTAAATTCATACAATGGTCCCTTAAGCCTTCACGTGCAGTTTCATGGCAAGACGACTCGTTTTCTATTTTTCACGATTTTCAAAACTTTTTGTGGTTCAGGATTTTTTAAAATTTTTTCAGAAGGAGTTTTGACCCCAAACTTGGTAGACGGGATCCTTGTATTTTTATTGGCATGCACAAAAAAATTCTGCTAAAAACTCGAAGTGTACAATTTTTTGTGACCATTTGAAAAAAGTGTCCCCATTTCAGACACTTTAATGGCTACTGGCAGCAAACCTGTAAAATCTCAAATGCTCTTTAAGGGGGGTGAGTTCTTGAGGTTTGATGAGGGATAGGGGCCAATATAAGGGCCAAGTACCAGCATCCATCGCACATCATGTGCGCCCACCCACTCGGCCCCCCCGATCGTCGGAACCCCAATGCCGTCGGTCAGGTTCTCCGGCGATGCTCCGACGATGGTGCCCCGGTGAAGAAAAATGCGGCACCAGCACATGCCTGAACCCAGCATGGGCTGCCACAACCCTTGGTCTGGTCTGATCTTAGACTCGGAATGAACTTTGTATGCTTAGACTGGGAATGAACTCCGTATGCCTAAGTCAACCCACGAAAGGAGCGTACGGGTGCTCAGCCGGCCAGAGGGGCGGGATGCGTAAGCTGGGGATCGGCCAGGTCCCCCTCTGCTTGCTACCAATCCTGCTGCTGCAACCCTCGATCCGGTCCGATCTTAGACTGGGAATCAACTCTTTATGCTTAAGCCATCCGACGAAGCGAGCGGGCGGGCGGGCAGGCAATACGCCGGCCAGAGAGGCGAGATGCGCAAGCCGTGGATCGATAGAGTGGTAGTTGGGTTTAGGCACATCTTTATATTTCTGCATTCCAATGCCATTTTTATGGTTTGTAAATTGATACAATGGTCCCATAAGCCTTCACGTGAAGTTTCGTGGCAAGACGACTCGTTTTCTATTTTTCATGATTTTTGAAACTTTTTACGGTTCGAGATTTTTTAAAATTTGTTCGAAAGGAGTTTTGGCCTCAAACTTGGTAGACGTGATCCTTGTATTTTTGTTGGCATGAACAAAAAAATTCAGCTAAAAATTCAAAGTGTACAAGATTTTGTGACCATTTGAATAAAGTGTCCCCATTTCAAACACTTTAATGGCTACTGGCAGCAAACCTGTAAAATCTCAAATGCTCTTTAAGGGGGTGTGAGTTCTCGAGGTTTGATGAGGGATAGGGGGCCAAATAAGGGCCAAGTACCAGCACCCATCGCACATCATGTGAGCACACCCCCCGGCCCCCCGATCGTCGGAACCCTAATGCCGCTGGTCAAGTTCTCCGGCAATGCTCCGACGATGGTGCGTTGGCGATGAAAAATGCGGCACCAGCACAAGACCAAGCCCAGCATGTGCTGTCACAACCTTCAGTCCGGTCTGATCATATACTAGGAATGAACTTTGTATGCTTAGACTGGGAATGAACTCTGTATGCCAAGTCAAACCACGAAAAGAGCGTGCAGCCGCTTAGCTAGCCGAGAGGCGGGATGCGCAAGTGGAGGATCAGTCGGGTCCCCCTCTGCATGCTACCAATCTTGCTGCCATAACCCTCAGTTCGGCCCTATCTTAGACTGTGAATGAACTCCGTATGCCTAAGCCAACCGACGAAACGAGTGGGCAGGCGGCCGGGCACTACATCGACCAGAGAGACGGGATGCGCAAGCCGTGGATCGATAGGGTGGTAGGTTGGTTTAGGCACATCTTCATATTTCTGTGTGCCAATGCCATTTTATGGCTTGTGAATTCATACAATGGTCCCTTAAGCCTTTACGTGAAGTTTCACGGCTAGACGACTCGTTTTCTAATTTTCACGATTTTTGAAACTTTTTGCGGTTCGGGATTTTTTAAAATTTTTTCGGAAGGAGTTTTTGCCACAAACTTGGTAGACGTGATACTTGTATTTTTTTTGGCATGCAAAAAAAAATTCAGCTAAAAACTCAAAGTGTACAAGACTTTGTGACCATTTGAAAAAAGTGTCCCCATTTCAGACACTTTAATGGCTAGTGGCAGCAAACCTGTAAAATCTAAAATGCTCTTTAAAGGGGTGTGAGTTCTCAAGATTTGATGAGGGATAGGGGGCCAATATAAGGGCCAAGTACCAGCACCCATCGCACATCATGTGTGCACACCCGCCCGGCCCCCCCGATCACCGGAACCCCAATGCCGCCGGTCAGGTTCTCCAGCGATGGTGGCCTGGTGAAAAAAAATATGGCACCAGCACATGCTCGAGCCGTGCATGTGCTGCCGCAACCCTCGGTCCGGTCCGATCTTAAACTGGGAATGAACTTCGTATGCCTAAGTCAACCCACGAAATGAGCGTGCGGGCGCTCAGCTGGCCAGAGGGGCGGGATGCGCAAGCCGAGGATCGATCGGATCCCCCTCTGTGTGCTATCGATCCTACTACCGCAACCCTCAGTTTGGTCTGATCTTAGACTTGGAATGACCTCCGTATGACTAAGCCAACTGACGAAATGAGCAGGCGGACGGGCGGACGGGCACTATGTCGACCAGAGAGACGGGATGCACAAGCCGTTGATCGATAGGGTGGTAGGTGGGTTTCGGCACATCTTCATATTTCTAGGTGCCAATGCCATTTTTATGGCTTGTAAATTCATACAATGGTCCCTTAAGCCTTCACGTGAAGTTTCATGGCAAGACGATTCGTTTTCTATTTTTCACGATCTTCGAAACTTTTTACGGTTCGAGATTTTTTAAAATTTTTTCGGAAAGAGTTTTGGCCCCAAACCTGGAAGACGTGATCCTTGTATTTTTTTTGGCATGGAGAAAAAAATTCAGCTAAAAACTCGAAGTGTACAACATTTTGTGACCATTTGAAAAAAGTGTCCCCATTTCAAACACTTTAATGGCTACTGGCAGCAAACCTGTAAAATCTCAAATGCTCTTTAAGGGGGTGTGAGTTCTCAAGGATTGATGAGTGATAGGGGGCCAATATAAGGGCCAAGTACCAGTACCCATCACACATCATGTGCGCACACCCCCCCTCAACCCCCCGATCGCCGTAACCCCAATGTCGCCGGTCAGGTTCTCCGACGATGCTCCGACGATGGTGCCCCGGCAAAGAAAAATACGGCACCAGCACATGCCCGAGCCTAGCATGTGCTGCCGCAACCCTTGGTCTGGTCCGATCTTAGACTGGGAATGAACTTCGTATGCTTAGACCGGGAATGAACTCTGTATGCATAAGTCAACCCATTAAAATGAGCGTGCAGGTGCTCAGTCGGCCAGAGGGGCGGGATACACAAGCCGGGGATCGGTCAGGTCCCCCTTGCGTGCTACCGATCTTGCTAATGCAACCCTCATTCTGATCCAATCTTAGATTGGAAATGAACTCCGTATGCCTAAGCCAACCGACGAAACGAGCGGGCAGGCGGGCGGGTGGGCACTAAGCCGGCCAAAGAAACGGAATGTGCAAGCCGTGGATTGATAGGGTGGTCGGTGGGTTTAGGCACTTCTTCATATTTTTGCGTGCCAATGCCATTTTTATGCCTTGTAAATTCATACAATGGTCCTTTAAGCCGTCACGTAAAGTTTGATGGCAAGACGACTCGTTTTATATTTTTCATGATTTTTGAAACTTTTTATGGTTCAGGATTTTTTAAATTTTTTTCTGAAGGAGTTTTGGCCCCAAACATGGTAGACGTGATCCTTGTATTTTTATTATATGCATAAAAAAATTCAGCCAAAAACTCGAAGTGTACAAGATTTTGTGACCATTTGAAAAATGTCTCCACATTTTAGACACTTTAATTGCTACTGGCAACAAACCTATAAAATCTCAAATGCTCTTTAAGGGAGTGTCAGTTCTCGCGGTTTGATGAGGGATAAGGGGTCAATATAAGGGCCAAGTACCAGCACCCATCGCACATCATGTGCGCACACCACCCCAGCCCCCCCGATCGTCGGAACCCCAATGCTGCCGGTCAAGTTCTCCAACGATGCTCCAGTGATGGTGCCCCGGCGAAGAAAAATGCGGCACCAGCACATGCCCGAGGCCAGCATGTGCTGCCACAACCCTCGGTCCGGTCCGATCTTAGACTGGGAATGAACTTCGTATGCTTAGACTGGGAATAAACTCCGTATGCCTAAGTCAACCCATGAAATGAGCGTATGGGCGCTCATCGGCAAGAGGGGCGGGATGCGCAAGCCGGGGATCAGTTCGGGTCCCTCTCTACGTGCTGCCAATTTTACTGCTGCAACCCTCAGTCCGGTCTGATGTTAGATTGGGAATGAACTTAGTATGCCTAAGCCAACCGGCAAAACGAGTGAGCGGGCGGGCGGGCGGGCACTACGTCGGCCAGAGAGACGGGATGTGCAAGCCATGGATCGATAGGCTGGTAGGTGGGTTTAGGCACATCTTCATATTTCAATGTACCAATGCCATTTTTATGGATTGTAAATTCATACAATGGTCCCTTAAGCCTTCACGTGAAGTTTTATGGCAAGACGACTCATTTTCTATTTTTCACGATTTTTAAAAAATTTTGCGGTTCGAGATTTTTTAAAATTTTTTTGGAAATCATTTTGGCCCCAAGCTTGGTAGACGTGATCCTTGTTTTTTTTTGGTATGCACAAAAAAAATCAGCTAAAAACTCGAAGTGTACAAGATTTTGTGACCATTTGAAAAAAGTGTCCCCATTTCAGACACTTTAATGGCTTCTGGCAGCAAACCTGTAAAATCTCAAATGCTCTTTAAGGGAGTGTGAGTTCTCAAGGTTTGATGAGGGATAGGGGGCCAATATAAGGGCCAAGTACCAGCACCCATCGCACATCATGTGCGCACACCCCCCCTCGACCCCCCCGATCGCCGTAACCCAATGCCGTCGGTCAGGTTCTCCGACGATGGTGCCCCGGCCAAGAAAAATACGACACCAGCACATGCCCGAGCCCAGCATGTGCTGCCGCAACCCTCGGTCTGATCCGATCTTAGACTGGGAATGAACTCTATATGCTTAAACTGGGAAGGAACTCCGTGTGCCTAAGTGAACCCACGAAACGAGCGTATGGGTGCTCAGTCGGCCAGAGGGGCGGGATACGCAAGTCAGGGATCGGTCGGGTCCCCCTCTGCATGCTGTCGATCCTGCTGCCACAACCCTCGGTCTGATCTGATCTTAGACTGGGAATGAACTCCGTATGCCTAGGCCAACCGATGAAACGAGTGGGTGAGAGGGCACTACGCCGGCCAGAGAGGCGGGATGCGCAAGCCATGGATCGATAGGGTGGTAGGTGGGTTTAGGCACATCTTCATATTTTTGCATGCCAATGCCATTTTTATGGCTTGTAAATTGATACAATGGTCCCTTAAGCCTTCACGTGAAGTTTCATGGCAAGACGACTTGTTTTCTATTTTTCACGATTTTCAAAACTTTTTACGGTTCGGGATTTTTTCAAATTTTTTCGAAAGGAGTTTTGGCTCCAAACTTCGTAGACGTGATCCTAGTATTTTTGTTGGCCTGCATAAAAAAATTTAGCCAAAAACTCGAAGTGTACAAGATTTTGCGACCATTTGAAAAAAGTGTCCCCATTTCAGACAATTTAATGGCTACTGGCAGCAAACCTATAAAATCTTAAATGCTCTTTAAGGGGGTGTGAGTTCTTGAGGTTTGATGAGGGATAGGGGGCCAATATAAGGGCCAAGTACCAGCACCCATCGCACATCATGTGCGCAGAGCCCCCCGACCTGCTCGATCACCGGAACCCTAATGCCGCTGGTCAGGTTCTTCGACGATGCTCTGGCGATGGTGCCCCGACGAAGAAAAATGCGGCACCAGCACATGCCCCAGCCCAGCATGTGCTGTCGAAACCCTCGGTCTGGTCCGATCTTAGACTGGGAATGAACTCCATATGCTTAGACTGGGAATGAACTTCATATGCCTAAGTCAACCCATTAAAATGAGCGTGCGGGCGCTCAGCCGGCCAGAGGGGCGGGATGCGCAAGCCGGGGATCAGTCAGGTCCCCCTTAGGTGCTGCCGATCTTGCTGCAGCAACCCTTGATCCGATCTGATCTTAGACTGGGAATGAACTCCGTATGCCTAAGCCAACCGATAAGACGAGCGGCGGGCGGGCACTACGTCAACCAGAGAGACGGAATGCGCAAGCCATGGATCGATAGGGTGGTCGGTGGGTTTAGGCACATCTTCATATTTCTCTGTGCCAATGCCATTTTTATGGCTTGTAAATTCATACAATGGTCCCTTAAGCCTTCACGTGAAGTTTCATGGCAAGATGACTCGATTTCTATTTTTCACGATTTTTGAAACTTTTTGCGGTTCAGGATTTTTTAAAATTTTTTCTGAAGGTGCTTTGGCCCCAAACTTGGTAGACGTGATCCTTGTATTTTTGTTGGCATGCACAAAAAAATTCAGCCAAAAACTCAAAGTGTACAAGATTTTGTGACCATTTGAAAAATGTGTCCCCATTTTAGACACTTTAATGGCTTCTGGCAGCAAACCTGTAAAATCTCAAAAGCTCTTTAAGGGAGTGGGAGTTCTCAAGGTTTGATGAGGGATAGGGGGCCAATATAAGGGCCAAGTACCAGCACCCATCGCACATCATGTGCGCACACCCTCCCTCGACCCCCCCAATCACCGGAACCCCAATGCCGCCAGTCAGGTTCTCCGATGATGCTCCGGCGATGGTGCCCTGACGAAGAAAAATGTGGCACCAGCACATGCCCAAGCCCAGCATGTGCTGCCACAACCCTCGATCTGATCCGATCTTAGACTGGGAATTAACTCCATATGCTTAGACTGGGAATGAACTCCGTATGCCTAAGTCAACCCACGAAATGAGCGCGCGAGCTCTCAGCCGGCCAGAGGGGCGAGATGTGGAAGCTATGGATCGATCGGGTCCCCTCTGCGTGCTGCCGATCCTGCTGCGGCAACCTTTTTTCTGGTCCAATCTTAGACTGGGAATGAACTCCGTATGCCTAAGCCAATTGACGAAACGAGCGGGCGGGCGGGCGGGCAGGCGGGCAGGCGGGCACTACGTCGGCCAGAGAAATGGGATGCGCAAGCCGTGGATCGATAGAAGGTAGGTGGGTTTAGGCACATCTTCATATTTCTGTGTGCCAATGCCATTTTGATGGCTTGTAAATTCATACAGTGGTCCCTTATGCCTTCACGTGAAGTTTCATGGCAAGACGACTTGTTCTCTATTTTTCATGATTTTTGAAACTTTTTACGGTTCGAGATTTTTTAAAATTTTTTCGGAAGGAGTTTTGGCCCCAAACTTGGTAGACGTGATCCTTGTATTTTTGTTGTCATGCACAAAAACATTTCAGCTAAAAACTCGAAGTGTACAAGATTTTGTGACCATTTGAAAAAAGTGTCCCCATTTCAGACACATTAATGGCTACTGGTAGCAAACCTGTAAAATCTCAAATGCTCTTTAAGGGGGTGTGAGTTCTCAAGGTTTAATGAGGGATAGGGGGCCAATATAAGGGCCAAGTACCAGAACCTATCGCACATCATGTGTGCACACCCCCCCGGCCCCCCCGATCGTCGGAACCCCAATGCCGTCGGTCAGGTTCTCCGACGATGCTTCGACGATGGTGCCCCGGTGAAGAAAAATGTGGCACCAACACTTGCCTGAGCCCAGTATGTGCTGCCGCAACCCTCAGTCCGATCTGATCTTAGACTGGGAATGAACTCTGTATGGTTAGACTGGGAATGAACTCCGAATGCCTAAGTCAACCCACGAAACAAGCGTACGTGCATGCTGTCGATCCTGCTAATGCAACCCTCGGTTTGGTCTGATCTTAAACTGGGAATGAACTCCGTATGCCTAAGCCAACTGATGAAATGAGCGAGCGGGCAGGCGGGCACTACGTCAGCCAATGAGACGGGATGCGCTAGCCGTGGATCGATAGGGTGGTAGGTGGGTTTAGGCACATCTTCATATTTCTGCATGCCAATGCCATTTTTATTTCTTGTAAAATCATACAATGGTCCTTTAAGCCTTCACGTGAAGTTTTATGGCAAGACAACTCGTTTTCTATTTTTCATGATTTTTGAAACATTTTGCGATTTGGGATTTTTTAAAATTTTTTCGAAAGGAGTTTTGGCCCCAAACTTGGTAGGCGTGATCCTTGTATTTTTGTTGGCATGCAAAAAAAAATTCAACTAAAAACTCGAAGTGTACAAGATTTTGTGACCATTTGAAAAAAGTGTCTCCATTTCAGACACTTTAATGGCTACTGGCAGCAAACCTATCAAATCTCAAATGCTCTTTAAGGGGGTGTGAGTTCTCGAGGTTTCATGAGGGATAGGGGGCCAATATAAGGGCCAAGTACCAGGACCCATTGCACATCATGTGCGCACACCCCCCGGCCCCCCCGATAATCGAAAACCCAATTCTGCCGGTCAGGTTCCTCGGCAATGCTCCAGCGATGGTACCGCGGAGAAGAAAAATACGGCACCAGCACATGCCTGAGCCCAGCATGTGCTGCCGCAACCCTCGATCTGATCCAATCCTAGACTGGGAAAGAACTCTGTATGCTTAGATTGGGAATGAACTCCATTTGCCTAAGTCAACCCACGAAACGAGCGTGCGGCCGCTCGGTCGGCCAGAGGGGCGAGATGCACAAGCCGAGGATCGATCGGGTCCCCCTCTGCGTGCTGTCGATCCTACTATCGTAACCCTCGGTCTGGTCTAATCTTAGACTGGGAATGAACTCCGTATGCCTAAGCCAACCGACGAAACAAGCAGGCGGGCGGGCGGGCGTGCGGGCACTATGTCGGTTAGAGAAACGGGATGCGCAAGCCGTGGATCGATAGGGTGGTAGGTGGGTTTAGGCACATCTTCATATTTCTACCTGCCAATGCCATTTTTATGTCTTGTAAATTCATACAATGGTCCCTTAAGCCTTCACGTGAAGTTTCATGGCAAGACGACTCGTTTTCTATTTTTCAAGATTTTTGAAACTTTTTGAGGTTCGTTATTTTTTAAAATTTTTTCGGAAGGAGTTTTGGCCCTAAACTTGGTAGACGTGATCCTTGTATTTTTGTTGGCATGCACAAAAAATTCAGGTAAAAACTCGAAGTGTACAAGATTTTGTGACCATTTGAAAAAAGTGTCCCAATTTCAGACACTATAATGGCTACTGGCAGCAAACCTGTAAAATCTCAGATGCTCTTTAAGGGGGTGTGAGTTCTCAAGGTTTGATGAGGGATAGGGGGCCAATATAAGGGCCAAGTACCAGCACCCATCGCACATTATGTGTGCACACCCCCTCGGCCCCCCTGATCACCGGAACCCCAATGCCGCTGGTCAGGTTCTCCGGGGATGCTCCGGCGATGGTGCCCCGGTGAAGAAAAATACGGCACCAGCACATTGCCCGAGCCCAGCATTTGCTACCGCAACCCTCGGTCTGGTCTGATCTTAGACTGGGAATGAACTTCGTATACTTAGACAGGGAATGAACTTCGTATGCCTAAGTCAACCCATGAAACGAGCATGCGGGCGCTCAGCTGACCAGAGGGGCAGGATGCGCAAGCCGGGGATTGGCCGGGTCCCCCTCTGTATGCTGCCGATCCTGCTACTGCAACCCTTGGCCCGGTCGGATCTTAGACTGGGAATGAACTCCATATGCCTGAGCCAACCGACGAAACGAGCGGGTGGGCAGGCACTACACCGGCAAGAGAGACGAGATGCACAACCCGTGGATCGATAGGGTGGTAGGTGGGTTTAGGCACATCTTCATATTTTTACGTGCCAATGCTATTTTTATGGCTTGTAAATTCATACAATGGTCCCTTAAGCCTTGACGTGAAGTTTCATGGCAGGACAAATCATTTTCTATTTTTGATGATTTTGAAAACTTTTGCGGTTCAGATTTTTTAAAATTTTTTCGAAAAGAGTTTTGGCCCCAAACTTGGTAGACATGATCCTTGTATTTTTGTTGGCATGCATAAAAATTCCGGTCCGATCTTAGGCTGGGAATGAACTCCATATGCCTAAGTCAACCCACGAAACGAGCGTGCGGGCGCTCAGTCGGCCAGAAGGGCAGGATGCACAAACCGGGAAGCGACCGGGTCTACCTTTGCGTGCTGTCAATCCTGCTGCTGCAACCCTCGGTCTGGTCTGATCTTAGATTGGGAATGAACTACGTATGCCTAAGCCAATTGACGAAATGAGCAGGAGGGTGGGCGGGCGGGCACAACGCCGGCCAGAGAGACGGGATGCGTAAGCCGTGGATCAATAGGGTGGTAGGTGGGCTTAGGCACATCTTTATATTTCTGCATGCCAATGCCATTTTTATGGCTTGTAAATTCATACAATGGTCCCTTAAGCCTTCACGTGAAGTTTCATGGCAAGACGACTCGTTTTCTATTTTTCATGATTTTTGAAACTTTTTGCGGTTCAGAATTTTTTAAAATTTTTTAGGAAGGATTTTTGGCCCCAAACTTGGTAGATGTGATCCTTGTATTTTTGTTGGCATGCACAAAAAAAGTCAGCTAAAAACTCGAAGTGTACAAGACTTTGTGACCATTTGAAAAAAATGTCCCCATTTCAGACACTTTAATGGCTACTGGCAGCAAACCTGTAAAATCTCAAATGCTCTTTAAGAGAGTGTGAGTTCTCGAGGTTTGATAAGGGACAGGGGGCCAATATAAGGGCCAAGTACCAGCACCTATCGCACATCATGTGCGCAACCCCCCGACCCCCCCGACCGTCGGAACCCCAATGCCGCCGGTTAGATTCTCCGACGATGCTCCAGCGATGGTGCCCCGATGAAGAAAAATGCGGCACCAGCACATGCCTGAGCCTAGCATGTGCTGCCACAACCCTCGGTTCGGGTCGATCTTAGACTGGGAATGAACTCCATAAGCTTAGACTGGCAATGAAATCCGTATGCCTAAGTCAACTCACGAAATGAGCGTACGGGCGCTCAGCCGGCCAGAGGGCCAGGATGTGCAAGCCGGAGATCGGCCAGGTCCCACTCTGTGTGCTACCGATCCTGCTGCCACAACCCTCGATCTGGTCCGATCTTAGACTGGGAATGAACTCCGTATGCCTAAGCCAATCGATGAAACCAGCAGACGGGCGGGCGGGCGGGTACTAAGTCGGCTAGAGAGACGGGATGGGCAAGCCGTGGATCGAGATTTTGTGACCATTTGAAAAAAGTGTCCCCATTTCAGACACTTTAATGGCTACTGGCAGCAAACCTGTAAAATCTCAAATGCTCTTTAAGGGGGTGTGAGTTCTTGAGGTTTGATGAGGGATAGGGGGCCAATAGAAAGGCCAAGTACCAGCACCTATCGCACATCATGTGCGCACACCCCCCGACCCCCTCGATCGTCGGAACCCCAATTCCATCGGTCAGGTTCTCCGGCGATGGTGCCCCGACAAAGAAAAATGCAGCACCAGCATATGCCCGAGCCCAGCATGAGCTGCCACAACCCTCGATCCGGTCTGATCTTAGACTTGGAATGAACTCCGTATGCTTAGACTGGGAATGAACTCCGTATGCCTAAGCCAACCGACGAAACAAGCGGGCAGGACAGTGAAACGGGTTGGCACTACGTCGACCAAGAGAATAGGGATACGCAAGTCGTGGTCGATAGGGTATAGTGGGTTTAGGCCACATTCCCAAGCCAATTGCTGTTGAACCTTTTCTGATCCGATCTTAGACTGGAATGAACCCATATGTTTAGATAGGAATGAACTCCTTGCCTAATCACCCACGAAAATGAGCGTGTGACGCTTACGCCAAAAGGGGCGGATGCGCAATCGGCCCCATCTACGTGCTGCTGATCCTGCTACCCAACCCTTATACGGTTTGATCTGCTGGAATGAACTCCGCTATGCCTAAGCCAACCAACGAAACGAAGCGGGCGGGCACTACATCGGTCAGGAGAGATAGGATGCGGCAAGCCGTGGATCGATAGGTGTAGGTGGGTTTTAGGGACATCTTTATATTTCTATATGGCAATGCCATTTTTATGGCTTGTAAATTCATACAATGGTCCCTTAAGCCATCACGTGAAGTTTCATGGCAAGACGACTTGTTTTCTATTTTTCACGATTTTCAAAACTTTTTACGGTTCGAGATTTTTTAAAATTTTTTCGGAAGGAGTTTTGGCCCCAAACTTGGTAGACGTGATCTTTGTATTTTTTTTGGCTTGCACAAACAAATTCAGCTTAAAAACTCGAACTGTACAAGATTTTGTGACCATTGAAAAAAGTGACCCCATTTCAGATACTTTAATGGCTACTGGCAGCAAACCTGTAAATCTCCAAATGCACTTTAAGGGGGTGTGAGTTCTTCAGGTTGTTGCTGAGGGATAGCCCCAATATAAGGGCCAAGTACCAGCACCCATCGCCCTCATCGTGCGACACCCCCCGGCCCCCGACGTCAGACTTAAATGCCGTCGGTTAGTTTCCCGACGATGGTGCACCGACGAAGAAAATGCAGCCACTAGCACATGCCCGAGCCCAGCATGTGCTGCCACAACCCTCGGTCCGGTCTGATCTTAGACTGGGAATTAACTCTGTCTGCTTAGACTGGGAATTAACTCTGTATGCCTAACTCAACCCACAAAACGAGCGTGCGGCCTCTCAACCCGTCCAGTGGGGCGAGATGTGCAAGCCGACGGTCGACCGAGTCCCCCTCCGCATGCTACCGATCATCCTACTGCAACCTTTGGTCCAATCCGATCTTAGACTGGGAATGAACTCCGTATGCCTAAGCCAACCGACGAAACGAGCGGGCGGGCGGGAAAGCACTACGTCGACCAGAGAGACGGGATGCGCAAGTCCTGGATCAATAGGGTGGTAGGTGAGTTTAAGCACATCTTCATATTTGTACGTGCCAATGCCATTTTTATGGCTTGTAAATTCATACAATTGTCCCTTAAGCCTTCACATGAAGTTTCATGGCAAGACGACTCGTTTTCTATTTTTCACAATTTTTGAAACTTTTTACGGTTCGAGATTTTTTAAAATTTTTTCTTAAGGAGTTTTGCCCCAAACATGGTAGACGTGATCCTTGTATTTTTTTTGGCATGCACAAAAAAATTCAGCTAAAAACTCGAAGTGTACCAGATTTTGTGACCATTTGAAAAAAGTGTCACAATTTCAGACACTTTAATGGCTACTGGCAACAAACCTGTAAAATCTCAAATGCTCTTTAAGGAGGTGTGAGTTCTCGAGGTTTGATGAGGGATAGGGGGCCAATAGAAGGGCCAAGTACCAGCACCCATCACACATCATGTGCGCACACCCCCTGCCCTCCCGATCGTCGGAACCCAAATGCCGTCGATCAGGTTCTCCGGCAGTGCTCCGGTGATGGTGACCCTACGAAGAAAAATGCAGCACCAGCACATGCTCGAGCCCAGCATGTGCGGTCGCAACCCTTGGTCCGGTCTGATCTTACACTGGGAATGAACTCCTTATGGTTAGACTGGGAATGAACTCCGTATGCCTAGGTCAACCCACGAAACAAGCGTGCGGGCACTCAACCGACGAGAGGGGCGGGATGCGCAAGCCGGGGATCGGCCGGGTCCCCCTCTGCATACTGCCTATCCTGCTACCACAACCCTCGGTCCGGTCTGATCTTAGACTGGGAATGAACTCCGTATGCCTAAGCCAATCGACGAAACGAGCTGGTGGGCTGGTGGGCACTACACCGGCCAGAGAGACGGGATACGCAAGCCATGGATCGATAGGGTGGTAGGTGGGTTTAGGCACATCTTCATATTTCTGTGTGCCAATGCCATTTTTATTTCTTGTAAATTCATACAATGGTCCCTTAAGCCTTCACATGAAGTTTCATGGCAAGATGACTCGTTTTCTATTATTCACTATTTTCTAAACTTTTTAGGGTTCAGGATTTTTTAAAAAAATTTTCGGAAGGAGTTTTGGCCCCAAGCTTGGTACAATTGATCCTTGTATTTTTTTTGGCATGCATGAAAAAATTCAGCTAAAAACTTGAAGTGTACAAGATTTTGTGACCGTTTGAAAAAAGTGTCCCCATTTCAGACACTTTAATGGCTGCTGGTAGCAAACTTATAAAATCTCAAATGCTCTTTAAGAGGGTGTGAGTTCTGGAGGTTGGATGAGGGATAGGGGGCCAATATAAGGGCCAAGTACCAGCACCGATCGCACATCATGTGCACACACCCCCCAGCCCCCCTGATTGCCAGAACCTAATGTCACCGGTCAGGTTCTCCGATGATGCTCCGACGATGGTGCCTCGACGAAGAAAAATGTGGCACCAGCACATGCCCGAGCCTAGTACGTGCTATCGCAACCTTCGGTCCGATTCGATCTTAGGCTGGGAATAAACTCCGTATGCTTAGACTGGGAATGAACTCTGTACGCCTAAGTCAACCCACGAAACGAGCGTGCGGGCGCTCAGTCGGCTAGAGAGGCGGGATGCACAAGCCGGGGATCGGTCGGGTCCCACTCTATGTGCTATCGATCCTGCGATCATAACACTCAGTCCGATCTGATCTTAGACTGGGAATGAACTCCGTATGCCTAAGCCAACCGACGAAACAAGCGGGCGGGCGGACGGGCGAGTACTATGTCGACCAGAGAGATGGGATCGCAAGCCGTGGATCGATAGGGTGGTGGGTGGGTTTAGGCACATCTTAATATTTCTGCATGGCAATTCCATTTTTATGGCTTGTAAAATCATACAATGGCCCCTTAAGCCTTCGCGTGAAGTTTCATGGCAAGACCACTCGTTTTCTATTTTTCATGATTTTCGAAACTTTTTGAGGTTCAGGATTTTGGAAAATTTTTTTGGAAACTGTTCTGGCCCCAAACTTGGTAGACGTGATCCTTGTATTTTTGTTGGCATGCACAAAAAAAATCAGCTAAAAACTCGAAGTGTACAAGATTTTGAGACCATTTGAAAAAAGTGTCCCCATTTCTGACACTTTAATGGCTACTGGCAGCAAACCTGTAAAATCTCAAATGCTCTTTAAGGGGGTGTGAGTTCTCGAGGTTTGATGAGGGATAGGGGGCCAATATAAGGGCCAAGTACCAGCACCCATCGCACATCATGTGTGCACACCCCCCAGGACCCCCAATCGTCGAAACCCTAATGCCGTCGGTCAGGTTCTCCGGCGATGCTTCGATGATGGTGCCTCGGTGAAGAAAAATGCGGCACCAGCACATGCCCGAGCCCAGCATGTGCTGTCGCAACCCTCGGTCTGATCCGATCCTAGATTGGGAATGAACTCCGTATGCTTAGACTGGGAATGAACTCCGTATGCCTAAGTCAACCCACGAAACGAGCGTGCGGGCGCTCAACCGGCCAAAGGGGCGGGATGTGCAAGTCGAGGATTGACCGGGTCCCTTTCTGTGTGCTGTTGATCCTGCTACCGCAACCCTCAGTCTGGTCTGATCTTTGACTGGGAATGAACTCCGTATGCCTAAGCCAACTGACGAAACGAGCAAATGGGCGTACGGGCGGGCATTACATCGGCCAAAGAGACGGGATGCACAAGCTGTGGGTCGATAGGGTGGTAGCTGGGTTTAGGCACATCTTCATATTTCTATGTGCCAATGAGATTTTTATGGCTTTTAAATTCATACAATGGTCCCTTAAGCCTTTACGTGAAATTTCATGGCAAGACAACTCGTTTTCTATTTTTCATGATTTTCAAAACTTTTTGCGGTTCGGGATTTTTTAAATTATTTCACAAGGATTTTTGGCCCCAAACTTGGTAGACGTGATCCTTGTATTTTTGTTGGCATGCACAAAAAATTTCAGCTAAAAACTCTAAGTGTACAAGATTTGTGACCAATTGAAAAAAGTGTCCCCATTTCAGACACTTTAATTGCTACTGGCTGCAAACCTGTAAAATCTCAAATGCTCTTTAAAGGGGTGTGAGTTCTCCAGGTTTGATGAGGTACAGGGGGCTAATATAAGGGCCAAGTACCAGCACCCATCGTACATCATGTGCGCACACCCCCACGACCCACCCGATCGTCGGAACCCCAATGCCGCCGGTCAAGTTCTCCGGTGATGCTCCGACGATGGTGCCCCGATGAAGAAAAATGCGGCACAAGCACATGCCTGAGCTCAGCATGTGCTGTCGGAACCCTCGGTCCGGTCTGATCTTAGACTGGGAATGAACTCCGTATGCTTAGACTGGGAATGAACTTCGAATGCCTAAGTCAACCCACGAAACGAGCATGCGGGCGTTCAACCGGCCAGAGGGGCGGGATGCGCAAGCCGGGGATCGACCGAGTCCCCCTCTGTGTACTGTTGATCCTGCTACCGCAACCCTCAGTCCAGTCTGATCTTTGACTGGGAATGAACTCCATATGCCTAAGCCAACCGACGAAACGAGCGGACAGGCGGACGGGCCTACACTACGCCGGCCAAAGAGACGGGATGCGTAAACTGTGGGTCGATAGGGTGGTAGCTGGGTTTAGGCACATCTTCATATTTCTATGTGCCAATGAGATTTTTATGGCTTTTAAATTCATACAATGGTCCCTTAAGCCTTCACGTGAAATTTCATCGCAAGACGACTTGTTTTCTATTTTTCACGATTTTCAAAACTTTTTGTGGTTTGGGATTTTTTAAAATTTTTTCAGAAGGATTTTTGGCCCCAAACTTGGTAGACGTGATCCTTGTATTTTTTTTGGCATGCACAAAAAAATTCAGCTAAAAACTCTAAGTGTACAAGATTTCTGACCATTTGAAAAAAGTGTCCCATTTCAGACACTTTAATTACTACTGGCAGCAAACCTGTAAAATCTCAAATGCTCTTTAAGGGGGTGTGAGTTCTCCAGGTTTGATGAGGTATAGGGGGCCAATATAAGGGCCAAGTACCAGCACCCATCGCACATCATGTGCGCACACCCCCACGACCCACCTGATCGTCGGAACCCCAATGCCGCCGGTCAGCTTCTCCGGTGATGCTCTGACGATGGTGCCCCGACGAATAAAAATGCGGCACCAGTGCATGCCTGAGCCCAGTATGTGCTGCCGCAACCCTCGGTCTGATCCGATCTTAGATTGGGAATGAACTCCGTATGCCTAACTCAACCCACGAAACGAGCGTGCGGGTGCTCAGTCGGCCAGAGGGGTGGGATACGCAAGCCGAGGATCGGTCGGGTCCCCCTCTGCGTGCTGCCTGCTGCCACAACCCTTGATCCAGTCTGATCTTAGACTGGGAATGAACCCGTATGCCTAAGCCAACCGACGAAACAAGCGGGCGGGCTGGAGGACGGGCATTACGCTGGCCAGAGAGACGGGATGCATAATTTGTGGATCGATGGGGTGGTAGGTGGGTTTAGGCACATCTTCATATTTTTGCATGCCAATGCCATTTTTATGGCTTGTAAATTCATACAATGGTCCTTAAGCCTTCACGTGACGTTTCATGGCAAGACGACTCGTTTTCTATTTTTCATGATTTTCAAAACTTTTTACGGTTCGGGATTTTTTAAAATTTTTTCGGAAGGAGTTTTGGCCTCAAACTTGGTAGACTTGATCCTTTATTTTTGTTGGCATGCACAAAAAAATTCAACTAAAAACTTGAAGTGTACAAGATTTTGTGATCATTTCAAAAAAGTGTCCCTAATTCAGACACTTTAATGGCTACTGGCAGCAAACCTGTAAAATCTCAAATGCTCCTTAAGGGGGTGGGAGTTATCAAGGTTTGATGAGGGGTAGAAGGCCAATATAAGGGCCAAGCACCAGTACTCATCACACATCAAGTGCGCACACCCCCTGACCCCCCGATCGTCGGAACCTCAATGCCGCCGATCAGGTTCTCCAACGATGGTGCCCCGGCAAAAAAAATGTAGCACCAACACATGCCCGAGCCCAGCATGTGCTGCCGCAACCCTCGGTCCGGTCTGATCTTAGACTGGGAATGAACTCCGCATGCTTAGACTGGGAATGAACTCTGTATGCCTAAGTCAACCTACGAAACGAGCGTGCAGGCACTCAACCGGCCAGAGGCGCAGGATGCGCAAGCCGGGGATCGGTCGGGTCCCTCTCTGTGTGCTGTCGATCTGGGTCTAATCTTAGAAAGGGAATGAACTCTGTATGCCTAAGCCAACCACGAAACGAGCGGGTGGGTGGGCATTACGTCGGCCAGAGAAACGGGATGCGCAGGCCGTGGATCGATAGGGTGGTAGGTGGGTTTAGGCACATCTTCATATTTCTACGTGCCAATGCCATTTTTATGGCTTGTAAATTCATACAATGGTCCCTTAAGCCTTCACGTGAAGTTTCATGGCAAGACGACTCGTTTTCTATCTTTCATGATTTTTGAAACTTTTTACGGTTCGGGATTTTTCAAAATTTTTTCGAAAGGAGTTTTGGCCCCAAACTTGGTAGACGTGATCCTTGTATTTTTGTTGGCATGTACAAAACAATTCAGCTAAAAACTCGAAGTGTACAAGATTTTGTGACCATTTGAAAAAAGTGTCCCCATTTCAGACACTTTAATGGCTACTGGTAGCAAACCTGTAAAATCTCAAAGGCTCTTTAAGGGGTGTGAGTTCTCGAGGTTTGATGAGGGATAGGGGGCCAATTTAAGTGGCAAGTACCAGCACCCATCGCACATCATGTGTGCACAACACCCCGCCGGCCCCCCCGATCGTCGGAACCCCAATGCCGCCGGTCAGGTTCTCCGGCGATGCTCCAGCAATGGTGCCTTGGCAAAGAAAAATGCAGGCACCAGCACATGCCTGAGCCCTCCATGTGCTGCCGCAACCCTCGGTCTACTCTGATCTTAGACTAGGAATGAACTTCGTACGCTTAGACTGGGAATGAACTGCGAATGCCTAAGTCAACCCCCGAAACAAGCGTGCGGGCGCTTAGCGGCCAGAGGGGTGGGATGCGCAAGCCGGGGATCGGTCGGGTCCCCCTTTACATGTCGCCGATCTTGCTGCTGCAGTGCTCGATCGGGTCTGATCTTAGACTGGGAATGAACTCCGTATGCCTAAGCCAACTGATGAACCGAAGGGGCGAGCGGGAGGGCGGGCACTACGCCGGCCAGAGAGACGAGATGCGCAAGCCGTGGATCGATAGGGTGGTAGGTGGGTTTAGGCACATCTTCATATTTCTGCAGGCCAATGCCATTTTTATGGTTTGTAAATTCATACAATGGTCTTTTAAGCCTTCACGTGAAGTTTCATGGCAAGACGACTCGTTTTCTATTTTTCATAATTTTTGAAACTTTTTACGATTCGGGATTTTTGAAAATTTTTTCGGAAGGGGTTTTGGCCCAAACTTGGTAGACGTGATCTTTGTATTTTTGTTGGCATGCAAAAAACAATTCAGCTAAAAACTCGAAGTGTACAAGATTTTGTGATCATTTGAAAAAAGTGTCCCCATTTCAAACACTTTAATGGCTACTGGCAGCAAACCTATAAAATCTCAAATGCTCTTTAAGGGGGTGTGAGTTCTCGAGGTTTGATGAGGGATAAGGGGCCAATATAAAGGCCAACTACCAGCACCCATCGCACATCATGTGCGCACCCCCCGGCCCCCCCGATCGCCAGAACCCCAATTGCCGTCGGTCAGTTTCTCCGGCGATGCTTCGGTGATGGTGCCTCGACGAAGAAAAATACGGCACCAGCACATGCCCGAGCCCAGCATGTGCTGTCGTAACCCTCGGTCTGGTACGATCTTATACTAGGAATGAACTCCGTATGCTTAGACTGAGAATGAACTCTGTATGCCTAAGTCAACCCACGAAACGAGCGTGTGGGCACTCAACCGGCCAGAGGGGTGGGATGCGCAAGGCGGGGGTCGATAGGGTGGTAGGTGGGTTTAGGCACATCTTCATATTTCTACATGCCAATGCCATTTTTAAGGCTTGGAAATTCATACAATGGTCCCCTAAGCCTTCACATGAAGTTTCATGGCAAGACGACTCCTTTTCTATTTTAAACGATTTTCGAAACTTTTTGTGGTTCAGGATTTTTTAAAATTTTTTCAGAAGGATTTTTGGACCCAAACTTGGTAGACAAGATCCTTGTATTTTTGTTGGCATGCACAAAAAAATTCAGCTAAAAACTCGAAGTGTACAAGATTTTGTGACCATTTGAAAAAAGTGTCCCCATTTTAGACACTTTAATGGCTACTGGCAGCAAACCTATAAAATCTCAAATGCTCTTTAAGGGGGTGTGAGTTCTCGAGGTTTGATGAGGGATAGGGGGCCAATATAAGGGCCAAGTACCAGCACCCATCGCACATCATGTGCGCACGCTCCCCCGCGGCCCCCCCCGATCGCCGGAACCCCAATGCCGTCGGTCAGGTTCTCCGGCGATGCTCCGGTGATGCTCTGACGATGGTGCCCCGGCAAAGAAAAATATGGCACCAGCACATGCCCGAACCCAGCATGTGCTGCCACAGCCCTCGGTCTGGTCCGATCATTCACTGGGAATGAACTCCGTATGGTTAGACTGGGAATGAACTCCGTATGCCTAAGTCAACCCATGAAACGAGTGTGCGGGCACTTAGCCAGCAAGAAGGAGCGGGATGCGTAAGCCGGGTCCCCCTCTGGCTGTTGCTGATCCTGCTGCCACAACCCTTGGTTCGGTCTGATCTTAGACTGGGAATGAACTTCGTATGCCTACGCCAACCGACAAAACGAGCAGACGGGTGGGCGGGCACTACGCCGGCCAGAGAGACGGGGTGCGCAAGCCATGGATCGATAGGCTGGTAGGTGGGTTTAGGCACATCCTCATATTCCTACATGCCAATACCATTTTTATGGCTTGTAAATTCATACAATGGCCCTTAACCCTTCACGTGAAGTTTCATGGTAAGATGACTCGTTCTCTATTTTTCATGATTGTTGAAACTTTTTGCAATTTGAGATTTTTTAAAATTTTTTCAAAAGGCATTTTGGCCCCAAACCTGGTAGACGTGATCCTTGTATTTTTGTTGGCATGCACAAAAAAATTCAACTAAAAACTTCAAGTGTACAAGATTTTGTGACCATTTGAAAAAAGTGTCCCCATTCCAAACACTTTAATGTCTACTAGCAGCAAACGTCTAAAATCTCAAATGCTCTTTACGGGGGTGTGAGTTCTCGAGGTTTGATGAGGGATAGGGGGCCAATATAAGGGCCAAGTACCAGCACCCATCGCACATCATGTCCGCACACCCCCCCCGGCACCCCCGATCGCCGGAACCCCAATGCCGTCGGTCAGGTTCTCAGGCGATGCTTCGACGATGGTGCCTCGGTGAAGAAAAATACGGCACCAGCACATGCCCGAGCCCAGCATGTGCTGCTGCAAGCCTTGGTCCGGTCCGATCTTAGACTAGGAATGAACTCCGTATGCTTAGACTAGGAATGAACTTCGTATGCTTAGACTAGGAATAAACTCCGTATGCCTAAGTCAACCCACGAAATGAACGTACGGGCGCTGAGCCGGCCAGAGGGGCGGGATGCGTAAGCCGGGTCCCCCTTTTCGTGCTGTCGATCCTGCTACCAAAACCGTCAGTCCAGTCTAATCTTACACTGGGAATGAACTTCGTATGCCTAAGCCAACCGACGAAACAAGCGGGCGGGCGGGCGGGCACTACGCCGGCCAGAGAGATGGGATGCGCAAGCCGTGGATCGATAGGGTGGTAGGTTGGTTTAGGCACATCTTCATATTTCTATGTGCCAATGCCTTTTTTATGTCTTGTAAATTGATACAATGGTTCCTTAAGCCTTCACGTGAAGTTTCATCGCAAGACGACTCATTTTCTATTTTTCACGATTTTCAAAACTTTTAGCATTTCAGGATTTTTTTAAATTTTTTCGGAAGGGGTTTTGGCCCCAAACTTGGTAGACGTGATCCTTGTATTTTTGTTGGCATGCAAAAAAAAAAATTCAGTTAAAAACTAGAAGTGTACAAGATTTTGTGACCATTTGAAAAAAGTGTCCCCATTTCAGACTCTTTAATGGCCACTGGTAGCAAACCTGTAAAATCTCAAATGCACTTTAACGGGGTGTGAGTTCTCAAGGTTTGATGAGGGATAGGGGGCCAATATAAGGGCCAAGTACCAGCACCCATCGCACATCATGTGCGCACACCCCCCGGCCCCCCGATCGCCGGAACCCCAATGCCGTCGGTCAGGTTCTCCGGCAATGCTCCTATGATGGTGCCTCGGCGAAGAAAAATGTGACACCAGCACATGCCCGAGCCCAACATGTGCTGCCGCAACCCTCGGTCCGGTCCGATCTAAGACTGGGAATGAACTCCGTACGCTTAGACTGGGAATGAATTTTGTATGCTTAAGTCAACCCACGAAACGAGCGTACGGGCGTTCAGCCGACCAGAGGGGTGGGATGCGCAAGCCGGGTCCCCCTTTGCGTGCTGCCGATCTTGCTATCGCAACCCTCGGTCCAGTCTAATCTTAGACTGGGAATGAACTCCGTATGCCTAAGCCAGCCGACTAAACGAGCGGGCGGGCGGGCACAACGTCGGCCAGAGAGATGGGATGCACAAGCCGTGGATTGATAGGGTGGTAGGTGGGTTTAGGGACATCTTCATATTTCTGCATGTCAATGCCATATTTCTGCATGTGATCATTTAAAAAAAGTGACCCCATTTCAGACACTTCATTGGCTACTGGCAGCAAACCTGTAAAATCTCAAATGCTCTTTAAGGGGGTTTGAGTTCTCGAGGTTTGATGAGGGATAGGGGCCCATATAAGGGCCAAGTACCAGCACCCATCGCACATCATGTGTGCACACCACCCCTGGCCCCCCGATCATCGGAACCCCAATGCCGTCGGTCAGGTTCTTCGACAATGCTTCGACGATGGTGCCCCAGTGAAGAAAAATACAGCACCAGTAGATGCCCGAGCCCAGCATGTGCTACCACAACACTCGATTCGGTCTGATCTTAGATTGGAAATGAACTCCGTATGCTTAGACTGGGAATGAACTCTGTATGCCTAAGTCAACCCACGAAACGAGTGTGCGGGCACTCAACCGGCCAGAGGGGCGAGATGCGCAAGTTGGGGATCGATCGGGTACCCCTTTGCGTGCTACTGATCCTACTGTCGTAACCCTCGGTTTGGTCTGATCTTAGACTGGGAATGAACTCTGTATGCCTAAGCCAACCGACGAAACGAACGGGCGGACAAGCGGGCGGGCACTACGCCGACTAGAGAGACAGGATGTGCAAGCCGTGGATTGATAGGGTGGTAGGTGGGTTTAGGCACATCTTCATATTTCTACGTGCCAATGCCATTTTTATGGCTTGTAAATTCATACAATGGTCCCTTAAGCCTTCACGTGAAGTTTCATGGCAAGACGACTCATTTTCTATTTTTCACGATTTTTGAAACTTTTTACGGTTTTGGATTTTTTAAAATTTTTTCAGAAGGAGTTTTGGCCCCAAGCCTGGTAGATACAATCCTTGTATTTTTTTTGGCATGCACAAAAAATTTCAGCTAAAAACTCAAAGTGTACAAGATTTTGTGACCATTTGAAAAAGTGTCCCCATTTCAGACACTTTAATTGCTACTAGCAGCAAACCTGTAAAATCTTAAATGCTCTTTAAGGGGGTGTGAGTTCTTGAGGTTTGATGAGAGATAGGGGCCAATATAAGGGCCAAGTACCAGCACCCATCACACATCATGTGCGCACACCCCCCCGACCCTCCCGATCGTCGGAACCCCAATGCCACCAGTCAGGTTCTCCGGCGATGCTCCGACGATCGTGCACCGACGAAGAAAAATGCGGCACCAGCACATGCCCGATCCCACCATGTGCTGCCACAACCCTCAGTCTAATCCGATCTTAGACTGGGAATGAACTCCGTATGGTTAGACTGGGAATGAACTCTGTATGCCTAAGTCAACCCACAAAATGAGCATGCGGGCGCTCAGTCGGCCAGAGGGGCGGGATGCGCAAGCCGGGGATCGGTCGGGTCCCCCTCTCCATGCTACCGATCCTGCTGCCATAACCCTCGATCTGGTCTGATCTTAGACTGGGAACGAACTCTGTATGCCTAAGCCAACCGATGAAACGAGTAGGCAGGCGGGCGGGCGGGCACTACGCCGGCCAGAGAGACGGGATGTGGAAGCTGTGGATCGATAGGGTGGTAGGTGGGTTTAGGCACATCTTCATATTTCTGCGTGCCAATGCCATTTTTATGGCTTGTAAATTCATACAATGGCCCCTTAAGCCTTCACTTGAAGTTTTATGGCAAGACGACTCGTTTTCTTTTTTTTACGATTTTTAAAACTTTTTATGGTTCGGGATTTTTTATAATTTTTTCAGAAGGAGTTTTGGCCCCAAACTTGGTAGTCACGATCCTTGTATTTTTGTTGGCATGCACAAAAAAATTTAGCAAAAAACTCAAAGTGTAGAAGATTTTGTGACCATTTGAAAAAAGTGTCCCCATTTCAGACATTTTAATGGCTATTGGCAGCAAACTTATAAAATCTCAAATGCTCTTTAAGGGGGTGTGAGTTCTCGAGGTTTGATGAGGGATAGGGGGCCAATATAAGGGCCAAGTACCAGCACCCATTGCACATCATGTGCGTACACCAGCACATGCCTGAGCGTAGCATGTGCTGCTGCAATCCTCTGTGGGAATGAACTCCGCATGCTTAGACTGGGAATGAACTCCGTATGCCTAAGTCAACCCACGAAACGAGCGTGTGGGCGCTCAGCCGGCCAGAGGGGCGGGAAACGCAAGCCGATGATTGGTCGGGTCCCCCTCTACGTGCTGTCGATCCTACTGCCGCAACCCTCGATCCAATCTGATCATAGACTGGGAATGAACTCCGTATGCCTAAGCCAACCGATGAAACGAACGGGCGGACGGGCGGGCACTACGCCGACCAGAGAGACGGGATGCGCAAGCCATTGATCGAGAGGGTGGTGGTAGGTGGGTTTGGGCACATCTTCATATTTCTGCATGCCAATGCCATTTTTATGACTTGTAAATTCCTACAATGGTCCCTAAAGCCTTCACGTGAAGTTTTATGGCAAGACGACTCGTTTTCTATTTTTCACGATTTTTGAAAATTTTTACGGTTCGGGATTTTTTAAAATTTTTTTGGAAAGAGTTTCAGCCCCGAACTTGGTAGACATGATCCTTGTATTTTTGTTGGCATGCACAAAAAAATTTAGCTAAAAACTCGACGTGTACAAGATTTTGTGACCATTTGAAAAAAGTGTCCCCATTTCAGACACTTTAATGGCTACTGGCAGCAAACCTGTAAAATCTCAAATGCTCTTTAAGGAGGTATGAGTTCTCAAGGTTTGATGAGTTATAGGGGGCCAATATAAGGGCCAATAACTAGCACCCATCGTACATCATGTGCGCACACCCCCCGGCCTTCTCGATCACCGGAACCCCAATGCCGCCGATCAGATTCTTTGACGACGCTCCGACGATGGTGCCCCAGCAAAGAAAAATACGGCACCAGCACATGCCCGAGTCCAGCATGTGCTGCCACAACCCTCGGTCTGGTTCGATCTTAGACTGGGAATGAACTCCGTATGCCTAAGCCAACCAATGAAACAACCGGACGGGCACTACGTCGGCCAGAGAGACGGGATGCGCAAGTCATGGATCGATAGACGAGATGCGTAGAGAGACGGGATGCGCAAGTCGTACAAGATTTTGTGACCATTTGAAAAAAGTGTCCCAATTTCAGACACTTTAATGGCTACTGGCAGCAAACCTGTAAAATCTCAAATGCTCTTTAAGGGGGTGTGAGTTCTCGAGGTTTGATGAGGGACAGGGGGCCAATATAGGGGCCAAGTACCAGCACCCATCGCACATCATGTGCGCACAGCCCCCTGGGACCTCTCAATCGTCGAAACCCCAATGCCGTCGGTCAGGTTCTCCGACGATGCTCTGACGATGGTGCCCCGGTGAATAAAAATACGGCACCAGCACATGCCCGAGCCCAGCATGTGCTGCCGTAACCCTCAGTCCGATCCGATCCGATCTTAGACTGGGAATGAACTCTGTATGCCTAAGTCAACCCATGAAACGAGCCTGTGGGCGCTCAGCCAGTCAGAGGGGTGGGAAACATAAGTCGGGGATCGGCTGGGTCCCCCTCTGGGTGCTACCGATCCTGCTGTCGGAACCCACGGTCTGGTCTGATCTTAGACTTGGAATGAACTCTGTATGTCTAAGACAACCGACGAAATGAGCGGGTGGGCGGGCGGGCACTACGCCGGCCAGAGAGAAGGGATGCGCAAGCCGTGGATTGATAGGATGGTACGTGGGTTTAGCCACATCCTCATATTTCTACTTGCCAATGCCATTTTTGTGGCTTGTAAATTCATACAATGGTCCCTTAAGCCTTCACGTGAAGTTTCATGGCAAGACGACTCGTTTTCTATTTTTCACGATTTTTAAAATGTTTTGCGGTTCAGGATTTTTTAAAATTTTTTTGGAAGGCGTTTTGGCCCCAAACTTGGTAGACGTGATCCTTGTATCTTTGTTGGCATGAGCAAAAAAATTCAGCTAAAAACTCGAAGTGTACAAGATTTTGTGACCATTTGAAAAAAGTGTCCCCATTTTTACACTTTAATGGCTACTGGTAGCAAACCTGTAAAATCTCAAATACTCTTTAAGGGGGTGTGAGTTCTCGAGGTTTGATGAGGCAAAGGGGGCCAATATAAGGGCCAAGTACCAGCACCCATCGCAGATCATGTGCGCACCCCCCTGGCCCCCCCGATCGCCGGAACCCTAATGCCATCGGTCAAGTTCTCCGACGTTGCTCCAGCAATGGTGCCCCGGGGAAGAAAAATGAGGCACAAGCACATCCCGAGCGCAGCTTGTGCTGTCGCAACCCTTGGTCTGATCCTATCTTAGACTGGGAACGAAATCCGAATGGTTAGACTGGGAATGAACTCCGTATGCCTAAGTCAACCCACAAAACGAGCGTGCGGGAGCTCAGTCGGCTAGAGGGCCGGGATGCACAAACCGGAGATCGGCCGGGTCCCTCTCTCCGTGCTGCCAATCCTACTGCCACAACCTTCAGTCCGGTCTGATCTTAGACTAGGAATGAACTCCGTATGCCTAAGCCAACCGACGAAACGAGCGGGTGGACGGGCGGGCACTACGCTGGCCAGAGAGATGGGATGTGCAAGTCGTGGATCGATAGGGTGGTAAGTGGGTTTAGGCACATCTTCATATTTCTGCATTCCAATGCCATTTTTATGGCTTGTAAATTCATACAATGGTCCCTTAAGCCTTCATGTGAAGTTTCATGGCAAGACGACTCGTTTTTTATTTTTCACGATTTTTGAAACTTTTTGAGGTTCAGGATTTTTTTAAATTTTTTCAGAAGGACTTTTGGCCCCAAACTTTTTAGATGCGATCCTTGTATTTTTGTTGGCATGCACAAAAAATTTCAGCTAAAAACTCGAAGTGTACAAGATTTTGTGACCATTTGAAAAAAGTGTCCCCATTTCAGACACTTTAATGGCTACTGGCAGCAAACCTATAAAATCTCAAATGCTCTTTAAGGGGGTGCGAGTTCTCAAGGGTTGATGAGGGATAGGGAGCCAATATAAGGGCCAAGTCCCAGCACTCATCGCACATCATGTGCGCACACCCCCCCGGCCCCCCCGATCTCCGGAACCCCATTCCGTCGGTCAGGTTCTCCAGCGACGCTCCGGTGATGGTGCCCCGACAAAGAGAAATGTGGCACCAGCACATGCCCGAGCCCAGCATGTGCTGCCACGACCCTCGGTCTGATCCGATCTTAGATCGGGAATGAACTCCGTATGCTTAGACTGGGAATGAACTCCGTATGCCTAAGTTAACCCACGAAATGAGCGTGCGGGCGCTAAGTCTGCCAGAGGGGCGGGATGCGCAAGTCGGGGATCGGTCGGGGCCCCCTCTGTGTGCTACCGATCTTGCTACTGCAACCCTCCTTCTAGTCTAATCTTAGACTGGAAATGAACTCTGTATGCCTAAGCCAACCGACGAAACGAGCGGGCGGGCACTACGTCGGCCAAAGAGACGGGATGCGCAAGCCGTGGATCGGTAGGGTGGTAGGTGGGTTTGGGTACATCTTCATATTGCTGCATGCCAATGCCATTTTTATGGCTTGTAAATTCATACAATGGTCCCTTAAGCCTTCACGTGAAATTTCATGGCAAGACGACTCGTTTTCTATTTTTCACGATTTTTGAAACTTTTTGTAGTTTGGGATTTTTTAAAACTTTTTCGGAAGGATTTTTGGCCCCAAACTTGGTAGACATGATCCTTGTATTTATTTTGGCACGCACAAAAAAATCAGCTTCGAAGTGTACAAGATTTTGTGACCATTTGAAAAAAGTGTCCCCATTTTGAGACACATTAATGGCTAGTGGCAGCAAACCTGTGAAATCTCAAATGCTCTTTAAGGGGGTGTGAGTTCTCGAGGGTTGATGAGGGATAGGGGGCCAATATAAGGGCCAAGTCCCAGCACCCATCGCACATCATGTGCGCACACCCCCCCGGCCCTCCCTATCTCCGGAACCACAATTCCGTCGGTCAGGTTCTCCAGCGATGCTCCGGCGATGTTGCCCCGACAAAGAAAAATATGGCACCAGCACATGCCCGAGCCCAGTATGTGCTGCTGCAACCCTCGGTCTGGTCTGATCTTAGATCGAGAATGAACTTCGTATGCTTAGACTGGGAATGAACTCCGTATGCCTAAGTTAACCCACGAAATGAGCGTACGGGCACTCAGCCGGCCAGAGGGACGAGCTGCACAAGTCAGGGATCGATCGGGTCCCCCTCTGCGTGCTACCGATCCTGCTGCTGCAACTCTTCTTCCATTTTGATCTTAGACTGGGAATGAACTCTGTATGCCTAAACCAACCGACGAAAAAAGTTGGCGGGCGGGCGGGCACTACGTCGGCCAAAGAGACGGGATGCACAAGCCGTGGATCGGTAGGGTGGTAGGTGGGTTTGGGTACATCTTCATATTTCTGCATGCCAATGCCATTTTTATGGCTTGTAAATTCAAACAATGCTCCCTTAAGCCTTCAAGTGAAGTTTCATGGCAAGACGACTCGTTTTCCATTTTTCACGATTTTGGAAACTTTTTGCGGTTTGGGATTTTTTAAAATTTTTTCGGAAGGTGTTTTGGCCCCAAACTTGGTAGACGTGATCCTTGTATTTTTGTTGGCATGCATAAAAAACTTCAGCTAAAAAATCGAAGTGTACAACATTTTGTGACCATTCGAAAAAAGTGTCCCCATTTCAGACACTTTAATGGCTACTGGTAGCAAACCTATAAAATCTCAAATGCTCTTTAAGGGGGTGCGAGTTCTCGAGGGTTGATCAGGGATAGGGGGCCAATATAAGGGCCAAGTCCCAGCACCCATCGCACATCATGTGCGCACACCCCCCCGGCCCCCCCGATCTCCGGAACCCCAATTCCGTCGGTCAGGTTCTCCAGTGATGCTCCGATGATGGTGCCCCGACAAAGAAAAATACGACACCAGCACATGCCCGAGCCCAGCATGTGTTGCCGCAACCCTCGGTCCGATATGATCTTAGATCAGGAATGAACTCCGTATGCTTAGAGTGGGAATGAACTCCGTATGCCCAAGTTAACCCACGAAAAGAGCTTACGGGCGCTCAGCCGGCCAGAGGGGCGAGATGCGCAAGTCGGGGATCGGTCGGGTCCCCCTCTGCGTGCTATCGATCCTGCTACTGCAACCCTCCTTCTAGTCTGATCTTAGACTGGGAATGAACTCTGTATGCCTAAGCCAACCGACGAAATGAACGGGCGGGCGGGCACTACGTCGACCAAAGAGACGGGATGCGCAAGCGTGGATCGATAGGGTGGTAGGTGGGTTTGGGTACATCTTCATATTTTTGCATGCCAATGCCATTTTTATGGCTTGTAAATTCATACAATGCTCCCTTAAGCCTTCAAGTGAAGTTTCATGGCAAGACGACTCGTTTTCCATTTTTCACGATTTTGGAAACTTTTTGTGGTTTGGGATTTTTTAAAATTTTTTCGGAAGGTGTTTTGGCCCCAAACCTGGTAGTCGTGATCCTTGTATTTTTGTTCGCATGCACAAAAAAATTCAGCTAAAAAATCGAAGTGTACAAGATTTTGTGACCATTTGAAAAAAGTGTCCCCATTTCAGACACTTTAATGGCTACTGGCAGCAAAAATCTCAAATGCTCTTTAAGGGGGTGTGAGTTCTCGAGGTTTGATGAGGGATAGGGGGCCAATATAAGGGCCAAGTACCAGTACCCATCGCACATCATGTGCGCACCCCCCTGGCCCCCCCGATCGCTGGAACCCTAATGTCGTCGGTCAAGTTCTCCGACGTTGCTCCAGCAATGGTGCCCCGGGGAAGAAATATGTGGCACAAGCACATCCCGAGCCCAGTTTGTGCTGTCGTAACCCTCAGTCCGGTCCTATCTTAGACTGGGAATGAAGTCCGTATGCTTAGACTGGGAATGAACTCCGTATGCCTAAGTCAACCCACAAAACGAGCGTACGGGAGCTCAGCCGGCCAGAGGGGCAGGATGCGAAAGCCGGGGATCGGTCGGGTCCCTCTCTGCATGCTGTCGATCTTGCTACCACAACCCTCAGTTCGGTCTGATCTTAGATTGGGAATGAACTCCGTATGCCTAAGCCAACCGACGAAACGAGCGGGTGGACGGGCGGGCACTACGCTGGCCAGAGAGACTGGATGCGCAAGCCGTTGATCGATAGGGTGGTAGGTGGGTTTAGGCACATGTTCATATTTCTATGTGCCAATGCCATTTTTATGGCTTGTAAATTCATACAATTGTCCCTTAAGCCTTCACATGAAGTTTTATGGCAAGTCGGGGATCGGTCGGGGCCCCCTCTGTGTGCTACCGATCCTACTGCTGTAACCCTCCTTCTACTCTGATCTTAGACTGGAAATGAACTCTGTATGCCTAAGCCAACCGACGAAACGAGCGGGCGGGTACTACGTCGGCCAAAGAGACGGGATGCGCAAGCCGTGGATCGGTAGGGTGGTAGGTGGGTTTGGGTACATCTTCATATTTCTGCATGCCAATGCCATTTTTATGGCTTGTAAATTCATACAACGGTCCCTTAAGCCTTCACGTGAAGTTTCATGGCAAGATGACTCGTTTTCTATTTTTCATGAATTTTGAAACTTTTTGCGGTTCCAGATTTTTTAAAATTTTTTCAGAAGGAGTTTTGGCCCCAAACTTGGTAGAGGTGATCCTTGTATTTTTGTTGGCAAGCATAAAAAAATTCAGCTAAAAACTCGATGTGTACAAGATTTTGTGACCATTTGAAAAAAGTGTCCCCATTTCGGACACATTAATGGCTACTGGCAGCAAACCTGTAAAATCTCAAATGCCTTTGAAAGGGGTGTGAGTTCTCGAGGTTTGATGGGGGATAGGGGGCCAATATAAGGGCCAAGTACAGCATCCATCACACATCACGTGCGCACACCCCCCGGCCCCTCCGATCGTCGAAACCCCAATACCGCCGATCAGGTTCTCCGATGATGCTCCGACGATGGTGCCCCAATGAAGAAAAATACGACAGCAGCACATCCCTGAGCCTAGTATGTGCTGCTGCAACCCTCGATCTGGTCCAATCTTAAACTAGGAATGAACTCGGAGAGCCTAAGTCAACCCACGAAACGAGCGTGCGGGTGCTCAGCCGGCCAGAGGGGTGGGATGCGTAAGTTGGGGATCGACCGGTTCCCCCTCTGTGTGCTGTCGATCCTGCTACCGCAACCCTCAGTCTGGTCCAATCTTAGACTGGGAATGACCTCCGTATACCTAAGCCAACCAATGAAACGAGCGGGTAGGCGGGCGCTACGCCGGCCAGAGAGATGGGATGCGCAAGCTGTGGATCGATAGGGTGGTAAGTGGGTTTGGGCACATCTTCATATTTCTACATGCCAATGCCATTTTTATGGCTTGTAAATTCATACAATGGTCCCTTAAGCCTTCACGTGAAGTTTCATGGCAAGATGACTCGTTTTCTATTTTTCATGATTTTTGAAACTTTTTATGGTTCGGGATTTTTTAAAATTTTTTCATAAGGAGTTTTGGGCCTAAACTTGGTATACGTGATCCTTGTATTTTTATAGGCATGCACCAAAAAAGTGTACAGGATTTTGTGACCATTTGAAAAAAGTGTCCCCATTTCAAACACTTTAATGGCTACTAGCAGCAAACTTATAAAATCTCAAATTCTCTTTAAGGGGATGTGAGTTCTCGAGGTTTGATGAGGGATAGGGGGCCAATGTAAGGGCCAAGTACCAGCACCCATAGCACATCATGTGCGCACACCCCCTCCGGCCCATCCGATCGTCGTAACCCCAATGCTGCCGGTAAGGTTCTTCGGCGATGCTCCGACGATGGTGCCCCGACGAAGAAAAACACAGCACCAGCACATGCTCGAGCCCAGCATGCGCTGTCGTAACTGTCGGTCCGATCCAATCTTAGACTGGGAATGAACTCCATATGCTTAGACTGGGAAAGAACTCCGTATGCCTAAGTCAACCTACGAAACGAGCGTGCGGGCGCTCAGTCGGCCAGAGAGGCGGGATGCGAAAGCTGGGGATCGACCGGGTCTGCCTCTACGTGCTATCGATCCTGCTGCCGCAACCCTCGGTCCGGTCCAATCTTAGACTGGGAATGACCTCCGTTTGCCTAAGCCAACCGACGAAACGAGCGGGCGGGCGGGCGCTTCGACGGCCAGAGAGACGGGATGTGCAAGCCGTGGATCGATAGGGTGGTAAGTGGGTTTAGGCACATCTTCATATTTCTGCATGCCAATGCCATTTTTATGGCTTGTAAATTCATACAATGGTCCCTTAAGCCTTCACGTGAAGTTTCATGGCAATACGACTCGTTTTCTATTTTTCACGATTTTCAAAAGTTTTTATGGTTCGGGATTTTTTAAAATTTTTTCGGAAGGAGTTTTGGCTGCAAACCTGGTAGCCGTGATCCTTGTATTTTTGTTGGCATGCACAAAAAAATTCAGCTAAAAACTCGAAGTGTACAAGATTTTGTGACCATTTGAAAAAAGTGTCCCCATTTCAGACACTTTAATGGCTACTGGCAGCTAACCTATAAAATCTCAAATGCTCTTTAAGGGGGTGTGAGTTCTTGAGGTTTGATGAGGGATATGGGTCCAATATAAGGGCCAGGTACCAGCTCCCATCGCACATCATGTGCGCACACCCCCCCGCGCCCCCACCGATCGTCGGAACCCCAATGCCGCTGGTCAGGTTCTCTGACAATGCTCCGGTGATGGTGCCCCTACGAAGAAAAATACAACGCCAGCACATTCCCGAGCCTAGCATGTGCTGCCGCAACCTTTCATCCGATCCGATCTTAGACTGGGAATGAACTCCGTATGCCTAAGTCAACTCACAAAACGAGCGTGCAAGCGGTCAGCCGGCCAGAGGGGCGGGATGTGCAAGACGAGGATCGATCGGGTCCCCCTCTACGTGCTGCCGATCCTGCTGCCGCAATCCTTGGTCTGGTCCGATCTTAGACTGGGAATGAACTCCGTATGCCTAAGCCAACCGAAGAAACGAATGGGCGGGCGGGCGGTCGAGCACTACGTCGGCCAGAGAGACGGGATGCGCAAGCCGTGGATCAACAGGGTGGTAGGTGGGTTTAGTCACCTCTTCACATTTCTGCGTGCCAATGCCATTTTTATGGCTTGTAAATTCATACAATGGTCCCTTAAGCCTTCACGTGAAGTTTCATGGCAAGACGACTCGTTTTTTATTTTTCAAGATTTTTGAAACTTTTTGCGGTTCGGGATTTTTAAAATTTTTGGAAGGTGTTTTGGCCCCAAACATGGTAGACGCGATCCTTGTATTTTTGTTGGCATGCATAAAAAAATTCAGCTAAAAACTCGAAGTGCACAAGATTTTGTGACCATTTGAAAAAAATGTCCCCATTTCAGACACTTTAATGGCTATTGGCAGCAAACCTGTAAAATCTCAAATGCTCTTTAAGGGGGTGTGAGTTCTTGAGGTTTGATGAGGGATAGGGGGCCAATAAAAGGGCCAAGTACCCGCACCCATCGTACATCATGTGCGCACACCCCCTAGCCCCCCCGATCGCCGAAACCCCAATGCCGCCGGTCAGGTTCTCCGGCGATGCTCCAGTGATGGTGCCCCGATGAAGAAAAATATGGCACCAGCAAATGCCCGAGCCCAGCATGTTCTGCCGCAACCCTCGGTCCGATTCAATCTTAGACTGGGAATGAACTCCATATGCTTAGATTGGGAATGAACTCCGTATGCCTAAGTCAACCCACGAAACGAGCGTGCGGGCGTTCAGCTGGCCAGAGGGATGGGATGCGCAAGCTGGGCATCGGTCGGGTCACCCTCTACGTGCTGTCAATTCTGCTACCACAACCCTCAGTCCGATCTGATCTTAGACTGGCAATGAACTCCGTATGCCTAAGCCAACGACGAAACGAGCGGGTGGGCAGGCACTACGCCGGCTAGAGAGACGGGATGCGTAAGCCGTGGATAGATAGGGTGGTAGGTGGGTTTAGGTACATCTTCATATTTCTATGCGCCAATGCCTTTTTTGTGGCTTGTAAATTCATACAATGGTTCCTTAAGCCTTCACGTGAAGTTTCATGGCAAGACGACTCGTTTTCTATTTTTCATGATTTTTGAAACCTTTTGGGGTTCAGGATTTTTTAAAATTTTTTCGGAAAGAGTTTTGGCCCCAAACTTGGTAGATGTGATCCTTGTATTTTTGTTGGCATGCAAAAAAAAAATTCAGCCAAAAACTCAAAGTGTACAAGATTTTGTGACCATTTGAAAAAAGTGTCCCCATTGCAGACACTTTAATGGCTACTGGCAGCAAACCAGTAAAATCTCAAATGCTCTTTGAGGGGGTGTGAGTTCTCAAGGTTTGATGAGGGATAGGGGGCCAATAGAAGGGCCAAGTACCTGCACCCATCGCACATCATGTGCGCACAGCCCCCCAGCCCCCGATCGCCGGAACCCCAATGCTGTCGGTCAGGTTCTCCAGCGATGCTCCGATGATGGTGCCCCGGTGAAGAAAAATACGGCACAAGCACATGCCCAAGGCCAGCATGTGCTGCCGCAACCCTCGGTCTGATCCAGTCTTAGATTGGGAATAAACTCCGTATGACTAAGTTAACACACGAAACGAGCGTGCGGGCGCTCAGCCGGCCAGAGGGGCGGGATGCGCAAGCCGGGGATCGGTCGGGTCCCCCTCTATGTGCTGCCGATCCTACTGCCGCAAAGCTCGGTCTGGTCTAATCTTAGACTGGCAATGAACTCCGTATGCCTAAGCCAACCGATGAAACGAGCGCACGGGCCGGCGAGGGGGCGGGCACTACGCCGACTAGAGAGACGGGATGCGCAAGCCGTGGATCGATAGGCTAGTAGGTGGGTTTAGGCACATTTCATATTTCTGCATGCCAATGCCATTTTTATGGCTTGTAAATTCATACAATGGTCCCTTAAGCCTTCACGAGAAGTTTCATGGCAAGATGACTCGTTTCTATTTTTCACGATTTTCAAAAATTTTTGCGGTTCGGGATTTTTTAAAATTTTATCGGAAGGAGTTTTGGCTCCAAACTTGGTAGACGTGATCCTTGTATTTTTGTTTGGCATGCACAAAGAAAAATCAGCTGAAAACTTGAAGTGTACAAGATTTTGTGACCATTTGAAAAAAGTGTCCCCATTTCAGACACTTTAATGGCTACTGACAGTAAACCGGTAAAATCTCAAATGCTCTTTAAGGGGGTGTGAGCTCTTAAGGCTTGATGAGGGATAGGGGGCCAATATAAGGGCCAAGTACCAGCGTCCATCGCACATCATGGGCGCACACCCCCCCGACACCCCCCCGACTGCCGGAACCCCAATGCCGAAGGTCAAGTTCTCCAACGATGCTCCAGCGATGGTGCCCCAACGAAGAAAAATGCAGCACCAGCACATGCCTGAGCCTAGCATTTGCTGCCGTAACCCTATGTTCGATCCGATCATAGACTGGGAATGAACTCAGTATGCTTAGACTGGGAATGAACTCCGTATGCCTAAGTTAACCCATGAAACGAGCGTACGGGCGCCCAGCCGACCAGAGGGGAGGGATGCGCAAGCCGGGGATCAGCCGGGTCCTTCTCTGTGTGTTGCCGATCCTACTACCGCAACCCTCGATCTGGTCTGATCTTAGACTGAGAATGAACTATGTATGCCCAAGCCAACTGACAAAACAAGCTGGCGGGCTGACGTGCGAGCACTACGCCGGCCAAAGAGACGGGATGCGCAAGCCGTGGATCGATAGGGTGGTAGGTGGGTTTAGGCACATCTACATATTTCTGCATGCCAATGCCATTTTTATGGCTTGTAAATTCATACAATAGTCCCTTAAGCCTTCACGTGAAGTTTCATGGCAAGACGACTCGTTTTCTATTTTTTATGATTTTTAAAACTTTTTACGGTTTGAGATTCTTTTAAATTTTTTCGGAAGGATTTTTTCCCCTAAACTTAGTAGACGTGGTCTTGTATTTTTGTTGGCATGCACAAAAAAATTCAGCTAAAAACTCGAAGTGTACAAGATTTTGTGACCATTTGAAAAAAGTGTCCCCATTGCAGACACTTTAATGGCTACTGGCAGCAAACCAGTAAAATCTCAAATGCTCTTTAAGGGGGTGTGAGT
>NW_019167849.1:2513536-2581241 GCF_002303985.1 Durio zibethinus | reverse complement strand
GCTCTGGCCGACTGAGCACCCACACGCTCGTTCCGTGGTTGACTTAGGCATATGGAGTTCATTCCCAGTCTAAGCACACGGAGTTCATTCTCATTCTAAGATCGGACCGGACCGAGGGTTGCAGCAACACATGCTGGGCTCTGGCATGTGCTGGTGGTGCATTTTTCTTGGTCGGGGCACCATCGTCGGAGCATCGTCGGAGCATCGTCGGAGAACCTGACCGGCGGCATTAGGGTTACGGCGATCGGGGGGTCGAGGGGGGGTGTGCACACATAATGTGCGATGGGTGCTGGTATTTGGCACTTATATTGGCCCCCTATCCCTCATCAAACCTTAAGAACTCACACTCCCTTAAAGAGCATTTGAGATTTTACAGGTTTGCTGCCAGAAGCCATTAAAGTGTCTGAAACGGGGACACTTTTTTCAATATGGGTCACAAAATGTGTAACACTTCAAGTTTTGAGCTGAATTTTTTTGTGCATACCAAAAAAATACAAGGATCACATCTACCAAGCTTGGGGCAAAATGATTTGCGAAAATTTTAAAAATCCCGAACCGGAAAAATTTTTGAAAATCGTGAAAAATAGAAAACGAGTCGTCTTGCCATGAAGCTTCACGTGAAGGCTTAAGGGACCATTGTATGAATTTACAAGCCATAAAAATGGCATTGGCATGCAGAAATATGATGATGTGCCAAAACCCACCGACCACCCTATCGATCCACGGCTTGCGCATTCCATCTCTTTGGCTGACGTAGTGCCCACCCGCCCGCCCGCTCGTTTCGTCGGTTGGCTTAGGCATACGGAGTTTATTCCCAGTCTAAGATCGGATTGGATCGAGGGTTGCGGCAGCAAGAACGGTAGCACGCAAGGGGGACCTGATTGATCCCCGGCCTGCACGCTCATTTTAATGGGTTGACTTAGGCATACGGAGTTCATTCCCAGCCTAAGCATACGGAGTTCATTCCCAGTCTAAGATCGGTCCAGACCGACGGTTGCGGTAGCACATGCTGGGCTCGAGCATGTGCTGGTTCTGCATTTTTCTTTGCCGGGGCACCATCGCCGGAGCATCGTCGAAAAACCTGACCGGCGGCATTGGGGTTACGACGATCGGGGGGGTCGAGGGGGGGTGTGCGCACATGATGTGTGATGGGTGCTGGTACTTGGCCCTTATATTGGCCCCCTATCCTTCATCAAACCTTGAGAACTCACACCCCCTTAAAGAGCATTTGAGATTTTACAGGTTTGCTGCCAGTAGCCATTAAAGTGTCTGAAATGGGGACACTTTTTTCAAATGGTCACAAAATGTTGTACACTTCCAGTTTTTAGCTGAATTTTTTTATGCATGCAAAAAAAATATACAAGGATCACATCTACCAAGTTTAGGGCCAAAACTCTTTCTGAACAAATTTTAAAAAAATCCCGAACCGTAAAAAGTTTCGAATATCGTGAAAATAAAAAACGAGTCGTCTTCATGAAACTTCACGTGAAGGCTTAAGGGACCATTGTATGAATTTACAAGCCATAAAATGGCATTGGCACCTAGAAATATGAAGATGTGCCGAAACCAACCGACCACATCGATCCATGGCTTGCGCGTCTCGTCTCTCTGGTCGACGTAGTGCCCGCCTTCTCGCCCACCCGCTTCATTTTCGTTAGTTGTTTTGTCATACGGAGGTCATTCCCAGTCTAAGACAGACCAGACTGATGGTTGCGGTAGTAGATCGACAGCACACAGAGGGGGATCGACCGATCCCCGGCTTGCACATCTCCGCCCCTCTGGCCACTTGAGCGCCCGCACGCTCGTTTCGTGGGTTGACTTAGGCATACGGAGTTTCATTCCAGTTTAAGATTAGATCAGATCGAGGGTTAGGAACAGCACATGCACGGCTCGAGCATGTGCTGGTCCGTATTTTTCTTTACCGGGGCACCATGCCGGAGAACCTGACCGACGGCATGGGGCTTCCGGTGATCGAGGGGGCTGGGGGGTGTGCACACATGATGTGAAATGGGTGTTGGTACTTGGCTCTTATATTGGTGCCCTATCCCTCATCAAATCTTGAGAACTCACACCCCCTTAAAGAGCATTTTAGATTTTACAGGTTTGCTGCCAGTAGCCATTAAAGTGTCTAAAATGGGGACACTTTTTTCAAATGGTCACAAAGTCTTGTACACTTTGAGTTTTTAGCTGAATTTCTTTTGTGCATGCCAACAAAAATACAAGGATCGCGTCTACCAAGTTTGTGGCAAAAACTCCTTCCGAAAAAATTTTAAAAAATCTCGAATCGCAAAAAGTTCAAAAATCATGAAAAATAGAAAATGAGTCGTCTTGCCATGAAACTTCACGTAAAGGCTTAAGGGACCATTGTATGAATTCACAAGCCATAAAAATGGTATTGGCACACAGAAATATGAAGATGTGCCTAAACCCACGTACCACCCTATCGATCGACGCTTGCATATCCCGTCTCTCTGGCCGGCGTAGTGCCCGGCCGCCTGCCCGTCGTTTCGTCGGTTGGCTTAGCATACGGAGTTCATTCCTAGTCTAAGATAGGGACGGACTGAGGGTTATGGAAGTAGGATTGGCAGCACGCAAAGGGGGACCCGACTAATCCCCGACTTGCGCATCTTGCCCCTCTGGCTGGCTGAGCGCCCGCACGCTCGTTTCGTGGTTTGACTTAGGCATACGGAGTTCATTCCCAGTCTAAGCATACGAAGTTCATTCCCAGTCTATGATCAGACTGGACCAAGGGTTGCGGCAGCACATTCTGGGCTTGGGCATGTGCTGGTGCCGCATTTTTCATCGTCGGGGCACCATCGTCGGAGCATTGCCAGAGAACCTGACCAGCAAAATCGGGGTTCCAATGATCGGGCGGGCCGGGGGGGTGTGCGCACATGATGTGCGATGGGTGCTGGTACTTGGCCCTTATATTGTCCCCCTATCCCTCATCAAACCTCGAGAACTCACACCCCCTTAAAGAGAATTTGAGATTTTATAGGTTTGCTGCCAGTAGCCGTTAAAGTGTCTGAAATGGGGACACTTTATTCAAATGGTCACAAAATCTTGTACACTTTGAATTTTTAGCTGAATTTTTTGTTCATGCCAACAAGAATACAAGGATCACGGCTTACCAAGTTTGAGGCCAAAACTCCTTTTGAAAAGATTTTAAAAATCTCGAACCGTAAAAAGTTTCAAAAATCATGAAAAATAGAAAACGAGTCGTCTTGCCACGAAACTTCACGTGAAGGCTTAAGGGACGATTGTATCAATTTACAAGCCATAAAAATGGCATTCCATGCAGAAATATGAAGATGTGCCTAACCCAAATACCACCCTATCGATCCACGGCTTGCGCATCCCGCCTCTCTGGCCGACGTATTGCCCGCCTGCCCGTCCGCTTGCTTCGTCGGATGGCTTAAGCATATGGAGTTCATTCCTAGTCTAAGATCGGACCGGACTGAGGCTTGTGCAGCAGGATCGATTAGCGCGTAGAGAGGGACCTGGCCGATCCCTATCTTACGCATCCCGATCCTTTGGCTGGCTGAGCACCCGCACGCTCGTTTCGTGGGTTGACTTAGGCATACGGAGTTCATTCCTAGTCTAAGGCATATGGTGTTCGTTCCCAGTATAAGATCGGACTGAACTGACGATTGAGCAGCACATGTTGGGCTGGGCATGTGCTGGTGCCGTATTTTTTCTTCACCGGGGGCACCATCATTGGAGCATCGTCGGAGAACCCTGACCGGCGACATTGGGGTTCCGATGATCGGGGGGCGCCGGGGGGTGGGCGCACATGATGTGCGATGGATGCTGGTACTGGCCCTTTATATTGGCCACCTATCCCTCATCAAATCTCGAGAACTCACAACCCCCTTAAAGAGCATTTGAGATTTTACAGGTTTGCTGCCAGTAGCCATTAAAGTGTTTGAAATGGGGACACTTTTTCAAAAGGTCACAAAAAATTGTACACTTCGAGTTTTTAGCTGAATTTTTTTGTGCATGCCAATAAAAATACAAGGATCCCGTCTACCAAAGTTTGGGCCAAAACTCCTTCCGAAAAAATTTTAAAAATCTTGAACCACAAAAAGTTTTGAATATCGTGAAAATAGAAAACGAGTCGTCTTGCCATGAAACTCACGTGAAGGCTTAAGGGACCATTGTATGAATTTACAAGCCATAAAAAATGGCATTGGCACAAAAAATATGAAGATGTGCCTAAACCCACCTACCACCTATCGATCCACGGCTTGCGCATCCCGCCTCTCTGGCCAGTAGTTGCCGCCTGCACCGCTCATTCGTATTGGCTTAGGCAACGAGGTCATTCTAAGTCTACATGGACTGGATCTGGGTCAGCAGATCACAGCACGCAGAGGGATCCAACCGATCGCCGACTTGCTCATCCGCCCCTGCCCGACTGAGTGCCCGCACGCTCGTTTCATGGGTTGACTAAGCACGGAGTTCATTCGCAGTCTAAGCCATAGCGAAGTTTCATTCTGATCTAAGATCACATCGACAGGTTGTGGCAGCCCATGCTTGGGTTCGGTAGGTTGCGGGAAGCCGCATTTTTCTCGCCGGGCACCATCGTCGGAGCATCTTGAGAACCTGACCAGCGCATTGAGGTTTCCGACATCGAGGGGCCAGGGGGGTGTGCGCACATGATGTGCGATGGGTGCTGGTACTTGGCCCTTATATTGGCCCCCTATCCCTCATCAAACCTTGAGAACTCACACCCCCTTTAAAGAGCAATTGAGATTTTACAGGTTTGCTGCCAGTAAGCCATTAAAGTGTCTGAAATGGGACACTTTTTGCAAATGGTCACAAAATCTTGTACACTTCGAGTTTTTAGCTGAATTTTTGTGTGCATGCCAAACAAAATAAAAGGATCACATCTTACCAAGTTTGGGCCAAAACTACTTCCAAAAAATTTTAAAAAATCTCGAACTGCCAAAAAGTTTTGAAAATCGTGAAAAAATAGAAAACGAGACATCTAGCCATGAAACTTCACGTGAAGGCTTAAGGGACCATTGTATGAATTTACAAGCCATAAAATTGCATTGGCATGCATAAATATGAAGATGTGCCTAAACCCAACTACCACCCTATCGATCCACGGCTTGCGCATCCTGCCTCTCTGGTCGGCGTAGTGCCCGCCCGTCCGCCCGCTCGCTTCGTCGGATGGCTTAGGCATACGAAGTTCATTCCAAGTCTAAGATCAGACCCAACTGAGGGTTCCGACAGCAGGATCAGCAGCACGTAGAGGGGGACCCGGTCGATCCTCGGCATGCGCATCCCGCCCCTCTGGCTGGCTGAGCGCCCGCACGCTCGTTTCGTGGGTTGACTTAGGCATACGGAGTTCATTCCCAGTCTAAGATCGGAACAGACCGAGGGTTGCAGCAGCACATGCTAGGCTCGGGCATGTGCTGGTGCCGCATTTTTCTTCACCGGGGCACCATCGTCGGAGCATCGCCAGAGAACCTGACCGACGGCATTGGGGTTCCGACGATCGGGGGGCCGGGGGAGTGGGCGCACATGATGTATGATGGATGCTGGTACTTGGCCCTTATTTTGGCCCCCTATCTCTCATCAAACCTTGAGAACTCACACCCCCTTAAAGAGCATTTGAGATTTTACAAGTTTGCTGCCAGTAGCCATTAAAGTGTCTGAAATGGGGACACTTTTTTCAAATGGTCACAAAAATTGTACACTTTGAGTTTTTAGCTGAATTTTTTTATGCATGCCAATAAAAATACAAGGATCCCATCTACCATGTTTGGGGCCAAAACTCCTTCCGAAAAAATTTTAAAAATCCCTAACCATAAAAAGTTTCAAAAATCGTGAAAAATAGAAAACGAGTCGTCTTGCCATGAAACTTCATGTGAGGGCTTAAGGGACCATTGTATGAATTTACAAACCATAAAAATGGCATTGGCACATAGAAATATAAATATGTGCCTAAACCCACCTACCACCCTATCGATCCACGGCTTGCTCATCCTGCCTCTCTGGCCGGCGTAGTGCCTGCCTGCCGCTTGTTTCGTCGGTTGGCTCAGGCATAAGGAGTTCATTCCCAGTCTAAGATCAGATCAGATCGAGGTTACAGTAGTAGGATCGGCAGCATGCAGAGGTGGACCAGACCGATCCCTGACTTGCGCATTCCCGCCCCTCTGCCCGGCTGAGTGCCTGCACGCTCGTTCGTGGTTGACTTAGGCACATTCCCAGTCAAAGATCGAACCGGACCGACCGCTCTGGACAAGCACTATGCTGGGCTGGATGTGCTGTTGCCAATTTTCTCTTTATCGGCACTCGTCGGAGCATCACCGGATAACCGTGACCAACGCATTGTCCGATGATCAGGGGCCGGGGGCGTGCGGCACACGATGTTACGATGGTGCTGCTACTGGCCTTATATTGCCCCCTATCTCTCATCAAACCTCGAGAACTCACACCCCTTAAAGAGCATTGAGATTTTACAGGTTTGCTGCCAGTAGCCATTAAAGTTGTCTGAAATTGGGACACTTTTTTTCAAATGGTCACAAAATGTTTGTACACTATCGAGTTTTTAGCTGAATTTTTTGTGCATGCCAGAACAATAATACAAGGATCACCTCTACCAAGTTTGGGGCCAAAATCCTTCCAAAAAAGATTTTGAAAAATCTCAAACCTCAAAAAGTTTCAAAATCATGAAAAATAGAAAATGAGTCATCCTGCCATGAAACTTCACGTGAAGGATTAAGGGACCATTGTATGAATTTAAAAGCAATAAAAATGGCATTGGCACATAGAAATATGAAGATGTGCCTAAACCCACCTACCACCATATCGATCCACGGCTTGCGCATCCCGTCTCTCTGGCCGACGTAGTGCCCGCCCACCCGCCCCTCGTTTCGTCGGTTGGCTTAGGCATGCGGAGTTCATTACCAGTCTAAGATCGGATCGGATTGAGGGTTATGGTAGCAGGATCAGCAGCACGCAGAGGGGGACTCGATCGATCCCCGACTTACGCATCCCGCCCCTTTGGGCGGCTAAGTGCCCGCACGCTCGTTTCATGGGTTGACTTAGGCATACGGAGTTCATTCCTACTCTAAGCATATGGAGTTCATTCCCAGTCTAAGGTCGGATCGGACCAGACCGAGGGTTGCGGCAGCACGTGCTGGGCTCGGGCATGTGTTGGTGCCGCATTTTTCTTCGTCGGGGCAGCATCATCGAAGCATCGCCGGAGAACCTGGCCGGGGGCTGTGCGCACATGATGTGCAACAGGTACCGATACTTGCCCTTATATTGGCCCCTATCCCTCATCAAACCTAGAGAACTCACACCGCCTTAAAAGCATTTGAGATTTACAGCTTGCTGCCAGTAGCCATTAAAGTGTCTAAAATGGGGACACTTTTTCAAATGGTCAAAAAATCTTGTAAACTTCAAGTTTTAGCTAAATGTTTTTGTGCATGCCAACAAAAATACAAGGATCACATCTACCAAGTTGGGCCAAAACTCGTTGCAAAAAAATTTTAAAAAATCTCGAACCGCTAAAAAGTTTCAAAAATCGTGAAAAATAGAAAATGAGTCGTCTTGCCATGAAACTTCACGTGAAGGCTTAAGGGACCATTGTATGAATTTACAAGCCATAAAAATGGCATTGCACGCAGAAGTATGAAGATGTGCCTAAACCCACCTACCACCCTATCGATCCACGGCTTGCGCATCCCGTCTCTCTGGCTGGCATAGTGCCCGCCCGCTCGTCCGCCCGCTCGTTCGTTTCGTCGGTTGGCTTAGGCATACGGAGTTCGTTCCCAGTCTAAGATCAGACCAGACCGAAGGTTGCTGCAGCAGGATCGACAACACGTAGAGGGGCACCGATCGATCCCTAGCTTGCGCATCCCGCCCCTATGGCCGGTTGAGCGCCAGCACACTCATTTCGTGGGTTAACTTAGGCATACAGAGTTCATTTCCAGTCTAAGCATGCGGAGTTCATTCCCAGTCTAAAATCAGACCAGACCAAGGGTTACGGTAGCACATGCTGGGCTCGAGCATGTGCTGGTACTACATTTTTCTTCGCTGCGACACCATCGTCGGAGCATCGCCGAAGAACCTGACCGGCCACATTACGGTTCCGACGATCGGGTGGGTCGGGGGGTGGGTGTGCACACATGATGTGCGATGGGTGCTGGTACTTGGCCCTTATATTGGCTCGCTATCCCTCACCAAACCTCGAGAACTCACACCCCCTTAAAGAGCATTTGAGATTTTACAGGTTTGCTGCCAGTAGCCATTAAAGTGTTTGAAATGGGGACACTTTTTTCAAATGGTCACAAAATCTTGTACACTTTGAGTTTTTAGCTGAATTTTTTTATGCATGCCAAAAAAATACAAGGATCATGTCTACGAAGTTTGGGGCCAAAACTCCTTCCGAAAAAATTTAAAAAAAATCTCGAACTGCAAAAAGTTTCAAAAATTGTGAAAAATAGAAAATGAGTCGTCTTACCATGAAACTTCACGTGAATGCTTAAGGGACCATTGTATGAATTTACAACCCATAAAATGGCATTGGCACGTAGAAATATGAAGATGTGCCTAAACCCACCTACCTCTCTATCGATCCACGGCTTGCGCATCTCGTCTCTCTGGGCGACGTAGTGCCCGCCCGCCCGCCCGCTCATTTCGTCGGTTGGCATAGGCATACGGACTTCATTCCCAGTCTAAGATTGAACCGGACAGAGAGTTACGGCTGTAGGATCGGTAGCACGTAGAGTGGGACCCGGTCGATCCCCGACTTGCGAATCCCACCCCTCTGCTGACTGAGCGCCTGCACGCTCGTTTCGTGGGTTGACTTAGGCATACGGAGTTCATTCCCAGTCTAAGATCGGATTGGACCGAAGGTTACGACAGCACATGCTGGACTCGAGCATGTGCTGGTGCCGCATTTTGCTTCGTCGGGGCACCATCGTCGGAGAACCTGACCGGCGGCATTGGGGTTCCAACGATCGGGGGGGTCAGGGGGGTGTGCGCACATGATGTGCGATGGGTGCTGGCACTTGGCCCCTATATTGGCCACCTATCCCTCATCAAACCTCGAGAACTCACACCCCCTTAAAGAGCATTTGAGATTTTACAGGTTTGCTGCCAGTAGCCATTAAAGTGTTTGAAATGGGGACACTTTTTTCAAATGGTCACAAAATCTTGTACACTTCGAGTTTTTAGCTGAATTTTTTTGTGCATGCCAAAAAAAATACAAGGATCACGTCTACCAAGTTTTTGGCCAAAACTCTTTCCGAAAATATTTTAAAAAATCCAAAACCGCAAAAAGTTTCAAAAATCATGAAAAATAGAAAACGAGTCATCTTGCCATGAAACTTCATGTGAAGGCTTAAGGGACCATTGTATGAATTTACAAGCCATAAAAATGGTATTGGCACATAGAAATATGAAGATGTGCCTAAACCCACCTGCCATCCTATCGATCCATGGCTTGCGCATCCTGTCTCTTTGGCCGGCGTAGTGCCCGCCCTCCCGCCCGCCCGCTCGTTTCGTCGATTGGCTTAGGCATACAGAGTTCATTCCCAGTCTAAGATCGGACTGGACTGAGGGTTGCTGTAGCAGGATCGGCAGCACTCAGAGGGGGACCCAGTCGATCCCCGGTTTGCGCATCCCACCTCTCTGGTCGGCTCAGCGCCCGCACGCTTGTTTCATTGGTTGACTTAGGCATACGGAGTTCATTTTCAGTCTAAGCATACGGAGTTCATTCCCAGTCTAAGATCAAACTGGATTGAGGGTTGCGCTAGCACATGCTGGGCTCGGGCATGTGTTGGTGCCGTATTTTTCTTCGTTGAGGTACGATCGTCGGAGCATCACCAGAGAACCTGATCGATAGTATTGGAGTACCGACGATGGAGGGGTCGGGGGTGTGCGCACATGATGTGCAATGGGTGCTGGTACTTGGCCCCTATATTGGCCCCCTATCCCTCATCAAATCTCTAGAACTCACACCCCCTTAAAGAGCATTTGAGATTTTACAGGTTTGCTGCCTATAGCCATTAAAGTGTCTGAAATTGGGACACTTTTTTCAAATGGTCACAAAATCTTGTACACTTCGATTTGTTGGTGGTATTTTTTTGTGCATGCCAACAAAAATACAAGGATCATGTCTACCAAGTTTGATGCCAAAACTCCTTCTGAAAAAATTTAAAAAAATCCCGAAAGGCAAAAAGTTTCAAAAATCTTGAAAAATAAAAAACGAGTCGTCTTGCCATAAAACTTCACGTGAAGGCTTAAGGGACCATTGTATAAATTTATAGGCCATAAAAATGGCATTGGCACATGCCAATGCCATTTTTATGGCTTGTAAATTCATACAATGCTCCCTTAAGCCTTCAAGTGAAGTTTCATGGCAAGACGACTCGTTTTCCATTTTTCACGATTTTGGAAACTTTTTGTGGTTTGGGATTTTTTAAAATTTTTTCGGAAGGTGTTTTGGCCCCAAACTTGGTAGACGTGATCCTTGTATTTTTGTTGGCATGCACAAAAAAATTCAGCTAAAAAATCGAAGTGTACAAGATTTTGTGACGATTTGAAAAAAGTGTCCCCATTTCAGACACTTTAATGGCTACTGGCAGCAAAAATCTCAAATGCTCTTTAAGGGGGTGTGAGTTCTCGAGGTTTGATGAGGGATAGGGGGCCAATATAAGGGCCAAGTACCAGTACCCATCGCACATCATGTGCGCACCCCCCCGGCCCCCCCGATCGCTGGAACCCTAATGCCGTCGGTCAAGTTCTCCGACGTTGCTCCAGCAATGGTGCCCCGGGGAAGAAATATGTGGCACAAGCACATCCCGAGCCCAGTTTGTGCTGTCGCAACCCTCGGTCTGGTCCTATCTTAGATTGGGAATGAAGTTCGTATGCTTAGACTGGGAATGAACTCCATATGCCTAAGTCAACCCACAAAACGAGCGTACGAGAGCTCAGCCGGCCAGAGGGGCGGGATGCGAAAGCCGGGGATCGGTCGGGTCCCTCTCTGCATGCTGTCAATCTTGCTACCACAACCCTCAGTTCGGTCTGATCTTAGATTGGGAATGAACTTCGTATGCCTAAGCCAACCGACGAAACAAGCGGGTGGACGGGCGGGCACTTCGCTGGCCAGAGAGACTGGATGCGCAAGCCGTGGATCGATAGGGTGGTAGGTGGGTTTAGGCACATGTTCATATTTCTATGTGCCAATGCCATTTTTATGGCTTGTAAATTCATATAATTGTCCCTTAAGCCTTCACATGAAGTTTTATGGCAAGTCGGGGATCGGTCGGGGCCCCCTCTATGTGCTACCGATCTTGCTGCTGCAACCCTCCTTCTACTCTGATCTTAGACTGGAAATGAACTCTGTATGCCTAAGCCAATCGACAAAACAAGCGGGCGGGCACTACGTCGGCCAAAGAAACGGGATGCACAAGCCGTGGATCGGTAGGGTGGTAGGTGGGTTTGGGTACATCTTCATATTTCTGCATGCCAATGCAATTTTTATGGCTTCTAAATTCATACAATGGTCCCTTAAGCCTTCATGTGAAGTTTCATGGCAAGATGACTCGTTTTCTATTTTTCATGAATTTTGAAACTTTTTGTGGTTCCAAATTTTTTAAAATTTTTTCAGAAGGAGTTTTGGCCCCAGACTTGGTAGAGGTGATCCTTGTATTTTTGTTGGCAAGCACAAAAAAATTCAGCTAAAAACTAGATGTGTACAAGATTTTGTGACCATTTGAAAAAAGTGTCCCCATTTCGGACACATTAATGGCTACTGGCAGCAAACCTGTAAAATCTCAAATGCCTTTGAAAGGGGTGTGAGTTCTCGAGGTTTGATGGGGGATAGGGGGCCAATATAAGGGCCAAGTACAGCATCCATCACACATCACGTGCGCACACCCCCCGGCCCCTCCGATCGTCGAAACCCCAATGCTGTCGGTCAGGTTCTCCGATGATGCTCCGACGATGGTGCCCCAATGAAGAAAAATACGACAGCAGCACATCCCTGAGCCTAGTATGTGCTGCTGCAACCCTCGATCTGGTCCAATCTTAAACTGGGAATGAACTCGGAGAGCCTAAGTCAACCCACGAAACGAGCGTGCGGGTGCTCAGTCGGCCAGAGGGGTGGGATGCGTAAGTTAAGGATCGACCGGTTCCCCCTCTGTGTGCTGTCGATCCTGCTACCACAACCCTCAGTCTGGTCCAATCTTAGACTGGGAATGACCTCCGTATACCTAAGCCAACCAATAAAACGAGCGGGTAGGCGGGCGCTACGTCGGCCAGAGAGATGGGATGCGCAAGCTGTGGATCGATAGGGTGGTAAGTGGGTTTGGGCACATCTTCATATTTCTACATGCCAATGCCATTTTTATGGCTTGTAAATTCATACAATGGTCCCTTAAGCCTTCACGTGAAGTTTCATGGCAAGATGACTCGTTTTCTATTTTTCATGATTTTTGAAACTTTTTATGGTTCGGGATTTTTTAAAATTTTTTCATAAGGAGTTTTGGGCCCAAACTTGGTATACGTGATCCTTGTATTTTTATAGGCATGCACCAAAAAAGTGTACAGGATTTTGTGACCATTTGAAAAAAGTGTCCCCATTTCAAACACTTTAATGGCTACTGACAGCAAACCTATAAAATCTCAAATTCTCTTTAAGGGGATGTGAGTTCTCGAGGTTTGATGAGGGATAGGGGGCCAATGTAAGGGCCAAGTACCAGCACCCATAGCACATCATGTGCGCACACCCCCTCCGGCCCATCCGATCGTCGTAACCCCAATGCTGCCGGTAAGGTTCTTCGGCGATGCTCCGACGATGGTGCCCCGACGAAGAAAAACGCAGCACCAGCACGTGCTCGAGCCCAGCATGCGCTGTCGTAACTGTCGGTCCGATCCGATCTTAGACTGGGAATGAACTCCATATGCTTAGACTGGGAAAGAACTCCATATGCCTAAGTCAACCTACGAAACGAGCGTGCGGGCGCTCAGCCGGCCAGAGAGGCGGGATGCGAAAGCTGGGGATCGACTGGGTCTGCCTCTACGTGCTATCGATCCTGCTGCCGCAACCCTCAGTCTGGTCCAATCTTAGACTGGGAATGACCTCCGTTTGCCTAAGCCAACCGACGAAACGAGCGGGCGGGCGGGCGCTTCGACGGCCAGAGAGACGGGATGTGCAAGCCGTGGATCGATAGGGTGGTAAGTGGGTTTAGGCACATCTTCATATTTCTGCATGCCAATGCCATTTTTATGGCTTGTAAATTCATACAATGGTCCCTTAAGCCTTCACGTGAAGTTTCATGGCAATACGACTCGTTTTCTATTTTTCACGATTTTCAAAAGTTTTTATGGTTCGGGATTTTTTAAAATTTTTTCAGAAGGAGTTTTGGCTGCAAACCTGGTAGCCGTGATCCTTGTATTTTTGTTGGCATGCACAAAAAAATTCAGCTAAAAACTCGAAGTGTACAAGATTTTGTGACCATTTGAAAAAAGTGTCCCCATTTCAGACACTTTAATGGCTACTGGCAGCTAACCTATAAAATCTCAAATGCTCTTTAAGGGGGTGTGAGTTCTTGAGGTTTGATGAGGGATACGGGTCCAATATAAGGGCCAGGTACCAGCTCCCATCGCACATCATGTGCGCACACCCCCCCGCGCCCCCACCGATCGTCGGAACCCCAATGCCGCTGGTCAGGTTCTCTGACAATGCTCCGGTGATGGTGCCCCTACGAAGAAAAATACAACGCCAGCACATTCCCGAGCCTAGCATGTGCTGCCGCAACCTTTCATCCGATCCGATCTTAGACTGGGAATGAACTCCGTATGCCTAAGTCAACTCACAAAACGAGCGTGCGAGCGGTCAGCCGGCCAGAGGGGCGGGATGTGCAAGACGAGGATCGATCGGGTCCCCCTCTACGTGCTGCCAATCCTGCTACCGCAATCCTTGGTCTGGTCCAATCTTAGACTGGGAATGAACTCCGTATGCCTAAGCCAACCGACGAAACGAGTGGGCGGGCGGGCGGTCCAGCACTACGTCGGCCAGAGAGACGGGATGCGCAAGCCGTGGATCAACAGGGTGGTAGGTGGGTTTAGTCACCTCTTCACATTTCTGCGTGCCAATGCCATTTTTATGGCTTGTAAATTCATACAATGGTCCCTTAAGCCTTCACGTGAAGTTTCATGGCAAGACGACTCGTTTTTTATTTTTCAAGATTTTTGAAACTTTTTGCGGTTCGGGATTTTTTAAAATTTTTGGAAGGTGTTTTGGCCCCAAACATGGTAGACGCGATCCTTGTATTTTTGTTGGCATGCACAAAAAAATTCAGCTAAAAACTCGAAGTGCACAAGATTTTGTGACCATTTGAAAAAAATGTCCCCATTTCAGACACTTTAATGGCTATTGGCAGCAAACCTGTAAAATCTCAAATGCTCTTTAAGGGGGTGTGAGTTCTTGAGGTTTGATGAGGGATAGGGGGCCAATAAAAGGGCCAAGTACCAGCACCCATCGTACATCATGTGCGCACACCCCCTGGCCCCCCGATCGTCGAAACCCCAATGCCGCCGGTCAGGTTCTCCGGCGATGCTCCGGTGATGGTGCCCCGATGAAGAAAAATATGGCACCAGCAAATGCCCGAGCCCAGCATGTTCTGCCGCAACCCTCGGTCCGATTCAACGGGGATGAACGTATCTAGACTGGGAATGAACTCTGTATGCCTAAGTTAACCCGTGAAACGAGCGTACGGGCGCCCAACCGACCAGAGGGGAGGGATGCGCAAGCCGGGGATCAGCTGGGTCCTCCTCTGTGTGCTGCCGATCCTACTACCGCAACCCTCAATCTGGTCTGATCTTAGACTGGAGAATGAACTATGTATGAACTAAGCCAAACTGACAAAACAAGGCTGGCGGGCTGACGTGAGAGCACTACGCCGGCCAAAGAGACGGGATGCGCAAGCCGTGGATCGATAGGGTGGTAGGTGGGTTTAGGCACATCTACATATTTCTGCATGCCAATGCCATTTTATGGCTTGTAAATTCATACAATAGTCCCTTAAGCCTTCACGTGAAGTTTCATGCAAGACGACTCGTTTTCTATTTTTTATGATTTTTAAAAACTTTTACGGTTTGAGATTCTTTTAAATTTTTTCGGAAGGATTTTTTCCCCTAAACTTAGTAGATGTGATCCTTGTATTTTTGTTGGCATGCAAAAAAAAATTCAGCCAAAAACTCAAAGTGTACAAGATTTTGTGACCATTTGAAAAAAGTGTCCCCATTGCAGACACTTTAATGGCTACTGGCAGCAAACCAGTAAAATCTCAAATGCTCTTTAAGGGGGTGTGAGTTCTCAAGGTTTGATCAGGGATAGGGGGCCAATAGAAGGGCCAAGTACCTGCACCCATCGCACATCATGTGCGCACAGCCCCCCAGCCCCCCGATCGTCGGAACCCCAATGCTGTCGGTCAGGTTCTCCAGCGATGCTCCGATGATGGTGCCCCGGTGAAGAAAAATACAGCACAAGCACATGCCCAAGGCCAGCATGTGCTGTCGCAACCCTTGGTCTGATCCAGTCATAGATTGGGAATAAACTCCGTATGCCTAAGTTAACACACGAAACGAGCGTGCGGGCGTTCAGCCGGCTAGAGGGGCGGGATGCGCAAGCCAGGGATCGGTCGGGTCCCCCTCTGCGTGCTGTCGATCCTACTATCGCAACCCTCAGTCTGGTCTAATCTTAGACTAGCAATGAACTCCGTATGCCTAAGCCAACCGATGAAACGAGCGCGCGGGCCGGCGAGGGGGCGGGCACTACGCCGACTAGAGAGACGGGATGCGCAAGCCGTGGATCGATAGGCTAGTAGGTGGGTTTAGGCACATCTTCATATTTCTGCATGCCAATGCCATTTTTATGGCTTGTAAATTCATACAATGGTCCCTTAAGCCTTCACGAGAAGTTTCATGGCAAGATGACTCGTTTTCTATTTTTCACGATTTTCAAAAAATTTTGCGGTTCGGGATTTTTTAAAATTTTATCGGAAGGAGTTTTGGCTCCAAACTTGGTAGACGTGATCCTTGTATTTTTGTTGGCATGCACAAAGAAAAATCAGCTGAAAACTCGAAGTGTACAAGATTTTGTGACCATTTGAAAAAAGTGTCCCCATTTCAGACACTTTAATGGCTACTGACAGCAAACCGGTAAAATCTCAAATGCTCTTTAAGGGGGTGTGAGCTCTCAAGGCTTGATGAGGGATAGGGGGCCAATATAAGGGCCAAGTACCAGCGTCCATCGCACATCATGGGCGCACACCCCCCGGCCCCCCCGACTGCCGGAACCCCAATGCCGCCGGTCAAGTTCTCCAATGATGCTCCAGCGATGGTGCCCCAACGAAGAAAAATGCAGCACCAGCACATGCCTGAGCCTAGCATTTGCTGCCGTAACCCTATGTCCGATCCGATCATAGACTGGGAATGAACTCCGTATGCTTAGACTGGGAATGAACTCCGTATGCCTAAGTTAACCCATGAAACGAGCGTACGGGCGCCCAGCCGACCAGAGGGGAGGGATGCGCAAGCCGGGGATCAGCCGGGTCCTCCTCTGTGTGCTGCCGATCCTACTACCGCAACCCTCAGTCTGGTCTGATCTTAGACTGAGAATGAACTATGTATGCCTAAGCCAACTGACAAAACAAGCTGGCGGGTTGGCGTGCGAGCACTACGTCGGCCAAAGAGACGGGATGCGCAAGCCGTGGATCGATAGGGTGGTAGGTTGGTTTAGGCACATCTACATATTTCTGCATGCCAATGCCATTTTTATGGCTTGTAAATTCATACAATAGTCCCTTAAGCCTTCACGTGAAGTTTCATGGCAAGACGACTCGTTTTCTATTTTTTACGATTTTTGAAACCTTTTTACGGTTTGAGATTCTTTTAAATTTTTTCGAAAGGATTTTTTCCCCTAAACTTAGTAGACGTGATCTTGTATTTTTGTTGGCATGCACAAAAAAATTGAGCTAAAAACTCGAAGTGTACAAGATTTTGTGACCATTTGAAAAAAGTGTCCCCATTGCAGACACTTTAATGGCTACTGGCAGCAAACCAGTAAAATCTCAAATGCTCTTTAAGGGGGTGTGAGTTCTCAAGGTTTGATGAGGGATAGGGGGCCAATAGAAGGGCCAAGTACCTGCACCCATCGCACATCATGTGCGCACAGCCCCCCAGCCCCCTGATCGTCGGAACCCCAATGCTGTCGGTCAGGTTCTCCAGCGATGCTCCGACGATGGTGCCCCGGTGAAGAAAAATACGGCACAAGCACATGCCCAAGGCCAGCATGTGCTGCCGCAACCCTCGGTCTGATCCAGTCTTAGATTGGGAATAAACTCCGTATGCGTAAGTTAACACACGAAATGAGCGCACGGGCGCTCAGCCGGCCAGAGGGGCGGGATGCGCAAGCCGGGGATCGGTCGGGTCCCCCTCTGCGTGCTGCCAATCCTACTGCCGCAACCCTTGGTCTAGTCTCATCTTACACTGGCAATGAACTCCGTATGCCTAAGCCAACCGATGAAACGAGTGCGCGGGCCGGCGAGGGGGCGGGCACTACGCCGACTAGAGAGACGGGATGCGCAAGCCGTGGATCGATAGGCTAGTAGGTGGGTTTAGGCACATCTTCATATTTCTGCATGCCAATGCCATTTTTATGGCTTGTAAATTCATACAATGGTCCCTTAAGCCTTCACGTGAAGTTTCATGGCAAGACGACTCATTTTCTATTTTTTACGATTTTGAAACTTTTTACGGTTTGAGATTCTTTTAAATTTTTTCGGAAGGATTTTTTCCCCCAAACTTAGTAGACGTGGTCTTGTATTTTTGTTGGCATGCACAAAAAAATTCAGCTAAAAACTCGAAGTGTACAAGATTTTGTGACCATTTGAAAAAAATGTCCCCATTTCAGATACTTTAATGGCTACTGGCACCAAACCTGTAAAATCTGAAATGCTCTTTAAGGGGGTGTGAGTTCTCGAGGTTTGATGAGGGATAGGGGGCCAATATAAGGGCCAAGTACCAGCATCCATCGAACATCATGTGCGCACACCCCCCCTGGCCCCCTATCATCGGAACGCCAATGCCGTCGGTTAGGTTCTCCGACGATGGTGCCTCGGGGAAGAAAAATGTGGCACTAGCACATGCCCGAGCCCAGCATGTGCTGTCGCAACCCTCGGTCTGGTCTGATCTTAGACTGGGAAGGAACTTCGTATGCTTAGACTGGGAATGAACTTCGTATGCCTAAGTCAACCCACGAAACGAGCGTGCCAACGCTCAGTCGGCCAGAAGGGCGGGATGCGCAAGCCGGGGATCGGCTGGGTCCCTCTCTGCGCGCTATTGATCCTGTAGCCGCAACCCTCGGTCTGGTCTGATCTTAGACTGGGAATGAACTCCGTATACCTAAGCCAACTGACAAAACGAGTGGGCGGGCGGGCGGGCGAGAACTACACCGGCCAGAGAGACGGGATGCGCAAGCCGTGGATCGATAGGGTGGTAGGTGGGTTTAGGCACATCTTCATATGTTTGCATTCCAATGCCATTTTTATGGTTTGTAAATTCGTACAATGGTCCCTTAAGTCTTCACGTGAAGTTTCATGGCAAGACGACTCGTTTTCTATTTTTCGTGATTTTTGAAACTTTTTGTGGTTTGGGATTTTTTAAAATTTTTTCGGAAGGAGTTTTCACCCCAAACTTGGTAGAAGTGATCCTTGTATTTTTTTTGGCATGCATAAAAAAATTCAGCTAAAAACTCAAAGTGTACAAGATTTTGTGACCATTTGAAAAAGTGTCCCCATTTCAAACACTTTAATGGCTACTGTCAGCAAACCTGCAAAATCTCAAATGCTCTTTAAGGGGGTGTGAGTTCTCGAGGTTTGACGAGGGATAAGGGGCCAATATAAGGGCCAAGTACCAGCAGCCATCACACATCATGTGCGCACACCCCCCCGGCCCCCTGATCAGCGGAACCCCAATGCCGCCGGTCAGGTTCTTCGACGATGCTCCGATGATGGTGCCCCGACGAAGAAAAATGCGGCACCAGCACATGCCCGAGCCCAGCATGTGCTACTGCAACCCTCGGTCCAGTCTGATCTTAGACTGGGAATGAACTCCGTATGCCTAAACCAACCGACGAAATGAGCGAGCTGGCGGGCAGGCGGGCCACTACGCCGGCCAGAGAGACGAGATGCGCAAGTCATGAATCGATAGGGTGGTAGGTGGGTTTAGGCACATCTTCATATTTCTGCATTCCAGGGCCATTTTTATGGCTTGTAAATTCATACAATGGTCCCTTAAGCCTTCACGTGAAGTTTGTTGGCAAGACGACTCATTTTCTATTTTTCACGATTTTTGAAACCTTTTGTAGTTCGGGATTTTTTAAAACTTTTTCGGATGGAGTTTTCATCCCAAACTTTTTAGACGCAATCCTTGTATTCTTGTTGGCATGCACAAAAAAAATCAGCTAAAAACTCGAAGTGTACAAGATTTTGTGACCATTTGAAAAAAGTGTTCCCATTTTGAGACACTTTAATGGCTACTGGCAGCAAACCTGTAAAATCTTAAATGCTCTTTAAGGAGGTGTGAGTTCTCAAGGTTTGATGAGGGATAGGGGGCCAATATAAGGGCCAAGTACCAGCACCCATCGCACATCATGTGCGCACACCCCCCGGCCCCCCCGATCGCCGGAACCCTAATGCCGCTCGTCAAGTTCTCCGGCGATGCTCCGACGATGGTGCCCCGAGGAAGAAAAATGTGGCACCAGCACATGCCCGAGCCCAGCATGTGCAGCTGCAACCCTCGGTCTGGTCTGATTTTAGACTGGGAATGAACTTCGTATGCCTAAGCCAACCGACAAAACGAGCGGGCGGACGGCGGGCGGGCACAACGTCGGCCAGAGAGACGGGATACGCAAGCCATGGATCGATAGGGTGGTAGGTGGGTTTAGGCACATCTTCATATTTCTACGTGCCAATGCCATTTTTATGGCTTGTAAATTCATACAATGGTCCCTTAAGCCTTCACGTGAAATTTCATGGCAAGACGACTCGTTTTCTATTTTTCACGATTTTTGAAACTTTTTGTAGTTCGGGATTTTTAAAACTTTTTCGGAAGGGGTTTTGGCCCCAAACTTGGTAGTCATGATCCTTGTATTTTTGTTGGCACGCACAAAAAGAATCAGCTAAAAACTCGAAGTGTACAAGATTTTGTGACCATTTGAAAAAAGTGTCCCCATTTTGAGACACTTTAATGGCTACTGGCAGCAAACCCGTAAAATCTCAAATGCTCTTTAAGGGGTGTGAGTTCTCAAGGTTTGATGAGGAATAGGGGGCCAATATAAGGGCCAAGTACCAGCACCCATCGCACATCATGTGCGCACACCCCCTCGGCCCCCCCGATCGCCGGAACCCTAATGTCGCCCGTCAAGTTCTCCGACAATGCTCCGACGATGGTGCCCTGGGGAAGAAAAATGCAGCACCAGCACATGCCCGAGCCCAGCATGTGCTGCTGCAACCCTCGGTCTGGTCTGATTTTAGACTGGGAATGAACTCCGTATGCCTAAGCCAACCGATGAAACGAGGGGGCGGGCTGGCGGGCACTACGCCGACCAGAGAGACGGGATGCACAACCCGTGGATCGATAGAGTGGTACGTGGGTTTAGGCACATCTTCATATTTTTGCATGCCAATGCCATTTTTATGGCTTGTAAATTCATACAATGGTCCCTTAAGCCTTCATGTGAAGTTTTATGGCAAGACGACTCGTTTTCTATTTTTCACGATTTTTGAAACTTTTTACGATTCGGGATTTTTTTAAATTTTTTCAGAAGGAGTTTTACCCCAAACTTGGCAGATGTGATCCTTGTATTTTTATTGGCATGCACAAAAAAATTCAGCTAAAAACTTGAAGTGTACAAGATTTTGTGACCATTTCAAAAAAAGTGTCCCCATTTCAGACACTTTAATGGCTACTGGCAGCAAACCTGTAAAATCTCAAATGCTCTTTAAGGGGGTGTGAGTTCTCGAGGTTTGATGAGGGATAGGGGGCCAATATAAGGGCCAAGTACCAGCACCCATCGCATATCATGTGCGCACACCTACCCCGACCCCCCCGATCACCGGAACCCCAATGCCGCCTGTCAGGTTCTCCGGCGATGCTCCGACGATGGTGCCCCGACGAAGAAAAATGCAACACCAACACATGCCTGAGCCCAACATCTACTGTCACAACCCTCGGTCTGATCCGATCTTAGACTGGGAATGAACTCTATATGCTTAGACTAGGAATGAACTCCGTATGCCTAAGTCAACCCACGAAACGAGCGTGCGGGTGCTCAACCGGCCAAAGGGGCAGGATGTGCAAGCCGGGGATCGATCGGGTCCCCCTCTGTGTGCTGCCGATCTTGCTGCCACAACCCTCAGGTCGGTCTAATCTTAGATTGGGAATGAACTCTGTATGCCTAAGCCAATCGATGAAACGAGCGGGCGGGCGGGCGGGCACTACTCCGGCCTGAGAGACGGCATGCCCAAGTTATGGATGGATAGGGTGGTAGGTGGGTTTAGGCACATCTTCATATTGCTGTGTGCCAATGCCATTTTTATGGCTTGTAAATTCATACAATGGTCCCTTAAGCCTTCACATGAAGTTTCATGGCAAGACGACTCGTTTTCTATTTTTCACGATTTTTTAAACTTTTTATGGTTCATGATTTTTTAAAATTTTTTCGGAAGGATTTTTGGCCCCAAACTTGGTAGACGTGATCCTTGTATTATTTTTGGCATGCACAAAAAAATTCAGCTAAAACCTCGAAGTGTACAAGATTTTGTGACCATTTGAAAAAAGTGTCCCTATTTCAGACACTTTAATGGCTACTGGCAGCAAACCTGTAAAATCTCAAATGCTCTTTAAGGGGGTGTGAGTTCTCAAGGTTTGACGAGGGATAGGGGGCCAATATAAGGGCCAAGTACTAGCACCCATCACACATCATGTGCGCACACCCGCCGGCCCCACCGATATCGTAACCCTAATGCTACCGATCAAGTTCTCCGGCGATGCTCCGACGATTGTGCCCCGAGGAAGAAAAATGTGACACCAGCACATGCCCGAGCCCGGCATGTGCTGCCGCAACCCTTGGTCCAGTCCAATCTTAGAATGGGAATGAACTTCGTATGCTTAGACTGGGAATGAACTCCGTATGCCAAAGTCAAGCCACGAAATGAGCGAGCGGGGGCTCAGCCGGCTAGAGGGGCGGGATGCACAAGCCGAGGATCGGCCTGGTCCCCCTCTACGTGCTGCTGATCCTACTCTCAGTCTGGTCTGATCTTAGACTAGGAATGAACTCCGTATGCCTAAGCCAACCGACGAAACGAGCGGGCGGACGGGCAGGTGCGCTTTACGCCGGCCAAGAGAGACGAGATGCGCAAGCTGTGGATCAATAGGGTGGTCGGTGGGTTTAGGCACATCTTCATATTTCTGCATGCCAATGCCATTTTTATAGCTTGTAAATTCATACAATACTCCCTTAAGCCTTCACGTGAAGTTTCATGGCAAGACGACTTGTTTTCTATTTTTCACGATTTTTGAAACTTTTTACAGTTGGGGATTTTTTAAATTTTTTTCGGAAGGGGTTTTGGCCCCAAACTTGGTAGACGTGATCCTTGTATTTTTTTTGGCATGCAAAAAAAAATCAGCTAAAAACTCGAAGTGTACAAGATTTTTGTGACCATTTGAAAAAAGTGTCCCCATTTCAGACACTTTAATGGCTACTGGCAGCAAACCTGTAAAATCTCAAATGCTCTTTAAGGGGGGGTGAGTTCTCAAGGTTTGATGAAGGATAGGGGGCCAATATAAGGGCCAAGTACCAGCACCCATCGCACATCATGTGCGCACACACCCCCCGAAACCCTAATGCCGTCGGTCAGGTTCTCCGACGATGCTTCGACGATGGTGCCCCGATGAAGAAAAATATGGCACCAGCACATGCTCGAGCCCAGCATGTGCTGCCGCAACTCTCGATCCGATCCGATCTTAGACTGGGAATGAACTCCGTATGCTTAGACTGGGAATGAACTGCGTATGCCTAAGTCCACCCACGAAACAAGCGTATGGATGCTCAGCCGGCCAGAGGGGCAGGATGCACCAGTCGGGGATCGGTCAGGTCCCCCTCTGCGTGCTACTGATCCTGCTACCGCAACTCGATTTGGTCTGATCTTAGACTGGGAATGAACTCCATATGCCTAAGCGAACCGACGAAACGAGCGGGCACTACACCGGCCAGAGAGACGGGATGCGGAAGCCGTGGATCGATAGGGTGGTTGGTGGGTTTAGGTACATCTTTATATTTCTACATGCCAATGCCATTTTTATAGCTTTTAAATTCATACAATGGTCCCTTAAGCCTTCACATGAAGTTTCATGGCAAGACGACTCGTTTTCTATTTTCCACGATTTTTGAAACTTTTTGCGGTTCGGGATTTTTTAAAACTTTTTTTGGAAGGAGTTTTGGAGCCAAACTTGGTAGACGTGATCCTTGTATTTTTGTTGGCATGCACAAAAAAATTTGCCTAAAAACTCGAAGTGTACAAGATTTTGTGACCATTTGAAAAAAGTGTCCCCATTCCGGACACTTTAATAGCTACTGGCAGCAAACCTGTAAAATCTCAAATGCTCTTTAAGGGAGCATGAGTTCTCGAGGTTTGATGAGGGATAGGGGGCCAATATAAGGGCCAAGTACCAGCACCCATCGCACATCATGTGCGCACTCCCCCCCAGCCCCCTAGATCGTCGGAACCTCAATGCCGTCGACTAGGTTCTCATACGATGCTTCGACTATGGTGCCCCAGCAAGAAAAATACGGCACCAACACATGCCCAAGCCCAGCATGTGCTGTCACAACCGTCGGTCTGGTCCGATCTTAGACTGGGAATGAACTCTGTATGCTTAGACTGGGAATGAACTCCGTATGCTTAGACTGGGAATGAACTCCGTATGCCTAAGTCCACCCACGAAATAAGCATACGGATGCTTAACCGACCAGAGGGGCGGGATGCGCAAGTCGAGGATCGGTCAGGTACCCCTCTGTATGCTGTCAATCCTGCTACCACAACCCTCGGTCCCGTCCGATCTTAGACTGAGAATGAACTCCGTATGCCTAAGCCAACCGACGAAACGAGCGAGCGGCGGGCAGGTGGGCACTACACCGGCCAGAGAGACAGTATGCGCAAGCCGTGGATCGATAGGGTGGTAGGTGGGTTTAGGCACATCTTCATATTTTGGCGTGCCAATGCCATTTTTATGGCTTGTCAATTCATACAATGGTCCCTTAAGCCTTCACGTGAAGTTTCATGGCAAGACGACTCGTTTTCTATTTTTCACAATTTTCAAAACATTTTACGGTTCAAAATTTTTTAAAATTTTTTCAGAAGGATTTTTGGCCCCAAACTTGGTAGACGTGATCGTTATATTTTTTTTGGCATGCACAAAAAAATTCAGCTAAAAACTCGAAGTGTACCAGATTTTGTGACCATTTGAAAAAAGTGTCCCCATTTCAAACACTTTATTGGCTACTGGCAGCAAACCTGTAAAATCTCAAATGCTCTTTAAGGGGGTGTGAGTTCTCGAGGTTTGATGAGGGATAGGGGGCCAATATAAGGGCCAAGTACCAGCACCTATCGCACATCATGTGCGCACACCCCCCAGTCCCCCCGATCGCCAGAATCCCAATGCCGTCGGTCAGGTTTTTCGGTAATGCTCCGGCGATGGTGCCCCGATGAAGAAAAATGTGGCACCAGCACATGCTCGAGCCCAGCATGTGTTGCCACAACTCTTGGTCTAGTCGATCATATACTGGGAATGAACTCCGTATGCTTAGACTGGGAATGAACTCCGTATGCCTAAGTCAACCAACGAAACGAGCGTGCGGGCACTCAGCCGACCAGAGGGGTGGGATGCGCAAGCCGTGGATCGGCCGGGTCCCCCTGTACGTGCTGCCAATCCTGTTGTCGACAACCCTTAGTCTGGTTTGATCTTAGACTGGGAATGAATTCTGTATGCCTAAGCCAACCGTTGAAAAGACCGGGCGGGTGGGCACTATGCCAGCCAGAAGAGACAGGATGCGTAAGCCGTGGATCGATAGGGTGGTAGGTGGGTTTAGGCACATCTTCATATTTCTGCATGCCAATGCCATTTTTATGGCTTGGAAATTCATACAATGGTCTGCTAAGCCTTCACGTGAAGTTTCATGGCAAGACGACTCATTTTCTATTTTTCATGATTTTTGAAACTTTTTGCCGTTAGAGATTTTTTAAAATTTTTTCGTAAGGAGGTTGGCCCCAAACTTGGTAGACGTGATCCTTGTATTTTTGTTGGCATGCATAAAAATATTCAGCTAAAAACTCGAAGTGTACAAGATTTTGTGACCATTTGAAAAAAGTGTCCCCATTCCAGACACTTTAATCGCTACTGGCAGCAAACCTGTAAAATCTCAAATGCTCTTTAAGTGAGCGTGAGTTCTCAAGGTTTGATGAGGGATAGGGGGCCAATATAAGGGCCAAGTACCAGCACCCATCGCACACCATGTGCGCACACCCCCCCCGGCCCCCCAAATCACCGGAACCCCAATGCCGTTAGCCAGGTTCTCCGATGATGCTCCGACGATGGTGCCCCAACAAAGAAAAATACGACACCAGCACATGCCCGAGCCCAGCACGTGCTGCCGCAACCCTCGGTCTGGTCTGATCTTAGACTGGGGAACTTCGTATGCTTAGACTGGGAATGAACTCCGTATGCCTAAGTCAACCAACGAAATGAGCGTGCGGGTGCTCAGTCGGCCAGAGGGGCAGGATGCGCAAGCCGTGGATCGATCGGGTCCCCCCCTGCATGCTATCGATCCTGCTACCGTAACCCTCAATTCGGTCTGATCTTAGACTGGGAATGAACTACGTATGCCTAAGCCAACCGTCGAAACGAGCGGGCGGGCCGACGGGCGGGCACTACGTCGGCCAAAGAGACGGGATGCGTAAGCCGTGGATCGGTAGGGTGGTAGGTGGGTTTGGGCACATCTTCATATTTCTGCATGCCAATGCCATTTTTATGGCTTGGAAATTCATACAATGGTCCGTTAAGCCTTCACGTGAAGTTTCATGGCAAGACGACTCGTTTTTTATTTTTCATGATTTTTGAAAATTTTTACGGTTTGAGATTTTTTAAAATTTTTTCGGAAGGTGTTTGGCCCCAAACTTGGCAGACGTGATCCTTGTATTTTTGTTGGCATGCACAAAAAAATTCAGCTAAAAACTCGAAGTGTAAAAGATTTTGTGACCATTTGAAAAAAGTGTCCCCATTCTAGACACTTTAATGGCTACTGGCAGCAAACCTGTAAAATCTCAAATGCTCTTTAAGGGAGCGTGTGTTCTCGAGGTTTGATGAGGGATAGGGGGCCAATATAAGGGCCAAGTACCAGCATCCATCGAACATCATGTGCGCACACCCCCCCGACCCCCCAGATCGTTGGAACCCCAATGTCGTCAGCCAGGTTCTCCGACGATGCTTCGACGATGGTGCCCCAACAAAAAAAAATACGGCACCAGCACATGCCCAAGCCCAGCATGTGCTGTCGCAACCCTCGATCTGGTCTGATCTTAGACTGGGAATGAACTCCGTATGCCTAAGTTAACCAACGAAACGAGCGTGCGGGAGCTCAGCCGGCCAGAGGGGCGGGATGCGCAAGCCGTGGATCGGTCGGGTCCCCTTCTACGTGTTGTCAATCCTGCTACCGCAACCCTCAGTCCAGTCTGATCTTAGACTGGGAATGAACTTCGTATGCCTAAGCCAACCATCGAAACGAGCGGGCGGGCACTACGCCGGCCAGAGAGATGGGAAGCGTAAGCCGTGGATCGATAGGGTGGTAGGTGGGTTTAGGCACATCTTCATATTTTTGTGTGCCAATGCCATTTTTATGGCTTGGAAATTCATACAATGGTCCGTTAAGCCTTCACGTGAAGTTTCATGGCAAGACAACTTGTTTTTTATTTTTCACGATTTTCAAAATTTTTTGCAGTTCGAGATTTTTTAAAATTTTTTTGGAAGGACTTTTGGCCCCAATCTTGGTAGACGTGATCCTTCTATTTGTGTTGGCATGCACAAAAAAATTCAGCTAATAACTTGAAGTGTACAAGATTTTGTGACCATTTGAAAAAAGTGTCCCCATTTCAAACACTTTAATGGCTATGGCTAGCAAACTTGTAAAATCTCAAATGCTCTTTAAGGGGGTGTGAGTTCTCGAGGTTTGATGAGGGATAGGGTGTCAATATAAGGGCCAACCACCGGCACCCATTGCACATCATGTGCGCACACCCCCCAGCCCCCCCGATCGTCGGAACCCCAATGCCGCCGGTCAGGTTCTCCGGCGATGGTGCCCCGACGAAGAAAAATGCGGCACCAGCACATGCCCAAGCTCAACATGTGCTGCCACAACCCTCGGTTCAGTCCGATCTTAGACTGGGAATGAACTTCGTATGCTTAGACTGGGAGTGAACTTCGTATGCCTAAGTCAACCCACGAAACGAGCGTGCGGGCACTCAGCCGCCTAGAGGGACGGGATGCGTAAGCCTAGGATCGACCGGGTGCCCCTCTACGTGCTGCCGATCTTGCTTTTGTGACCCTCAATCCGATTCGATCTGAGACTGGGAATGAACTCTGTTTGCCTAAGCCATCCGACGAAACGAGCGGGCGGGCGGACCGACACTATGCCGACCAGAGAGACGGGATGCGCAAGTCGTGGATCGATAGGGTGGTAGGTGGGTTTAGGCACATCTTCATATTGCTATGTGCCAATGCCATTTTTATGGCTTGTAAATTCATACAATGGTCCCCTAAGCCTTCACGTGAAGTTTCATGGCAAGACGACTCATTTTCTATTTTTCACGATTTTTGAAACTTTTTAGGGTTCGAGATTTTTTAAATTTTTTTGGAAGGAGTTTTGGCCCAAACATGGTAGACGTGATCCTTGTATTTTTGTTGGCGTGCATAAAAAAATTCAGCTAAAAACTCGAAGTGTACAAGATTTGTGACCATTTGAAAAAAGTGTCCCCGTTTCATACACTTTAATGGATACTGGCAGCAAACCTGTAAAATCTCAAATGCTCTTCTAGGGGATGTGAGTTCTCGAGGTTTGATGTGGGAGAGGGGGCCAATATAAGGGCCAAGTACCAGCACCCATCGCACATCATGTGCGCACACCCTCCCCGGCCCCCCTATCACCGGATCCCCAATACCGCCAGTCAGGTTCTCCGGTGATGCTCTGGCCATGGTGCCCCAACGAAGAAAAATACGACACCAGTACATTCCAGAGCCCAGCATGTGCTGCCACAACCCTCGATCCGATCTGATCTCAGATTGGGAATGAACTCCGTATGCTTAGACTGGGAGTGAACTCCGTATGCCTAAGTCAACCCACGAAACGAGCGTGCGGGCCCTCAACCGGCCAGAGGGACGGGATGCGTAAGCCAGGTATCGGCGGGGACCCCCTCTACGTGATACCAATCCTGGTGCCGCAACCCTCGGTCTAGTCTGATCTTAGACTGGGAATGAACACTGTATGCCTAAGCCAACCGACGGAACGAGTGGGCGGGCGAGCGGGCGGGTACTATGCCGACCAGAGAGACGGGTTGCACAAGTCGTGGATTGATAGGGTGGTAGGTGGGTTTAGGCACATCTTCATATTTCTACGTGCCAATGCCATTTTTATGGCTTGTAAATTCATACAATTGTCCCTTAAGCCTTCACGTGAAGTTTCATGGCAAGACGACTCGTTTTCTATTTTTCACGATTTTTAAAACTTTTTGCGGTTTGGAATTTCTTAAAATTTTTTCGGATGGAGTTTTGGACCCAAACTTGGCAGACGTGATCCTTGAATTTTTGTTGGCATGCACAAAAAAATTCAGCTAACAACTCGAAATGTACAAGATTTTGTGACCATTTGAAAAAAATGTCCCATTTAAGACACTTTAAGGCTATGCAGTAACTTGTAAAATCCAAATTTTTAAGGGGGTGTGAGTTCTTGAGGTTTGATGAGGGATAGGGGGCCAATATAAGGGCCAAGTACCAGCACCCATCGGACATCATGTGCCCACACCCCCTCGTCCCCTCGATCGCCGGAACCCCAATGCCGCCGGTCAACCCACGAAACGAGAGTGCGGGCACTCAGCCGGCCAGAGGGGTGGGATGCGCATGCCGGGGATCAGCCTGGTCCCCCTCTGTATGCTGCCGATCCTGCTGCAGCAACCCTCAGTCCGATGCAATCCTAGACTGGGAATGAACTCTGTATGCCTAAGCCAACCGACGAAATGAGCGGACGGGTGGGCACTATACCGGCCGGAGAGGAGGGATGCGCAAGCCGTGGATCGATAGGGTGGTAGGTGGGTTTTGGCACATCTTCATATTTCTGTGTGCCAATGCCATTTTTATGGTTTGTAAATTCATACAAAGGTCCCTTAAGCCTTCACGTTAAGTTTCATGGCAAGACGACTCATTTTCTATTTTTCACGATTTTTGAAACATTTTACAGTTCGGGATTTTTTAAAATTTTTTTGAAAGGAGTATTGGCCCCAAACTTGGTAGACGTGATCCTTGTATTTTTGTTGGCTTGCACAAAAAAATTTAGCTAAAAACTCAAAGTGTACAAGATTTTTTGACCATTTGAGAAAAGTGTCCCCATTTCAGACACTTTAGTGGCTACTGGCAGCAAACCTGTAAAATCTCAAATGCTCTTTGAGGGGGTGTGAGTTCTCGAGGTTTGATGAAGGATAGGAGGCCATTATAAGAGCCAAGTACCAATACCCATCGCACATCATGTGCGCACACCCCCCCGACCCATGTAACGAGCGTGCGGGCGCTCAATCGGCCAAAGGGGCGGGACGTGCAAGCCGGGGATCAGCCAGTCAAGTTCTCCAACGATGCTCTGATGAAGAAAAATGCAGGCACCAGCACACTCCCGAGCCCAGCATGTGCTGTCGCAACCCTTGGTCCATCCGATCTTAGACTGGGAATGAACTCTGTATGTTTAGATTGGGAATGAACTCTGTATCCCAAAGTCAACCCATGAAACGAGCGTGTGGGCGCTCAATCGGCCAGAGGGGTGGGACACACAAGCCGGGGATCGGCCAGTCAGGTTCTCCAACAATGCTTCGACGAAGAAAAATGAGACACCAGCACACGTCTGAGCCCAGCATGTGCTGCCGCAACCCTTGGCTCGGTCCGATCTTAGACTGGGAATGAACTCCGTATGCTTAGACTGGGAATGAACTTCGTATCCCTAAGTCAGCCCATGAAATGAGCGTGCGGGCGCTCAATCGGCCAGAGGGGTGGGACGCATAAGTCAGGGATCGGTCGGGTCCTCCTCTACGTGCTGTCGATCCTACTGTCGCAACCCTCAGCCTGGTCTGATCTTAGACTGGGAATAAACTCCGTATGCCTAAGCCAACCGATGAAACGAGCAGGCGGGCGAGCGGGCACTATGCCCGCCAGAGAGACGGGATGCGCAAGCTATGGATCGATAGGGTGGTAGGTGGGTTTAGGCACATCTTCATATTTCTGCATGCCAATGCCATTTTTATGGCTTCTAAATTCATACAATGGCCCTTGAAGCCTTCACATGAAGTTTCATGGCAAGACGACTCGTTTTCTATTTTTCATGATTTTTGAAACTTTTTGTGGTTCAGGATTTTTTAAAATTTTTCTCGAAAGGGTTTTGGCCCCAAACTTGGAAGACATGATCCCTGTATTTTTGTTGGCATGCACAAAAAAATTCAGCTAAAAACTCGAAGTGTACAAGATTTGGTGATCATTTGAAAAAAGTGTCCCCATTTCAGACACTTTAAGGGGGGTGATTTCTCGAGGTTTGATGAGGGATAGGGGGCCAATATAAGGGCCAAGTACCAGCACCCATCGCACATCATGTACGCACACCCCCTCCGCACCCCTAATCGCTGGAACCCCAATGCCGTCAGTCAGGTTCTCCGACGATGCTTCGACAAAGAAAAATGCGACACCAGCACATGCTTGAGCCCAGCATGTGCTGTCGTAACCATTGGTCCGGTCCGATCTTAGACTGGGAATGAACTCCATAGGCTTAGACTGGAAATGAACTCCGTATCCCTAAGTCAACCCACAAAATAAGCGTGCGGGCGCTCAGTCGGCCAGAGGGGCGGGATGCACAAGCCGAGGATCGGCCTGGTCCCCCTCTACGTGCTACCGATCCTGCTACTGCAACCCTCGGCCTAGTCTAATCTTAGACTGGGAATGAACTCCGTATGCCTAAGCCAACCGACGAAATGAGCGGGCGGGCGGGCGGGCACTACGTCGACCAGAAAGATGGGATGCGTAAGCCGTGGATCAATAGGGTGGTAGGTGGGTTTAGGCACATCTTCATATTTCTGTGCGCCAATGCCATTGTTAAGGCTTGTAAATTCATAAAATGGTCCTTTAAGCCTTCACATGAAGTTTCATGGCGAGACGACTTGTTTTCTATTTCTCATGATTTTTGAAACTTTTTCGGTCCGAGATTTTTTAAAATTCTTTTAGAAGGAGTTTTGGCCCCAAACTAGGTAGACGTGCTCACTGTATTTTTGTTGGCATGCAAAAAAAAATTGAACTAAAAACTCACAGTGTACAAGATTTTGTGACCATTTGAAAAAAGTGTCCCCATTCAAGACACTTTAATGATTACTGGCAGTAAACCTGTAAAATCTCAAATGCTCTTTAAGAGGGTGTGAGATCTTGAGGTTTGATGAGGGATAAGGGGCCAATATAAGGGCCTAGTACCAGCACTCATCCCACATCATGTGTGTACACCCCCCTCGACCCCCCGATCACCAGAACCAAAATGCCGTCCGTCAGGTTCTCCTGCGATGGTGCCCCGACGAAGAAAAACATGGCACCAGCACATGCCTGAGCCCAGCATGTGCTGCCGCAACCCTCAGTCTGGCCCGATCTTGCACTGGGAATGAACTCCGTATGCCTAAGTCAACTCATGAAACGAGCGTAAGAGCACTCAGTCGCCCAGAGGGGTGGGATGCGTAAACCGGGGATCGGCCGGGTCCCCCTCTGCGTGCTGTCGATCCTGTTGCCACAACTCGGTTTGGTCCGATCTTAGACTGGGAATGAACTCTGTATGCCTAAGCCAACCGACAAAACGAGCGGACCGGCGGGCGGACGGGCACTACGCTGGCCAGAGAGGCAGGATGCGCAAGCCGTGGATCGATAGGGTGGTAGGTAGGTTTAGGCACATCTTCATATTTCTGTGTGCCAATGCCATTTTTATGGCGTGTAAATTCATACAATGGTCCCTTAAGCCTTCACGTGAAGTTTCATGGCAAGACGACTCGTTTTCTCTTTTTCATGATTTTTAAAACTTTTTACGGTTTGGGATTTTTTAAAATTTTTTCGGAAGGATTTTTGGCCCCAAACTTGGTAGACATGATCCTTGTATTTTTGTTGGCATGCACAAAAAATTCATCTAAAAACTCAAAGTGTACAAGATTTTGTGACCATTTGAAAAAAGTGTCCCCATTTCAGACACTTTAATTGCTACTGGCAGCAAACCTGTAAAATCTCAAACGCTCTCTAAGGGGGTGTGAGTTCTCGAGGTTTGATAAGGGATAGGGGGCCAATATAAGGGCCAAGTACCAGCACCCATCGCACATCATGTGTGCACACCCCCCGACCCCCCCGATCGTCGGAACCCCAATGCCGTCAGTCAGGTTCTCCGGTGATGCTCCGACGAAGAAAAATACGGCACCAGCACATGCTTGAGCCCAGCATGTGCTGCAGTAACCCTTGGTCTGGTCTGATCTTAGACTGGGAATGAACTCCGTATGCTTAGACTGGGAATGAACTCCGTATCCCTAAGTCAACCCACGAAACGAGGGTGTGGGGGCTCAACCGGCCAGAGGGAAAGGACGCGCAAGCCGGGGATTGGCCAGGTCCCCTTCTGCGTGCTACCGATCCTGCTGTCATAACCCTCGATCTGGTCTGATCTTAGACTGGGAATGAACTCCGTATGCCTAAGCCAACCAACGAATCGAGCAGGCGGCCACTACGCCGGCCAGAAAGACGGAATGCGCAAGCTGTGGATCGATAGGGTGGTAGGTGGGTTTATGCACATATTCATATTTCTGCATGCCAATGCCATTTTTATGGCTTCTAAATTCATACAATGGTCCTTTAAGCCTTCACATGAAGTTTCATGGCAAGACGACTCGTTTTCTATTTTTCATGATTTTTGAAACTTTTTGCGGTTTGGGATTTTTTAAAATTCTTTCGGAAGGGGTTTTGGGCCCAAACTAGGTAGACGTGCTCATTGTATTTTTTTTGGCATGCACAAAAAAATTCAGCTAAAAACTCGCAGTGTACAAGATTTTGTGACCATTTGAAAAAAGTGTCCCCATTCAAGACACTTTAATGGCTACTGGCAGCAAACCTGTAAAATCTCAAATGCTCTTTAAGGAGGTGTGAGATCTCGAGGTTGATGAGGGATAAGGGGCCAATATAAGGGCCAAGTACCAGCACCCATTGCACATCATGTGCGCACACCCCCCCGGTTGCTGTAACCCTAATGCCGTCGGTCAGGTTCTCCGGCGATGCTCTGACGATGGTGCCCCAGTGAAGAAAAATGCAGCTGCAGCACATGCCTGAGCCCAGCATGTACTACCTCAACCCTCGGTCTGGTCTGATCTTAGACTAGGAATGAACTCCGTATGCTTCGACTTGGAGTGAACTCCGTATGCCCAAGTCAACCCACGAAACGAGCGTGCCGCAACCCTCAGCCCGGTCTGATCTTAGACTGGGAATAAACTCCGTATGCCTAAGCCAACCGATGAAATGAGCAGGCGGGCGGGTGGGCACTACGCCGGCCAGAGAGACGGGATGCACAAGCTATAGATCGATAGGGTGGTTGGTGGGTTTAGGCACATCTTCATATTTCTGCATGCCAATGCCATTTTTATGGCTTGTAAATTCATACAATGGTCCCTTAATCCTTCACATGAAGTTTCATGGCAAGACAACTCGTTTTCTATTTTTCACGATTTTTAAAACTTTTTCTAGTTCAAAATTTTTTAAAATTTTTTTGGAAGGAGTTTTGGCCCCAAACTTGGTAGATGTGATCCTTGTATTTTTGTTGGCATGCACAAAAAAATTCAGCTAAAAACTTGAAGTGTACAATATTTTGTGACCATTTGAAAAAAGTGTCCCCATTTTAGACACTTTAAAGGCTACTGGCAGCAAACCTATAAAATCTCAAATGCTCTTTAAGGGGGTGTGAGTTCTCGAGGTTTGATGAGGGATAGGGGGCCAATATAAGGGCCAAGTATCAGCACCCATCGCACATCATGTGTGCACACCCCCTAGCCCCCCGGATCGTCGGTACCCCAATGTCGCCGGTCAGGTTCTCTGGCGATGCTTCGACGATGGTGCCCCGACGAAGAAAAATACGACACCAGCACATGCCCGAGCCCAGCATGTGCTGCCACAACCCATGGTCTGATCCGATCTTAGACTAGGAATGAACTCTGTATGCCTAAGTCAACCCACGAAACGAGCTTACGAGCGCTCAGCCGGCCAAAGGGGCGGGATGCGCAAGTCGGGATTGATCGGGTCCCCCTCTGCGTGCTATCGATCCCGTGCCACAACCCTCGGTCCGCTCTGATCTTAGACTAGGAATGAACTCTGTATGCCTAAGCCAACCGACGAAACGAGCGGGCGGGCAGACGGGTCGGGACTACGCCGGCCAGAGAGACGGGATGCGTAAGTTGTAGATCGATAGGGTGGTAGGTGGGTTTAGGCACATCTTTATATTTCTGCATGCCAGTGCCATTTTTATGGCTTGTAAATTCATACAATGGTCCCTGAAGCCCTCACGTGGAGGTTCATGGTAAAACGACTCGTTTTCTATTTTTCATGATTTTTGAAACTTTTTGCGGTTTGGGATTTTTTAAAATTTTTTCGGAAGGAGTTTGGGCTCCAAACTTGGTAGACGTGATCCTTATATTTTTGTTGGCATGCAAAAAAAAATTCAGCTAAAAACTCATAGTGTACAAGATTTTGTGACCATTTGAAAAAAGTGTCCCAATTTCAAACACTTTAATGGCTACTAGCAGCAAACCTGTAAAATCTCAAATGCTCTTTAAGGGGGTGTGAGTTCTTGAGGTTTGATGAGGGATAGGAGGCCAAAATAAGGGCCAAGTACCAGCACCCATCGCACATCATGTGCGCACACCCGCCCCGACCCCCCCGATCACCGGAACCCCAATGCTGCCTGTCAGGTTCTCCGGCAATGCTCCGGCGATGGTGCCCCGGTGAAGAAAAATGCGGCACCAGCACATGCCCGAGCCCAGCATGTGCTGCCGTAACCCTAGGTCTGGTCTGATCTTAGACTGGGAATGAACTTCGTATGCTTAGACTGGAAATGAACTCCGTATGCTTAGACTAGGAATGAACTCCGTATGCCTAAGTCAACCCACGAAACGAGCGTGCGAGCGCTCAGCCGACTAGAGGGGTGGGATGCACAAGCTGGGGATGGGCCGGGTCCCCCTCTGTGTGCTGTCGATCCTGCTGCTACAACTTCGGTCTGGTCCGATCTTAGACTGGAAATGAACTCCGTATGCCTAAGCCAACCGATGAAACGAGCGGGCGAGCGGACGTGTGGGCACTACACCGAGAGATGGCATGCGCAAGCCGTGGATCGATATGGTGGTACGTGGTTTAGTCACATCATCATATGTGACCATTTGAAAAAAGTGTCCCCATTTCAAACACTTTAATGGCTACTAGCAGCAAACTTGTAAAATCTCAAATGCTCTTTAAGGGGGTGTGAGTTATTGAGGGTTGATGAGAGATAGGGGGCCAATATAAGGGCCAAGTACTAGTACTCATCGCACATCATGTGCGCATGCACCCCTCTGGCCCCCCCGATCACTGGAACCCCAATGCTGCTGATCAGGTTCTCCGACGATGCTCTGGCGATGGTGCCCCGATGAAGAAAAATGCGGCACCAGCACATGCCTGAGCTCAGCATGTGCTGCCACAACCCTCGGTCTGGTCTGATCATAGACTGGGAATGAACTCTGTATGCTTGGACTGGGAATGAACTCCGTATGCCAAAGTCAACCCATGAAACGAGCATGCGGGCGGGCGGGCGGGCACTACGTCGGCCAGAGAGACGGGATGCGTAAGCCATGGATCGATAGGGTGGTTGGTGATTTTAGGCACATCTTCATATTTCTGCATGCCAATGCCATTTTTATGGCTTGTAAATTCATACAATGGTCCCTTAAGCCTTCACGTGAAGTTTCATGGCAAGACGACTCGTTTTCTATTTTTCATGATTTTCAAAACTTTTTACGGTTCGGGATTTTTTAAAATTTTTTTGAAAGGATTTTTGGCCCCAAACTTGATAGACATGATCCTTGTATTTTTGTTGGCATGCACAAAAAAAGTTAGCTAAAAAATCGAAGTGTACAAGATTTTGTGACCATTTGAAAAAAGTGTCCCCATTTTAGACACTTTAATGGCTACTGGCAGCAAACCTGTAAAATCTCAAATGCTCTTTAAAGGGGTGTGAGATCTCAGGTTTGATGAGGGATAAGGGGCCAATATAAGGGCCAAGTACCAGCACCCATCACACATCATGTGCGGACACCCCTCCCGGCCCCCCGATCGCCGGAACCCCAATGCCACCGATCAGGTACTCCGGCGATGCTCCAACAATGGTGCACCGACGAAGAAAAATGCGACACCAGCACATGCCCGAGCCCAGCATCTGTGGCCGCAACCCTCGGTCCGATCCGATCTTAGATTGGGAATGAACTCCATCTGCTTAGACTGGGAATGAACTCCGTATGCCTAAGTCAACCCACGAAACGAGCATGCAGGCGCTCAGCCGACCAGAGGGGCGGGATGTGTAAGCCGGGGATCGATCGGGTCCCCCTCTGCGTGCTGCCAATCCTGTTACTGCAACCCTCGGTCTGATCCGATCTTAGACTGGGAATTAACTTCGTATGCCTAAGCTAACCGACAAAACTAGTGGGTGGGCGGCCGGGCGGGCACTACGTTGGCCAGAGAGACAGGATGCGCAGGTCGTGGATCGATAGGGTGGTAGGTGGGTTTAGGCACATCTTCATATTTCTGCGTGCCAATGCCATTTTTATGGCTTGTAAATTCATACAATGGTCCCTTAAGCCTTCACATGAAGTTTCATGGCAAGACGACTCATTCTATATTTTTCACGATTTTTGAAACTTTTTACGGTTCGGGATTTTTTAAAATTTTTTTGAAAGGGGTTTTGGCCCCAAACTTGGTAGACGTGATCCTTGTATTTTTTTTGGCATGCATAAAAAAAATCAGCCAAAAACTCGAAATGTACAAGATTTTGTGACCATTTGAAAAAAGTGTCCCCATTTCAAACACTTTATTGGCTACTGGCAACAAACCTGTAAAATCTCAAATGCTCTTTAAGGGGGTGTGAGTTCTCGAGGTTTAATGAGGGATAGGGGCCAATATAAGGGCCAAGTAACAGCACCCATCGCACATCATGTGCGCACACCGCCCCGACCCCCCTGATCGTCGGAACCCCAATGCCATCGGTCAAGTTCTCTGGCAATGCTCTTGCAATGGTGCCCCGACGAAGAAAATTACGACACCAGCACATGCCTGAGCCCAGTATGTTCTGCCGCAATGCTCGGTCTAGTTTGATCTTAGATTGGGAATGATCTCTATATGCTTAGACTGGGAATGAACTCCGTATGCGGGCCAAGTACCAGCACCCATCGCATAACATGTGTGCACACCCCCGGCCCCCCTGATGGTCGAAACCCCAATCCCACCGGTCAGGTTCTCCTGCGATGCTCCGACGATGGCACCCCGAAAAAGAAAAATATGGTGCCAGCACATGCGCGAGCCCGGCATGTGCTACCGCAAACCTCGGTCTGGTCCGATCTTAGACTAGGAATGAACTCTGTATGCTTAGACTGGCAATGAACTCTGTATGCCTAAGTCAACCCACAAAACGAGGGTGTGGGTGCTCAGTCGGCCAGAGGGACGAGATGCGCAAGCCAAGGATCGACCGGGTCCCCCTCTGTGTGCTGTCGATCTGCTGCTGCAACCCTCGGTCTGGTCCAATCTAAGACTGGGAATCAACTCCGTACGCCTAAGCCAACCAATGAAACGAGCGGGCGGGCGGGGACTATGCCGGCCAGAGAGACGGGATGTGCAAGCCGCGAATCGATATGGTGGTAGGTGGGTTTAGGCACATCTTCATATTTCTGCATGCCAATGCCATTTTTGTGGCTTGTAAATTCATACAATGGTCCCTTAAGCCTTCACGTCAAGTTTCATGGCAAGACGACTCGTTTTCTATTTCTCACGATTTTCAAAACTTTTTCGTTTCAGGATTTTTTAAAATTTTTTCGGAAGGAGTTTTGGCCCCAAACTTGGTAGACGTGATCCTTTTATTTTTGTTGGCATGCAGAAAAAAATTCAGCTAAAAACTCGAAGTGTAAACGATTTTGTGACCATTTGAAAAAAGTATCCCCATTTCAGACACTTTAATGGCTACTGGCAGCAAACCTGTAAAATCTCAAATGCTTTTTAAGGGGGTGTGAGTTCTAGAGGTTTGATGAGGGATAGGGGGCCAATATAAGAGCCAAGTACCAGCACCCATCGCACATCATGTGTGCACACCCCCCGGCCCCCCCGATCGTCGGAACCCCAATGCCGCCGATCAGTTTCTCCGACGATGCTCCGGCGATGGTGCCCCGACGAAGAAAAATGCGACACCAACACATGCCTGAGCCTAGCATGTGCTGCCGTAACCCTCGGTCCGGTCCGATCTTAGACTGGGAATGAACTGCGTATGCTTAGACTGGGAATTAACTACGTATGCCTAAGTCAACCAATGAAATGAGCGTGCGGGCGCTCAGCCCCCAGAGGGGCAAGATGCGCAAGCCGGGCATCAGCTGGGTCCCCCTCTGCGTGCTACCGATCCTACTACCGTAACCCTCGGTCTGATCCGATCTTAGATTGGGAATGAATTTCGTATGCCTAAGCCAACCAACGAAACGACCGGACGGGCGGGCGGGAACTATGCCGGCCAGAGAGACGGGATGCGCAAGCCATGGATTGATAGGGTGGTAGGTGGGTTTAGGCACATCTTCATATTTCTTCGTGCCAATGCCATTTTTATGGGTTGTAAATTCATACAATGGTCCCTTAAGCCTTCACGTGAAGTTTCGTGGCAAGACGACTCGTTTTCTATTTCTCATGAGGGATAGGGGGCCAATATAAGGGCCAAGTACCAGCACCCATCGCACATCATGTGCGCACACCCCCTCTGACCCCCCCGATCACCGAAACCCCAATGCCGTCGGTTAGGTTCTCTAGCGATGCTTCGAGGATGATGCCCCGATGAAGAAAAATGCGACAGTAGCACATGCTCGAGCCCAGCATGTGCTGCTGCAACCCTCGGTCTGGCCCGATCTTAGACTAGGAATGAACTCCGTATGCTTGGACTGGGAATGAACTCCGTATGCCTAAGTCTACCCATGAAACAAGCGTGCGGGCACTCAACCGGCCAAAGGGGTGGGATGCATAAGCCGGGGATCGGTTGGGTGGCCCTTTGCATGCTGTCGATCCTGCTATCGCAACCCTCTGTTCGGTCTGATCTGAGACTGGGAATGAACTCCATATGCCTAAGCCAACTGATGAAATGAGCAAGCGGACGGGCGGACAGGCACTACGTCGGCCAGAGAGATGGGATTCGCAAGCTGTGGATCAATAGGGTGGTAGGTGGGTTTAGGCACATCTTCATATTGCTGCATGCCAATGCCATTTTTATGGCTTGTAAATTCATACAATGGTCCCTTAAGCCTTCACGTGAAGTTTCATGGCAAGACGACTCGTTTTCTATTTTTCATGATTTTTGAAACTTTTTAGGGTTCGAGATTTTTAAAATTTTTTTGGAAGGAGTTTTGGCCCCAAACTTCGTAGACGTGATCCTTGTATTTTTGTTGGCATGCATAAAAAAATTCAGCTAAAAACTCGAAGTGTACAAGATTTTGTGGCCATTTGAAAAAAGTGTCCCCATTTCAGACACTTTAATGGCTACTGGCAGCAAACCTGTAAAATCTCAAATGCTTTTCAAGGGCGTGTGAGTTCTCGAGGTTTGATAAGGGATAGGGGGCCAATATAAGGGCCAAGTACCAGCACCCATCGCACATATGTGCGCACACCCCCCAGCCCCCATGATCGTCGGAACCCTAATGCCGCCAGACAGGTTCTCCGGCGATGCTCCGACGATGGTGCCTCGGTGAAGAAAAATGCAGCACCAGCACATGCCCGAGCCCAGCATGTGCTGCCGCAACCTTGGGTCTGGTCCAATCTTAGACTGCGAATGAACTTCGTATGCTTAGACTAGGAATGAACTCCGTATGCCTAAGTCAACCCACGAAATGAGCGTGCGGGCGCTCAGCCGGCCAAAGGGGTGGGATGCGCATGCCGGGGATCGGTCGGGTCCCCCTCTGTGTGCTTCGATCCTGCAGCCACAATCGTCAGTTCGATCTGATATGAGACTGGGAATGAACTCCGTATGCCTAAGCCAACCAACGAAAAGAGTGGGCGGGCGGGTGGGCACTACACGGGCCATTTCAGACACTTTAATGGCTACAGGCAACAAACCTATAAAATCTTAAATGCTCTTTAAGGGGGTGTGAGTTCTCAAGGTTTGATGAGGGATAGAGGGCTAATATAAGGGCCAAGTACCAGCACCCATCGCACATCATGTGCGTACACCCCCCGGCCCCCCCGATAACCGAAACCCCAATGCCGTCGATCAGGTTCTCCAGCGATGCTCCGACGATGGTGCCCTAGCGTGTAAAAATGCGACACAAGCACATGCCCGAGCCCAGCATGTGCGGTCGCAACCCTCGGTCCAGTTCGATCTTAGACTGGGAATGAACTCCGTATGCTTAGATTGGGAATGAACTCTGTATGCCTAAGTCAACCCATGAAATGAGCGTGTGGGCGCTCAGCCGACCAGAGGAGCGGGATGCACGAGCCAGGGATCAACCGGGTCCCCCTCTACATGCAGCCGATCCTGCTGCCGCAACCCTCGATCCGGTCTGATCTTAGACTGGGAGTGAACTCCGTATGCCCAAGCCAACCGACAGAACGAGCGGGCGGGCGGGCACTACGTCAGCCAGAGAGACGGGATGCGCAAATCGTGGATCTATAGCGTGGTAGGTGGGTTTAGGCACATCTTCATATTTCAGCATGCCAATGCCATTTTTATGGCTTCTAAATTCATACAATGGTCCCTTAAGACTTCACATGAAGTTTCATGGCAAGACAACTCGTTTTCTATTTTTCACGAGTCTCAAAACTTTTTACGGTTCGGCATTTTTTAAAATTTTTTCGAAAGGAGTTTTGGCCCCAAACTTGGTAGACGTGATCCTTGTATTTTTGTTGTCATGCACAAAAACAATCAGCTAAAAACACAAAGTGTACAAGATTTTCTGACCATTTGAAAAAAGTGTCCCCATTTCAGACACTTTAATGGCTACTGGCAGCAAACCTATAAAATCTCAAATGCTCTTTAAGGGGGTGTGAGTTCTCAAGGTTTCATGAGGGATAGGGGCCCAAAATAAGGGCAAAGCTCCAGCACACATCGCACATCATGTGCGCACACCCCCCCGGCCCCCCGATCGTCGGAACCCCAATGCCGCCGGTCAGGTTCTCTGGTGATGCTCAGACGATGGTGCCCCAGCGAAGAAAAATGCGGCACCAGGACAAGCTCGAGCCCAGCATGTGCCACCGTAACCCTCGGTCGGGTCTGATCTTAGACTGGGAATGAACTCTGTGTGCTTAAACTGGGAATGAACTCCGTATGCCTAAGTCAACCCCTGAAACGAGCGTATGGGCGCTCAGCCGGCCAGAGGGGCGGGATGCGCAAGCCGGGGATCGGCCAGTCCCCCTCTGTGTGCTATCGATCCTGCTGCCGCAACCCCTGGTCTGGTCTGATCTTAGACTAGGAATGAACCGTATGCGTAAGCCAACCGACGAAAGGAGCGGGCGGGCGGACGGACGGGCGGGCACTATTCCGCCTAGAGAGACGGGATTCGTAAGCTGTGGATCGATAGGGTGGTAGGTGATTTTGGCACATCTTCATATTTCTACGTGCCAATGCCATTTTTATTTCTTGTAAATTCATACAATGGTCCCTTAAGCCTTCACGTGAAGTTTCATGGCAAGACGACTCATTTTCTATTTTCACGATTTTCAAAACCTTTTACGGTTCGAGATTTTTTAAAATTTTTCGGAAGGGGTTTTGGCCCCAAACTTGGTAGACGTGATCCTTGTATTTTTGTTGGCATGCACAAAAAAATTTAGTTCAAACTCGAAGTGTACAAGATTTTGTGACCATTTGAAAAAAATGTCCCCATTTCAGAGACTTTAATGGCTACTGGCAACAAAGCTGTAAAATCTCAAATGCTCTTTAAGGGGGTGTGAGTTCTCAAGGTTTGATGAGGGATAGGGGGCTAATATAAGGGCCAAGTACCAGCACCCATCGTACATCATGTGCGCACACCCCCCCGGCCCCCCCGATCACCGAAAACCACATGTCGCAGGTCAGGTTCTCCGGCGATGCTCCAACGATGGTGCCCTAGTGAAGAAAATTACGGCACCAGCACATGCCCGAGACCAATATGTGCTGCCGTAACCCTCGGTCCGGTCCGATCTTAGACTGGCAATGAACTCTATATGCTTAGATTGGGAATGAACTCCGTATGCCTAAGTCATCCACGAAACGAGCGTGCGGGAGCTCAGCCAGCCAGAGGGGTGGGATGCACAAGCCGAGGATCAGCCGGGTCCCCCTTTGCGTACTGTCAATCCTGCTGCCACAACCCTCATTTTGATCTAATCTTAGACTGGGAATAAACTCTGTATGCCTAAGCCAACTGACGAAACGAGCGGGCGAGCGGGCACAACGTTGGCCAGAGAGACGGGATGCGTAAGCCGTGCATCGATAGGGTGGTAGGTGGGTTTAGGCACATCTTCATATTTCTATGTGCCAATGCCATTTTTATGGCTTGTAAATTCATACAATGGTCCCTTAAGCCTTCACGTGAAGTTTCATGGCAAGACGACTCGTTTTCTATTTTTCATGATTTTTGAAACTTTTTACGGTTCAGGATTTTTTAAAATTCTTTCGACATGATTTTTGGCCCTGAACTTGGTAGACGTGATCCTTGTATTTTTTTGGCATGCACAAAAAAATTCAGCTAAAAACTTGAAGTGTACAAGATTTTGTGACCATTTGAAAAAAGTGTCCCCATTTCAGACACTTTAATGGCTACTGGCAATAAACCTGTAAAATCTCAAATGCTCTTTAAGGGGGTGTGAGTTCTCGAGGTTTGATGAGGGATAGGGGGCCAATATAAGGGCCAAGTACCAGCACCAATCGCACATCATGTGCGCACACCCCCCGGCCCCCCGGATCGCTAGAACCCCAATGCCACCGATCAGGTTCTCTGACGATGCTCCGACGATGGTGCCTCGACGAAGAAAAATGCAGCACCAGCACATGCCCGAGCCCAGCATGTGCTACCGCAGCCCTCGGTCTAGTCCGATCTTAGATTGGGAATGAACTCCGTATGGTTCGACTGGGAATTAACTCCGTATGCCTAAGTCAACTCACGAAACGAGTGTGCGGGCACTCAACCGGCCAGAGGGGCGGGATGCGCCAGCCTGGGATCGGTCGGGTCCCCGTCTATGTGCTTTCGATCCTACTGCCACAACCCTCGGTCCGGTCCAATCTTAGACTGGGAATGAACTCCGTATGCGTAAGCCAACCGACGAAATGAACGGACGGGCGGGCAGGCGGGCACTACGTCGGCCAGAAAGACGGGATGCGCAAGCCGTGGATCAATAGGGTGCTAGGTGGGTTTAGGCACATCTTCAAATTTTTGCATGCCAATGCCATTTTTATGGTTGTAAATTCATACAATGGTCCCTTAAGCCTTCACGTGAAGTTTTAATGGCAAGATGACTCGTTTTCTATTTTTCACGATTTTCAAAACTTTTTGCAGTTCGAGATTTTTTAAAATTTTTTTGAAAGGAGTTTTGGCCCCAAACTTGGTAGATGTGATCCTTGTATTTTTTTTGGCATGCTCAAAAAAATTCAGCTAAAAACTCGAAGTGTACAAGATTTTGTGATCATTTGAAAAAAGTGTCCCCATTTTAGACACTTTAATGGCTACTGGCAGCAAACCTGTAAAATCTCAAATGCTCTTTAAGGGGTGTGAGTTCTCGAGGTCTGATGAGGGATAGGGGGCCAATATAAGGGCCAAGTACCAGCACCCATTGCACATCATGTGCGCGCACACCCCCCGATTATCGAAACCGTAATGCTGCCGATAAGGTTCTTCGACGATGCTCCGACGGTGGTGCCCCGATGAAGATAAATGCTGCACCAGCACATGCCTAAGCCCAGCATGTGCTGTCGCAACCCTCGGTCCGATCCAATCATGGACTGGGAATGAACTCCATATGCTTAGACTGGGAATGAACTCGGTATGCTTAAGTCAACCCACGAAACGAGAGTGCGGGCACTCAGCCTACCAGAGGGGGGGATACGCAACCCAGGGATCGATCGGGTCCCCCTTTGCGTGCTGCCGATCCTGCTGGCGCAACCCTCAGTCTGATGCAATCTTAGAATGGGAATGAACTCCGTATGCCTAAGCCAACTGACGAAATGAGCGGGCGGGTGGGCACTATACCGACCGTAGAGGAGGGATGCGCAAGCCGTGGATCAATAGGGTGGTAGGTGGGTTTAGGCACATCTTCATATTTTTGTGTGCCAATGCCATTTTTATGGTTTGTAAATTCATATAATGGTCCCTTAAGCCTTCACGTTAAGTTTCATGGCAAGACGACTCGTTTTCTATTTTTCATGATTTTTGAAACTTTTTACGGTTCGAGATTTTTTAAAATTTTTTCGAAAGGAGTATTGGCCCCAAACTTGGTAGACGTTATCATTGTATTTTTGTTGGCAGGCACAAAAAAATTCAGCTAAAAACTCAAAGTGTACAAGATTGTTTGATCATTTGAGAAAAGTGTCCCCATTTCAGACACTTTAATGGCTACTAGCAGCAAACCTGTAAAATCTCAAATGCTCTTTAAGGGGGTGTGAGTTCTCGAGGTTTAATGAAGGATAGGAGGCCATTATAAGAGCCAAGTACCAGCACCCATCACACATCATGTGCGTACACCCCCTGACCCATGAAACGAGCGTGCGGGCCCTCAGTCGGCCAGGGGCGGATGCGCAAGCCGAGGATCGACCAGTCAGGTTCTCCAGTGATGCTTCGACGAAGAAAAATGCAGCACCAGCACATGCCCGAGCCCAGCATGTGCTGCCGCAACCCTTGGTCTGGTCCGATCTTACACTGGGAATGAACTCCATATGCTTAGACTGGGAATGAACTCCGTATCCCTAAGTCAGCCCATGAAAAGAGCGTGCTGGCGCTCAGCCGGCCAGAGGGGCGAGACGCGTAAGTAGGGGATCGGTCGGGTCCCCCTATGCGTGCTGCCGATCTTGCTGTCGCAACCCTCAGCCTGGTCCGATCTTAGACTGGGAATGAACTCCGTATGCCTAAGCCAACCAACGAAACGAGCAGGCGGACGGGCGGGCACTACGCCGGCCAGAGAGACAGGATGCGCAAGCTGTGGATCGATAGGGTGGTAGGTGGGTTTGGGCACATCCTCATATTTCTGCATGCCAATGCCATTTTTATGGCTTCTAAATTCATACAATGGTCCTTGAAGCCTTCACATGAAGTTTCATGGCAAGACGACTCGTTTTCTATTTTTCATGATTTTTGAAACTTTTTGCGGTTCGGGATTTTTTAAAATTTTTTTTGAAGGGGTTTTGGCCCCAAACTTGGTAGACATGATCCTTGTATTTTTGTTGGCATGTACAAAAACATTCAGCCTAAAACTCGAAGTGTACAAGATTTTGTGACCATTTGAAAAAAGTGTCCCCATTTCAGACACTTTAATGGCTACTGGCAGCAAACCTGTAAAATCTCAAAATGCTCTTTAAGGGGGTATGATTTCTCGAGGTTTGATGAGGGATAGGGGGCCAATATAAGGGCCAAGTACCAGCACTCATCTCACATCATGTGCGCACACCCCCGACCCCCTCGATCACCGGAACCCCAATGCCGTCAGTCAGGTTCACCGACGATGCTCCGGCAAAGAAAAATGCGACACCAGCACATGCTTGAGCCCAACATGTGCTGCGCAACCGAATTGGTCCGATCAAACTTAGACTGGGAATGAACTCCATATGCTTAGGACTGGGGAATGAAACTCCGTATCCCCTAAATCAACTCACGAAACAAGCGTGCGGTGCGCTCAGTCGGCCAGAAGGCGGATGCGCAAGCCGAGGATGGCCTGGTCCCTATGCATGCTGCGATCCTGCTGCCGCAACCCTCGGTCTGGTCTGATCTTAGACTGGGAATGAACTCCGTATGCCTAAGCCGACCGATGAAACAAACGGGTGGGCGAGCGGGCGGGCACTATGCCGGCCAGAAAGACGGGATGCGCAAACCGTGGATCGATAGGGTGGTAGGTGGGTTTAGGCACATCTTCATATTTCTACACGCCAATGCCATTTTTAAGGCTTGTAAATTCATACAATGGTCCTTTAAGCCTTCACATGAAGTTTCATGGCGAGACGACTCGTTTTCTATTTTTCATGATTTTTGAAACTTTTTACGGTTCGAGATTTTTTAAAATTCTTTTGGAAGGAGTTTTAGCCCCAAACTAGGTAGACGTGCTCATTGTATTTTTGTTGGTATGCACAAAAAAATTCAACTAAAAACTCGCAGTGTACAAGATTTTGTGACCATTTGAAAAAAGTGTCCCCATTCAAGACACTTTAATGGCTACTGGCAGCAAACCTGTAAAATCTCAAATGCTCTTTAAGAGGGTGTGAGATCTTGAGGTTTGATGAGGGATAAGGGACCAATATAAGGGCACCAGCATATCACACATCATGTGCGCAAACAGCCCAATGCCCGAGCTCGGTCTCGACTCGATGATGCGCCGAGCGATGGTGCCCGAAGAAAAATGCGGCACCAGCACATGCTCGAGCCCAGCATGTGCTGCCGAACCTCTGGTCCGAATGTGATCTATAGACTGGGAATGAACTCGTATGCCTAAGTAAACCCATGAAAAGAGCGTGCTGGCGCTTAGCCGGCCAGAGGGTAGATGCCGTAAGCGGGGATCGATCGGGTCACCCCTCTGTGCTGTCGATCCTGCCCAACCTGCCTGGTCTGATCTTAGTTTGGGATGAACTCCGTATGCCTAAGCCAACCGATGAAAGCGGCAGTGCGGGGCGGGCAGGCACTACGTCGGCCAGAGAGACGGGATGTGCAAGCCGTGAATCGATAGGGTGGTAGGTTGGTTAAGGCACATCTTCATATTTCTATGTGCCAATGCCATTTTTATGGATTGTAAATTCATACAATGGTCCCTTAAGCCTTCACACGACGTTTCATGGCAAGACGACTCATTTTCTATTTTTCATGATTTTTGAAACTTTTTGCGGTTCGACATTTTTTAAAATTTTTTCGGAAGGATTTTTGCCCGCAAACTTGATTGCCGTGATCCTTGTATTTTTGTTGGCAAGCACAAAAAAATTCAACTAAAAACTCGAAGTGTACAAGATTTTTTGACCATTTGAAAAAAGTGTCCCCATTTCAGACACTTTAATGGCTACTGGCAGCAAACCTGTAAAATTTCAAATGCTCTTTAAGGGGGTGTGAGTTCTCGAGGTTTGATGAATGATATGGGGCTAATATAAGGGCCAAGTACCAGCACCCATCACACATGATGTGCGCACACCCCCCTCGGCCCCTCCGATCGTCGGAATGCCAATACCGCTGGTCAGGTTCTCTGTCGATGCTCCGGTGATGGTGTGCCGATGAAGAAAAATATGGTACCAGCAAATGCCCAAGCCCAGCATGTGCTGTTGCAACCCTCGGTCTGGTCCGATATCAGACTGGGAATGAACTGCGTATGCATAGCCTGGGAATGAACTCCGTATGCCTAAGTCAACCCATGAAACAAGCGTGTGGGCGCTCAGTCGGTCAGAGAGGCGGGTTGCGTAAGCCGGGGATCGATTGGGTCCCCCTCTGCGTGCTGTCGCAACCCTCGATCCGATCCAATCTTAGACTGGGAATGAACTCCGTATGCTTAGACTGGGAATGAACTCCGTATGCCTAAGTCAACCAACGAAACGAGCGTGCGGGCTCTCAGCCGGCCAGAGGGGTGGGATACGCAAGCCAGGGATCGATCGGGTCCCCCTCTACGTGCTACCACAACCCTCGATCCGGTCCGATCTTAGACTGGGAATACACTTCGTATGCTTAGACTAGAAATGAACTCAGTATGCCTAAGTCAACACACGAAACGAGCGACGGGCCCTCAGCCGGCCAGAGGGGTGGGATGTGCAAGCCGGGTATCGATCGGGTCCCCCTCTTCGTGCTACCGATCCTGCTGCCACAACCCTCAGTTCGGTCCGATCTTAGACTGCTACAACCAACGAAATGAGCGGGCGGGCGGGCACTATGCCGGCTAGAGAGACGGGATGCGTAAGCTGTGGATCGATAGGGTGGTCGGTGGGTTTAGGCACATCTTCATATTTCTGCACGCCAATGCCATTTTTATGGCTTGTAAATTCATAGAATGGTCCCTTAAGCCTTCACGTGAAGTTTCATGGCAAGACGACTCGTTTTCTATTTTTCATGATTTTTTAAACTTTTTACGGTTCGACATTTTTTAAAATTTTTTCGAAAGGAGTTTTGGCCCCAAACTTGGTAGACGTAATCCTTGTATTTTTGTTGACATGCACAAAAAAAATTCAGCTAAAAACTCAAAGTGTACAAGATTTTGTAACCATTTGAAAAACGTGTCCCTATTTCAGACACTTTAATGGCTACTGGCAGCAAACTTGTAAAATCTCAAATGCTCTTTAAAGGGGTGTGAGTTCTTGAGGTTTGATGAGGGATAGGGGGCCAATATAAGGGCCAAGTACCAGCACCCATCACACATCATGTGCGCACACCGCCCGGCCCCCTCGATCGTCGAAACCCCAATGCCGTCGGTCAGGTTCTCCAGCGATGCTCCGGCGATGGTGCCCCGACGAAGAAAAATGCGGCACCAACAGATGCCCGAGCCCAGCATGTGCTGTCGCAACCTTCGGTCCGGTCGAATCTTAGACTAGCAATGAACTCCGTATGCTGAGACTGGGAATGAACTCCGTATGCCTAAGTCAACTCACAAAACGAGCGTGTGGGCGCTCAGCCGGCCAGAGGGGCAGAATGCGCAAGCTGGGGATCGATCGGGTCCCCCTCTGCATGCTGCCGATCTTACTGCCGCAACCCTTGGTCTGGTTTGATCTTAGACTGGGAATAAACTCTATATGCCTAAGCCAACCGACGAAACGAACGGGCGGGCGGGCTGGCAGGCACTACACCGACCAGAGAGACGGGATGCGTAAGCCGTGGATCGATAGGGTGGTAGGTTGGTTTAGGCACATCTTCATATTTCTATGTGCCAATGCCATTTTTATGGATTGTAAATTCATACAATGGTCCCTTAAGCCTTCACGCGAAGTTTCATGGCAAGACGACTCGTTTTCTATTTTTCATGATTTTCGAAACTTTTTACGATTCGGCATTTTTTAAAATTTTTTCAGAAGGAGTTTTGGCTACAAACTTGGTAGGCGTGATCCTTGTATTTTTGTTGGCATGCATAAAAAAATTCAGCTAAAAACTCAAAGCGTACAAGATTTTGTGACCATTTGAAAAAAGTGCCCCCATTTCAGACACTTTAATGGCTACTGGCAGCAAACTTGTAAAATCTCAAATGCTCTTTAAGGGGGTGTGGGTTCTCAAGGTTTGATGAGGGATACGGGCCCAATATAGGGGCCAAGTACCAGCACCCATCGCACATCATGTGCGCACACCCCCAGCCCCTCCGATCGTCGGAACCCCAATGCCGTTGGTCAGGTTCTCCGACGATACTTCGGCAATGGTGCCCCGGTGAAGAAAAATGCGGCACCAGCACATGCCCGAGCCCAACATGTGCTGCCGCAACCTTTGGTCAAGTCCGATCTTAGACTGGGAATGAACTCCGTATGCTTAGACTGCGAATGAACTCCGTATGCCTAAGTCAACCCATGAAACGAGCGTGTGGGCACTCAGTCGGCCAGAGGGGCGAATGCCCAACCTGGGGATCGACCGGGTCCCCCTCTGTGTGCTGCTGATCCTGTTGCCACAACCTTCGGTCCGGTCTGATATTAGACTGGGAATGAACTCCGTATGCCTAAGCCAATCGACGAATGGAGCGGGCGGGCGGGCGGGCAGGCACTACGTCGGCCAGAGAGACGGGATGCGCAAGCCGTGGATAGATCGGGTGGCAGGTGGGTTTAGGCACATCTTCATATTTTTGCATGCCAATGCCATTTTTATGGATTGTAAATTCATACAATGGTCCCTTAAGCCTTCACGCGAAGTTTCATGGCAAGACGACTCGTTTTCTATTTTTCACGATTTTCAAAACTTTTTACGATTCGGCATTTTTCAAATTTTTTTAGAAGGAGTTTTGGCTGCAAACTTGGTAGACGTGATCCTTGTATTTTTGTTGGCATGCACAAAAAAATTCAGCTAAAAACTCGAAGTGTACAAGATTTTGTGACCATTTGAAAAAAGTGTCCCCATTTCAGACACTTTAATGGCTACTGGCAGCAAACCTGTAAAATCTCAAATGCTCTTTAAGGGGGTGTGAGTTCTCAAGGTTTGATGAGGGATAGGGGCCCAATATATGGGCCAAGTACCAGCACACATCGCACATCATGTGCGCACACCCCCCGGCCCTTCCGATCGTCGAAACCCCAAAGTCGTCGGTCAGGTTCTCCGACGATGCTTCGGCAATGGTGCCCCGACGAAGAAAAATGTGGCAGCAGCACATGCCGAGCCCAGCATGTGCTGTCACAACCTTCGGTCCGTGAATCTTAGACTAGGAATGAACTCCGTATGCTGGACTGGGAATGAACTCCGTATGCCTAAGTCAACTCACAAAACGAGCGTGTGGGTGCTCACGGCCAGAGGGCAGAATGCGCAAGCGGGGATCGATCGGGTCCCCCTCTGCCTGCTGCAGATCTTACTGCCGCAACCCTTGTCTGGTCTTGATCTTAGACTGGGAATAAACTCTGTATGCCTAAGCCAACCGATGAAACGAACGGGTGGGACGGGCTGGCAGGCACTACGCCGACCAGAGAGACGGATGCGTAAGCGCTGGATCGATAGGGGTGGTAGGTTGTTTAGGCACATCTTCATATTTCTATGTGCCAATGCCATTTTTATGGATTGTAAATTCATACAATGGTCCCTTAAGCCTTCACGCGAAGTTTCATGGCAAGACAACTCGTTTTCTATTTTTCACGATTTTTGGAACTTTTTACGATTCGGCATTTTTTAAAATTTTTTCAGAAGGAGTTTTGGCTATAAACTTGGTAGGCGTGATCCTTGTATTTTTGTTGGGATGCATAAAAAAATTCAGCTAAAAACTCGAAGCGTACAAGATTTTGTGACCATTTGAAAAAAGTGCCCCCATTTCAGACACTTTAATGGCTACTAGCAGCAAACTTGTAAAATCTCAAATGCTCTTTAAGGGGGTGTGGGTTCTCGAGGTTTGATGAGGGATACGGGCCCAATATAGGGGCCAAGTACCAGCACCCATCGCACATCATGTGCGCACACCCCCAGCCCCTCCGATCGTCAGAACCCCAATGCCGTTGGTCAGGTTCTCCGACGATACTTCGACAATGGTGCCTCGGTGAAGAAAAATGCAGCACCAGCACATGCCCGAGCCCAACATGTGCTGCCGCAACCTTTGGTCTAGTCCGATCTTAGACTGGGAATGAACTCCGTATGCTTAGACTGGGAATGAACTCCGTATGCGTAGACTGCGAATGAACTCCGTATGCCTAAGTCAACCCATGAAACGAGCGTGTGGGCACTCAGTCGGCCAGAGGGGCAGAATGCGCAACCTGGGGATCGACCGGGTCCCCCTCTGTGTGCTGCCGATCCTGTTGCCACAACCTTCGGTCCGTTCTGATATTAGACTGGGAATGAACTCCGTATGCCTAAGCCAATCGACGAATGGAGCGGGCGGGCGGGCGGGCAGGCACTACGTCGGCCAGAGAGACGGGATGCGCAAGCCGTGGATAGATCGGGTGGTAGGTGAGTTTAGGCACATCTTCATATTTTTGCATGCCAATGCCATTTTTATGGATTGTAAATTCATACAATGGTCCCTTAAGCCTTCACGCGAAGTTTCATGGCAAGACGACTCGTTTTCTATTTTTCACGATTTTCAAAACTTTTTACGATTCGGCATTTTTTCAAATTTTTTTAGAAGGAGTTTTGGCTGCAAACTTGGTAGACGTGATCCTTGTATTTTTGTTGGCATGCACAAAAAAATTCAGCTAAAAACTCGAAGTGTACAAGATTTTGTGACCATTTGAAAAAAGTGCCCCCATTTCAGACACTTTAATGGCTACTGGCAGCAAACCTGTAAAATCTCAAATGCTCTTTAAGGGGGTGTGAGTTCTCAAGGTTTGATGAGGGATAGGGGCCCAATATATGGGCCAAGTACCAGCACCCATCGCACATCATGTGCGCACACCCCCCGGCCCTTCCGATCGTCGGAACCCCAAAGCCGTCGATCAGGTTCTCCGACGATGCTTCGGCAATGGTGCCCCGACGAAGAAAAATGTGGCAGCAGCACATGCCCGAGCCTAGCATGTGCTACCGCAACCTTCGGTCCGGTCTGATCTTAGACTGGGAATGAACTCCGTATGCCTAAGTCAACCCACGAAACGAGCGTGTGGGCGCTCAGCCGGCCAGAGGGGCAGAATATGCAAGCCGGGGATCGACCGGGTCCCTCTCTGCGTGTTGCCGGTCCTGCTACGGCAACCCTCGGTCTGGTCCGATCTTAGACTGGGAATAAACTCCGTATGCCTAAGCCAACCGAACAAACGAGCGGGCAGGCGGGCGGGCAGGCAGGCACTATGCCGACCAGAGAGACGGGATCGCAAGCCGTGGATCGATGGGGTGGTAGGTTGGTTTAGGCACATCTTCATATTTCTACGTGCCAATGCCATTTCTATGGATTGTAAATTCATACAATGGTCCCTTAAGCCTTCACGCGAAGTTTCATGGCAAGACGACTCGTTTTCTATTTTTCACGATTTTTGAAACTTTTTACGATTCGGCATTTTTTAAAATTTTTTCAGAAGGAGTTTTGGCTACAAACTTGGTAGGCGTGATCCTTGTATTTTTTTGGCATGCATAAAAAAATTCAGCTAAAAACTCGAAGCGTACAAGATTTTGTGACCATTTGAAAAAAGTGCCCCCATTTCAGACACTTTAATGGCTACTCGCAGCAAACCTGTAAAATCTCAAATGCTCTTTAAGGGGGTGTGAGTTCTCGAGGTTTGATGAGGGATAGGGGCCCAATATATGGGCCAAGTACCAGCACCCATCGCACATCATGTGCCACACCACCCCGGCCCTCCGATCGTCGGAACCCCAATACCGTCGGTCAGGTTCTCCGATGATGCTTCGACAATGGTGCCCCGACGAAGAAAAATACGGCACGAGCACATGCCCAAGCCCAGCATGTGCTACCGTAACCCTCGATCTGGTCTGATCTTAGACTGGGAATGAACTCCATATGCCTAAGTCAACCCACGAAACAAGCGTACGGGCCCTCAGCCGGCCAGAGGGGCGGGATGCACAAGTCGGAGATCGATCTGGTCCCCCTCTGCGTGCTGCCGATGCTGCTGCCGTAACCCTCGGTCTGGTTTGAACTTAGACTAGGAATGAACTCTGTATGCCTAAGCAACCGACGAAATGAGCGGGCGGGCGGGCGGGCAAGCACTACGCCGGTCAGAGAGACGGGATGCGCAAGCCGTGCATAGATCGGGGGTAGGTGGGTTTAGGTACATCTTCATATTTTTGCATTCCCAATGCCATTTTTATGGCTTGTAAATTCATACAATGGTCCCTTAAGCCTTCACGTGAAGTTTCATGGCAAGACGACTCGTTTTCTATTTTTCACGATTTTTGAAACTTTTTGCAGTTGGGGATTTTTGAAAATTTTTTTGGAAGGAGTTTTGGCCCCAAACTTGGTAGACGTGATCCTTTTATTTTTTTTGGCATGGACAAAAAAATCAGTGAAAAACTCGAAGTGTACAAGATTTTGTGACCATTTGAAAAAAGTGTCCCCATTTCAGACACTTTAATGGCTACTGGCAGCAAACCTGTAAAATCTCAAAAGCTCTTTAAGGGGGTGTGAGTTCTCGAGGTTTGATGAGGGATAGGGGCCCATTATAAGGGCCAAGTACCAGCACCCATCGCACATCATGTGCGCATACCCCCCGGCCCCTCTGATCGTCGGAACCCCAATGCCACCATTCAGGTTCTCCGACGATGCTCCAGCAATGGTGCCCTGGCGAAGAAAAATACGACACCAGCACATGCCCGAGCCCAGCATGTGCTGTTGCAACCCTCGGTCTGGTCCGATCTTAGACTGGGAATGAACTCCACATGCCTAAGTCAACCCACGAAACGAGCGTGTGGGCGCTCAGTCGGCCAGAGGGGCGGAATGCACAATCCGAAGATCGGTGGGGTTCCCCTCTGCGTGCTGCCGATGCTGCTGCCGTAACCCTCAGTCTAGTTTGATCTTAGACTGGGAATGAACTCTGTATGCCTAAGCAACTGACGAAATGAGCGGGCGGGTAGGCGGGCGAGCACTACGCCGGCCAGAGAGACGGGATGCGCAAGCCGTGGATAGATCAGGTGGTAGGTGGGTTTAGGCACATCTTCATATTTTTGCATGCCGATGCCATTTTTATGGCTTGTAAATTCATACAATGGTCCCTTAAGCCTTCACGTGAAGTTTCATGGCAAGATGACTCGTTTTCTATTTTTCATGATTTTTGAAACTTTTTATGGTTTGAGATTTTTTAAAATTTTTTCGGATGGTGTTTTGGCCCCAAACTTGGTAGATGTGATCCCTGTATTTTTAGCGGCATGCACAAAAAAATTTAGCTAAAAACTCGAAGTGTACAAGATTTTGTGACCATTTGAAAAAAGTGTCCCCATTTTAGACACTTTAATCGCTACTGGCAGCAAACTTGTAAAATCTCAAATGCTCTCTTTAAGAGGGTGTGAGTTCTCGAGTTTTGATGAGGGATAGGGGGCCTATATAAGGGCTAAGTACCAGCAGCCACCGAACATCATGTGCGCACACCCCCCAGCCCCCCGATCGTCGAAACCCCAATGCTGTCGGTCAGGTTCTCCGGCGATGCTCCGACGTTGGTGCCCCGACGAAGAAAATTATGGCACCAGCACATGCTCGAGCCCAGTATGTCCTACCGCAACCCTCGGTCCGATCTGATCTTAGACTGGAAATGAACTCCGTATGCTTAGACTGGGAATGAACTCTGTATGCCTAAGTCAACCCACGAAATGAGTGTGCGGGCGCTCAACCGGCCAGAGGGGCAGGATGTGCAAGTCGGGGATCGATCGGGTACCCCTCTTCGTACTGCCCATCCAGCAGTCGCAACCCTTGATCCGATCTAATCTTAGACTGGGATGAACTCCGTATGCATAAGCCAACTGATGAAACGAGCGAGAAGGCAGGCGGGCGAGCGGGCACTACGCCAGCCATAGAGACGGGATGCGCAAGCCATGGATCGATAGGGTGGTAGGTGGGTTTAGGCACATCTTCATATTTCTGCGTGCCAATGCCATTTTTATGGCTTGTAAATTCATACAATGGTTCCTTAAGCCTTCACGTGAAGTTTCATGGCAAGACGACTTGTTTTCTATTTTTCATGATTTTGGAAACTTTTTACGGTTCGGAATTTTTGAAAATTTTTTTGGAATAAGTTTTGGCCCCAAACTTGGTAGACGTAATCCTTGTATTTTTTTGGCATGCACAAAAAAATTCAGCTAAAAACTCAAAGTGTACAAGATTTTGTGACCATTTGAAAAAAATGTCCCCATTTCAAACACTTTAATGGCTACTGGTAGCAAACCTGTAAAATCTCAAATGCTCTTTAAGGGCGTGTGAGTTCTCGAGGTTTGATGAGGGATAGGGGGCCAATATAAGGGCTATGTAACAGCACCCATCGCACATCATGTACGCACACCCCCCCGGCCCCCCGATCGTCGGAACCCCAATGCCGTCGGTCAGGTTCTCCGGCGATGCTCCAACGATGGTGCCCCGACGAAGAAAAATGTGACACCATCACATGCCCCAGCCCAGCATGTGCTATCGCAACCCTCGGTCCAGTTCAATCCTAGACTGGGAATGAACTCCATATGCTTAGACTGGGAATGAACTCCGTATGACTAAGTCAACCCATGAAACGAGCGTGCGACGCTCAGCCAGCCAGAGGGGCGGGATGCGCAAGCCAGGGATCGGTTGGGTCCCCCTCTACGTGCTGTCGATCCTGCTACCACAACCCTCAGTCCAGTTTGATCTTAGACAGGGAATGAACTCCGTATGCCTAAGCCAATCGATGAAACGAGCGGGCGCGCGGGCGGACGGGCACTACGCCGACCAGAGAGGCGGGATGCGCAAGCCGTGGATCGATAGAGTGGTAGGTGGGTTTAGGCACATCTTCATATTTCTGTGTGCCAATGCCATTTTTATGGCTTGTAAATTCATACAATGGTCCCGTAAGCCTCCACGTGAAGTTTCATGGCAAGATGACTCGTTTTCTATTTTTCATGATTTTTGAAACTTTTTATGGTTTGAGATTTTTTAAAATTTTTTCGGATGGTGTTTTGGCCCCAAACTTGGTAGATGTGATCCCTGTATTTTTATTGGCATGCACAAAAAAATTTAGCTAAAAACTCGAAGTGTACAAGATTTTGTGACCATTTGAAAAAAGTGTCCCCATTTCTGACACTTTAGTGGCTACTGGCAGCAAACCTGTAAAATCTCAAATGCTCTTTAAGGTGGTGTGAGTTCTCAAGGTTTGATGAGGGATAGGGGGCCAATATAAGGGCCAAGTACCAGCACCCAACACACATCATGCGCACACACCCCCCGTCCCCTCGATCGTTGGAACCCCAATGCTGTCGGTCAGGTTCTCCGGTGATGGTGCCCCAGCAAAGAAAAATTTGGCACCAGCACATGCTCGAGCCCAGCATGTGCTGTTGCAACCCTCAGTTCGGTCTGATCTTAGACTGGGAATGAACTCTGTATGCTTAGACTGAGAATGAACTCCGTAAGCCTAAGTGAACCCATGAAATGAGTGTGTGGGCGCTCAGCCAACCAGAGGGGAAGGATGTGCAAGCCGGTGATTGGTTGGGTCCCCCTCTGCATGCTGCCGATCCTGCTACCACAACCCTCGGTCCAGTCTGATCTTAGACTGGGAATGAACTCCATATGCCTAAACCAACCGACGAAACGAGCAAGCGCACGGGCGTGCGGGCACTACGTCTGCCAGAGAGACGGGATGCGCAAGCCGTGGATTGATAGGGTGGTAGGTGGGTTTAGGCACATCTTCATATTTCTATGTGCCAATGCCATTTTTATGGCTTGTAAATTTGTACAATGGTCCCTTAAGCCTTCACGTGAAGTTTCATGGCAAGACGACTCGTTTTCTATTTTTCACGATTTTGGAAACTTTTTACGGTTCAAGATTTTTTAAAATTTTTTCAGAAGGAGTTTTGGCCCCAAACTTAGTAGTCGTGATCCTTGTATTTTTTTTGTCTTGCGCAAAAAAATTCAGCTAAAAACTCGAAGTGTACAACATTTTGTGACCATTTGAAAAAAGTGTCCCCATTTCAGAAACTTTAATGGCTACTGGCAGCAAACCTGTAAAATCTAAAATGCTCTTTAAGGGGGTGTGAGTTCTCAAGGTTTGATGAGAGATAAGGGGCCAATATAAGGGCCAAGTACCGGCACCCATCGCACATCATCTGCGCACACCCCCCCGGCCCCCCCGATCGTCGGAACTCCAATGTTGTCGGTTAGGTCCTCTGATGATGGTGCCCCGGTAAAGAAAAATGTGGTACCAGCACATACCCGAGCCCAACATGTGCTGCCATAACCCTCGGTCTAATTCAATCTTCGACTGGGAATGAACTCTGTATGCTTAGACTAGGAATGAACTCCGTATGCCTAAGTCAACCCACGAAACGAGCGCGCGGGTGTTCAGCAGGCCAGAGGGGCGGGATGCGCAAGCCAGGGATCGGTCGGGTCCCTCTCTACGTGCTGTCGATCCTGCTGCCACAACCCTCGGTCTAGTCTGATCTTATACTGGGAATGAACTCCGTATGCCTAAGCCAACCGATGAAACGAGCAGGCGGACGGGCGGGCGGGCACTACGCCGGCTAGAGAGACGGGATGCGCAAGCTGTGGATCGATAGGGGGTAGGTGGGTTTAGGCACATCTTCATATTTCTGCCTTGCCAATGCCATTTTTATGGCTTGTAAATTCATACAATGGTCCCTTAAGCCTTCACGTTAAGTTTCATGGCAAGACGACTCGTTTTCTATTTTTCACGATTTTTCAAACTTTTTGCGGTTCGGATTTTTTAAAATTTTTTTGGAAAGAGTTTTGGCCCCAAACTTGGTAGACTTGATCCTTGTATTTTTTTTGGCATGCACAAAAAAATTCAACTAAAAACTCTAAGTGTACAAGATTTTGTGACCATTTGAAAAAAGTGTCCCCATTTTAGACACTTTAATGGCTACTTGTAGCAAACCTGTAAAATCTCAAATGCTCTTTGAGGGGGTGTGAGTTCTCGAGGGTTGATGAGGGATAGGGGGCCAATATAAGGGCCAAGTCCCAGCACCCATCGCACATCATGTGTGCACACCCCCCCGACCCCCCCGATTTCCGGAACCCCAATGCCGCCAGTCAGGTTCTCCGGTGATGCTCCAGCGATGGTGCCCCGACGAAGAAAAATGCGACACCAGCACATGCCCGAGCCCAGCATCTGCTGCCGTAACCCTCGGTCTGGTCCGATCTTAGACTGGGAATGAACTCCGTATGCTTAGACTGGGAATGAACTCCGTATGCCTAAGTCAACCCACGAAAGGAGTGTGCGGGCGCTCAACTGGCCAGAGGGGCGGGATACGCAAGCCGGGGATCGGTCGGGTCCCCCTCTGCATGCTGCCGATCTTGCTATCGCAACCCTCGGTCTGGTCCGATCTTAGACTGGGAATGAACTTCGTATGCCTAAGCCAACTGACGAAACAAGTGGGCAAGCGGCCGGGCGGGCACTTTACCGGCCAGAAAGGCGAGATGCGCAAGCCGTGGATCGATAGGGTGGTAGGTGGGTTTAGGCACATCTTCATATTTCTACATGCCAATGCCTCTTTATGGCTTGTAAATCATCAATGGTCCCTTAAGCCTTCACGTGAAGTTTCATGGCAAGACGACTCGTTTTCTATTTTTCACGATTTTTGAAACTTTTTTACGATTCGGGATTTCTTTAAATTTTTTTGGAAGGAGTTTTGGCCCTGAACTTGGTAGATACGATCCTTGTATTTTTGTTGGGATGCACAAAACAATTCGGCTAAAAACTCAAGGTGTACAAGATTTTGTGACCATTGGAAAAAAGTGTCCCCATTTCAGACACTTTAATGGCTACTAGCAGCAATCCTGTAAAATCTCAAATGCTCTTTGAGGGGGTGTGAGTTCTTGAGGTTTGATGAGGGATAGGGGGCCAATATAAGGGCTCAGTACCAGCACCCATCGCACATCATGTGCGCACACCCCCCGGCCCCCCCGATCGTCGGAACCCTAATGCCGTCGGTCAGGTTCTCCGACGATGGTGCCCCGACGAAGAAAAATATGGCACCAGCACATGCTCGAGCCCAGCATGTGCTACCGCCACCCTCGTTCCAGCCTGATCTTTGACTGGGAATGAACTCCATATGCTTAGACTAGGAATGAACTCCGTATGCCTAAGTCAACCCATGAAACGAGCGTGCGGGCGCTCAGCCGGCCAAAGGGGCGGGATGCGCAAGTCGGGGATCGGAAGGGTCCCCCTCTGCGTGCTGCCGATCTTGTTGCTACAACCCTCGGTCCAGTCCGATCTTAGACTGGGAATGAACTCCATACGCCTAAGCCAACCGACGAAGCGAGCGGGCGGACGGGCGAGCATTACGCCGGCCAGAGAGACGGGATGCGCAAGCCGTGGATCGATAGGGTGGTAGGTGGGTTTAGGCACTTCTTCATATTTCTACATGCCAATGCCAGTTTTATGGCCTGTAAATTCATCCAATGGTCCCTTAAGCCTTCACGTGAAGTTTCATGGCAAGATGACTCATTTTCTATTTTTCACGATTTTTGAAACTTTTTACGGTTCGGGATTTTTTAAAATTTTTTCGAAAGGAGTTTTGGGCCCAAACTTGGTAGACTTGATCCTTGTATTTTTTTTGGCATGCACAAAAAAATTCAACTAAAACCTTAAAGTGTACAAGATTTTGTGACCTTTTGAAAAAAGTGTCCCTATTTCAGACACTTTAATGGCTACTGGCAGCAAACCTGTAAAATCTCAAATGCTCTTTAAGGGGGTGTGAGTTCTCGAGGGTTGATGAGGGATAGAGGGCCAATATAAGAGCCAGGTCCCAACACACATCGCACATCATGTGCGCACACGCCCCCGACCCCCCGATCTCCGGAACCCCAATGCCGTCAGTCAAGTTCTCCGGCGATGCTCTGGCGATGGTGCCCCGATGAAGAAAAATGTGGCACCAGCACATGCTCGAGCCCAGCATGTGCTGCCACAACCCTCGGTTTGGTCCGATCTTAGACTGGGAATGAACTCCGTACGCTTAGACTGGGAATGAAATCCGTATACCTAAGTCAACCCACGAAATGAGCGTGCGGGTGCTCAGCCGGCCAGAGGGGCGGGATGCACAAGCTGGGGATCGATCGGGTCTCCGTCTGCGTGCTGCCGATCTTGCTGCCGGAACCATCATTCTAGTCCAATCTCAGACTGGGAATGAACTCCGTATGCCTAACCCAACTGACGAAACGAGCGGGCGGACAGGCGGGCACTACGCCGGCCAGAGAGACAGGATGCGCAAGCCGTGGATCGATAGGGTGGTAGGTGGGATTCGGCACATCTTCATATTTCTGCATGCCAATGCCGTTTTTATGGCTTGTAAATTCATACAATGCTCCCTTAAGCCTTCACGTGAAGTTTCATGGCAAGACGACTCATTTTCTATTCTTCATGATTTTCAAAACTTTTTTCGATTTGGGATTTTTTAAAATTTTTTCGGAAGGTGTTTTGGCTCCAAACTTGGTAGACGTGATCCTTGTATTTTTATTGGCATGCAAAAAAAAATTCAGCTAAAAAATCGAAGTGCACAAGATTTTGTGATCGTTTGAAAAAAGTGTCCTCATTTCAGACACTTTAATGGCTATTGGCAGCAAACCTGTAAAATCTCAAATGCTCTTTAAGGGGGTGTGAGTTCTCGAGGTTTGATGAGGGATAGGGGGCCAATATAAGGGCCAAGTACCAGCACCCATTGCACATCATGTGCGCACACCCCTCGGCCCCCCCGATCGCCGGAACCCCAATGCCGCCGGTCAGGTTCTCCGATGATGGTACCTCGGTGAAGAAAAATGCGGCACCAACACATGCCCGAGCCCAGCATGTGCTGTCGCAACCCTCGGTCCGGTCTGATCTTAGACCGGGAATGAACTCCGTATGCTTAGACTAGGAATGAACTCCGTATGCCTAAGTCAACCCACGAAACGAGCTTGCGAGCGCTCAGCCGGCCAGAGGGGCACGATGCGCAAGCCGGGGATCGATCGGGTCCCCCTCTGCGTGCTGCCGATCCTACTGCCACAACCCTCAGTCCAGTCTGATCTTAGACTGGGAATGAACTTCGTATGCCTAAGCCAACAGACGAAACGAGCGGGCGGGCAGGCGGGTGGGCACTGTGCCGGCCAGAGAGACGGGATGCGCAAGCCGTGGATCGATAGAGTGGTAGGTGGGTTTAGGCACATCTTCATATTACAGCGATCCAATGCCATTTTTATGGCTTGTAAATTCATACAATGGTCCCTTGAGCCTTCACGTGAAGTTTCATGGCAAGACGACTCGTTTTCTATTTTTCACGATTTTTGAAACTTTTTGCGGTTCGAGATTTTTTAAACTTTTTTGGAAAGGCATTTTGGCTCCAAACTTGGAAGATGTGATCGTTGTATTTTTCTTGGCATGCACAAAAAAATTCAGCTAAAAACTCGAAGTGTACAAGATTTTGTGACCATTTGAAAAAAGTGTCCCCATTTCAGACACTTTAATGGGTACTGGCAGCAAACCTGTAAAATCTCAAATGCTCTTTAAGGGGGTGTGAGTTCTCGAGGTTTGATGAGGGATAGGTGGCCAATATAAGGGCCAAGTACCAGCACCTATCGCACATCATGTGCGCACACCCCCCGGCCCCCTGATCGTCGGAACCCTAATGTCGTCGGTCAGGTTCTCCGACAATGCTCCGACGATAGTGCCCCGACGAAGAAAAATGCGGCACCAGCACATGCCCGAGCCCAGCATGTGCTACCGCAACCCTGATTCCGGTCGGATCTTAGACCCGGAATGAACTCTGTATGCTTAGACTGGGAATGAACTCCGTATGCCTAAGTCAACCCACGAAACAAGCGTACGGGCGCTCAGCCGGCCAGAGGGGCGGGAACCGCAAGCTGGGGATCGGTCGAGTCCCCCTCTGCGTGCTACCAATCCTACTATCGTAACCCTCGGTCTGGTCTGATCTTAGACTGGGAATGAACTCCGTATGCTTGAGCCAACCAACGAAACGAGCGGGCGGGCGTGCGGGCGGGCACTACGTCGGCCAGAGGGACGGGATGCGCAAGTCGTGGATCGATAGGGTGGTAGGTGGGTTTAGGCACATCTTCATATTTTTGCATGCCAATGCCATTTTTATGGCTTGTAAATTCATACAATGGTCCCTTAAGCTTTCACGTGAAGTTTCATGGCAAGACGACTCGTTTTCTATTATTCACGATTTTTGAAACTTTTTGCGATTCAAGATTTTTTAAAATTTTTCGGAAGGAGTTTTGGCCCCAAACTTGGTAGACGTGATCCTTTTATTTTTGTTGGCATGCATAAAAAAATTCAGCTAAAAACTCGAAGTGTATAAGATTTTGTGACCATTTAAAAAAAGTGTCCTCATTTTAGACACTTTAATGGCTACTGGCAGCAAACCTATAAAATCTCAAATGCTCTTTAAGGTGGTGTGAGTTCTCAAGGCTTGATGAGGGATAAGGGGCCAATATAAGGGCCAAGTACCAGCACCCATCGCACATCGTGTGCGCACACCCCCCCGGCCCCTCCGATCATCGAAACCCCAATGCCGTCGGTCAGGTTCTCCGACGATGCTCCAGTGATGGTGCCCCGACGAAGAAAAATGCGGCACCAGCACATGCTCGAGCCTAGGATTTGGTGCCGCAACCCTCGGTCCAATCCGATCTTAGACTGGGAATGAACTCCGTATGCCTAAGTCAACCCACGAAACAAGCGTGCGGGCGCTCAACCGGCCAGAGGGGCGGGATGCATAAGCCGGGGATCGGTCGGGTCCCCCTCTGCGTGCCGCCGATCCTACTGCAGCAACCCTCGGTCCAGTCTGATTTTAGACTGGGAATGAACTCCGTATGCCTAAGCGAACCGACGAAACGTACGGACGGGCGGGTGGGCATTATGCCGGCCAGAGAGACGGGATGCGCAAGCCGTGGATCGATAGGGTGGTTGGTGGGTTTAGGCACATCTTCATATTCTTGCATGCCAATGCCATTTTTATGGCTTGTAAATTCATACACTGGTCCCTTAACCCTTCACGTGAAGTTTCAAGGCAAGACGACTCGTTTTCTATTTTTCACGATTTTTGAAACATTTTGCGGTTCAGGATTTTTTAAAATTTTTTCGCAAGGCATTTTGGCTCTAAACTTGGTAGACATGATCCTTGTATTTTTGTTGGCGTGCACAAAAAAAAATCAGCTAAAAACTCAAAATGTACAAGATTTTGTGACCATTTGAAAAAGGTGTCCCCATTTTAGACACTTTAATGGCTACTGACAGCAAACCTGTAAAATCTCAGAAGCTCTTTAAGGGGGTGTGAGTTCTTGAGGTTTGATGAGGGATAGGGGGCCAATATAAGGGCCAAGTACCAGCACCCATCGCAAATCATGTGTGCACACCCCCCGACCCCCCGATCGTCGGAACCCCAATGCCGTCGATCAGGTTCTCCGACGATGCTACGGAGATGGTGCCCCGACGAAGAAAAATGCGGCACCAGCACATGCTCAAGCCTATCTTATGCTGCCGCAACCCTCGGTCAGGTCTGATCTTAGACTAGGAATGAACTCCATATGCTTAGACTGGGAATGAACTCTGTATGCCTAAGTCAACCTAAGAAACGAGCATGTGGTCGCTCAACCGGCCAGAGGGGCGGGATGCGCAAGCCGGGGATCGACTGGGTCCCCCTCTGTGGGCTGCCGATCTTGCTGCCGCAACCCTCGATTTGGTCCGATGTTAGACTGGGAATGAAGTCCATATGCCAAAGCCAACCGACGAAACGAGAAGGCGGGTGGGCGGGCAGGCACTACGCCGGCCAGAGAGACGGGATACGCAAGCCGTTGATCGATAGGGTGGTATATGGTTTTAGGCACATCTTCATATTTCTGCATGCCAATGCCACTTTTATGGCTTGTAAATTCATACAATGGTCCCTTAAGCCTTCACGTGAAGTTTCATGGCAAGACAACTCATTTTCTATTTTTCACGATTTTTGAAATTTTTGCGGTTCGGGATTTTTTAAAATTTTTTCGAAAGGAGTTTTGGTCCCAAACTTGGTAGACATGATCCTTGTATTTTTTTTGGCACGCAAAAAAAAATTCAGCTAAAAACTCAAAGTGTACAAGATTTTGTGACCATTTGAAAAAAGTGTCCCCATTTCAGACACTTTAATGGCTACTGGCAGCAAACCTGTAAAATCTCAAATGCTCTTTAAGGGGGTGTGAGTTCTCGAGGTTTGATGAGGGATAGGGGGCCAGTATAAGGGCCAAGTACCCACACCCATCGCACATCATGTGCGCACACCCCCTCCGACCCCCCCAATCGTCGGAACCCTAATGCCGTCGGTCAGGTTCTCCTGCGATGGTGCCCTGGCAAAGAAAAATGCGGCACCAACAAATGCCCGAGCCCAGAATGTGCTGCCGCAACCCTTGGTCCGGTCCGATCTTAGACTGGGAATGAACTCAGTATGCTTAGACTGGGAATGAACTTCGTATGCCTAAGTCAACCTAAGAAACGATCGTGCGGACGCTCAGCCGGCCAGAGCGGTGGGATGCGCAAGCCGGGGATCGATCGGGTCCCCCTCTGCGTGCTACCAATCTTGCTACCGCAACCCTCAATTTGGTCTGATCTTAGACTGGGAATGAACTCTATATGCCTAAGCCAACCGACGAAACGAACGGGCGGGCATTTCGTCGGCCAGAGTGACGGGATGCGCAAGTCGTGGATCGATAGGGTGGTAGGTGGGTTTAGGCACATCTTCATATTTTTGCGTGCCAATGCCATTTTTATGGCTTGTAAATTCATACAATGGGCCCTTAAGCCTTCACGTGAAGTTTCATGGCAAGATGACTCGTTTTCTATATGTCATGATTTTCGAAGCTTTTTACGGTTTGGGATTTTTTAAAATTTTTTCAGAAAGAGTTTTGGCCCTAAACTTGGTAGACGTGATCCTTGTATTTTTGTTGGCATGTACAAAAAAATTCAGCTAAAAACTCAAAGTGTACAAGATTTTGTGACCATTTGAAAAAAGTGTCCCCATTTCAAATACTTTAATGGCTACTGGCAGCAAACCTGTAAAATCTCAAATGCCCTTTAAGGGGGTGTGAGTTCTGGAGGTTTGATGAGAGATAGGGGGCCAATATAAGGGCCACGTACCAGCACCCATCGCACATCATGTGCGCACACCCCCCGGCCCCCCCGATCATCGGAACCCCAATGCCGCTGGTCAGGTTCCCCGGCGATGCTCCGACGATGGTGCCCCGACGAAGAAAATTGCGGCACCAGCACATGCCCGAGCCCAGCATGTGCTGCCACAACCCTCGGTCCGATCCGATCTTAGACTGGGAATAAAGTCCGTATGCCTAAGCCAACCGACGAAATGAACGGGCGGGCGGGCATTATAACGGCCAGAGAGATGGGATGCGCGAGTCGTGGATCGATAGGGTGGTACATGGGTTTAGGCACATCTTCATATTTCTGCATGCCAATGGCATTTTTATGGCTTGTAAATTCACACAATGGTCCCTTAAGCCTTCACGTGAAGTTTCATGGCAAGATGACTCGTTTTCTATTTTTCACGATTTTCAAAACTTTTTACGGATCGGGATTTTTTCAAATTTTTTCAAAAGGAGTTTTGGCCCCAAACATGGTAGACCTGATCCTTGTATTTTTTTCGCACGCACAAAAAAATTTAGCTAAAAACTCAAAGTGTACAAGATTTTGTGACCATTTGAAAAAAGTGTCCCCATTTCAAACACTTTAATGGCTACTGGCAGCAAACCTGTAAAATCTTAAATGCTCTTTAAGGGGGTATGAGTTCTCGAGGTTTGATGAGGGATACGGGGCCAATATAAGGGCCAAGTACTAGCACCCATCGCACATCATGCGCGCACACCCACCTCGATCGCCGGAACGCCAATGCCACCAGTCAGGTTCTCCAGCAATGCTCTGGCGATGGTGCCCCGATGAAGAAAAATACGGCACCAGCACATGCTTGAGCCCAGCATGTGCTGCAGCAAACCTCGGCCCGATCCGATCTTAGATTGGGAATGAACTCCGTATGCCTAAGCCAACCGATGAAACGAGCGTGCGGGCGCTCAACCGGCCAGAGGGGCGGGATGCGCAAGCCGGGGATCGGTCGGGTACCCCTCTACGTGCTGTCGATCCTACTACCACAACCCTCAGTCCAGTCTGATTTTAGACTGAGAATGAACTTCGAATGCCTAAGCCAACCGACGAAACGAGCAGGCGGGCGGGCAGGCAGTACGCCGACCAGAGAGACGGGATGCGCAAGCCATGGATCGATAGGGTGGTAGGTTGGTTTAGTCACATCTTCATATTTCTGCATGCCAATGCCATTTTTATGGCTTGTAAATTCATACAATGGTCCCTTAAGCCTTCACGTGAAGTTTCATGGCAAGATGACTCGTTTTCTATTTTTCACGATTTTTGAAACTTTTTACGGTTTGGGATTTTTTAAAATTTTTTTGGAAGGAGTTTTGGCCCCAAAGATATTAGACGTGATCCTTGTATTTTTGTTGGCATGCACAAAAAAATTCAGCTAAAAACTCGAAGTGTACAAGATTTTGTGACCATTTGAAAAAAGTGTCCCCATTTCAGACACTTTAAAGGCTACTGGCAGCAAACCTGTAAAACCAGCACCCATCGCACATCATGTGCGCACACCCCCCGGCCCCC